>CM060947.1:36115208-36807708 GCA_030765055.1 Mantis religiosa
TTTCACCACTCCAAATCCCCACCATAATGAACCCGTTGTAACAATTAGTCTTTACTGGGCAGCCGTTTGCAATGGAGCTTCCTATCACTTCCTCCGCCAAGTGCGAATTGCGTGCAGTGATCCGTTTTTTGAGTGTGAGGGGCACTTACCACCACTGAAATTCATAGTGAGTTATACGATGTCTATGGGCCATAGTGTATGGAGGTCAAAAACGTGTGAAAGTGGGTCACAGAGTTCAAAGACGGACGTACAGACGTCCATAACGAACAGTGTTCAGGTCGGCCTTCGGTTTTAGCCGAAACAATTGCAAAAGTGGAGCAAGAAATGCTTAAAGATCGGCGTGTGACAGTTCGCGAGTTGTGCGAACTTATCCCTGAAGTCAGTAAGACTACGATTGACAAGATTTTGACCAAACATTTGCATTATCGCATGGTGTGTGCGAGGTGGGTCCCCAAAATGCTCACCGAAGACCATAAACAGCAACGTGTTGAAGCGGCCCACCGATTCCTGAAGCGCTATACAGAACAGGGCGAGGAACTGTTGGATTCAATTGTCACTGGCGATGAAACCTGGGTGCACTACACAACACCAGAGACTAAAGAATGTTCTCGTCAGTGGCGGCATTTGAATTCGCCGAAACCGTGAAAGTTCAAACAGACATTTTTTGCCGGCAAAGTGATGACCAGTGTGTTCTGTGACAGAAAAGCTGTATGGTTGAGCGAGTTTATGCCTACCGGCACAACAATAAACGCCAAAAGCTACTGTGCGACTTAAAAATAATTTTGACGTGCCATTCAAAATCGAAGGAGGAAAATGCTAACGAAGGCAGTGATTTTATATCACGACAACGTTCGTCCCTTTACTGAACATGCAACGGCTGATCTCCAGGCCCAGTTCGGATGGGACATCCTCACCCATCCTCCATACAGTCCAGACTTAGCACCTAGTGATTATCATCTGTTTCCTGAGTTGAAGTCACACCTGGGTGGAACGCATTTCCAAACCGACTGGAATAGCTTGGCGGGAGAGTGCCATGACAAGGGTATACAAAAACTACCACAGCGCATATAAAAGTGCATCGATCGCAATGATGATTACCTTAAAAAATAGCTGTAAGTTCCGCCTTTACATCAATGTAACATTCATTGACAATAAATATGTTTTCAATATTAAATAAAATTGGATACCAAAGCTAGACTACTTATAATTCTGTTGGCACTCATTTTTGCTGATTGTACGTTATATTTAATCCAGTCAAGAAAAGTTTGTCGAACAGAATTTTAGGGATGACAGAAACTAGTTAAAGATGATTCGTACTTCTGCCGAACGTTTTCTACCCAAGAGTAACCTTCTTTTGTTTTATAAGGTTTATTAGACACTTCCAGAGTTACTTAACTTCGATTCGCTTTTCAGACTGCCTAACAGAGAGATCCAGATGTAGCCTCTCCTTAGACTCTCTCTCACACAAATTCAATCCAATATATAAACTTGACAGTAATTGTTTTGAAAATCATGGAATAACAGTACAACTTCCTTTTGTTTAAGTTTACTTTATTTTACTGTAATTTCGTCTCAATGTTGTGTTATTAGTGGGTAGTTCAAAAGACCCTTAGAAGCAGAGGAATAAATCCTTCCAGCTTCCTAGAAAGATGATGCCTCCAGGATCCTCGTCAAAGATGTCAACTCCATTGTTTCCTTCTACCCAATATTTGAGCATTTCTTTGAAAGGCTCGACTGATTCATAAAGTGTCTTTGTCTGTTCATTTCTTGCTCCCTTTCCAATTCCCTCCGGCTAACTTGATGCTTGGAGTAAAATAAGAAGGGATCACTTCTTGTGACGTATACAGGAAATGCCATCACATCAGCACCACGGAGAAAAAGTAGAAAACTAATATTCAGAATTTTACAGTTATGTAAACGTCAAAATATTACGTTACAGAATAATACAGAAACGGCAGTGAAACAACTGTACATAGTATAGCAAAAAGGTTCAAAATTCATAGTGCAGGGAGAAAATTCTTCAACATCGTACATATCAAAAAAGGTTCGAACTTGATTAGTTTGAAAATTGTGCTGTGTACAGAACTTTCTCGAGTTTTACGACCAGAGAAGAGAAATTCCTACAGAACGTAAACTTACGAATGTTGTTAAAGAAAAGTGCCCTTTTAGAGTTAGAAGGATACATTCTGGAGAACGCTTAAATCCTGGAATATCGCAAATATAGGTTGTGTGTTACTAAGATGGTCTGATGTTTTGTTGGTCAGACAATTGACGCTCTAAAATGTGTAGTCATAGCAGCAAAGTGCAGTACTCACTACGAGATCGTGTTTACATTTTGAAAACATATTGGAAGACAAATTCCTTGGGAACAACACAACGGGAATTTCAAAGAGAATTTAATGTAGTCGATATTTCGACAAAGACAGCAATTTTATCGCTAGTAAGAAAGCTGGAGACAACTGAGAGTGGAAAACATAGACCGTCATCTGTTACAGATGTTCGCAGAAGGCTATTGAATTCTCCAAACAAATCGTTGTGTCGATTGAGACAGGAATCAGGGTATTCATATGGAACATGTCAGAGAGCTGCGACCTTACAGAGTGCATATGGTGAAACAACTGAAAGAAGCAGATTATGATAAACGAATCAGTTACTGTCGATGTTTCAGGTTACTCTTATTGCACGTCCATAACATGGTTTACAGATGAGGTATGGTGTCATCTGTCAGGCTAAATAAACACACAAAACACCAGATATTGGGCTGCTGTAAACCCCCAAGTGATCCACGAAACCCCAGTGCATGATGAAAAGTGCGCGGTGTCAGCTTCCAGGATCGTTGGTCCCATTTTCTTTGATACGACTGTAGACACTGAAGTTTATATGAGTATCTTCAAGACATTTGTGGAGCAGCTGGATGATATCAAATTGAGAGAAGGTTATTTCCAGCAAGATGGAGCAACGTGCCATACATCTAATGACACCATGGAACTTTTAACCAGTTTCTTTGATACGACTGTAGACACTGAAGTTTATATGTGTATCTTCAAGACATTTGTGGAGCAGCTGGATGATATCGAATTGAGAGAAGGTTATTTACAGCAAGATGGAGCAACGTACCATACATCTAATGACACAATGGAACTTTTAACCAGTTTCTTTGATACGACTGTAGACACTGAAGTTTATATGTGTATCTTCAAGACATTTGTGGAGCAGCTGGATGATATAGAATTGAGAGAAGGTTATTTACAGCAAGATGGAGCAACGTACCATACATCTAATGACACCATGGAACTTTTAACCAGTTTCTTTGATACGACTGTAGACACTGAAGTTTATATGAGTATCTTCAAGACATTTGTGGAGCAGCTGGACGATATCGAATTGAGAGAAGGTTATTTCCAGCAAGATGGAGCAACGTACCATACATCTAATGACACAATGGAACTTTTAACCAGTTTCTTTGATACGACTGTAGACACTGAAGTTTATATGGGTATCTTCAAGGCATTTGTGGAGCAGCTGGATGATATCGAATTGAGAGAAGGTTATTTCCAGCAAGATGGAGCAACGTGCCATACATCTAATGACACCATGGAACTTTTAACCAGTTTCTTTGATACGACTGTAGGCACTGAAGTATATATGGGTATCTTCAAGACATTTGTGGAGCAGCTGGGTGATATCGAATTGAGAGAAGGTTATTTACAGCAAGATGGAGCAACGTGCCATACACCTAATGACACCATGGAACTTGTAACCAGTTTCTTTGATACGACTGTAGACACTCAAGTTTATATGGGTATCTACAAGACATTTGTGGAGCAGCTGGATGATATCGAATTGAGAGAAGGTTATTTACAGCAAGATGGAGCAACGTACCGTACATCTAATGACACCATGGAACTTTTAACCAGTTTCTTTGATAAGACTGTAGGCACTGAAGTTTATATGAGTATCTTCAAAACATTTGTGGAGCAGCTGGATGATATCGAATTGAGAGAAGGTTATTTACAGCAAGATGGAGCAACGTACCGTACATCTAATGACACCATGGAACTTTTAACCAGTTTCTTTGATACGACTGTAGACACTCAAGTTTATATGGGTATCTACAAGACATTTGTGGAGCAGCTGGATGATATCGAATTGAGAGAATGTTATTTACAGCAAGATGGAGCAACGTACCGTACATCTAATGACACCATGGAACTTTTAACCAGTTTCTTTGATACGACTGTAGACACTCAAGTTTATATGGGTATCTTCAAGACATTTGTGGAGCAGCTGGATGATATCGAATTGAGAGAAGGTGATTTCCAGCAAGTTGGAGCAACGTACCATACATCTAATGACACCATGGAACTTGTAACCAGTTTCTTTGATACGACTGTAGACACTGAAGTTTATATGAGTATCTTCAAGACATTTGTGGAGCAGCTGGATGATATCGAATTGAGAGAAGGTTATTTCCAGCAAGATGGAGCAACGTGCCATACATCTAATGACACCATGGAACTTGTAACCAGTTTCTTTGATACGACTGTAGACACTCAAGTTTATATGGGTATCTACAAGACATTTGTGGAGCAGCTGGATGATATCGAATTGAGAGAAGGTTATTTACAGCAAGATGGAGCAACGTACCATACATCTAATGACACCATGGAACTTTTAACCAGTTTCTTTGATACGACTGTAGACACTCAAGTTTATATGGGTATCTTCAAGACATTTGTGGAGCAGCTGGATGATATCGAATTGAGAGAAGGTGATTTCCAGCAAGATGGAGCAACGTGCCATACATCTAATGACACCATGGAACTTTTAACCAGTTTCTTTGATACGACTGTAGACACTCAAGTTTATATGGGTATCTACAAGACATTTGTGGAGCAGCTGGATGATATCGAATTGAGAGAAGGTTATTTACAGCAAGATGGAGCAACGTACCATACATCTAATGACACCATGGAACTTTTAACCAGTTTCTTTGATACGACTGTAGACACTCAAGTTTATATGGGTATCTTCAAGACATTTGTGGAGCAGCTGGATGATATCGAATTGAGAGAAGGTGATTTCCAGCAAGATGGAGCAACGTGCCATACATCTAATGACACCATGGAACTTGTAACCAGTTTCTTTGATACGACTGTAGACACTGAAGTTTATATGAGTATCTTCAAGACATTTGTGAAGCAGCTGGATGATATCGAATTGAGAGAACGTTATTTACAGCAAGATGGAGCAACGTACCATACATCTAATGACACCATGGAACTTTTAACCAGTTTCTTTGATACGACTGTAGACACTGAAGTTTATATGTGTATCTTCAAGACATTTGTGGAGCAGCTGGATGATATCGAATTGAGAGAACGTTATTTCCAGCAAAATGGAGCAACGTACCATACATCTAATGACACCATGGAACTTGTAACCAGTTTCTTTGATACGACTGTAGACACTGAAGTTTATATGTGTATCTTCAAGACATTTGTGGAGCAGCTGGATGATATCGAATTGAGAGAAGGTTATTTCCAGCAAGATGGAGCAACGTACCATACATCTAATGACACCATGGAACTTTTAACCAGTTTCTTTGATACGACTGTAGACACTCAAGTTTATATGTGTATCTTCAAGACATTTGTGGAGCAGCTGGATGATATCGAATTGAGAGAAGGTTATTTACAGCAAGATGGAGCAACGTACTATACATCTAATGACACCATGGAACTTTTAACCAGTTTCTTTGATACGACTGTAGACACTGAAGTTTATATGTGTATCTTCAAGACATTTGTGGAGCAGCTGGATAATATTGAATTGAGAGAAGGTTATTTACAGCAAGATGGAGCAACGTACCATACATCTAATGACACCATGGAACTTTTAACCAGTTTCTTTGATACGACTGTAGACACTGAAGTTTATATGTGTATCTTCAAGACATTTGTGGAGCGGCTGGATGATATCGAATTGAGAGAAGGTTATTTACAGCAAGATGGAGCAACGTACCATACATCTAATGACACCATGGAACTTTTAACCAGTTTCTTTGATACGACTGTAGACACTGGAGTTTATATAAGTATCTTCAAGACATTTGTGGAGCAGCTGGATGATATCGAATTGAGAGAAGGTTATTTACAGCAAGATGGAGCAACGTACCGTACATCTAATGACACCATGGAACTTTTAACCAGTTTCTTTGATAATGGAATAATCTCAAAAGTTCTGAGGTGCCCCAGATCCCCTGAACTAACCTCACTGGATTTTTTCTTGTGGGGGTGCCTATAAAATAGAGTGTACAAAATGGGCCACGGACAATTGATGTTCTCAAGGAATCCATTCGAAATGAAATAAGTAACATTGGCGAGATTACTTTCCGTAAGACTTCAGAGAATATGGTGAGATGAGTACAAACTTGTATAGATACTGGGGGAGGACACTTCCAACATTTTCTCTGAGATGTAAATAGTGTGGTGTAAGCTCTCAATTGTGTATTATATTCTCCCAAAGTTGCACGTGTATACTATTATTGGTTCAATATGGTTCAGGTTTATATGGATCACACTCTATTTTTATTCCCATTAATGATACCTTAAATTTTACTTCAAGTTTACAATGGCCTCCACGTGACACAAAACAAGGTCCAATTTTTTTTGGCAGGGGGCCAAATCAAGATGTTGAGAGCACCTTTAGCATAAAATAGAACTCGGCAGGCTGTCGCTTCAAGATAAACTGGCGACCGGAAATTGAATTTGGTGTCATCTGATACCAGGTCCTTTCTTTAACAAACTGCGTTACACCTTCTGGACATTTCTACTTCTCATAAGAGGTCAGGTCCTGTGATGTATCACTCGCGCTTTCTTTGTAAAACGAAATGTTACTATGCAACAGAATCAGCAGCCAAGAAACAGGAGCTACTGTGCCAAGCTAGCTGCGTAGCGCGAGATTACAGATTTACCTGCTTTGGCACGTACATTGGCTAATACAGATGTTTGTGACCACGTTTTGATACCCCGGATTTCTTTTAAAAGAGAATGTGTAAGTTATATCGGACGATGAATGAAATGATGTTCAAATGAGTACAGGGTACATAGAGCTTAGAGTTACCAGACATTCATCTTTCAGGATAAGAGAAAACCTCCAACGTTAAGTCATATCGGACGATGAATGAAATGATGTACAAATGAGTACAGGGTATATAGAGCTTAGAGTTACCAGACATTCATCTTTCAGGATAAGGGAAAACCTCCAACGTTAAGTCATATCGGACGATGAATGAAATGATGTTCAAATGAGTACAGAGTACATAGAGCTTAGAGTTACCAGACATTCATCTTTCAGGATAAGAGAAAACCTCCAACGTTAAGTCATATCAGACGATGAATGAAATGATGTTCAAATGAGTACAGGGTACATAGAGCTTAGAGTTATCAGACATTCATCTTTCAGGATAAGAGAAAACCTTCAACGTTAAGTCATATCGGACGATGAATGAAATGATGTTCAAATGAGTACAGGGTACATAGAGCTTAGAGTTAGCAGACATTCATCTTTCAGGTTAAGATAAAACGTCCAACGTTAAGTCATATCGGACGATGAATGAAATGATGTTCAAATGAGTCAGGGTACATAGAGCTTAGAGTTACCAGACATTCATCTTTCAGGTTAAGATAAAACGTCCAACGTTAAGTCATATCGGACGATGAATGAAATTATGTACAAATGAGTACAGGGTACATAGAGCTTAGAGTTAACAGACAGTCATCTTTCAGGTTAACGGAAAACCTCCAACGTTAAGTCATATCGGACGATGAATGAAATGATGTTCAAATGAGTACAGATAACATAGAGCTTAGAGTTACTAGACATTCATCTTTCAGGATAAGAGAAAACCTCCAACGTTAAGTCATATCAGACGATGAATGAAATGGTGTTCAAATGAGTACAGAGTACATAGAGCTTAGAGTTATCAGACATTCATCTTTCAGGATAAGAGAAAACCTCCAACGTTAAGTCATATCGGACGATGAATGAAATGATGTTCAAATGAGTACAGGGTACATAGAGCTTAGAGTTACCAGACATTCGTCTTTCAGGATAAGAGAAAACCTCCAACGTTAAGTCATATCGGACGATGAATGAAATGATGTTCAAATGAGTACAGGGTACATAGAGCTTAGAGTTAGCAGACATCAATCTTTCAGGATAAGAGAAAACCTCCAACGTTAAGTCATATCGGACGATGAATGAAATGATGTTCAAATGAGTACAGGCTACATAGAGCTCAGAGTTACCAGACATTCGTCTTTCAGGATAAGAGTAAACCTCCAACGTTAACTCATATCGGACGATGAATGAAATGATGTTCAAATGAGTACAGGTTACATAGAGTTACGAGTTACCAGACATTCTTCTATAAGCATGGCAAGAAGCTCCGGAAATAATCTTAAGCGAATATTCCACCCTGACCGAGATCTGAACTCGGGTCCTGTTGATCTGAGGTTGACACGCTACCATCACGGCACAGTCATTCGGTTTTCTCTGCTTTGAACATGCAGGACCTGCTCGTACATATTCGACTATAACTTGAAGTCTACTCTGTTAACTTAGGCCGAAAAAGAAGTATGTGGTGAAAGGATTTTTAGAAGTATCTCTTACCGATTAATTTTTTGTTTAATATCAGAATTAGTTCTACAGATGCATTAGGTTAGTTACTGCAGCTTGGTTGACATACAGTGAGCTGTATTCAAATGTTAGCCACGTTTACTGATTTCGATTGTTTATTCCTATTTTACGAATGCATGTTTTGTGGTAGCGTTCCATAACTTAAGCGAATAAAATACTGCCGCATATATTTTACCACCATCAATGCATTTAAATGATATAATGGCCAAAGTATTAAACAATAGGTAAGCGATATTTGTTACGTGGACAGGATATTGACATTTATTTTTGTATTCTGGTGTGTACATGCATTTAACTTATAAAGAAAATGGAGTGTTGTATATCATGGAACTTCTAGCAGTCTAAGATTTATATTTATTGCAAATATGCTAAACCAAACCAAGAGTAAAATATTTTTTATGTCTAACACTCATTTGTGCAATGGTTACATAGAACAGAATAGAATCTTAAGAAGGGAATTCAATATGTCGATCAAACAGGACCTATTGTGTCCATGTCCCTCGTGGGGAAATCCCGAGAGGAAAGATGTGCTTTAAGGAGTCAAAGGGCGACCTACAGAAGGTAGGATTCTCATTAAACCCTTTTTGTAATAAAATTCAAGGTTTTGTCTCTTAGTTCGTGGTCTGTTATTGTATCTTTATATAAAGTTTACAGTTAAATGTACGTACCAAATCGGCAGTAGGTCTCCCTAACTCTAACTTATCACAATACACTTGATATAACATCACAGTAACAAAATGTACTCAACAAACACTTGACACGCGGTACACCTAGGCTGTTAGACATCCGATAAACGCTTCTTTGTAACACAATTAATGGTTTTGTCTCTTAGTTCGTGGTGGGTTATTGTATCTTTATATAAAGTTTACAGTTAAATGTACGTACCAAATCGGCAGTAGGTCGCTCTAACTCTAACTTATCACAATACACTTGATATAACATCACAGTAACAAAATGTACTCAACAAAACACTTGACACGCGGTACACCTAGACTGTTAGACATCCGATAAACGCTTCTTTGTAACACAATTCATGGTTTTGTCTCTTATTTCGTGGTGGGTTATTGTATCTTTATATAAAGTTTACAGTTAAATGTACGTACCAAATCGGCAGTAGGTCTCTCTAACTCTAACTTATCACAATACACTTGATATAACATCACAGTAACAAAATGTACTCAACAAACACTTGACACGCGGTACACCTAGACTGTTAGACATCCGATAAACGCTTCTTTGTAACACAATTCATGGTTTTGTCTCTTATTTCGTGGTGGGTTATTGTATCTTTATATAAAGTTTACAGTTAAATGTACGTACCGGATCGGCGGTAGGTCTCCCTTACTGTAACTTATCACAATACACTTGATATAACATCACAGTAACAAAATGTACTCAACAAAACACTTGACACGCGGTACACCTAGACTGTTAGACATCCGATAAACGCTTCTTTGTAACACAATTCATGGTTTTGTCTCTTATTTCGTGGTGGGTTATTGTATCTTTATATAAAGTTTACAGTTAAATGTACGTACCGGATCGGCGGTAGGTCTCCCTTACTGTAACTTATCACAATACACTTGATATAACATCACAGTAACAAAATGTACTCAACAAACACTTGACACGTGGTACACCTAGACTGTTAGACATCCGATAAACGCTTCTTTGTAACACAATTCATGGTTTTGTCTCTTAGTTCGTGGTGAGTTATTGTATCTTTATATAAAGTTTACAGTTAAATGTACGTGCCAAATCGGCAGTAGGTCTCCCTAACTCTAACTTATCACAATACACTTGATATAACATCACAGTAACAAAATGTACTCAACAAACACTTGACACGTGGTACACTTAGACTGTTAGACATTCGATAAACGCTTCTTTGTAACACAATTCATGGTTTTGTCTCTTAGTTCGTGGTGGGTTATTGTATCTTTATATAAAGTTTACAGCTAAATGTACGTAACAAGTCGGCAGTAGGTCTCCCTAACTCTAACTTATCACAATACACTTGATATAACATCACAGTAACAAAATGTACTCAACAAACACTTGACACGTGGTACACTTAGACTGTTAGACATTCGATAAACGCTTCTTTGTAACACAATCCATGGTTTTGTCTCTTAGTTCGTGGTGTGTTATTGTATCTTTATATAAAGTTTACAGTTAAATGTACGTACCAAATCGGCAGTAGGTCTCCCTAACTCTAACTTATCACAATACACTTGATATAACATCACAGTAACAAAATGTACTCAACAAACACTTGACATGTGGTACACCTAGACTGTTAGACATCCGATAAACGATTCTTTGTAACACAATTCATGGTTTTGTCTCTTAGTTCGTGGTGGGTTATTGTATCTTTATATAAAGTTTACAGTTAAATGTACGTACCAAATCGGCAGTAGGTCTCCCTAACTCTAGCTTACCACAATACACTTGATATAACATCATTGTGATTTAAAAATTAAATTTTAAATTTTCATGAATGATAATAAATGAGGGTGAACACTCCACTGATGCAATACATTTTTGGTTGCCATTCATTAGTGACCTTTTAGAGTGATTTGAATATTAGTTCAAAGATTAAAGCCATTCCTATTTCCGAGAAATTTGCTGTTGGTGGGTTTTTGCATTGACTTTGATGTCATTCCTACTTCATTACCGTTCTGTCAAGTAGATATCATCAGTGATTTTATCATTGCGACTGGAAACAGGAGTCACCTCATGACTTGAAAGCAGTTAATCTCTATTAAACAGGCTGTCAAGTTAATTAACTTGGACTGATTATAAAAGAGCTAAATCGTGTACTAAAAATCAAATTAAAGTTAATGGAATTTGCACACTAATGATGGATTGATATATAATGCTATTTGCCGATACTGTTTTTATAAAAAGCTGTAAATGGGATAGCTGGTTCATTGAGTTATGATTTTATCGGTAATTCTTATACTAATAATATTAGTTTTACTGAAAATGTTGCAGTATCATGCTTTAAAGGGACGGGAATATTGTCTTTTTGAGGCCTTTTCAGCGCTGTATGTCCTCCAACGTTAAGTCATATCGAACGATTAATGAAATGATGTTCAAATGAGTACAGGGTACATAGAGCTTAAAGTTACTAGAAATTCATCTTCCAGAATAAGAGAAAACCTCCAACGTTAAGTCGTATCGGACGATGAATGAAATGATGTTCAAATGAGTACAGGGTACATAGAGCTTAGAGTTACCAGACATTCATCTTTCAGAATAGCAGAAAACCTCCAACGTTAAGTCATATCAGACGATGAATGAAATGATGTTCAAATGAGTACAGGGTACATAGAGCTTAGAGTTACCAGACATTCATCTTTCAGGATAAGAGAAAACCTCCAACGTTAAGTAATATCGGACGATGAATGAAATGATGTTCAAATGAGTACAGGGTACATAGAGCTTAGAGTTACCAGACATTCATCTTTCAGGATAAGAGAAAACCTCCAACGTTAAGTCATATCAGACGATGAATGAAATGATGTTCAAATGAATACAGGGTACATAGAGCTTAGAGTTACCAGACATTCATCTTTCAGGATAAGAGAAAACCTCCAACGTTAAGTAATATCGGACGATGAATGAAATGATGTTCAAATGAGTACAGGGTACATAGAGCTTATAGTTACCAGACATTCATCTTTCAGAATAGGAGAAAACCTCCAACGTTAAGTCATATTGGACGATGAATGAAATTATGTATAAATGAGTACAGGATACATAGAGCTTAAAGGTACCAGACATTCATCTTTCAGGATAAGAGAAAACCTCCAACGTTAAGTCATATCGGACGATGAATGTAATGATGTTCAAATGAGTACAGGATACATAGAGCTTAAAGTTACCGGACATTCATCTTTCAGAATAAGAGAAAACCTCCAACGTTAAGTCGTATCGGACGATGAGTGAAATGATGTTCAAATGAGTACAGGGTACATAGAGCTTAGAATTACCAGACATTCATCTTTTAGTATAAGGGAAAACCTCCATCGCTAAGTCGTATCGGACGATGAGTGAATTGATGTTCAAATGAGTACAGGGTACATAGAGCTTACAGCTACCAGACATTCATCTTTCAGAATAAGAGAAAACCTCCTAACGTTGAGTCATATCGGACGATGTTTAAATGAGTACAGGATACATAGAGCTTAGAGTTACCAGACATTCATCTTTCAGGATAAGAGAAAACCTCCAACGTTAAGTAATATCAGACGATGAATGAAATGATGTTCAAATGAGTACAGGGTACATAGAGCTTAGAATTACCAGACATTCATCTTTTAGTATAAGGGAAAACCTCCATCGCTAAGTCGTATCGGACGATGAGTGAATTGATGTTCAAATGAGTACAGAGTACATAGAGCTTAAAGTTACCAGACATTCATCTTTCAGAATAAGAGAAAACCTCCAACGTTGAGTCGTATCGGACGATGAGTGAATTGATGTTCAAATGAGTACAGGATACATAGAGCTTAAAGTTACCAGACATTCATCTTTCAGAATAAGAGAAAACCTCCAACGTTGAGTCGTATCGGACGATGAATGAAATGATGTACAAATGAATATTTTTGTACCGATATTAAAATTTGTGCGACATATAAATATATTTTAAAGCGCTGCATAGAGGAGTTTATACAACGCTATGCGGCATTCAGACAAGTCTCTCGGAGTGTAAAGTTGTCAAAAGTGTCCAGGTAACGTCAAATTGACATACTTTCGTTTGTAACATAAGCGTCGTACATTTTATCAGTATAAGATATAATTTTTTTGTCATTCTCACACTTAATTAAAATGTCTATTAATATTGGTAACCTTGTGTCTTATAAAACCAATAGTTCTTCAAACATTTCCAAGATACAGGATCAGTTACTCGCAAAAAGAGAGACACTGGACGCTATAAAGTGACTGGTCCCAATCTAGAAGCAATAAATAATGTTATGACAGAAAGACCTCAAGCACACCTTCTCGCAATACAGACAATGTTTAAGGGGAAGAGAGAAAGGAAATATAAGAAAATGGACACATAAGACTATGTACTAGAGATATATTCTTGTTTAGACTTGGATAAAAGCTTTGTACCTATTGCAACACTAATTTATTTTTCATTCCTAGAACATGTTCTGTTAATTTTCTGGTTTGTAATGAAGTTATATTGTGAGGAAACTGAAAAGAATTGAGATCAAATTGAAGTATTTCTATTTTATGTGACAGGTTTTCAATATGCATATATGTCTACTATAACAGAAACACAGATGTTCATTGTCAAATAACCATATCATTCCGTATATTCTTCATGGTATATTTTTATGGCTGCATAATTAGTTTTGCAGTTCATTGCAGTGCAGTATATAGTTTTTTATAAACAGTTATTGTATCTACGCACCAGGCAAAATTACGCACCTTCATATTACGCGAACAGACCCACTTCTCAAATAGTATATTTACCTGCCGGCAGAGGGAGGTCTCGAAGCTGCTGTCAGTACATCAAATACGATCGCAAGGCGCTAGGGGAAACATAAACTCTCTCGTCAGCGATGTCATTGTTGACGTCAAATTTTACGCCTTAAATTTACAGATAAGAACGAACACCGCGTAGATTTTGCATTTGATCCAAGGCCCTTTAAGGGTGTGTATGACTGAAATTTTCAAATTCTGAACTAATAATGCTAGCTTTTTCAAATTTACACCATAGGTGTAGTATAATGCAAACATGTAACAACCTAAATTTAAACCATTTTTCTCCAGCAGTTTAGAAATTATGATAAATTTTCTATGTTTTTTGTTACGTCACTAAAAAAGTCTCTTGCGACAAAATATTTTGAATTTTGGTCTAATATTTTAACCCTATGTTCATAATACACATACTTTTTTAAATTGCTCTGGGTTTTTCTGCGTCTCCTTTAGTTTAGGTCACAATTTTTTTTTAATTTACAAATATTATTTTTTGTCTAAAAAACTGTAAGTTTTGTGTTTGAAAATTAAAAATATATGCTTATATACATTTCACAATAAAACCTAGGGCAATTTCCATTCCTCATGATATTCTGAACCTGTGTAGGAAATTTCATGAATGTAGTACAAAAACTGCATCGCAAGGAGCATTTTACAGGAAGAAAAATGCTGAAAATATGAACATTGAGAAAACAGCGATTAAAGATTTGATTGCACAACTCACATTAAAATCCACCAGACTGATAGGTTGGACCCTCAGATTTCTTTTTCCTCTCCTCTGTTGCTGCATTTCCCACCTTTTTCTTCTTTAGATGTTGCTTTTCTTCTGCACAACTTCGCTTCTTGCTTTGCAGGATACGAGTCTGATCTCGCTGCACTGAAGTTTTCCTTGCAGAGTCTACTACACTTTCACCTCTGATATTTTGCTGCAGCTCCAATGACTTAAGACTACCCATGTTAAACTCACTGATGCTTTTAATAACAGCAAGATCCAATTTTTGTTTTGATATGAAAACTTCCTTTGGGCACTTATTCCATATGACATGATGCAAAGATTCATTGGCATTCTGTGTTTTTCCTGTTTTGCACCTCTCTAGTATTGTTGTAGAAGCCAACCTCTGATATATTGGCAACATTTTAGGAACCATTTTGTCTGAAAGCCTTATTTTTCTTTTCTTGAATTGAAAATTTAAGAACGGAAAACAGACAAAGAATGTGGATGTAGGCAAAAGAGGGCGTGACTCTGACAGTGTTTAAAGGCCACCGACATTTAAATAAGCATTTAAAAGTGGCGTTCGGAGGCAAATTATGCATTTTTCACATTCGGGAATGTCTAAATTATTTTATAGAATTGAAATATAAAAAGTCGTTATTTTCACGATTTTTATGAAATTTCAGTCATAGATATCTTTAAAGAGATATGCCAACTATATTTTACATCGGCGGAGTTATAAGGTTAGACAGCCAAAGATGTCACACACGGACACGTACATATAAACCTAGGATGGTTCCGGTATAGAAAGCGGTAACCTTTGATTTCTCTTCCCTTAGCTGTAATCAAGTCGACATCAATTACACGTCTGTAATTAAATTAGAGTTGTTTTTTTTGCCAGACATGAAATGATTGCAGAGTTCACGTAATCAATGTTCGCCTTCGGTAACGGTCTTCCCTTGTTACTCACAGCTCCTCGTCCAGTAATTATACTGTCATACTACTGACATAGACGATAAGTATGATCCTGCTTGTCCTAGAGCTACTTGTAAATTAACTAAGAGTATGTTATCGACAAATCTAAACGATATGTATAACAAGTTTATATTGTTATGTTGCGTAAGTTGAATTGGAGGTTAATTTCTGTGGTGCAGATTCGCTTCACGATAGTCAAATATGAGATTAGTATTTTATTTCTAATTTATTTACTCAGTACAACTATTTTGGATCGATAACCTCGCAGTTTATGTAAAAGGTATCATATATTCTTTTATTAACACCTATTAAACATCACTATCTGGTATGGGGCATTTCGTAAATGAGAGTGTGCCTATAAATGAAACCAAGCTATCACAGTTCAATAATGAATCAGTAAAATAACCGCGTTTCCAACTTAATCGTGCTTAATGGTTGTTTGTGATACAACTGAGAAAAGGAAAATTCTGTTCTGTGAGCAGGATAAAATTAATTTGATCTGGAGTGACATATACTACAGTGATTCAAATGAAAACCTTAAATATCTTTTTAAATATTATTTATTGTGCAGAAGTGGTACAAAGCTGTATCAGTTTTCAACATAATATCCCCCACGCTCAATGCAAGTCCTCCAGCACTTACAAAGTGCATAAGTACCTTTAGAAAAGTTCCGCTGGAATATGTAATGCTCATTCGGGTGAAGTTGGCTCGAGTCGGCTCAATCCGAACTAACACCCCCCTCACACTCATTTGTTATTTCAGTCTTATGTTGTCCATACCGCTATACACCGTAGATTTTCTGTCGCACTCAACAGCGTATCAACAACACGTATCCAGATATGTTTTAACATATTTCAAATACTATGACAAATTCAGAAACTCTACTGCAGTTTCATTAGAAAAATAATTGTCTTAGGACCGTTCTTACAAACGTCTGCAAGTGTCAGTAACCGATCCGGTCAGATAACCTTCTGTCATTTAAAAAGTCGACAACATGTCAAACTCCACTTTAAACAATAATAATAGTCTAAAGGAACAGATAATATCACCCAAGTTCGGTATTTGAATAATTAAAACCATAATAATGAAAAATAAGACGAGTGTGCTAATTGGAAATAAAAGTGTTAGGAATTCGTGAAAGAGATGTTGCATTTAAGAACTGGTTATTTTTATTGACAATTTCTCTTTATTGTGAATAGTAAAACGTAAAACATCAACAAATTAAATGTAATAACACATACATAATAAAATTATCACGTATTAAAAAGACGTTTTGTGTTTGTTTTAATTTACAACTTATAGGTTATGTTTTTCCACAAACTGAAAGACCGAACGAGGGTCAAAAGATTTGAAATATAAATTTGATTTCTTATAGGAAAAGTATTTAAATATAGTATTTAGTTTGGACAGTAAAATTTTGAAGACAAAACATTGGACAAAAACATTTGAATTGAAAATATAGTAATATGAGTGTGAATTGTTACAAAACATATGAAATGAATATGACATGTAATAAAATATGTATGAAAATATGTACGAACGTGTAGTAAAATATGGAGTAATGAGTATATGTAGGGATATGCAATAACATGTGTAAAATATATACCTAACCAAACATTTCCGAATATTTAAAAACTAAGCAAATGAATGCCATATAATTATGTTATAAGATATGTATGAACTTGTAGTTTTATTAAAATAAAAATGCAGTGAAATATGTGTATCAGCAAGAAACAAAATATGAAAAATGATTGTGAAATAGCATGTATTTTAATATAAAAATAAACCACATGTAAAACAGTATATTATGTGATTTGATTTTACTTCCTTTATACATCCTTTATGTATAACCCTCTTCGCACGGTCTCAAGTCCGTCGTCATTCAGTTGTTTCAGAGCACACTTAGCGTAAGGCATCAAATGTTTACCTCGCAACTGACCTCTTTACCCAACAATGAGTGTCAACATTATATTTTTTAAGAATAATTTACAATGAATAGTATTTAGGATTTTACTTCTGTCATGAGGAAAATAGGTTGATGCTGGGTATGAATAATAAACAATTTGGTTTCAGAAAGGGATATTCAACTGAGGATGCAATATTAAAAATTCAAGAAACAGTGTCAAAAAGCCAAAAGAATTATGTAATTGGATTATTTGTGGACATATCGGGCGCTTTTGATAATTTATGGTGGCCGTATTTTTTCGGCATTTTAAAAGACAAGAAATATTCAAGTACTATTTATAATTTATTAAAGGATTATTGTTCCAATAGAGAAGTATTCATTGTTGGATCAAATTTTGAAACTAGGAAGAAGATAACCAAGGGTTGCCCTCAGGGTTCTATCTTGGGGCCCCTTTTTTGGAATATTTTATCAGAAGATTTATTAGAATTACTGGAAAGAGATCATAAGGTTTTGGATGTAATAGCGTATGCTGATGACATAGTCATAATGATGGATGGACAGAGCAGACTAGAGCTAGAAAATAAAGCAAGAGAAGTTACAAATACATTATCAAATTGGTGTTTCAGAACAAAACTAAAAATTGCACCAAACAAGTCAAATTATGTGCTTTTTAAGGGAAATTTAAAGCGGGATCCTACAGTGAAGATAAATAATCAGAACATTAAACGGGAAAAAGAGATGAGATATTTGGGTATCATGATAGATGAAAAATTTCATTTCAGAAAACACACGGAGTATATTAGGCAGAAAACAGAGAAAATAATGCTAAAGCTAGCAAGAATAACCAATTTAAATTTTGTACTTCCATTGCGTAACATACAGATATATCATAACACTATTTTTGCTTCAATCATGACGTATGCGGCAGCAGTTTGGGCAGAAAGGATGGATGATGTGCAAATAAGAAGATTGTTGAGAAGAACGCAAAGAAAAGTATTATTACGTCTGACAGGAGCTGTAAAAACAACACCAACTATGGCATTGCTAGTAACAACGGCCATTTGGCCGATTGATTATTAATAAGAAGGAAGGGCGCAAAATTTTGGGCAAAAAAAGGAAATTTAGAAAAAGTTTATAATATAACTGGAGTCAGAACAAACAAATCTTGGGTGATTAAAAATAGTTTAAAAGATAAATGGCAAAATGAATGGACAGAAAGTCTAGAAGGTAGAAGAGTGTTTGAAATTTTTCAGAACGTCAAAGAGAGATTAAAATTGAATTTTATTCAACCAACAAAGGGATTTATACATTATATAACAGGGCACGGACCTTATAGGACCTATTGGAAGAAAATCAATAAAACTGAAAATGATATATGTGAATTATGTAACAAACAAGATAATCCTGAACATGTAGTATTTGAATGTGGAAGATATGCAATTCACCAACAAGAAGAGAGGCATGCGCTAGCAGGATATATCGTAAATGACATAATTCGAGATCAACAATTGGTAAATAAATTACAAGTTTTGACTAACTTTGTAAGTAAGAAAGCATGGGAGGTAAAAATATTCAAAGGAGAAAGAGTTGATAATAGGCGAAGAATAGTACAAGATCCAAGAAGGAGTTCTAGAATACAAAATAGGATAAGACGGGAAGAGTTATTGAATAATCTAACAATGGAGGGAATTCAAGAAGAAGAAATAGATCAACAAGAAGAAGAATTAGAAGAGGTACAATTAGAAATTGATAATCTTAATCAAGTCAATAGAAGAAGATTCTTTGTAACCTCAACAGGAAGACAGGAATGGGCAGAGAGAAGAACATTCAGATCTAGGAGAAGAGAGGGAGAGACATTTGCGGAATATAGAAGTAGATTACAAGAGGAAAGAGAAGAGTAGAGAGAGTAATAAGAAGAGAAGTATCAGCGTGAGTTCAAAATAGAGTTGACTGCATGGGCGGCGGAGGGAGAGAGTGATGGCAGAGGCCATGGTGGACTACAGCATTAGTAGATTTAGATGTAGATTTAGGAAATAAGGATTTTGTAATTTTTATAGTAGTTTTCTTTTTTTCTTTTCTTTTTTTTTTTTTTTTTTTTTTTTTTTTTTTTTTTGCTTTTTGCTTTTTAGTGTTTATTTCTGTTATTTTATTTCATTTTATTTTTGTAGATTAGTATTCTGGGAGATTTGTATAATTATAACAATTGTAAGGATTTTATGGAAAAATAAAGAGAAAATTTGGTATGCCCCGGTATAGTTGTCTAGGTGCCGGGGTAGAATATTCAGATGTTATTTATTTATTTATTTATTTATTTATTTATTTATTTATTTATTTATTTATTTATTTATTTATTTATTTATTTATTTATTTATTTATTTATTTATTTATTTATTTATTTATTTATTTATTTATTTATTTATTTATTTATTTATTTATTTATTTATTTATTTATTTATTTATTTATTTATTTATTTATTTATTTATTTATTTATTTATTTATTTATTTATTTATTTATTTATTTATTTATTTATTTATTTATTTATTTATTTATTTATTTATTTATTTATTTATTTATTTATTTATTTATTTATTTATTTATTTATTTATTTATTTATTTATTTATTTATTTATTTATTTATTTATTTATTTATTTATTTATTTATTTATTTATTTATTTATTTATTTATTTATTTATTTATTTATTTATTTATTTATTTATTTATTTATTTATTTATTTATTTATTTATTTATTTATTTATTTATTTATTTATTTATTTATTTATTTATTTATTTATTTATTTATTTATTTTCCGTTTGGTGGAAGAGAACCCAGGTTTCGTCCCCAGAGACGATTCTTGCAAGGGAGTCATCACCTTCCCGTTCAAAGCGCCGAAGTTCTTCACCACCATCAACACGTCGTTCTCTCATTTCAGGAGTCAGCTGCCGTGGCACCCATCTTGCAGACACTTTGTTAAACTGGAGCACATGCTACAATGTCATTCAGTGTCACTCGGCGGTTTTCCTTCACCATGGCTTCAACTGCTGCAATGTTCTGTGGAGTCACAACTCGTTGTGCCTAACCTAGACGTGGAGCACCTTCCACTGAAGTCACACCATTTGCGAACTTCCTACTCCATTCGTAGACTTGTTGCTATGACATACATGCATCTCCATACTGGACCTTCATTCGTAGATGAATTTCAATAGGTTTAACACCTTCACTACACAAAAACCGAACAACAAAACGCAGTTCTTCCCTGGTGCAAGTCGCAAGTGGGGCCGCCATCTTTATACTGATACTGCGACGATATGTATACATCTCCACCATGCACCACCTACAGGGCAATCTGCATGCTGTTTGTAGCACGCTTACCAACTTACAGGATAACGGCGCGAAATGTCGATTTGTTGTTACACATTTTTATGATCTTCAATTGACTCACCGTGGTAGTATTTTTAGATAGTATTAAATATGTATAGATAGATTGTAGGAAATAGTTTGCTGTACGAAATGGCGAGTTTGAGGTTACAAAAGGAGTGTTAATAATGTGCTATTAATCCACTTATTTTACTCGTCTAATTTTTAATATACCAGAAAGCATATTTAGTACACACAATCTACTTATGTATTATACATGAAGAATATCTTTCGACTTCAGAATATTGATAAATATCGGAGAAGCCTGAGAAGTTTAAATTGTGTGCTTGTCACGGCCTCCTGTCTACGAAAACTGTTAACCTATTTTGCAGATCTGAAGCTTAACGTGCTGTGATGTTCAATTATTGCCTTGCTTAGCGCCAGTGTTGGCAACATGATGAAGCGTTCTATACCAAATCTGATATAAAGGAGCCAACGAAACTAACAAAACGAAAACAATGTAGAAACACTTTAATGAATGTTTATGTTAAAAACTTCACAAACAAAATTTTGAATTACTAGGGCTACAAGATTCACTAACCCTATTGATTTTTTTTTAAATTGTGGCGTTTATACTCGTAGTGTAATTATGAATCTCTAAAGCTCGATTTCTCACTTAGACAAAACACAATCGTATTACACAGTCAACTGTCTCAGATAGTTAACTTCTACGTTTCAGCAAAACAAAACACTAGCGTCACCTAGGGAACAGATTTTGGAAAACTAAGATTTAGGCGAGTACTTCATAGCTTATCATTGCGTCAGCTGGCAGCATAGAATGAAATATCAAAGACCTAATGTACACAGTACTCAGATCCCTTACACATTCAATGGAAACACATACAGAGTGGGGTGTGTCATTCCCTTTATGAAATTATCGAATCGCTATGCGGATGCTCTGTTATTTACGATAATTGATTTCGCCTTTAGAGCCATTTAATATATGGTTAATTACATATCATGGGGGGATCATTTAGTAAATAGCAGGTGTATGTTCCCCCTCTAATCCTATGGGATAAGTGTCACACTAAGCACATGCAAACACCTGTACTATATGGTCTGGTAGGCTTTCATGTAAATACTACATCAGAGTATCAAGTGGATAGTCTATCTACTGCATTACTAAAGTAAGCAGAAGAATTACATACCATCAAAAGATTCAATAGAGAGAATTTATCTTACCCTGGATCTGAAACTTGCATACATTTCTCTCTTTCTTTTCTATATTTACACCAGACATTCGTCTTTCAGGTTAGGGGAAAACATCCAACGTTGTCATATCAGACGATGAATGAACTGATGTTCAAATGTGGACAGGGTACATAGAACTTAGAATTTTCGGACATTCATCTTTCAGAATAAGAGAAAACCTCCAACGTTAAGTCACATCAGACGATGTTCAAGTGAGTACAGGATACATAGAGCTTAAAGTTACCAGACATTCATCTTTCAGGATAAGAGAAAACCTCCAACGTTAAGTTACATTAGATGATGTTCAAGTGAGTACAGGATACATAGGGCTTAAAGTTACGAGACATTAATCTTTCAGGATAAGAGAAAACCTCCAACGTTAAGTTACATTAGATGATGTTCAAGTGAGTACAGGATACATAGAGCTTAAAGTTACGAGACATTAATCTTTCAGGATAAGAGAAAACCTCCAACGTTAAGTTACATTAGATGATGTTCAAGTGAGTACAGGGTACATAGGGCTTAAAGTTACGAGACATTAATCTTTCAGGATAAGAGAAAACCTCCAAAGTTAAGTTACATTACATGATGTCCAAGTGAGTACAGGGTACATAGGGCTTAAAGTTACGAGACATTAATCTTTCAGGATAAGAGAAAACCTCCAACGTTAAGTTACATTAGATGATGTTCAAGTGAGTACAGGGTACATAGGGCTTAAAGTTACGAGACATTAATCTTTCAGGATAAGAGAAAACCTCCAAAGTTAAGTTACATTACATGATGTCCAAGTGAGTACAGGGTACATAGGGCTTAAAGTTACGAGACATTAATCTTTCAGGATAAGAGAAAACCTCCAACGTTAAGTTACATTAGATGATGTTCAAGTGAGTACAGGGTACATAGGGCTTAAAGTTACGAGACATTAATCTTTCAGGATAAGAGAAAACATCCAACGTTAAGTTACATTAGATGATGTCCAAGTGAGTACAGGGTACATAGGGCTTAATGTTACGAGACATTAATCTTTCAGGATAAGAGAAAACCTCAAACGTTAAGTTACATTAGATGATGTTCAAGTGAGTACAGGGTACATAGGGCTTAAAGTTACTAGACATTCATCTTTCAGGATAAGAGAAAATAAGAGAAAACCTCCAACGTTAAATCACATCAGACGATGTTCAAGTGAGTACAGGATACATAGAGCTTAAAGTTACGAGACATTCCTCTTTCAGTGTAAAGAGAAAACCTCCAACGTTAAATCACATCAGACGATGTTCAAGTGAGTACAGGGTACATAGGGCTTAAAGTTACTAGACATTCATCTTTCAGGATAAGAGAAAATAAGAGAAAACCTCCAACGTTAAGTCACATTAGACGATGTTCAAGTGAGTACAGGATACATAGAGCTTAAAGTTACGAGACATTCCTCTTTCAGTGTAAAGAGAAAACCTCCAACGTTAAGTCATATTGGACGATGAATGAAATGATGTTCAGTTAAGCAAATCTGAACAAAAATATTTCATTCTGAAATCCTACTCAAGGTTGCCAAACTTCGCAGGTAATATATTCAGTAATGTTCAAATATGCCATCTTCTTTTCAAAATATATGAAATAGTTTTGGGTATTCATTAATTCACATATTTGGATCTCCCAGCTCACGAAATTTACACAATTCTTACCACTACCACCCTGTAAATTAGTTTCTCCTTTGTGTTTGGGTTACTATAATTTCTACATAGTTCTCTAAGGAAATAAATGTATATTTTTACGGCCAGACAATGTTCAGTAGATGACCTCCTCACGTCAACCATAAATTTAAATTAAATTTTTCTAGGTTTGTATTAAATTTCAGTAATGTAAGAGGCCTGTACGTAAATCAAGGTCTCAAAGGCGCTGGAGCCCTGAGGAACGCTATTACACGAGATCCGGTAACGCTGTCGTGTACTTTGGTTTTATCCCTTCAAATCCCCACCAGATTGAAGCCATTAGTCTTGACTGGGCAGCCGTTTGCGATGGAGCTTCCTATCACTTCCGCAGCCAAGCGTGAGTTGCGTGCAGTGATCCGTTTTTTGAGTGTGAGGGGTACTTCCTCCACTGAAATTCATCCTCAGTTATGCGAAGTCTATGAAGTATATGGGCGTCAAAAACGTGCGAAAGTGGATCAGAAAATTCAAAGACGGATCTACAGACGTCCATGACGAATAGCGTTCTGGTCGGCCTTCGGTTTCAGCCGAAACAATTGCAGAAGTGGAGAAAGAAATGCTTAAAGATCGGCGTGTGACAGTTCCCGAGCTGTACGAACTTATCCCTGAAGTGTAAGACTACCATTGACAAAATTTTGATCCAACATCTGCATTATCGCAAGGTGTGGGCGAGGTTGTGCTCCTGGCCCAGTTCGGATGGGACATCCTCACCCATACCCTATACACTCCATACTTAGCACCTAGTGATTATCATCTGTTTTCTGAGTTGAAGTCACACCTGGGCGGAACACATTTCCAGACCGACGATGATTTTAAGGGTATGTATGACTGAAATTTTCAAATTCTGAACTAATAATGTCAGCTTTTTCAAATTTACACCATAGGTGTAGTATATTGTAAACATGTTACAACCTAAATTTAAACCATTTTTCTCCAGCAGTTTAGAAATTATGATAAATTTTGTATGTTTTTGTTACGTCACTAAAAAAGTCCCTTGCGACAAAATATTTTGAATTTTGGTCTAATATTTTAACCCTATGTTTATAATACACATACTTTTTGAAATTCCTCTGGGTTTTTCTGTGTCTCCTTTAGTTTAGGTCACAAAAAATTTTTAATTTACAAATATTCTTTTTTGTTTAAAAAACTGTAAGTTTTGTGTTTGAAAATTAAAAATATATGCTTATATACATTTCACAATAAAACCTAGGGCAGTTTCCATTCCTCATGATATTCTGAACCTGTGTAGGAAATTTCATGAATGTAGTACAAAAACTGCATCGCAAGGAGCATTTTACAGGAAGAAAAAAGCTGAAAATATGAACATTGAGAAAACAGCGATTAAAGATTTGATTGCATAACTCACATTAAAATCCACCAGGCTGATTGGTTGGACCCTCAGATTTCTTTTTCCTCTCTTCTGTTGCTGCTTTTTCCACCTTTTTCTTCTTTAGATGTTGCTTTTCTTCTGCACAACTTCGCTTCTAGCTTTGCAGGATACGAGTCTGATCTCGCTGCACTGAAGTTTTCCTTGCTGAGTCTACTACACTTTCACCTCTGATATTTTGCTGCAGCTCCAATTACTTAAGACTACCCATGTTAAACTCACTGATGCTTTTAATAACAGCAAGATCCAATTTTTGTTTTGATATGAAAACTTCCTTTGGGCACTTATTCCATATGACATGATGCAAAGAGTCATTGGCATTCTGTGTTTTTCCTGTTTTGCACCTCTCTAGTAATGTTGTAGAAGCCAGCCTCTGATCTATTGGCAACAGTTTAGGAACCATTTTGTCTGAAAGCCTTATTTTTCTTTTCTTGAATTGAAACTTTAAGAACGGAAAACAGACAAAGAATGTGGATGTAGGCAAAAGAGGGCGTGACTCTGACAGAGTTTAAAGGCCACCGACATTTAAATAAGCATTTAAGAGACAAATTATGCATTTTTCACATTCGGGAATGTCTAAATTGTTTTATAGAATTAAAATAAAAAAGTCGTTATTTTCACGATTTTCATGAAATTTCAGTCATACATACCCTTAAACAACTTGGCGGGAGAGTAATATGACAAGGGTATACAAAAACTGTCACAGCGCATGCAAAAGTGCATAGATCGCTATGGTGATCACGTTTAAGTTTTCTATATTCAAAAAATTGGAGATGTTATTTTACACACACGCCTGGTACTCCATTAATTTAAAATAAATACCCGGAAACCTAGCAACCTCCAACGTGGTGCACTGGTCAACAAACATCCCTTTCATCCCGGAGATCCCCTTTCGATTTCCGGGTGATGTAATGATATATAACATATGGCACTCACGAAAAAACAGAAGGGTATATGACAAAAACCAGAGAGGGAACATTCCCATGTGGTCTGGTGGTTTGGATACCTCTCACCCTGGCCCCGGGTACGATCCCCGGCATGTAAACGCCACTCAGAAAAAACAAAACACATTTCACAAATCCGTGTTAAAACTAAATATGCTGAAAATGCAGCCAGCAGACGAATGTGGTTTGGTGGTCCGGGATGTTTGGCTTTCATCAGGAATTTCGATTGGACAAAGTGTCATTTCACAGCACTGATTCTCTATATTCCTGCCCAAAATATTACTTGTACTTCTATAAACTCAAAGATACATAATTCAAGTCCTAAAATAAACAAAATAACACTTTACACTACCTTACTCCTGCTTACTTCTGCTTCAAGATAAACATTATCTTATTGTAGTTACAAGGGAATACAGTAGACTTTAAGTGATAGTCAAATGTTTTGGTCGTTATGTGATGTATATATGACTTTCTCTACTCTTGTACAAACACTTACTGCTCTACCTACTTCAAGATAAACATTATCTTATTGTAGTTACAAGGGAATACAGTAGACTTTAAGTGATAGTCAAATGTTTTGGTCGTTATGTGATGTATATATGACTTTCTCTACTCTTGTACAAACACTTATTGCTCTATCTGCTTCAAGATAAACATTATCTTATTGTAGTTACAAGGGAATACAGTAGACTTTAAGTCATAGTCAAATGTTTTGGTCGTTATGTGATGTATATATGACTTTCTCTACTCTTGTACAAACACTTATCCCTCTATCTGCTTCAAGATAAACATTATCTTATTGTAGTTACAAGGGAATATAGTAGACTTTAAGTGATAGTCAAATGTTTTGGTCGTTATGTGATGTATACATGACTTTCTCCACTCTTGTACAAACACTTATCCCTCTATCTGCTTCAAGATAAACATTATCTTATTGTAGTTACAAGGGAATTCAGTAGACTTTAAGTGATAGTCAAATGTTTTGGTCGTTATGTGAAGTATACATGACTTTCTCTACTCTTGTACAAATACTTATTGCTCTATCTACGTCAAAATAAACATCATCTTATTGTAGTTACAAGGGAATACAGTAGAGTTTAAGTGATAGTCAAATGTTTTTGTCGTTATGTGATGTACACATGTGTGTCGCCACTCTATGCAAATACTTATTGCTCTATCTACTTCAAGATAAACATTATCTTATTGTAGTTACAAGGGAATACAGTAGACTTTAAGTGATAGTCAAATGTTTTGGTCGTTATGTGATGTATACATGACTTTCTCTACTCTTATATAAACACTTATTGCTCTATCTGGTTCAAGATAAACATTATCTTATTGTAGTTACAAGGGAATACAGTAAGGTGGTAGTGCATCTGCTTTTTTTCTTTAGGGTTTTCGCCAATACTGAAAGATGAATGTACGGTAACTCTAAGCTCTATGTACCCTGTACTCATTTGAGCATCATTTCATTCATCATCCGATATAACTTAACTTTGGAGGTTTTCTTTTATCCTGAAAGATGAATGCCTGTTAGCTTCAGTTTGGTAAATTTAAATGACCTAATGTGAACAAAAGTTTTACTGGATTTTTGTCTAAATAATAGAAATATGTTGTGATAATATTTTCCTATCCTTGCCTGACAGAATGGTACAAGGCGCTGCTGTAGTTACGAAGGGCCTGGCACGTTCTCCTTTAACAGCATGTGGAAAATGGCAGGAAATAGCGGAGCATCGGAGGTTTCCTTTTGATTGCTTGCAATTTAGTAGGAGCTTCTCTGTTCACAGCACTTGACTTGTGAATTGGATTTTCCACTATACTCATTGATTCGTGGGGAAAGTTTCCAGCTCTGTCATTCAACAGTAGTTACTTTTGAGGAACACAATTGAGTGAAGCGCTTTCAAATCACCGAACGCATCAATGGAGACACCGCTGTCTTCTTCAGTCGAGCACACGTTCGTTGTCTGTAAGTGCCGAAACAGCAAAACGACATTTGTTGGGGAAACGTTTCCTCTTAAGTGAGTCTCTCATATAGTATGTTTATAAACAGCATTACCTTCAGCTTTATCTCATATCGGACGATGAATGAAATTATGTTCAAATGAGTACAGGGTACATAGAGCTTACAGTTACCAGACACTCATCTTTCACTATAAGGGAAAACCTCCAATGTTAAGTCATATCGGATGATGAATGAAATAATGTTCAAATGAGTACAGGGTGCATAGGGCTTAGAGTTACCAGACATTCATCTTTCAGGACAAGAGAAAACCTCCAACGTTAAGTCATATCTGACGATGAGTGAAATGATGTTCAAATGAGTACTGGGTACATAGAGCTTAGAGTTACCAGACATTCAACTTTCAGGACAAGAGAAAACCTCCAACGTTAAGTCATATCTGACGATGAGTGAAATGATGTTCAAATGAGTACAGGGTACATAGAGCTTAGAGTTACCAGACATTCATCTTTCAGGACAAGAGAAAACCTCCAACGTTAAGTCATATCTGACGATGAGTGAAATGATGTTCAAATGAGTACAGGGTACATAGAGCTTAGAGTTACCAGACATTCAACTTTCAGGATAAGAGAAAACCTCCAACGTTAAGTCATATCGGACGATGACTGAAATGATGTTCAAATGATTACAGGGTACATAGAGCTTAGAGTTACCAGACATTCATCTTTCAGGATAAGAGAAAACCTCCAACGTTAAGTCATATCGGACGATGACTGAAATGATGTTCAAATGAGTACAGGGTACATGGAGCTTAGAGTTACCAGACATTCATCTTTCAGGATAAGAGAAAACCCCCAACGTTAAGTCATATCGTACGATGAATGAAATGATGTTTAAATAAGTACAGGGTACACAGAGCTTAGAGTTACCTAAGATATGTCTTTCAGGATATGGGAGGACGCTGGAGAACCTCTCAAACTTGAGGGAAGCACACTACTACCAAACTATGGCTGTTAAACTGTGGATCTGTCTTACAGAGACACCAGTAAATCAAACGCATACGTTTTTAGTAGGTTCCAAATTTATAATTTGAAAGTCTTTAATATTTCTGTGTGCATTTTGAGAAATGGAGCTGCGCAGGGTTAAGGGATTTTTAGAGAATGGTATTGTAAATGTGCTGTGGATTAGAATTTAGTAGAAAGAAATTAGATGCAGAAGTGTCTAGGTATTTTGAGCGATTTGTAAAGAACTTTTAAGTATAAGCTGTATTATATAAGAGCCTGAAAGGCAATGTTTTAAGTGATTGAAAATATTGCAAAATAAATTCTTTAATTTCTTGAAAATATTAAGAAATACGAGGGTAAGTCAAATGAAAACCTTAAATGTGTAATAACAAATCAAAATTTCGCGCCGTTATCCTGTAAGTTGGTAAGCGTGCTATAAACAGCGTGCAGAATGGCCTGTAGGTGGCAGCATAGTGCGGATGTACACATAGCGTCGCAATATCAGTATAAAGATGGCCGCCCTACTTGCGACTTGCACCAGGGAAGAACAGTGTTTTGTTATTCGGTTTTTGTGCAGTGAAAGTGTGAAACCTATTGAAATCCGTCGACGAATGCAGGTTCAGTACGGTGATGCATGTTTGTCACAGCAGCAAGTCTACGAATGGAGTAGGAAGTTCGCAAATGGTGTGACTTCAGTGGAAGATGGTCCACATCCAGGTCGGGCACAACGAGTTGTGACTCCACAGAACATTGCGGCAGTTGAAGCCATGGTGAAGTAAAACCTCCGAGTGACACTGAATGACATTGAAGCATGTTTACAGATTAGTCATGGGTCAGCACACCACATTGTGCATGATGTGCTCCTGTTTCACAAAGTGTCTGCAAGATGGGTGGCACGGCAGCTGACTCCTAAAATGAGAACGACGTGTTGATGCTTCTTCGGCGCTTTGAACGGGAAGGTGATGGCTTCCTTACAAGAATCGTTACTGGGGACGAAACCTGGCCTCACTTCCACCAACCGGAAACGAAGAGAGCGAGCAAGGAATGGCGCCATCCCTGATCACCAAAACTAAAGAAGTTTCGAACAGAAACATCAGCAGGGAAGGTTATGCTGACTCTCCTTTGGGACAAAAGGGCGTCACTTAGGTGCATTACGCCCGCCTCGGTAGCGTAGATGGCTGCGTGTCTGCTCAGGTTCAAGTGGTCCCGAGTTCGAATCTCGGTCAGGGTGAGCTATCTGTATAAGGTTTTTCCCTTATCCTTAAAGACGAATGTCGGGTATCTCTAAGATCCATGGACCCCGGACTCATTGGAGCATCATACACAGATCTCCTAAAAGGTCACCTGCGGTCTGCTGTCAAATCAAAGCGACGTGGACTGCTGTCAGCAGGTGTCCTTTTGCAACATGACAATGCAAGGCCCCAGACTGCCCGTACAACAATGGCAACAATCACAGACCTGTATTTTGAGTGTTTTCCACATCCACCATACTCACCAGACATTGCCCCCAAGTTATTTCCATTTGTTTGTACCACTGGAAGACACAATGGGAGGACAGAAGTTCCGTTCCGATGAAGAGATACGCCACGCGGGGCATGAGTGTTTGGGCGGACTAACAATAGAACTTTTTTCTAAAGGCAATTATGCACTTTGTAAGAGCTGGAGTGACACTTCTGCACAGTAAATAATATTTTAAAAATATTCAAGGTTTTCATTTTACCCACTCTCGTAAATGTGAGGAATATAGAAATACAAATATGTTTATTGAGGCGAGTGATAAAAAAACAGAAATGTTTTGTAAAAAACTGAAGCTGCTGACAGTGAAGTAAACTAGGTTATTAATAATAACTAAACACTAGTAACACAACTTCACTTATCTTATTTAAATCTTGGGACCGGTTTCAAAGCAAAGATCTGCTTTATCCTCAGCCACTCAGCTTGACACTCACCCACTTACTGACTGACTGACCTTGACCACTACCGGAGTTTGAAGAATAGCTCCTTATCTAACTGCCATCTACCGGGGACAACACAAACTTATTGATGATGTCTATGGGAGGGATATCAAAATTCATTACGCGATCCTTATTTTTCAAAATAAATATATTCTCCCAAACCATTAAATCTAGCGGTTCCTTCAATTGTTTCAATAATTTAACATCTGGATTTACGGGGCGCCGGGGTAGCGCGGTGGTTTCGTTCGCGGCTCCCGTTCTAAGGGTCCCGAGTTCGATTCCCGGCTCTGGGGTTGGCGATTTTAAGTCGGCCCTATCCACGCCTTCACCTCTGTCTAGCACACGTGAAGTATCCCCTATGCCCAACGTGGTTCGGAGTCCACGGTAAAAACTGTAGGTCCTCTCACCTCACCGCCATCTTCACTATCACCCTATCATCGGAGGTAATGGACACCGCCCTCTGGGTGCCTCCACCTGAGAAATGGGTCCGGTCATCACTTGGTGGGGTGAGGTTACCCCGAAGGCCAAGGTTGCCATGTGGGGAGTGTTAGTAACTAACTAACTAACATCTGGATTTACTTCATGATTATATGACCAAAATTGATCAGCCACTGCCGATTTCTCGGTCTGTTTATATTTAATATTTCTAAAATGTTCTTTCGCTCTGGTTTCTAAATTGCGCTTGGTTCTACCAATATAGGTCTTATCACATTCTAAACAGTTAACCTGATAAATACCAGATTTTTTGTTGTCTGAAATTTTGTCTTTTTTAGAAAACTGTAGCAAATTCTTTATACTGTACTTATTATGAGGTGCTAGTATTATACCCACTTCTTTGAAAATTTTTTGGAACTTTTTATTTGCCCATGGATGATAAGTAAATTTTTTGGAAATATAATCCTTTTTTTACTTTTTTAAGAGTGGAAACATCATTAACATTTTTTTGATATTTAAATTTTTCCATTCTTCTGATTATAAAATCTTTATTAAAGCCGTTAATTAAAGCAGTGTTTACTATATGTTTATATTCCGCATTAAATTCTTCTTCATTTAGAGGTATGTTTATCAATCTGTAAATCAAACTATTAAAAACAGCAAATTTGTGTGACATAGGGTTAAAACTTTTATTTTTGATATAGTTATCTGTGTGAGTTGACTTTCTATAGATGCCAAAACTTAATTTATTGTTATTTTTCATTATTTTTAGATCTAGAAAGGGGATGTAGCCATTGTTTTCAATTTCTATTGTGAACTTGATAGCTTTATCCTGTGAATTTAGAATTTAGAATTTATATGGCAGTTAGATAAGGAGCTATTCTTCAAACTCCGGTAGTGGTCAAGGTCAGTCAGTAAGTGGGTGAGTGTCAAGCTGAGTGGCTGAGGATAAAGCAGATGTTTGCTTTGAAACCGGTCCCAAGATTTAAATAAGATAAGTGAAGTTGTGTTACTAGTGTTTAGTTATTATTAAAAACAGAAATGTTTTACAAACTGATTAAAACACTTGGTCATGAAAAAATGCACTACAGGCAAAAATAGATCTTCAGAACACGAGATGTGATTAAAAACGAATACATTTAGAAAGTTCTGATTGTGTTGCTCCAGTTAAACTTCACCTGTCCAAATTACTTTCTCTAGTGATCTCTTCTGTTACTAGAATCTTAATCACAAAAGCTTCATCTGCATAAGATCATTAATTTTCTGAAAGCTCTTGAGATAGATAATATGCCCTTCCTGCAGAGAGCTCAACCTTTTTCTCTCGTCCTCCTTTCTCCTTTTTTCCATTATTCTTAAACCGGGGCTGAGGGTTGGAATGAAGTTAAGACAATTGTGAGGATGTGCCCGTTGTTCTGCTTACTTGAGCGAGCTATTTCTTATAGAGAAGATTTCCCTGAACTAATCTGGATGTAATGCACTCTAATACCACTCAGTTAAAACCGTAGGCTTTCAATAAAGTGCTCCCCTCCTGAGGGTCCTTGAACTGCCTAATCGGATTAAACGAAAATTTATAGCTGAATTTAGCTAAAACTTTCTCTTGTTTGTTTTATTTTCAACGCATTGATCAGTATCACAATGACTGATTAAATGATATTAGTAAGGACAGTCCATACTGCCTACTTACTCCATTTTCTAATTCCATACATAAACAAAAGCTAGTGTATTTCGTTGTTCATCTGTTGACAGTTACCATTGTTTCAGGCATTTTGCACGCTCAGTTGTTATGTAAGAGTCGTTTGAAGAATTTGGTGAGTGTTTTTATGAAAATGGACAAAATCGAGTATCGAGCTGTCATTAAATATTTGATTTTGAAAGTCAATATGCCTACGTAAATCAAAGATGAGTTGTATTCTCTGTATGGGGACCCTTCACCATCATCTACCACAGTGACATTTTGGGCAACAGAATTTAAACGTGACCGTAAGAGCTTGGGAGATGATGAAAGTTCGGGACGTCCAAAAACTGCAATTACATCACCAAAGTTCACCATATGATGCTAGACGACCACCGAATTAAAGTGTGAGAGATAGCAGAGGCTATGAACATGTCAAAAGAACGTATGTGTCACATATTAAATCAACATTTAGACATAGAAAGCTGTCCGCGCGTTGGGTGCCGCGTTTGTTCACGTTAGACCCAAAACGTGTTCGAATGAATATTTTCAACGCCCTGTTGGCGCAGTTTACGCGCAATAAAGCCGAATTTTGGCGCCGATTAATTACTGTTAGATGAAACTTGGATATGAAACTTAAATTTTTCTGTCTGACTCTAAGTTGACCTTTGTTAATCTCAAAATAACACGAGAACGGTTGAACTGATTGGCTAATTTTGGTTTTGAAATATTTCTGTAAGTTCAACGAAGGTTTAAAAGTTGTTAAATAAACCTAAAGTGATAACAGACCGGCTTATTTACTGAACATCAACGTTCACAGGAAAACTTTTACGGAATACATACAGCTTCTATTACGAGGGTGGTCAGAAAAGCTTCCGACCTCAACATGAAGATGGCAGCACTCGTAAATAAAAGCGTAAATAGTTGGCGGCCAGAATTGGAAAGAATGATATCTACTCCATCTTCTAATTCCATACATAAACAAAAGCTAGCGAATTTCGTTGTTCATCTGTTGAGAGTACCTCATCAAAGTTTCAGTCATTTTGGACGCTCAGTTGTTATGTAACAGTCGTTTGAGTGAGTTGGTGTGAGTGCTTTTATGAAAATGGACAAAACCGAGTATCAAGCTCTCATTAAATATTTGTTTTTGAAAGGCAATACGCTTACGTAAAACAAAGATGAGTTGTATTCTCTGTATGGGGACCCTTCACCATCATTTACCACTGTGAAATTTTGAGCAGCTGAATTTAAACGTGGCCGTAAGAGCTTGGGGTACGACCAACATTCGCAACGTCTAAAAACTGAATCTACCGACGAAATCATCGCCAAAGTTCACCAAATGATGCTAGACGACAACCGAATTAAAGTGACACAGACAGCAGAGGCTATGAAGATGTCAAAAGAACGTCTTTGTCACATATTAAATAAACATTTAGACATAGAAAGCTGTCCGCGCGTTGGGTGCCGCTTTTACTCACGTTAGACCCAAAACGTGTTCGAATGAACATTTCCAACGCCCTGTTGGCGCAGTTTAGGCACAATAAACCCTAGTTTTGGCGCCCATTAATTACTGTAGATGAAACTTGGATTGACCATTATACACCCGAAACAAAAATACAGCCCAAACAGTGCACTGTAAAGGGTGAACTGGCCCCAAAAGAAGAAACAACTGTTTTTTCTTCGGCTGTGGAAGTGATGGCGACAGTTTTTAGGAATATTCTTGGAGTTATTTTAATCGATTATCTTCAAAAAGGAAGAATCATTACAGGAGCATACTACCCATCATTAATTGACAAGCTGGAACTTGCGCGTAAACGGCCACATTTGCAGAAAAAAGTAAATTCTGTTTGACGAAGACATCACAGCGTCTCACAACTGAGCGGTTGCAATGGCGAAATTCCACGAATTACGGTTTGAACTGCTTGACTTGCCAGATCTAGCGCCAAGCGACTTCTTTTTGTTCCCTCATCTAAAAATTGCGCTCGGAGGACAGAGATTTTCGTCAAATGAAGAGGCAATCACCTTCGTGAACATCTATTTTACAGAGAAGAACGCCGAGTACTATTTGGACGAGTTACAGAGATGGGAACATCGCTGGGAGAAGTGTGTAGAGTTACAAGGAGACTATGTAGAAGTACGTCGAGTACTATTTGGACGGGTTACAGAGATGGGAACATCGCTGGGAGAAGTGTGTAGAGTTACAAGGAGACTATGTAGAAGTACGCCGAGTACTATTTGGACGGGTTACAGAGATGGGAGCATCGCTGAGAGAAGTGTGTAGAGTTACAAGGAGACTATGTTGAAAAAATGATAATAATAAAACAATTTAAAAAATGTTATATCTTTATTAGGTCGGGAAGTTTTTAGACCACCTATGGAACTTTGGAATTTCTATTGCAAATTTAATAACCATAAGAACCATAGGGCCGAGTTTCGGGAGACGACCATCTTGGCAATATGCAATGTTTACTGGGAGCGGAGAGTTAAGGAGGCTTTGGCCATTTCCTCCGAGAGGAGCACGCTTATTCGTGATGCTGGATTTCAGTTCAGCTCCTCTTGGAAACCGGACTGAAAATAGAAATCCGTTGACTTAAGAAACACAGATTGATACAGCTTGATCATCAGGTAGTTACTTTTCTTTGACCGAATTAATTTTCTTCACTCATGCCTTCTCCTGAGCTGGCATTTTATATACTTAAAACAATCTTTTATTAAGAAATGCGAATATTGATAGTGTTTTGTCTTTGTGGATTTTCGTGTTATATGCAGTAATACATTTTTGGTTATAACATTTATTAAAATATCCTGATGATGGGCGAGGTATACACTCCCGAAATATTGATTTCCGATCGTCTTTTCACCTGCCTGCTGCTCGAGAGGATCTGGAAAGCTTCATGTCTTATTTTATATAATTTACATGATTAAATGTCTCCGTGGCAGATGTCATCATACCCCAGTAAAACTAACTCCATACTCAGTTTTAGTAAATCGTAAATTAAAACGAGTGTTGTGTTTATAAAATTTTAGAGATAAAGTGTCAATTTTTATATTTTCAAACGGAAATTCTGGGACGATCCTTGTGTTATGTTTTGTCACACAACTTAGGTCATCAACCCTTTTTTTCTATGAGAATACGCTCGATAGAAACTGGGGCTATGACACGCAAGGATATGCCTAAGAAATTTCCTCTCCTTGGAGGCAAGCGAAGGGAAATTGTGGGGCCTTTGGCTGACAGCTATGACAGCTCAAGGGGGTAATATTCTTATTTATGTTGCTATAACCGATAAATTGTGGATCGTGGAGGGCGCGCCTTCGTGCTTCTGAATGTTACACAGCGTCTTGGATCTTCCGTATTTATCACTGCAGTTCCCCTTTCCTCCGCCAGAGTCGCATATCACAATATCGCCATCAGGACGCTTGAGTGTTTTTCTGTCGATACCCATTTACTTTGACTTTTTATAGTCCCAGTGTTCCCAGCCAAGTGCATCACACAGAGTAGATATATCCGTATGTCATGTCTTCATTGGCAACAATGGAAAGCCCACAATAGGAACTGTATTTTCATATGAGGATCTGTAAGAGCTTGAATCCCTCGGTGGTCTGGTGGTAACTTAAACTCTTTCGCATATCCAGAATATAGCAGGAATGGCAAAGAAAGTTACCACCATCAAACATCCAGATTTCAAACATTTTATACCTTATACAACATAGATGTACAGAGGCTGTTACACCTTGTAGCAGGATTCCTCCGTTGTTGTGTGTTGTTGTGGCAACATACGAGGGGGGGGCCAAAAGAAAGGTGATTGTTGTCATAAAAACTTTATTGATGAACCTTTTTACAAAATTACTTCAGTCACCTTCAAAATACTCTCCATTACACGCGATGCACTTGTCGGGTCTCTTTCCCACTGTTAGAAGCATGTTTGGGATACTTCAAGTTTGATATTGTCCAGTGCCCTTTGCGAAGCTGTTTTTACCGCCTCCACATTGTCATAACGCTCACCTTTCAGCGTATTTTTCATTCGTGATAATAGGAAAAAGTCGCACGGGGCTACGTCTGGCGAATATCTAGCGTGGGGAACGACACACCCCTCTGAGATGCCAAATAGTGCGTGTGTGCTGGAGCGTTGTCGTGATGCAGAAACCAGTCACCTCATCGCCAAAGTTCCGGGCGTTTCCTCTTCACATCCTCTCGCAGACGTCTTCAAACAACCAAGTAAAAGTGCTGGTTAACAGTCTGGCCAGGGGGTACGAATTCCCGACAGCACAATTACACGAACATCAAAAAAGACAATGATCATCGTCTTCACATTTGACCTCACTTGCCTTGCTTTTTTTGTCTGGGAGAGTTGGGAGTCCTCCAGTGGCTTGACGCTTGCTTGGTTTCTGAGTCATACCCGTAACACCAACTCTCATCCCCTGTAATGACTTTCTTCAAGAAGTTTGGATCTCGTGCAATATCTGTTTTCAAGTCCTGACACACATTCATGCGGATGGTTTTGTGCTCCTGCGTGAGAAGACGCGGAATAAATTTAGCAGCAACACGTCTCATGTGCAAATCCTCCCTCAAAATCCGCTTGCACGAGCTCCAACTGATTCCTGTCGCTGCTGAAATTCGGTTGATCGTTTGGCGACGATTCTCGTTGATCTTTTGGGGGTGTTTTCAATGTTCTCTTCATTTCGCGATGTTTAAGGGCGTCCAGAACGAGCTTGGTCTACAACACACATCACACCACGTTTAAAGCGCCCAAACCACTCGAAAACCTTTGTGCAGCTCATAGTGTCCTCCTGGAAAGCTTCCTGAAGCATTTGGTGTGTCTCCGTTGCAATTTTTAAGCAGGAAACAAAGTTTCACACACACTCTTTGTTCTTTTAAAGTTGCCATAACTACTTCGCAGAGGCAACCCGCCAATACTCAGAGAAACAGAATACCACACTTGCACGTTCAGCTCTACACTGACGCCGTCTGCAGAGCTGTTTCATGAAGGTCTCTACTAACACCATGTAGTGTGAGAAGCCTGCACTACGTCTACGAGTGGGAGCACCTTTGGAGTACGGTTTCTTTTGGGTCCCCCCCTCGAATACCTATAGCAAGATTCGTGCTGGTATCTCGTTTCCCGTCCATGGTCTAACTTCGCCGATCTTACCTTCGTCCAAAATATTATGACTTGATGAAGAAGATGTTTCCCGAAGTTATCAGGAAAATCCTTAATTATGTCTCGGCTAGCTTTTAATATTCTTTTGTTATATTCTTACTTACGGGCAATGAAAACTCTAAATTACAAGAGTGGTAACGAGTGAAGAAATCATTTTAATTTGAATTTCCATAAGAAATAATTCATTTGTTTATTTCTTTTAACACCAAATCCATTATAATTCTTACCACAAAACGTTATACTGTGATCTGAATCAATTTAATACTTCAAACTGAAATAACACTTAAATTTTTTCGAGCAATTTAAAAAGCATCGGATCTCTTCAGCGTTCCAGAAGGAAAGACGAATTTCCTTCGGTTTCTACAACAAGATTATTTAATCCTTCGTTACTATCGCTACCCATATATTACTTTTATATGATTGGTCGATTTAGTACTACGTCACTACATTACGTAAACAATTATTACTTCGGCCAATCACAAAATTACATATATTTTTACACAATTTTTTTCGTTTTTCTTTTATAAGTTTATAAATTTTTCAAGCGCTATTTAAATATAAATCAAAACAACTTTTACAACCTTAAGAGGAAGGGATTAATTAAAGAAAACAGATGAAGCTAGAGATAGCACAGGCCTGCGGATGTACTTACTGTGACTTTCAAATGGATTTACCTTTGTTAATATCGCAAAAACTCGAGAACAGTTGAACTAATTTGCCTAATTTTGATTTTGAAATATTTGTGTAACTTCAAGGGAACTTTAAAAAAACCTAAAGTGATAACAGACCGGCTAATTAACCGAATATCAAAGTACACGTGAAAACTTTTACGGAACATATACAGTTTCCTTTACGAGGGTGGTCTGAAAGGTATCCGACCTCAACATGAAGACGGCAGCACTCGTAAGTAAAAGCTCACAAATAGTTGGTGGTCGGAATTGGGAAGAACGGTATCGAAGATAGGAATGGGAGATTTATGGAGAGTAGAGAAGTCAAATCATAGTGGTTTTTGGAAGTAAGTGAGAAACATAGTACAAGACATAGATACGCAGGGGATTTGGGCAGGTATAGAACAAAAGAAATCTTTGAAACTCTATAATCAATTAAAGACAGAATGGGGTAGGGAAAAATATATAGATCAATGTGACAAAACTGTAAGAGAAGGTACAGCATGGATGAGAGTAGCAATAATATATCTAAATGTGTTGAAAAGTAATGAGGTAGGGATATGTGAATTTTGTGGAGATGGAGAGAGCACTGTTCATTACCTGATAGAATGTAAGGAGTTAACAAATTACAGGAGAAAAATATGGGATAAGAAATGGGACAGTGTGAGCAAAGAGGTAGTGACGTTACGTATGTTAACGGGGATGAGTGAAAAGAAAAATAGATGTATAGGAGAATACTTATATAAGTTAAGAGAAAAGTGGATTAGGGTAAAACAAGCGAAAGTCAAGAAGAAATGACACCAAACTGCACAGGAAAACCAAAGACTTTTGGCCAGGGTACCAGAGTCAACGAGTAAATCTTAGGGTCAGCAATTTCATGTATTTCTATAAGATAAGTGCATATAAAACTAAACTGTACAAATAAATATCAAATAAAACCTAGTGAATTTCGTTGTACATCTTTTGATAGTTGCTCAGCAAAGTTTCAGCCATTTTGAACGTTCAGTTGTTATGTAACAGTCGTTTGAGTGGGTTGATGTGAGTGGTTTTTTTTATGAAAATGGACAAAATTCAGTATCTAGCTGTCATTAAATATTTATTTTTGAAAGGCAATACGCCTACGTAAATCAAAGATGAGTTGGATTCTGTGTATGGAGACTCTGTACCATCATTTACCACAGTGAAATTTTGGGCAATTGAATTTAAATGTGGTTGTAAGAGCTTGGGAGACGATGAACGTTCGGGACGTTCAAAAGCTGCAACTACCAACCAAACCATCGCCAAATGGTGCTATACGACCGCCGAATTAAAGTGAGAGAGATAGTATAGGCTATGAACTTGTCAAAAGATCGTGTTTGTCACATATTGAATTAACATTTAGACATGAGAAAGCTGTCCGCGCGTTGGGTGCCCCGTTTGCTCACGTTAGACCAAAAACGTGTTCGAATGAACATTTCCAACGTTCTGTTGCCGCAGTTTAGGTGCAATAAATCCGAGATTTGGCACCAATTAATTACTGTGGATAAAACTTGTATACAGCATTATACGTGCGAAACAAAAATACAGTCCAAACAAAGGACTGCAAAGGGGGACCGGGCTGCTAAAGAGAAAAACTGTTTTTTTTTCGGCTGAGAATGTGATGGTTACTTTTTTTTGGAATAGTCATGGAGTTATTTTAATCCATTATCCTCAAAAATGAAAAATTATTACAGGAGCATACTGCTTATCATTACTTGACAAGCTGAAGGCAGAACTTGCGAAATAACGACCACATTTGTAGAAAAAGAAAATCATGTTTCACGAAGACAATGCATCGTCTCACATCGCAGCAGTTGCAATGACGAAAATCCACGAACTACGCTTTGAACTTATTGACTCACCATATTACCCCCAAACGACTTCCTTTTGTTCCCTCATCTGAAAATTGCGCTCGGAGGACAGAGATTTTCACCAAATGAAGAGGCAATCACATTCGTGGACAATTATTTTACCGAGAAAAACGCCGAGTACTATTTGGACGGGTAACAGAGATGGGAACATCGCTGGGAGAAGTGTGTAGAGTTACAAGAAGACTATGTTGAAAAACGCCGAGTACTATTTGGACAGATTACAGAGATGGGAGCACGCTGGGAGAAGTATGTAGAGTTACAAGGAGGCTATGTTGAAAAACGCCGAGTACTATTTGGATGGGTTATAAAGATGGGAGCACGCTGGGAGAAGTATGTAGAGTTACAATGAGGCTATGTTGAAAAACGCCGAGTACTATTTGGATGGGTTATAAAGATGGGAGCACGCTGGGAGAAGTGTGTAGAGTTACAATGAGGCTATGTTGAAAAACGCCGAGTACTATTTGGATGGGTTACAGAGATGGGAGCATATCTGGGAGAAGTGTGTAGAGTTACAAGGAGACTATATTGAAAAACGTCAAGTACTATTTGGACGGGTTATAGAGATGGGAGCACGCTGGGAGAAGTGCGTAGAGTTACAAGGAGACTATGTTGAAAAACGTCAAGTACTATTTGGAAGGGTTACAGAGATGGGAACATCGCTGGGAGAAGTGCGTAGATTTACAAGGAGACTATGTTGAAAAACGCCGAGTACTATTTGGACGGGTTACAGAGATGAGAGCATCGCTGGGAGAAGTGTGTACAGTTACAAGGGGACAATGTTGAAAAGCGCCGAGTACTATTTGGACGAGTTACAGAGATGAGAACATATCTGGGAGAAGTGTGTATAGTTATTTGCACCCGTCCGTGATACTGACAGCATTTTGAATTAGAAATAATGATTTGGAGCAGTTCTTTATAACTGAAGGTGATTTTACGTATTGCAAAGGCGTTGATTGCCTAATTGTTGCATTGGATGTGAGGCATATTCCTGATCAGTGGTGAGTATTAATTGATGCCTCAAAGATAAATCTTAAAACAGTACTTTTACATAACGCAAATGAGTTTTCTTATATTCCTTTTTCATATGCTACCAACACAAGGTAAAAGTATAATTACAAGGAGACTATGTTGTTAAAAATCTGAAAAAAGTGTCTGGTGTGTTATTAGGTCGGAAACTTTTCAGGGGACCTATGTAATTCTTTAATTTGCACTTCCTAGCTGATATTATTTTGCTCCAGGTGTCCAGGTTCCTCCGTTTTCTCTGTTTTACTGCTCCTGTACTTTCTTCCTCCACCTCCCTTCTCTCCCCGAGATAGTTTCACTTTTCTAACAATTTGAAGAAAAGAAATTTAGGCTAGGTAATGATGCTTGCTAATATTCAGCTGATGCCCGGGACACCTGAAGAAAACCAATGGGTAGGGAAACTCGACTATGTGGAATGCATACGCTTCCGTCTGAGCCATCACGCACAGTATTTCAACAATGATGCTTTGTCATGAGCAGAAGCACAAGCTTCACAGATTTTTGTACTACCTAGCAAAACTACCCGCTAAGCGACTCAATTTGCTTCCCCTCGACATGCCAGTGATTGTGTACGTTCATTTGTTTGTTTTTTGTGACGCGGAAACATAAAATGTTAACACGCCGCATTTGGTGCTCAACTGCACATAAAAACGTGGTATCTGTAATTAGATACGAATGTTTTCTGAAAATGTATAGCATTAAAAGTGATTACGATACGTGGCTTTGTGGAATTTTGTATGTGACTGTTAAATGTATCAAATAATTGTAACTTACAGGGCGAAGAGAGGCACTGTAAAACCGAGCGGGAAGGCCCAGGCCCGAATTACCTGTACCTCCATTTTATCTCCATTGTCATTTCATATCTTCTGTCATGTGGTAGTATGTGGTAGTGTTGGCGGGTGCCTCGGCGGTGCATGGCAGAATGATCTGCTCTGAATGATGCACTTCCTTTGCTGGTAGGCCGCAGGACCGGCTGCTGGGACCGCTTCTGAACCACAGTAGGAGAAATGTCTGTTGTCCTAGCCTAACAGGGGCCAGTTCCACCTAATAAAAAGTCCTAGTTTCACGTAAACTTGCCCCGTATCTCTTAACGGTCACGTGACCTTATCACATCTCATTGGCTGCTATTGCGGTGACTGTTGTCTGGTAAAAATTTGTCCGTTATGTAACTTAGTGATATATCTTTGTATGTTGGAAGACAATTGTCAAATTTATATTTTCGTAACTGTTTTAATGAAATATATTACGCAACAAAGTTGATTTATCTGAAATGCATGTTAATTCTTAAACGAAGTAAAGAGGAGGTTCCTTTACTCTCAAGCACATGACACGATAGCACGTGATTTAGCGGTAGTGATGACATATTTGTTTATATGACTTTTATCACTGACCTTGTTTTGAACTGGATTAGTCATATATCGCCATTCGAAGGTGTGTTATGCCGAGTGCGAGAGCTAAATTATTTTATTGATCGTTTATTGCGCGTGTACTTATTATATGTATAATGGCAGAGTCTATCGCCAGTTTTTCGCTGGAGCATCGCAAGGGAAAACATTTACAAAGTGGCGAAAATAGAATTGTGGTGCATGTGTTTAATGCACTCACAGAGAATAATCCGTCTTTTTCAGTGAGAGAAGTCGAACAGCTGTGCTCTGAACTTACAGGTGTGAGTGTTAGATGCGTAGGAACATCGCGACATGAAACTTAGACAACAGGAGAACTTAGCACTCCAGGGGCGATATTGCTGTGTGGCGAAGACGTTATTTAAGGACAATCAGACTGTACCGAGATACAAGTCGCAAAATATACTACCTCTACGAGACTTGGGTGAATGAAAGACACACGACAAGTATGGGTGACACGACAAGTATGACTGAAAGACAAGCATTTTTGCAAGGTATTTGTGCTGGTTTAAAAAAAATCCCAGTGGAAAAGGCCGAAGGCCTTTCGTTATAATATTGTTTCAGTTTCATTGCTCTATTTTTGCATGCCTTCATATTCTTATTTCTATATTCCTGGCAATTGTTATGACGTTTACTGCAGGTTTAAATGTGGCGGGATGGTACCGCCTATGGCCTATGGCGCGAAAGCCTTAGCCAATTAGGATGAGGGTGAAGCTAGTTGCACGCGGAGTGATACATGTTAACGGGGCAAGGCTGTATGAAACAGAGAGTAAGTAAGTTGTAGGGACTATCCCCTCTACACTATAGTGACTCCTTGAGAAGGCCGCCCACTGCCTCCCCTCGCCTCATCCTTCCTCCCGGGGACACTCCACTTGGGGGCACAAGTACAATAAATCAAGGCTTGTGTCGCGCCTCAAGCCTCGGTAGCGTACATGGTAGCCTGTCTGCCTCACGTTCTAGAGGTCCCGAGTTCGAATCTCGGTCATGGTGAGTTACCTGGATAATGTTTTTTCCGGGGATTTCCCTTATCCTTTAAAACGTATGTCAGTTAGCTCTAAGCTCCATGGACCCTGGACATATTTGAGCATAATTCCATCCATCTCATTCACCGTGCGATATGACTTAATGTTGGAGGATATAAAATTACAACAAAAAAACCACCTGGTCACACTGCCAAAGCCCCTCCGTATATTAATGCTAATACGCTGATTGCCTCTTCATTTGACGAAAATTTCTGTCCTCCGAGCCCAAGTTTCAGATGAGGGAACAAAAACAATTCGCTTGGGGCTAGATCTGGTGAGTCAAGCAGTTCAAACCGCAATTCGTGGATTTTCACCATTGCAACCGCTGAGGTGTGAGACGATGCGTTGTCTTGGTGAAACAGGATTTTCTTTTTCTGAAAATGCAGCCGTTTTTCTGCAAGTTCTGCCTTCAGCTTGTCAAGTAATGATGCGTAGTATGCTCCTGTAATGGTTTTAACTTTTTCAACATAATCGATTAAAATAGCTGCAAGACTATCCCAAAACACAGTCGGCATCATCTTCCCACCCAAAAAAAGCACTTTTTTATGAAGCAGGGTCACCATTTGCAGTTCACTGTTTGGACTGTATTTTTGTTTCGGGCGTAGAACAGTGTATCCAAGTTTCATCTACAGTAATTAATCGGCGCCAAAACTCGGATTTATTGCGCCTAAACTGCACCAACAGAGCGTTGGAAATGTTTATTCGAACATGGTCTAACTGAGCAAACGCGGCACTCAACTCGCGGACAGCTTTCTGGTGTCTAAATGTTGATTTAATATGTGACAAACACGTTCTTTTGACATGTTCATAGCCTCTGCTATCTCTCTCACTTTAATTCGGCGGTCGTCTAGCAACATTTAGTGAATTTGGGCGATGTTTCCGTCGGTAGTTGAAGTTTTTGGACGTCCCGATCGCTCATCGTCTCCCAAGCTCTTACGAGCACGTTTAAATTCAGCTGCCCAACGCTGGACACACTGGTAAACAACATAAAGAACAACTCAGTCGTGGAGGACATTGCAGCCACTCTAACATCCCTGCAACACGCTAATTGGAGAATCCACTTCAAATGGGTGAAAGCCCATGTAGGAATACCTGGCAACGAGATGGCTGATAAATTGGCCAAGGCAGCTGCTCAAGATGAAGGACTGCCAATCATTTACAATAAGGTTCCCAGGTCAACGATCAAAGCAGACATAAAAGAAAGAGGACACGGACAATGGCAACATAGGTGGAGCAGCACAAACAAAGAGGCTCTCTGTAAAACTTTCCTCCCAACAATCAAAGATAGGTTAAAGAGAAAACTTCCCATTGCACCAGAACTTACTGCTACAATCTCAGGTCATGGAAATACTAAAGATAACCTATACAGGTTCCACATTATTAATGATCAAAAATGTACATGCAGTAACCTCCGACAAACAGTTAACCATTTAATTTTTGAATGTAAAGACAGACAACAGCAGAGATATATGTTGGTGGCAGAAGTGCAAAAACAAGGTGGAAAATGGCCCAAAACCAACCAGGAATTAATCACAAAATACTTGAAACCATTTTGCAAATATATTCATTCAATTAACTTATAAAAAGTAGTCAACTTTAAATTCAATATATTTATAAATATACTAATAGAATTAGAGATAAGACTACAAACATACTATGAAACAATACAAAGCAAGAATAGGCTAGTAAACTAGAGAAAGGAACAACCAACATATAGGTTAGAAAAAGCTCAAAGGTGTACATATCAAAAATAAATTAGGAACAACTCTGTTAAGCTTATACATTTAAAATTGAATCTGTAAATTATAATGTACAATTATGTATTGTAATGCATGTAATATTACCATGTAATGGGGCATGCAGTTGATACCAATAAAGAGAAAAAAATTCACTATGGTAAATGATGGTGTCCCCATTTACAGAATCCAACTCGTCTTTGATTTGCGTAGGCGTATTGACTTTCAAAAACAAATATTTAATGACAGTTCAATACTCGATTTTGTCCATTTTCATAAAAACACTCACATCAACTCAGTCATACGACTGTTACATAACAACTGTCAATAGATGAACAACGAAATTCACTAGATTCTATTTACAAGTGATGACATCTTCATGTTGAGGTTGGAAACTATTCGGAACAGCCTAGTTCATAGGTCATCACGTGCAGAGTTCCAATGCACGTGCAAGGCTAAGGACAACATTGTACCGCCTGGTGCCCTGAGGAGGTGGTTAAAGACACTGTATTATACCGCTGTAGCATTCAGCTCTCCGCGCGATGCCTCACAACTTAGCTAGGGTAAACAGAGCGGTTAAAGAGCCACCTGGTGCTGCTACTGGGAGCTCCTACTTGGAATAAATTTTATGTTGTCAAAATAAGGTAAGCAGCTTCATTGTCCAGTGCCTCGCCTGTGACCTCCCTGGCATGAGGGCCCATAGGCCTTTGCCAGGCAACAGGCAAAACACTTCTGATCCAGTTAGGATGATTTTGGGTCAGTCGTTATCTCCTCAAGTCTGCGCACCCTTATTCTTCTCTCACATCATCCCTCTCTTAGGTAAAGAAGAACTTGTACAAGTGCCAAGTATACTCCAGTGCTGCAACATGTGCACATGATATATGGCACACAGCGTTTTTCATCCTAATACCCTCGCAGGGAAAATACGACATGCCCAGCAATTGACAGACATGATGCGTCATCTATCGCAACACGGTAATTGCAGACGGAAGTGATGGATGAGTTGGCAGCCAATGATTATGTCTGCTACTTTCCCTGTGTGCCCTTTTCCATTTTCCGAATCAAGCACGAACAATACACCGTCACGTTGAATGATATTCCAATTATTTAATGACATCAGTGTGCGGCAAATTACGTCAGGAGCGACCTCGTTTTGAATGCCAGGTGCATTGTTTAGTACCGTGTCACAAATTTGGAAACCCATCCATTTAATGCACCGATACACATGGCTGCCAACCGCGGGCATTTAATTGCTGCTTCCTAAAGTATGCAGAGGGGAGGAACTTGTAACCTGGTGCATAGAGATGCTTGATTTTTCACAGTGAAAATAAAGATATTGGACCTAAATACGAGTATCATCAGGAATGACACAAAAGTAAAACTTTGAATTTACAGGAAGCCAACATAGTTAGAAAATTACATAAATTGCATAGCATATTGTAATCCTGTCACATAAAATAGAAATATTTCAATTTGATCTCAATTCTATTCTATCACTCACAGTTTCCTCACAATGTAACTTCATTACAAACCAGAAAATTAGTAGAACATGTTCTAGGAATGAAAAATAAATTAGTGTTACAATATGTACAAAGCTTTTATCCAAAGTATAAACAAGAACATATCTCTAGTACATAGTCTTATGTGTCCATTTTCTTATATTTCCTTTCTCTCTTCCCCTTAAACACTGTCTGTATTGCGAGAAGGTATGCTTGAGGTCTTTCTGTCATAACATTATTTATTGCTTCTAGATTTTTTTTTTATTTATCCAGATTTATGAACCCTATTTTACACAGTGGTATATTAGGGTTATAGTTGATACATAAAAATACACGATTTTAACAAAAATATTTTCAATACTAGAAGGAAGAAAATATGTTATAATCTGATGCATATTAATTTAAACTATTTCAGACGTTTAAACACTGAGTTTATAAACATCATGAAGTACTTATACTGTTGTGACTTCATTAGCAAAGATGTGAGCGTAGCAGAAAATTCAGTTCCTAGAGAGTCTAGCTTGAATATTAATTTTTGTCTTTCTCTTCAGAAAATGGGACAACAGAAAAGGAGATGAACCACAGTTTGAAATTCTTCACCACAAATGCACTCGGGGTTGGATGTTAAGTGAAAGCGTGATAAGTATTCACCAAATTTACCATGTCCACTTAAAAATTGTGTCAAAACAAAATTTGGTACAAGAGTTTCACATTTTCATCTGTCATATACACTAGGGAAAAATAATGTTTTTGTTAAACTTCCATTTGGAGTTGTTAGCCATTGTTGGTTCCATTCTTCAAGAATATGTTGATATATTATTCTCCTTACATTAGAAATAGGACATAAAGAGTATGTCACAGGAAGATTGGATTCTGCAGCCTTCTTAGCCAAGCAATCAGCTCTCTCGTTACCTAAAATTCCACTGTGTCCTTTATCCCATTCCATGCAAATATGTCCTGGATGGTTTTGAAGGAAGGTTCTGATTTCATGTGCTAATGAATTTAAATTGTATTTATCATTAATAGCGAGTAGAGCTGATTGTGAATCACTGTTCCCATTAACAGTACACCATTTTATAGCTTCTTTAATTGCTAAGAGCTCCGACTGGAATACAGAACATTCAGGTGACAATTTAAACATGGAGTGAGTTAGTTCCGTTTGGTTTTCATAAACAACAAAAGCACATCCTACTGCAGATATATTATCTTCAAATTGGTAACGGAACCATCTGTATATATGTAATAATCATGAAAATTACACATTTCCTTTAAACAGGTTACAAAACTTGATGGGTGTCCTGCTGTGGTAGGATTTGTAGTTTTAAGTGAGACAGATAAGACGCACATTCACGTTCATGTCTTAAATTCATAATAGTTGCTCTTGATAAACCAGTGAGAGCCAAAGGTTCGATGTTAGCTATAATCTGAGCTGCATCAGTGGAGATTGTACGATATACTCGAATTATGCGAATGAGGAATCCCCTTTGAATTTGTGCAAGTTTTTTAACTGCCCATTTTTTATTAAGAACATCCTGGAATGCAGATACACCATACAAAATTAGGGGCACTACAGCACCTTGATATATAATTTTAAGCATACTAGAATTCAGACACCAGGTGGGCCTTGTTGTTGCGAGGGCACCAAGGAGCTTGCTGGCTCTTTCAGCAATGTAATCAAAGTGTGATCGAAATGGTAATTTACAATCCAGTATAACGCCGAGGTATTTCTAGATTGGGACCAGTCACTTTATAGCGTCCAGTGTCTCTCTGATCCTGTATCTTGGAAATGTTTGATGTACCGATTGATTTTAAAAGACACAAGGATACCAACATTAACAGACCTTTTATTTAAGCGTGAGAATGACAAAACGTTTATATCTTATACTGATAAAACGTAAGACGTTTATGTTGTAAACAAAAGTATGTAAATTTGACGTTACCTGGACACTTTTGACAACATTACACTCCGAGGGACTTGTCTGAATGCTGGATAGTGTTGTATAAACTCCTCTATGCGCAGTTTAAACTTCATATGTCGCACCAATTTTAATGCAGATACGAGAGAGGTAATGAACCATGACCACACTGAGAGAGCTGTAATTTGCCTACTGTTCTGCAAAAATTACAGCTTCTTCTGCGTAGAGCGCACTATGATTTCAAGATGGACTCACCAGTCAAATATGACGTCATTCTTACTCAATCGGTGGGCAGGAAATAGCGAATAAAAATGAACACTGTGTGCTTAGTAAAAGCATCGATTCAAAATTCTTTTGTATAACTATTTTTAATATTTTTATAATTCATAATTCAAGTTGAGTTTTTCTGAGGTAACTGACAAAATAACGTATGACCTAGCGATGTTTGGTGTTTATTGTAATAAACATTAAATTTACCTCTAAAGTCCTATAAGACTGATTTTTGAAAGTCATGTTAGGACACAAATGAGATGTTCTGATGTTCAGCTTCTAACAATAAGTAAGGTACAGATTGAAACAAATGAACCGCCACTTGAAGTAAAGGAGGCCTTCCATACCTGTTAAGATCAATTGCATTTATTAATCCATCTAAAGTCGTCGATGCCAAATACACTACAGCAGATGAAACTTCACAAATATTTGCAGTTCCATATACACTGAGAATTTAATGTTACTTGAAACAACTTAGACTTAAGCTCCCTTGCTAATATGCAGAACTACTAAAAATTAAATTCCCCCATGTTTTTATACGAGAGCCGTTCAGAAAGTAACCTCCGATCGGTCACAGTGCGGGTAGTGGGGGGAGTAGCGACGCCATCTGTGCATTCACGCACTCAGCAGGTCAGTCGGCATCAAGCCGTGGTCGAGTGAACGTCGTATCTGCGCTAGTTTAGTGTTTGTGGCCGTTTGAAATGTGTGCTGCAATAGAAAATCCCGCCAAATGTGAAGTGCGTGCTGTTATAAGGTTTTTTACAGCCAAAGGATATTCTGCAGCAGCTATTCATCGTGAGCTTTGTGCCGTGTACGGACCAAGAGTTATTAGTGAAGGAGTGGTCCGTGAATGGGTACGTTTATTTAAAAGTGGACGAGAAAACGTTCATGATGAAGAGAGGAGTGGTAGACCATCATTGGTGACGGATGAACTCGTTCAGACAGTTGATGCTAAAGTTCGTGAAAACCGACGTTTTACAATGTCGAAGTTGTCTACTGATTTTCCACAGATTTCTAAGACTCTCTTGAACGAGATAGTGACAGCAAGATTGGGTTACCGTAAGTTCTGTGCACGATGGGTGCCCAAAATTCTTACCGACCACCACAAAACTCAAAGAATGGCCTCTGCATTAGACTTTCTGTCACGTTATGCGGACGAAGGTGAACCATTGTTAAACAGAATCGTGACCGGGGACGAAACCTGTATTAAGTACAAGAACCCTGAGACAAAAGAACAATCAAAGATGTGGGCACATTCAAATTCGCCTACCAAACCAATAAAAGCCCGGCAAGATTCTTCTGCCCAAAAATTGATGGCAACGGTGTTTTGGGATGCAAAAGCGATGTTGTTGGTTGAATTCATGGAACGTGGGACGACCATTAATCAAGACGTGTACTGTGAAACACTAAAAAAAATTACGACGGGCTATACAGAACAAACGCCGTGGTATGCTAACTTCCGGTATCGTTTTTTTGCACGATAACGCCCGTCCTCACTCTGCTCGCAGAACAACAGCACTTCTCGAGTCCTTCAAGCGGGACGTTGTCAACCATCCACCTTACAGCCCAGATCTGGCGCCAAGCGATTATCACCTCTTCATGCATATGAAGACATGGCTCGGGTCCCAGCGGTGTGATGACGACGAAGAGCTCAAAGATGCGGTCACAGGCTGGTTCCAGGCACTAGCGGGTGATTTTTATGCTGAAGGAATTTCAAAGCTTGTGAACAGATACGATAAGTGCCTCAATCGTTATGGAGACTATGTAGAAAAATAGTGCAAAGATGTAGTTGTAAGATGTATATATTAAAATATTTTTATTCAACTTGGTGAATTTTTTGCAATCAACCGGAAGTTACTTTCTGAACGGCCCTCGTATATTAAAGGTCAAGTGGACTGAAAAGTGTACCAGAAACTATTTAAAGATATAAATGGACAATATCCTGGGTATATGGAAATTTATACTAACGGTTCCCATTATCAGTTTGGAAATGGCTGTGCTGTTGTATCCCAAGAAGTTACAATGCCATATAAACTACCAGAATTTTACACAATATTCTCTAGTGAATTATTTGCAATAGAAATGTCCCTAGAAGTGATACAATCTGCAATGCACCCAAAATATGTGATTTACTCAGATTTCTCCAGTGCCTTATTGTCCCTCCAAGATTTGTCGTCCACTAAATTGATAATTAAATATATCGAAAATTTCTACAGTAAACTTATTGTAGAGGACAAAGAAATACTGTTGAAGTGGATACCATATCACCAAGGAATAGCCGGAATGAAAAGGCAGATGGACCTCCTAAAGAAGCAACAAAACAACCACCGGTGTGACTTCCAGTTACCTATTCCACATGAAGATGTTATAAGCCTTATCATAAAGGAAATAATTTAGGAATGGAAACATCATAGGCTAGAAACCAACGTACGAGGGCTGTCAATAAAGAATGATCATAAATTTTTGCGGTCATAGTTTTTCGCAATAAAATTCTATATTATTATATTCTGTTAGCTTAATGTGAAACAAACACGCCATAGTAGTTTCACTGTTGGTAATCCTGGTTCCCGCTTGTGAGACCAAGGCAAGTTCAGACATGTTCAGTATCGCCTACCGCTGAAATGGAGGTAACACGCGAGGAACAATATGCGGCTTTGAAGTTCTGCATTCTTCTCAACAAATCTTCAGTTGAGGCCTATACAATGTTACAGGAGGCCTATGGAGAGTCTGTTCTTCCCTACAGCACAGCTAGAAGGTGGTTTAAAATGTTTAAAGTGGGGAGACAATCAATTTCAAAGGAAGGTGGACCCAATGCTCCAGTTACTGCTCTTACGGAAGAAAACATCAACACTGCTGCTGCCATTGTGAGAGAGGATCGACGACTTAGCTTAAGATCACTTTCTGAAATACTGAACATTTCATTGGGTGACACCCACACGTTGGTGACAAAAACATTACACATGTGACGTGTTTGTGCACGATGGGTTCCAAGACTGTTGATTCCCGAACAAAAGGACATTCGCATGCAGGTGTGCATGCAGTTGAAGTTGATGTTAGAGGAAGATACGGAGTCTATTTCAAATGTAATCACTGCTGATGAAACTTGGCTACATCATTTTGATCCTGAGAGCAAACAGCAAAGCTCAATGTGGAAATCTCCTTCATCAAACCCCCCCCCCCCCAAAAAAAAAAGCAAAAGTGGTTGCTTCTGCTGGGAAAGCTATGATCATGTCATCCTTTGATATGCATGGAATGTTTTATCAGCATGTTGTACCTGCGCACACATCAGTAGCTGGACAATACTGTAGGGACGTGTTGAAAACATTGCAAGTCCATATCAGGCGCAAAAGACCACATTTCCGTGAAGCAGACTGGATGCTGCACCACGATAATGCGCGGCCGCATATTACCAATGTTGTTGCTGAATTTCTTGAAAAAATCAAGGTGAAGTGCATCTCCTCACCCTCCCTATAGTCCGGATTTAGCTCTATCTGGCCTTTTTCTAATCCCTAACTTAAAGAATCATCTTCGTTATTGAGACATATGGAGAAATTATCCATCATCAGACGCAGTGGTGAAGGCTACGGAGGGGATTTTGAAGGATCTCTCAAAAATGGTTTCCAGCATGTCTTTGAAGACTGGCAGAAACGCTGGGACAAGTGCACCGCATTCAGGGGAGGCTATTTTGAGAAGGACCAAAAAAATTATGAGGATGAGTAAAGGTACGTTCTCACAAAAAACAAAAGGAAAACAAAAGTTGTGATTATTCTTTATTGAACAGCCGCCGTAGATAACACGTATCAACATAGTGCTGTGCAATATCGATTCTTCAATTCTTTATGAATGTAAAATCTATGTGAACTTATATGTCTGTAATGTATCGTAACCTAAAATGTTAACTGTACTGACCAACTGTATACAAAATTTGTTTTACAATCTCATAGCTGTCGCTATAAGACCAATGTTGTTAGGCCACAATAAATAAATTTATCTTAAAAATAAGTAAGACGTCTTTGTTGAGATGCTTCACCTGTTATGTGCTTTCAAATGTTTGGCTGCTAGCACGTGACTGGGTAGATAGTAGAGACTCCATCCCTCAGAGATGCTATGAAAGGGAGGAGGGAGAAATGCCATCAGCCTCTCTCAGATGTACCTACCCTCCAAGACCATGCTGATGAAGAGCCTTGCAGATAAGATAAGGAAGAAACGATGCACACACGTGTGTATACCGCCCTTTTGTGTTGCTTGTGGTGAATTTAAGAGCTCGCTTCTTTGAGAATGTGCCGCATTTTGTACCCAATGTTGATGCAAAAACCAACTTTACCCTTTCTTACAACAGGAAATTGAATTTTGTTCTCATTCAGAAATTACTTCTGCAGTTTCTGTTTTTTCGCAAAACAAATGAGTTCGCCCAAGACCTCGGAAAGTAAAATTTACGTATACCAGAGACAAAATGAACTGTTCGCTTACTACCATTTAAAACTTTGTTCACTTGTTTTAAGTCCTTGATAATTAAAACATATCGAACGATGACTGAAATGATATTCAAATAAGTACAGGGTACATAGAGCTTAGAGTTACAAGACATTCGACTTTCAGGATAATAGAAAAACCTCCAACTTAAGTCATATCGGACGATCAATGAAATTATCTCCAAATGAGTCCAGTAAACATAGAGCTTGGAATTAATAGACATTCATAGTTCACGATAAGAGAAAACCTCCAACGTTAAGTCATATCGGACGATGAATGAAATGATGTTCAAATGAGTACAGGGTACATAGAGCTTAGAGTTACAACACATTCATCTTTCAGGATAAGAGAAAACCTCCAACGTTAAGTCATATCGGACGATGAATGAAATGATGTTTAAATGAGTACAGGGTACATAGAGTTTAGAGTTACAACACATTCATCTTTCAGGATAAGAGAAAACCTCCAACGTTAAGTCATATCGGACGATGAATGAAATGATGTTCAAATGAGTACAGGGTACATAGAGCTTAGAGTTACAACACATTCATCTTTCAGGATAAGAGAAAACCTCCAACGTTAAGTCATATCGGACGATGAATGAAATGATGTTTAAATGAGTACAGGGTACATAGAGTTTAGAGTTACAACACATTCATCTTTCAGGATAAGAGAAAACCTCCAACGTTAAGTCATATCGGACGATGAATGAAATGATGTTTAAATGAGTACAGGGTACATAGAGATTAGAGTTAGCAGACATTCGTCGTTTAGAAAAATTGTAAACCACGGCAAAAAGGGATTCATCCTGACCGAGCTTGGAGCTGATATAAAGTGGAAACGGCACCATCACGCTAAAGAGGTGGGCAGACTTGTATTCTTATAAATATGCACACGTAACGTTTTTCAGGGTTTTTTTTTATGACATAGGGTTATAAAATCTTATATTTTTACTAAAATCGTGGTATACGTTTATGATATACCAGGTTTGTAATGCTAAAAACGGATCAGGAATGTTTGAAAAATCACATTCTGTCAGTTTCTCTTACGAAAAATGGGGAAAATAGCAGTAAAGTTTTATGTACGAGGGCAATTTAGGGAAATGTGAGTCAATGGCTGATTAATCACGACTGTTGGACGATTCTTGAGTAAATAAAATATGGTGATCATTTCCAGGCATCGCGTCTAATCTAGATTATGCGCCTCGTAATTGGGCATTTCTGTAGCCATGACTTTGTTCTTATCTGCTGCATAAATAATGGAATATCGCCGCTACAAGCCAGGCTAAATCAAAATCAAATCTAATTAAAGTTTATGAGGCAGCATCTCTGCCTTAATTACTGAATTCTTGCTGCCTTAATTCATCACGTGGCATTCTCTTGTCTTAAACCGGCTGGCTGATGAAAGGCAAGTGTAAGGAATTTTGGAGTACACGCGTACTAAAGGAACGCGTTCTTTAAACATTCTCAGGAAACTTTTGCAGTGAGTGACTTTAGAATTACTAATTTTATATGGCGTTATTTTTATACCAGTTACGTCTTGAAAGTAAGTTCTGTTTGTTAATAAAATTAAATTGTGTACAGATATGGAAAAATTAATTATTCACAAAATTCTACAACTCTTAAGCTACTTTTCCACATAACTGCCGAAATTTTGCAGGCATTTGTCATTGCGAGGCACAAGTTTGTGTATAACTTCTTCACAGAAGTTTGCCGCCTGTGTCTTCAACCACTTGGAAACATTTTCTTTCATCTCTTCGTCATTGTTGAAGTGTTGACCTTCAAGGAAAGATTTGGGATGCAAAAACAGATGAAAGTCGCTAGGAGCGAGGTCAGGGATATACGGGTGGTGGTCAAAAATGTCCCATTCAAATCCCTGCTGGATATTTTTTGTCGCATTTGCAGTGTGTGGTCGTGCGTTGTCGTGAAAAAACACAACACCTTTTGACAGTTGAGCCCAGAGGGTCTACTCCCATTAGTCTTGAACCCTTAGGAGCAAGACCCGGGCCTCTTTAAACCAGGGAGCTATCCGAGCTATCCCAAGGGGCGCTCGGCGTCCTCCGTGGGGCTTTCCATAGGGCAAAACCTGGGTTACAAACAAGCCCCCCCCCAATTGGTCCAAGGACACAAGACGGGATGGAACTGGATACGCCACTTACGCGCGCCAACACCAAAGGTGAAGGCTACCGATATGACCTCGCTGGGGCCGCCTGGCGATCTAGCACACCTTATACTAGCTATGCAGGCTAGTACCCGGGAGAATTAATGGCTTCCCTCAGCCCCGTCCGAAGACGTACCCGATTCCCATTGACAGCATTCCTCGGCGCTTATTCTGTATTGCATGGCGCAATTTCTTAAGTGTCTCGCAAGAAACATCTGCTTTCATTGTTTGACCACGCGGTAAGAAATCAATGAGTAAGATGCCTTTCCTGTTCCAGAAGACTGCTGAAAGGAAAGCTAAGCCGCGACCCCATCCTAAAACTGAGTGGGACGAGAATAGAAAGAACCAGGTCAGCCGGATATCTAGGAGTCACCCTGGAAGAAGGCCTACTTTTCAGAGACCACATATCCAACATAACCCAAAAGGCACACAAAATTATGGGCAAGATAGCCCGACTGACAAGGAATTTCGGAACCATCCCATACCAAACAATACGGCTGTACAATAACAATATACTTTGCTCTATAACTGCTCACGGAGCAAGTGCATGGGGACACCGCCTACATCTAAAGACAGCAGCAGCAGCACTCAGAAAAGTCCAACGGACGATACTCGTCATGCTCACAGGAGCATTCTCCACAACACCGACAGATGCCTTACTTGTCACACTTGGACTGCTGCCACTGGATCTTGAGGTACGCAGAAGAGCAGCGTGCTACTGGCTTAGAAAAAACAACAACGTACGTGCCGCACAGCTGGCCGGAGCAGAAGTGCGTGATGAGCTAGAGATCCTTGAGGTCTTAACCTCCGAGTGGCAGCAAGAATGGGACACAAGCACAACGGGAAGACGGACTTACGACATTTTACCAAACATTGAAGAGAGACAGAAGATGAAGCACTTGAAACCATCCAGAGGACTAATACACTACCTAACAGGTCATGGACCGTATCGGACATGACTCAATAGATTCAACCTCACGGACAACACAGACTGCAGATGTGGAGCAACACAAACCCCGGAACATGCAATATGGGAATGCCCACTGACAGACATCAACAGAACGACAGCCCTGTCATACACGCAAAACCGCTCCATATATGAAATAACACGACACAGAAGATTATGGACCTGGATGGACAAGTTAGCCAATCAATTTTCAACGAAGTCCCGGACACAATATATGAGGAACAGACGACGACCACAATGACCACGCATCAAGACATCAAAACACCGACAGAAGACATCAATTAATCCTAGCTATAAGTACCTTGTAGTTATAAGTACTTTGTAAATATATATATATATATATATATATATATATATTTAGTAGTTAAGTAATACTTAGTTAGTAGTTAAGTAATAATTCTAAGCATATAAAAATTGTAAAAGGAAATGTACACAAAAATCAATAAAGAGGGGAACACAATCTGGTGTTTAAAATAGGAACCAGATTCCCGATGTAAAAAGGCTGAGGTCTTGCTAATAAGCAAGATCTCAGCCTTTTTTTTGTCCCAGAACACTTCCCGTAGGGGAGGGGTTCCGTCCCTTTCAGCTGCCAAAGTGCGGGCGCTGCGGAACCTTAGCACTCGTGGTACCTCTGACGTTACTAGAGGAACCTCGGGCTGAACATCTGAGCCCCTCCTTCGGGAGTTGTTCGGATTGGGATGGCTTCGAGGGGGCAGTGTGTTCCCGATACCCGTGGGAGATTGGGTACGTCTTCGGACGGGGTTGAGGGAAGCCATTAAGTTTCCGGGTACTAGCCTGCTTAGCTAGTAGAAGGTGTGCTAGATCACCAGGCGGCCCCACCGAGGTCATATAGGTAGTCTTCACCTTGAGTGTTGACGCGCGTAAATGGCGTATCCAACCATCCCGTCTTGAGTCCCTAGGAGCAGATGGGGGGGCTTGTTAGGAAACTAGGTCTTGCCCTACGGAAAGCCACACGGAGAATGCCGAGCGCCCTTTGGGACAGCTTGGATAACTCCCTGGTTGAAAGAGGCCCGGGTCTTGTTCCTACGGGTTCAAGGCTAATGGGGGTAGAACCTCTGGACTCAATTGTCCCAGAACACTGTGCACATCATTTTTCGAGATGTCAAGATTTGTTTCGGCTTAACCTTTGCTGGGGATGAGGTGTGCCTCCATTCCATTGATTGACGCTTACTTTCAGGGGTGTCGTAAGAAACCCAAGTTTCATCTCCTGTGACTTATCTGTGTCAGAAATTCTTCGCCGCCTTCATTATAGCGGATCAAAAACTGAAGTGCACTATCCATCCCTTTTGTTTTGAGTTGCTAGGTAAGCTTTGGCACCCTACCTGAGCAAAGTTTACGAAATTTCAGTTTTTCTGTAAAAATTTCATGAACTAGTGATCGTGAGATTTGGGGAAATTCCATAACGAGAACACTAATTGTACACTTGCTGTTTTCCTTGATCTTGTCTTCAATCGCGTGAACCAGTTCTTCTGTAATCAAAGATAGACTCCCACTTCGTTCTTCATCGTGCACGTCACTACGTCCTTCATTGAACTGTCGGACCCATCTTCTCACCATTGTATCACTCATCGCATTTTGTCCATAAACATAGCAAATTTGCCGATAAATTTCAATTGGTTTCATTTTCCTAGCATTCAGAAAACGAGTTACAATTCTGATTGCACAAGCGGCGGGATTTTAAATCAACACCGACATTGTAAACAAGCACAACAAAGCGTATTTGGCTGACAGAGAGCTCACAATGGCGCACGTTTTTTTCTCCTTGACACAGAGCGTGTATCGCACATGTGCGGAACTGCCATCGCAGCGCTACAGCGTAGATAAATTGAAACAGAACTTAATTTCTGGACGCCCCTTGTATATTGAACGTGCTTTGCAAGTTATGTGAAGAATACCCAACCTTAGCATTTGAAGACGTTTTTAATTTGTCCACATAATTGAAGAGGTAAATAATAAATTAATTAAGAGGAAATAATTAATAATAATTAGTAATAATTAATTAAGAGGTATTTTAGTGCCAAGTAAGAGGGTGGTCCGAAAAGCTTCCAAACTCAACATGAACGTAGCTTCACTTGTAAACAAAAGCTAGTGAATTACGTTGTTCATCTGTTGACAGCTACTCACTAGGGCTTCAGCCATTTTGGACGCTCAGTTGTTATGTAAGAGTCGTTTGAGTGAGCTGATGTGTTTAGTTTTTAATGGACAAAATCAAGTCATTAAATATTTGATCTTGAAAGGCAATAGGCCTACGCAAATCAAATACGAGTTGGATTCTGTGTATGGAGACTCTGCACCATCATTTACCGTAGTGAAATTTTGGGCAGCTGAATTTCAACGTGGGCTTAAGAGCTTGGGAGACGATGAACGTTCGGGACGTCCAAAAACTGCAACTGCTGTCGGAAACATCGCCAAAGTTCACCTAATGGTGTTAGACGACCGCCGAATTAAAGTAAGAGTTGTTTTGATTTATACTAAAAAATGTTCTGAAATATTTATACGATTATAAAAGAAAAACAAACAAAATTGTGTAAAAATAAATGTAGTTCTGTGATTGACCGTAGTAATAATTGTATTACGTAATGTATGGCGTAATAGTAAATCGGCCTATCATATAAAAGTAATATATGGGTAGCGATAGTTATGAAGGCTCAAATAATCTTGGTCTAGAAACCAAAAAGAATTCGCCGAAGAGATCGTACGCTTTATAAATTGCTCGAAAAATTTAAGTGCTAGTTCAATTTGAAATATTAGATTGATTCAGATCATAGTATAAAGTTTTGTGATAAGAATTGTAACGCATTTGGTGTAAAAAGAAATAAACAAAAGATTGATTTCTTACAGAAATTCAAATTATAAATCTTAAATGATTTTTTCACTCGTTACCACTCTTGTAACTTCGAGTTTTCATTGCTTGTCAGTAAGAGTATAAGAGAAGAATATTAAAAGCTAGCCGAGGCATAATTAAGGATTTTCCTTAAACTTAGAGGAACATCTTCTTCATTAAGTCATAATATTTTGAACGAAGATAAGATCGACGAAGTAAGAGCAACGACCGGAAACGAGATACCAGCACGAATCTTGTTATAGAGAGATAGCACAGTCTATGGACTTGTCAAAATAACGTGTTTGTCACACATGAAATCAACATTTAGACATGAGAAAGCAGTCCGCGCGCTGGGTGCCGCGTTTGCTCACGTTACACCAAAATGGTGATCGGATAAACATTTCCAACGCTCTGTTGGCGCAGTTTAGGAGCAATAAATCTGAGTTTTGGCGCCGATTGATTACTGTAGATGAAACCTGAGCACACCATTTACGCCCGAAATAAAAATACAGGGTGTATATAAATGAATATCGGTGTTTTAACTCTTTGTAATATTTTTACATTGAACTTACAGTTATAAATGGCGTGTCAAATGAAAAAGTAACTCAAACAGTTTAGCTTATTGGCACCAGTGGGCATGTGTGTGCAATGTTTCTGCCGCAATCCGCTAGACAGCGGTAATAGCAAAGATGGCGACTATTAAACAGAACGCTTTTTGTGTTTTGCAGTTTGTAAAAAACCGAATCTGTAGCTACTGTGCAACGTGGGTTCCACATTAAGTTCGGTTGTGATCTTCCTATTGTTACCATTCTTAGATGGTATCATCAGGTTGAAGATACCGGCTGCCTTTGTAAAGGAAAGAGTACAGGACGACCAAGAGTAAGTGAAAAGACTGTTGAGCGAGCGAGAGTCGTTCACTCGTAGCTCAAAGAAATCAGTCCGGAAGGCTAGTCGTGAACTACAAGTTCCTATTTCGACTGTTTGGAAAGTTGCAAGAAAACTTTTACGGCTACGTCCTTACCTTTTACAGTTATTACAGGATCCAAGGCTGACAAACCGTGGATTAGGTGTCAAATTCGCAAACGACATGTTGTTTCATGACGATAAAATTTTTATGGATCGTGTCGTCTTCCGTGGTGAATCGAACTTTCACCTTAGTGGCACGTTTATACTCATAATGTGTGCTTCTGGGGTTAAGAAAATCCCCACGAGGTGGCAAAAATGCAACGAGATTCCCCTAAAGTGAATGCTTTTTTTGTGCCGTATCCTAGCGAAAAGTTTATGGGCCTTTCATTCTTGGTGAACCTACTGTAACTGACACTTCTTACCTTGATACACTAGAACAACGGCTCTTCACTCTGTTGGAAGGAAATGAGCCAAATGACTTCACTTTCCAGCAAGATGGTGCGCCACCTCACTGGTATAACGAAGCACGCGATTGGTTGAAGGTCACTATACCCGAGCGCTGGATAGACCGCATAGGCCCCAATGACAGGGCTTGCTGTGCACGGCCTCCACGTTCTGCTGACATAACGCCATGCGATTTTTACCTTTAGGGCTTCATCAAGGATCGTGTCTACGGGCCTTCTCTACCAGCTGACCTCCCTGAATTAAGAAACCGGATTGAAGCAGCTGTTGCTACAATTACTGAATACACACTTATCAACGTTTGGGAAGAACTCGGCTACAGACTTGATGTGTGCCCTGTGACAAAAGGTTAATATGGAACATGTACAAGGTAAAACTGTTTGAGTTGCTTTTTCATTTCACACATCATTTCTAACTGGAAGTTGAATGTAATAAATATTATAAAGAGTTAAAACCCCGATATTCATTTATATACACCCCGTACAGCCCAAATATTAGACACCAAAGGGGGAACTGGCTATAAAAAGAGCAACCATTTTTTTTTTGGCTGTGAAGGAGATGGCGACCGTTTTTAGGAATATTCATGGAGTTATTTTAATCGATTATCTTCAAAAAGGAAAAACAATTACAGGAGCATACTGCGCATCATTACCTGAAAGCTGAAGGCAGAACTTGCGGAAGACGACCACATTTGCAGAAAAAGGAAATCCTGTTTCACCAAGACAACGTACCGTCTCACACTTCAGTGTTTGCAACGGGGAAAATCTACGAGTACTATTTAAACGCGTTACAGGGATGGGAGCATCGCTGGGAGTAGTGTGTAGAGTAACAACGAGACTATGTTGAGAAACGCCGAGTACTATTTGGACGGGTTACAGAGATGGGAGCATCGCTGGGAGAAGTGTGTAGAGTAACAACGAGACTATGTTGAGAAACGCCGAGTACTATTTGGACGGGTTACAGAAATGGGAGCATCGCTGGGAGAAGTGTGTAGAGTTACAAGGAGACTATGTTGAAAAACGTCGAGTACTATTTGGACGTGTTACTGAGATGAGAACATCGCTGGGAGAAGTGTGTAGAGTTACAAGGAGACTCTGTTGAAAAACGTCGAGTACTATTTGGACGTGTTACAGAGATGGGAACATTGCTGGGAGAAGTGTGTAGAGTAACAAGGAGACTATGTTGAAAAACGTCGAGTACTATTTGGACGTGTTACAGAGATGGGAACATCGCTGGGAGAAGTGTGTAGAGTTACAAGGAGAATCTGTTGAAAAACGCCGAGTACTATTTGGACAGGTTACAGAGATGGGAGCATCGCTGGGTGAAGTGTGTAGAGTTACAAGGAGACTCTGTTGAAAAACGTCGAGTACTATTTGGACGTGTTACAGAGATGGGAACATTGCTGGGAGAAGTGTGTAGAATAACAAGGAGACTATGTTGAAAAACGTCGAGTACTATTTGGACGGGTTACAGAGATGGGAGTATCGCTGGGTGAAGTGTGTAGAGTTACAAGGAGACTATGTTGAAAAACACCGAGTACTATTTGGACGTGTTACAGAGATGGGAACATCGCTGGGAGAAGTGTGTAGAGTTACAAGGAGACTATGTTGAAAAACGTCGAGTACTATTTGGACGGGTTACAGAGATGGGAGTATCGCTGGGTGAAGTGTGTAGAGTTACAAGGAGACTCTGTTGAAAAACACCGAGTACTATTTGGACGTGTTACAGAGATGAGAACATCGCTGGGAGAAGTGTGTAGAGTTACAAGGAGACTCTGTTGAAAAACGTCGAGTACTATTTGGACGTGTTACAGAGATGGGAACGTTGCTGGGAGAAGTGTGTAGAGTAACAAGGAGACTATGTTGAAAAACGTCGAGTACTATTTGGACGTGTTACAGAGATGGGAACATCGCTGGGTGAAGTGTGTAGAGTTACAAGGAGACTCTGTTGAAAAACGCCGAGTACTATTTGGACAGGTTACAGAGATGGGAGCATCGCTGCGTGAAGTGTGTAGAGTTACAAGGAGACTCTGTTGAAAAACGTCGAGTACTATTTGGACGTGTTACAGAGATGGGAACATTGCTGGGAGAAGTGTGTAGAGTAACAAGGAGACTATGTTGAAAAACGTCGAGTACTATTTGGACGGGTTACAGAGATGGGAGTATCGCTGGGTGAAGTGTGTAGAGTTACAAGGAGACTATGTTGAAAAACACCGAGTACTATTTGGACGTGTTACAGAGATGGGAACATTGCTGGGAGAAGTGTGTAGAGTTACAAGGAGACTATGTTGAAAAACGTCGAGTACTATTTGGACGGGTTACAGAGATGGGAGTATCGCTGGGTGAAGTGTGTAGAGTTACAAGGAGACTATGTTGAAAAACACCGAGTACTATTTGGACGTGTTACAGAGATGGGAACATCGCTGGGAGAAGTGTGTAGAGTTACAAGGAGACTATGTTGAAAAACGTCGAGTACTATTTGGACGTGTTACAGAGATGGGAGCATCACTGAGAGAAGTGTGTAGAGTTACAAGGAGAATATGTTGAAAAACGCCGAGTACTATTTGGACGTGTTACAGAGATGAGAACATCGCTGGGAGAAGTGTGTAGAGTTACAAGGAGACTATGGTGAAAAACGCCGAGTACTATTTGGACGGGTTACAGAGATGGGAACATCGCTGGGAGAAGTGTGTAGAGTTACAAGGAGACTATGTTGAAAAACGCCGAGTACTATTTGGACGTGTTACAGAGATGAGAACATCGCTGAGAGAAGTGTGTAGAGTTACAAGGAGACTATGTTGAGAAACGCCGAGTACTATTTGGACGGGTTTCAGAGATGGGAACATCGCTGGGAGAAGTGTGTAGAGTCACAAGGAGACTATGTTGAAAAACGCCGAGTACTATTTGGACGTGTTACAGAGATGGGAGCATCGCTGAGAGAAGTGTGTAGAGTTACAAGGAGAATATGTTGAAAAACGCCGAGTACTATTTGGACGGGTTACAGAGATGAGAGCATCGCTGGGAGAAGTGTGTAGAGTTACAAGGAGACTATGTTGAAAAACGTCGAGTACTATTTGGACGGGTTACAGAGATCGGAGCATCGCTGGGAGAAGTGTGTAGAGTTACAAGGAGACTATGTTGAAAAACGCCGAGTACTATTTGGACGGGTTACAGAGATGGGAGCATCGCTGGGAGAAGTGTGTAGAGTTACAAGGAGACTATGTTGAAAAACCTCGAGTATTATTTGGACGGGTTACAGAGATGAGAGCATCGCTGGGAGAAGTGTTTAGAGTTACAAGGAGACTATGTTGAAAAACGCCGAGTACTATTTGGACGGGTTACAGAGATGAGAGCATCGCTGGGAGAAGTGTGTAGAGTTACAAGGAGACTATGTTGAAAAACGCCGAGTATTATTTGGACGGGTTACAGAGATGAGAGCATCGCTGGGAGAAGTGTGTAGAGTTACAAGGAGACTATGTTGAAAAACGCCGAGTACTATTTGGACGGGTTACAGAGATGAGAGCATCGCTGGGAGAAGTGTGTAGAGTTACAAGGAGACTATGTTGAAAAACGCCGAGTACTATTTGGATGGGTTACAGAGATGAGAGCATCGCTGGGAGAAGTGTGTAGAGTTACAAGGGGACTATGTTGAAAAACGCCGAGTACTATTTGGACGGGTTACAGAGATGAGAGCATCGCTGGGAGAAGTGTGTAGAGTTACAAGGAGACTATGTTGAAAAACGCCGAGTACTATTTGGATGGGTTACAGAGATGAGAGCATCGCTGGGAGAAGTGTGTAGAGTTACAAGGAGACTATGTTGAAAAACGCCGAGTACTATTTGGACGGGTTACAGAGATGAGAGCATCGCTGGGAGAAGTGTGTAGAGTTACAAGGAGACTATGTTGAAAAACGCCGAGTACTATTTGGATGGGTTACAGAGATGAGAGCATCGCTGGGAGAAGTGTGTAGAGTTACAAGGGGACTATGTTGAAAAACGCCGAGTACTATTTGGACGGGTTACAGAGATGAGAACATCGCTGGGAGAAGTGTGTAGAGTTACAAGGAGACTATGTTGAAAAACGTCGAGTACTATTTGGACGGGTTACAGAGATGGGAGCATCACTGGGAGAAGTGTGTAGAGTTACAAGGAGACAATGTTGAAAAACGCCGAGTACTATTTAGACGGGTTACAGAGATGGGAGCATCGCTGGGAGAAGTGTGTAGAGTTACAAGGAGACTATGTTGAAAAACGCCGAGTACTATTTGGATGGGTTACAGGGATGAGAACATCGCTGGGAGAAGTGTGTAGAGTTACAAGGAGACTATGTTGAAAAACGTCGAGTACCATTGGGACGGGTTACAGAGATGGGAGCATCGCTGGGAGAAGTGTGTAGAGTTACAAGGAGACTATGTTGAAAAACGCCGAGTACTATTTGGACGTGTTACAGAGATGAGAACATCGCTGGGAGAAGTGTGTAGAGTTACAAGGAGACTATGTTGAAAAACGCCGAGTACTATTTGGACGTGTTACAGAGATGAGAACATCGCTGGGAGAAGTGTGTAGAGTTACAAGGAGACTATGTTGAAAAACGCCGAGTACTATTTGGACGGGTTACAGAGATGGGAACATCGCTGGGAGAAGTGTGTAGAGTTACAAGGAGACTATGTTGAAAAACGCCGAGTACTATTTGGACGTGTTACAGAGATGAGAGCATCGCTGGGAGTAGTGTGTAGAGTTACAAGGAGACTATGCTGAAAAACGCCGAGTACTATTTGGACGTGTTACAGAGATGGGAGCATCGCTGGGAGAAGTGTGTAGAGTTACAAGGAGACTATGTTAAAAAACGCCGAGTACTATTTGGACGTGTTACAGAGATGAGAGCATCGCTGGGAGAAGTGTATAGAGTTACAAGGAGACTATGTTGAAAAACGCCGAGTACTATTTGGACGTGTTACAGAGATGAGAACATCGCTGGGAGAAGTGTGTAGAGTTACAAGGAGACTATGTTGAAAAACGCCGAGTACTATTTGGACGTGTTACAGAGATGAGAGCATCGCTGGCAGAAGTGTGTAGAGTTACAAGGAGACTATGTTGAAAAACACCGAGTGCTATTTGGACGTGTTACAGAGATGAGAGCATCGCTGTGAGAAGTATGTAGAGTTACAATGAAACTATGTTGAAAAACACCGAGTGCTATTTGGACGTGTTACAGAGATGAGAACATCGCTGGGAGAAGTATGTAGAGTTACAAGGAGACTATGTTGAAAAAACGCCGAGTACTATTTGGACGTGTTACAGAGATGAGAGCATCGCTGGGAGAAGTGTGTAGAGTTACAAGGAGACTATGTTGAAAAACGCCGAGTACTATTTGGACGTGTTACAGAGATGAGAACATCGCTGGGAGAAGTGTGTAGAGTTACAAGGAGACTATGTTGAAAAACGCCGAGTACTATTTGGACGTGTTAGAGACATGAGAGCATCGCTGGGAGAAGTGTGTAGAGTTACAAGGAGACTATGTTGAAAAACACCGAGTGCTATTTGGACGTGTTACAGAGATGAGAGCATCGCTGAGAGAAGTATGTAGAGTTACAAGGAGACTATGTTGAAAAACGCCGAGTACTATTTGGACGGGTTACAGAGATGAGAGCATCGCTGGAAGAAGTGTGTAGAGTTACAAGGAGACTATGTTGAAAAACGCCGAGTACTATTTGGACGGGTTACAGAGATGAGAGCATCGCTGAGAGAAGTGTGTAGAGTTACAAGGAGACTATGTTGAAATACGTCGAGTACTATTTGGACGGGTTAGAGAGATGAGAGCATCGCTGGGAGAAGTGTGTAGAGTTACAAGGAGACTATGTTGAAAAACGCCGAGTACTATTTGGATGGGTTACAGAGATGAGAGCATCGCTGGGAGAAGTGTGTAGAGTTACAAGGAGACTATGTTGAAAAACGCCGAGTACTATTTGGACGGGTTACAGAGATGAGAACATCGCTGGGAGAAGTGTGTAGAGTTACAAGGAGACTATGTTGAAAAACGTCGAGTACTATTTGGACGGGTTACAGAGATGGGAGCATCACTGGGAGAAGTGTGTAGAGTTACAAGGAGACAATGTTGAAAAACGCCGAGTACTATTTAGACGGGTTACAGAGATGGGAGCATCGCTGGGAGAAGTGTGTAGAGTTACAAGGAGACTATGTTGAAAAACGCCGAGTACTATTTGGATGGGTTACAGAGATGAGCACATCGCTGGGAGAAGTGTGTAGAGTTACAAGGAGACTATGTTGAAAAACGTTGAGTACCATTGGGACGGGTTACAGAGATGGGAGCATCGCTGGGAGAAGTGTGTAGAGTTACAAGGAGACTATGTTGAAAAACGCCGAGTACTATTTGGACGTGTTACAGAGATGAGAACATCGCTGGGAGAAGTGTGTAGAGTTACAAGGAGACTATGTTGAAAAACGCCGAGTACTATTTGGACGTGTTACAGAGATGAGAACATCGCTGGGAGAAGTGTGTAGAGTTACAAGGAGACTATGTTGAAAAACGCCGAGTACTATTTGGACGGGTTACAGAGATGGGAACATCGCTGGGAGAAGTGTGTAGAGTTACAAGGAGACTATGTTGAAAAACGCCGAGTACTATTTGGACGTGTTACAGAGATGAGAGCATCGCTGGGAGTAGTGTGTAGAGTTACAAGGAGACTATGCTGAAAAACGCCGAGTACTATTTGGACGTGTTACAGAGATGGGAGCATCGCTGGGAGAAGTGTGTAGAGTTACAAGGAGACTATGTTAAAAAACGCCGAGTACTATTTGGACGTGTTACAGAGATGAGAGCATCGCTGGGAGAAGTGTGTAGAGTTACAAGGAGACTATGTTGAAAAACGCCGAGTACTATTTGGACGTGTTACAGAGATGAGAACATCGCTGGGAGAAGTGTGTAGAGTTACAAGGAGACTATGTTGAAAAACGCCGAGTACTATTTGGACGTGTTACAGAGATGAGAGCATCGCTGGGAGAAGTGTGTAGAGTTACAAGGAGACTATGTTGAAAAACACCGAGTGCTATTTGGACGTGTTACAGAGATGAGAGCATCGCTGTGAGAAGTATGTAGAGTTACAATGAAACTATGTTGAAAAACACCGAGTGCTATTTGGACGTGTTACAGAGATGAGAACATCGCTGTGAGAAGTATGTAGAGTTACAATGAGACTATGTTGAAAAACACCGAGTGCTACATGGACGTGTTACAGAGATGAGAACATCGCTGGGAGAAGTGTGTAGAGTTACAAGGAGACTATGTTGAAAAAACGCCGAGTACTATTTGGACGTGTTACAGAGATGAGAGCATCGCTGGGAGAAGTGTGTAGAGTTACAAGGAGACTATGTTGAAAAACGCCGAGTACTATTTGGACGTGTTACAGAGATGAGAACATCGCTGGGAGAAGTGTGTAGAGTTACAAGGAGACTATGTTGAAAAACGCCGAGTACTATTTGGACGTGTTAGAGACATGAGAGCATCGCTGGGAGAAGTGTGTAGAGTTACAAGGAGACTATGTTGAAAAACACCGAGTGCTATTTGGACGTGTTACAGAGATGAGAGCATCGCTGAGAGAAGTATGTAGAGTTACAAGGAGACTATGTTGAAAAACGCCGAGTACTATTTGGACGGGTTACAGAGATGAGAGCATCGCTGGAAGAAGTGTGTAGAGTTACAAGGAGACTATGTTGAAAAACGCCGAGTACTATTTGGACGGGTTACAGAGATGAGAGCATCGCTGAGAGAAGTGTGTAGAGTTACAAGGAGACTATGTTGAAATACGTCGAGTACTATTTGGACGGATTACAGAGATGGGAGCATCGCTGGGAGAAGTGTGTTGAGTTACAAGGAGACTATTTTGAAATACGTCGAATACTATTTGAACGGGTTACAGAGATGAGAGCATCGCTGGGAGAAGTGTGTAGAGTTACAAGGAGACTATGTTGAAAAAACATCGAGTACTATTTGGACGGGTTACAGAGATGAGAGCATTGCTGGGAGAAGTGTGTAGAGTTACAAGGAGACTATGTTGAAATACGTCGAGTACTATTTGGACGGGTTACAGAGATGGGAGCATCGCTGGGAGAAGTGTGTAGAGTTACAAGGAGACTATGTTGAAATACGTCGAGTACTATTTGGACGGATTACAGAGATGAGAGCATCGCTGGGAGAAGTGTGTAGAGTTACAAGGAGACTATGTTGAAAAACGCCGAGTACTATTTGGACGGATTACAGAGATGAGAGCATCGCTGGGAGAAGTGTGTAGAGTTACAGGAAGACTATGTTGAAAAGAAAACATGCAAATATGCGAAAATTTCAGTTTTACTTACCATGTATAAAGAAATGCTAGAAGGTTCGTGGGTTTTGAAATATTGCCAAAAAAGTAAAACTGTAGACTATTTTTTTAATTGTATTTGTGCCATAGAAGTGGTTATCAATTTCTCCAGCTTGCCAGAATATGATAAACAAAACACTAATTCCCCAGCTTAAGCTCCAATTGACAGGCTTATAAATGACGCAGTCGGTTTCTATGGGAACAAATCTCTAGAGCAAAAGCTTCCCATACATTAAGCAGAAGCTGTTTTTGATATAACTGACAGGGTCCTTAAACCATGCAAATTAAATATTCTTAAAACGCTTTCGCTGTTTTTATAGTTGTGTTCCCTTTTATATCTGTACTTTATCGCTCGTTTGTTTTATAATGACTGTATCAAACTTTAATGTACTCTAATCGAGTAATTTAATTTTTAAATGCTGAATAAATTAATCTTTTGTTAATGCTTACTTTTTTCTTAGACGTAATATCGCCCTCATTGTACAGGGAGTTACAAATAATGACTTATTCTCCTTATACAAGGGTCAGCTGGTATGTCTCAGGCTTCACATAGAGATGGCGCCACCGAGCAAGTGTGACTGATAGTATCACATACTTTAACTCCAGACTAGCTTCTATCCAAAGTTATAGGTTCATAGCTTGGTTAGTTTTTGAATGACAGCATTTTAAACAAGACGAGTGTAGATGTTTCACTTAAATGGAGGATTTAGAACAACGAGCAGGGAATAAATACTTCCATTTGAAAGTCTTAAAGCCTGAAGAAATCAAGGAGGAAATGAACTGCACATTGAAAGACTCTGTCCCTTTATATACAATAATTAAAAGATTGGTTGTAGAGTTAAAATGGGACGTACGAGTACTAGTGATGAGCCTCGCTCTGGACGTCCTGTGGAAGTCACAACTGCAGAGATCATTGAAATACTCTGTCCCTTCATATACAATAATTTAAAGGTTGGTTGTAGAGTTTAAAATGGGACGTACGAGCACTAGTGATGAGCCTCACTCTGTACGTCCTGTGAAAGTCACAACTACAGAGATCACTGAAAGACTGTCCCTTCATATACAATAATTAAAAGGTTGGTTGTAGGGTTTAAAATGGGACGTACGAGTACTAGTGATGAGCCTCACTCTGTACGTCCTGTGAAAGTTACAACTACACAGATCATTGAAAGACTCTGTCCCTTCATATACAATAATTAAAAGGTTGGTTGTAGAGTTTAAAATGGGACGTACGAGCACTAGTGATGAGCCTCGCTCTGGACGTCCTGTGTAAGTCACAACTACAGAGATCATTGAAAGACTCTGTCCCTTCATATACAATAATTAAAAGGTTGGTTGTAGAGTTTAAAATGGGACGTACGAGCACTAGTGGTGAGCCTCGCTCTGGACGTCCTGTGGAAGTCACAACTACAGAGATCATTGAAAGACTCTGTCCCTTCATATACAATAATTAAAAGGTTGGTTGTAGAGTTTAAAATGGGACGTACGAGCACTAGTGGTGAGCCTCGCTCTGGACGTCCTGTGGAAGTCACAACTACAGAGATCATTTAAAGACTCTGTCCCTTCATATACAATAATTAAAAGGTTGGTTGTAGAATTTAAAATGGGACGTACGAGCACTAGTGATGAGCCTCGCTCTGGACGTCCTGTGGAAGTCACAACTACAGAGATCACTTAAAGACTCTGTCCCTTCATATACAATAATTAAAAGGTTGGTTGTAGAGTTTAAAATGGGACGTACGAGCACTAGTGGTGAGCCTCCCTCTGGACGTCCTGTGGAAGTCACAACTACAGAGATCATTGAAAGACTCTGTCCCTTCATATATAATAATTAAAAGGTTGGTTGTAGAGTTTAAAATGGGACGTACGAGCACTAGTGGTGAGCCTCGCTCTGGACGTCCTGTGGAAGTCACAACTACAGAGATCATTGAAAGACTCTGTCCCTTCATATACAATAATTAAAAGGTTGGTTGTAGAGTTTAAAATGGGACGTACGAGCACTACTGATGAGCCTCGCTCTGGACGTCCTGTGGAAGTCACAACTACACAGATCACTGAAAGACTCTGTCCCTTCATATACAACAATTATTAGTTGGTTGTAGAGTTTAAAATGGGACGTACGAGCACTAGTGATGAGCCTCCCTCTGTACGTCCTGTGGAAGTCACAACTACAGAGATCATTTAAAGACTCTGTCCCTTCATATACAATAATTAAAAGGTTGGTTGTAGAGTTTAAAATGGGACGTACGAGCACTAGTGGTGAGCCTCGCTCTGGACGTCCTGTGGAAGTCACAACTACAGAGATCATTGAAAGACTCTGTCCCTTCATATACAATAATTAAAAGTTGGTTGTAGAGTTTAAAATGGGACGTACGAGCATTAGTGATGAGCCTCGCTCTGGACGTCCTGTGGAAGTCACAACTACAGAGATTATTGAAAGACTCTGTCCCTTCATATACAATAATTAAAATTTGGTTGTAGAGTTTAAAATGGGACGTACGAGCACTAGTGGTGAGCCTCGCTCTGGAGGTCCTGTGGAAGTCACAACTACAGAGATCATTTAAAGACTCTGTCCCTTCATATACAATAATTAAAAGGTTGGTTGTAGAGTTTAAAATGGGACGTACGAGCACTAGTGATGAGCCTCGCTCTGGACGTTCTGTGGAAGTCACAACTACAGAGATCATTGAAAGACTCTGTCCCTTCATATACAATAATTAAAAGGTTGGTTGTAGAGTTTAAAATGGGACGTACGAGTACTAGTGACGAGCCTCGCTCTGAACGTCCTGTGTAAGTCAGAACTTCAGAGATCACTAAAAGACTCTGTCCCTTCATATACAATAATTAAAAGGTTGGTTGTAGAGTTTAAAATGGGACGTACGAGCACTAGTGGTGAGCCTCGCTCTGGACGTCCTGTGGAAGTCACAACTATAGAGATCATTGAAAGACTCTGTCCCTTCATATACAATAATTAAAAGGTTGGTTGTAGAGTTTAAAATGGGACGAATGAGCACTAGTGACGAGCCTCGCTCTGGACGTCCTGTGGAAGTCACAGCTACAGAGATCATTGAAAGACTCTGTCCCTTCATATACAATAACTAAAAGGTTGGTTGTAGAGTTTAAAATGGGACGTACGAGCACTAGTGATGAGCCTCATTCTGTACGTCCTGTGGAAGTCACAACTACAGAGATCATTGAAAGACTCTGTCCCTTCATATACAATAATTAAAAGTAGGTTGTAGAGTTTAAAATGGGACGTACGAGCACTAGTGATGAGCCTCGCTCTGCACGTCCTGTGGAAGTCACAACTACACAGATCACTGAAAGACTCTGTCCCTTCATATACAACAATTATTAGTTGGTTGTAGAGTTTAAAATGGGACGTACGAGCACTAGTGATGAGCCTCGCTCTGTACGTCCTGTGGAAGTCACAACTACAGAGATCATTGAAAGACTCTGTCCCTTCATATACAATAATTAAAAGTTGGTTGTAGAGTTTAAAATGGGACGTACGAGCACTAGTGATGAGCCTCGCTCTGGACGTCCTGTGGAAGTCACAACTACAGAGATCATTGAAAGACTCTGTCCCTTCATATACAATAATTAAAAGTTGGTTGTAGAGTTTAAAATGGGACGTACGAGCACTAGTGGTGAGCCTCGCTCTGGACGTCCTGTGGAAGTCACAACTACAGAGATCATTTAAAGACTCTGTCCCTTCATATACAATAATTAAAAGGTTGGTTGTAGAGTTTAAAATGGGACGTACGAGCACTAGTGATGAGCCTCGCTCTGGACGTTCTGTGGAAGTCACAACTACAGAGATCATTGAAAGACTCTGTCCCTTCATATCAAAAAATTAAAAGGTTGGTTGTAGAGTTTAAAATGGGACGTACGAGTACTAGTGACGAGCCTCGCTCTGAACGTCCTGTGTAAGTCAGAACTACAGAGATCATTGAAAGACTCTGTCCCTTCATATACAATAATTAAAAGGTTGGTTGTAGAAATTAAAATGGGACGTACAAGCACTAGTGATGAGCCTCGCTCTGGATGTTCTGTGTAAGTCACAACTCCAGAGATCATTGAAAGACTCTGTCCCTTCATATACAATAATTAAAAGGTTGGTTGTAGAGTCGAAAACTCTATCCCTTCATATACAATAATTAAAAGGTTGGTTGTAGGGTATAAAATGGGACGTACGAGCACTAGTTATGAGCCTCGCTCTGGACGTCCTGTAGAAGTCACAACTACAGAGATCATTGAAAGACTCTGTCCCTTCATATACAATAATTAAAAGGTTGGTTGTAGAGTTGAAAATGGGATGTACGAGAACTAGTGATGAGCCTCGCTCTGGACGTCCTCTGGAAGTCACAACTACAGAGATCATTGAAAGACTCTGTCCCTTCATATACAATAATTAAAAGGTTGGTTCTAGAATTTAAAATGGGACGTACGAGTACTAGTGATGAGCCTCGCTCTGGACGCCCTGTGTAAGTCACAACTACAGAGATCATTGAGAGACTCTGTCCCTTCATATACAATAATTAAATGTTGGTTGTAGAGTTTAAAATGGGACGTACGAGTACTAGTGATGAGCCTCGCTCTGGACGCCCTGTGTAAGTCACAACTACAGAGATCATTGAAAGACTCTGTCCCTTCATATACAAGAATTAAATGTTGGTTGTAGAGTTTAAAATGGGACGTGCGAGTACTAGTGATGAGCCTCGCTCTGGACGCCCTGTGTAAGTCACAATTACAGAGATCATTGAAAGACTCTGTCCCTTCATATACAATAATTAAAAGGTTGGTTGTAGAGTTTAAAATGGGACGTACGAATACTAGTGATGAGCCTCACTCTGGACGTCCTGTGGAAGTCACAACTACAGAGATCATTGAAAAACTCTGTCCCTTCATATACAATAATTAAAAGGTTGGTTGTAGAGTTTAAAATGGGACGTACGAGTACTAGTGATGAGCCTCGCTCTGGACCTCATGTGGAAGTCACAACTACAGAGATCATTGAAAGACTCTGTCCCTTCATATACAATAATTAAAAGGTTGGTTGTAGAGTTTATAATGGGACGTACGAGCAATAGTGATGAGCCTCGCTCTGGACGTTCTGTGGAAGTCACAACTACAGAGATCATTAAAAGACTCTGTCCCTTCATATACAATAATTAAAAGGTTGGTTGTAGAGTTTAAAATCGGACGTACGAGTACTAGTGATGAGCCTCGCTCTTGACGTCCTGTGGAAGTCACAACTACAGAGATCATTTAAAGACTCTGTCCCTTCATATACAATAATTAAAAGGTTGGTTGTAGAGTTTAAAATGGGACGTACGAATACTAGTGATGAGCCTCACTCTGGACGTCCTGTGGAAGTCACAACTACAGAAATCACTGAAAAAATTAATCGTTTAGTTTCATTTTTAAAAGAAGACAGTTGTCAAGAAAGTGAGGGAAGGTTAAGAGGAGAATGTCGTTGCTATGGAAACGCAAGCAAAGGTTGCCGAGCATTTCTCAGGTCAGTTATCTCTACTTGTGTGAGGGAAACAGAGTTTGAGTGTTCTGTTTCTTTGAGCTGCTCTCTACGAGGGACTGTCTTAAAGTTTTGATTATCACCCTTTAAAAAAAATGTGACAGAGTTAGCGTTTTTATGTGCTTGTTAGTTCTTCAATACGTAGTCATCATTCAGAGTTACACATTTTCCCAGCGTTTCTTTGCCTTCAAGTACCTTGATTGTAGAAGTCTGCAGGATTCGCTTTAAACCACTCTTCCACTACATTAATGACGTCATTTGTGTTGTCAAATCAGCGATCACGCATTCTTTATTTCTGGGAACAAGAAAAAGTCACTTGGTGCGAGATCGGGCGAATAAGGTGGATGCTGTAAGATCTCAAAGCCACATTCACTTGTTTTGTCAACTGCAAATTGAGATGTATGGGCTGGTGCATTGTCAGACAGAAGACGAACAACTTTGGAGAGTATACCGCGTCGTTTCTTAATCAGAGCTGCTCGTAACTTGTCCAGAAGATTGCAGTAGTATCTGCCAGTGATGGTTTGACACTTGGCAAGATAATCTGTAAGGATGACTCCACGACAGTCCCAGAAAACTGAAAGTATGACCTTCTCAGCTGACTTTTGCGCCTTTGCCTTTTTGAGAAGGGAGGAATCGGTATGTTTCCATTCCTTGGTCATGGTTTTTGTCTGTGAATCATACTAATAGATCCAGCATTCATCCAGACGATCAAAAAATCATCATCATGCTGTTCCAGTAGCATCAACCTCTGTCTTGAAAGGTCACGCCGTGTTTGCTTTTGGAAAGTGGTTAGCAAACGTGGAACTCACCGTACAGACATCTTAGACATGTGCAGTTCGTCCACACACTACCATAACTAAGATGTGTCTTATTCATGATCATTTGGATGGTTGCTCGTCTGTCTTCCAGTATTAAACACTCCACTTTCTTCACTGTGATAGCTGACGGTCTACCAGCTCTTGGCTCATCTGTCAGGGACATGTGACCAGTTTGAAAATTCCTTTTCCACCTCACAATAGTGTCATACGATGGACAATCATTTCCATAAACAGCCGTCATCTCGTCATGGATTTCCCGGGCAGTTTTGTCCTTCAAATGCAGGAACTTGATCACACTACGAGCCTTAATTTTCTCCATTTTATGCCTCAGTCATTTCTGGCACTCAATGTAAAAATACAAAAGGACTTAAATCACTGAAACTACCAACATTAGGTCCAGAGGAATCAATGATGACACTGAGAAATTTTAATCACTGTTGTATAGAAGCTACCGGGTGATCATTAATATTTTACAACACCCCTTCGTATCTACTTCTGGACAACATTGCAGCTCACCAAGTGCATTTATCCTGTTTTAAGAATCAGAGTGTAAGTCTAAATGTTTTAGAGATAAGCCGTCAAATCACGGACCACTACATTCAGGACGCCCTGTATATACATTCACGTATCTCATTAGAATGGTCAGTTTTGAACACGAAGGTGGAATATCACAGAATGTAGAATCGACTGTGTGACATCGTGTAATGTCAGCAATATCGGCTTGTAGTCATGATAGCAGAAGCCTTAATGGCACAGCTGCCCCTATTTTTTCGTCGGCTACATCGCAATATGGCCCCCGTTATATGACTGCCCTACTCGTGTGCCTCGCAATGCTCGGTAATGCAATAAGGTTGATGTTAGCAGGGGAATGGCTGTGGAAAACGTCACATTTTATTAGCACGCCAAGAATTTCACAATGCTGCACATGAACTGTAGAGCAACTGAGATAAGAGAAGGTTTTTGCTTTCGTCCCCCTGACGCGATTGAAGGAAAACAGTTTTACACAACATTCTGTTCATATACATAAGGTTTAACGGAGCATGAAGGATCAGGCAGTTTTGTCGTGGACGTATTCGTGTACACAAATCCTATAAATTGAGTTCTAAGCTCAATACTTCATTGGAGGAAAAAATTAAAGCTATTGAAGAACACGAAAAGTAAAAACGTCCAGCTAAATAATTAACTGTGTTGTTTAGAGTGGGTAAAAATTCAGATTTAAGAGACTTAGAATAATAAAAATTAAAGACGAGTGGTTAAAGGGATTAGTGGGGCGTGTGAAACACATCACAAACTCTACAGAGTATAGATAGAGTCAACATAAAAAATTCAATGCCATGGTCGGTATTTGAGCCACGGATCTCCTGGTTTCCGTCCAGTCGCTCTAACCCTTTGAGCTGCCATGGCCAACGTGACTTCCTGACATTAAATTCTCCATTAGAATCGTATATTTCCCCGGTAGACCACTAGGGGCTCTCGCATTCGAGATACACCGTTAGTGGCGACTTACTATCGTAAGTACTTCATTCCCAGGCTTCATGATTTAACTCTTATTATTTTGGTTAATTGATGGAAATTAATTATTTCTTCACACTAGCCGTATATAGGCTGAGATTTTTGATAGAGTCAACATGAAAAATTCAATGCCACGGCCGGGATTTGAACCACGGATCTCCTGGTGTCCGTCCAGTCGCTCTAACCCATTGAGCTACCATGGCCAACGTGCCTTCCTGACATTAAATTCTCCATTTGACTCGTATATTTGTATATTTCCCCGGTAGACCACTAGGGGCTCTCGCATCCGAGATACACCGTTAGTAGCGACTTACTATCGTAAGTACTTCATTCCCAGGCTTCATCATTTAACTCTTATTATTTTGGTTAATTGATGGAAATTAATCATTTCTTCACACTAGCCGCATATAGGCTGAGATTTTTGATAGAGTCAACATGAAAAATTCAATGCCACGGCCGGGATTTGAACCACGGATCTCCTGGTGTCCGTCCAGTCGCTCTAACCCATTGAGCTACCATGGCCAACGTGCCTTCCTGACATTAAATTCTCCATTTGACTCGTATATTTGTATATTTCCCCTGTAGACCACTAGGGGCTCTCGCATCCGAGATACACAGTTTGTAGTGACTTACTATCGTAAGTACTTGAGTCCCAGGCTTCATCATTTAACTCTTATTATTTTAGTTAATTGATGGAAATTAATCATTCCTCTACACTAGCCGCACATAGGCTAAGATTTTTTATGGATTGAGTCAACATGAAAAATTCAATGCCACGGCCGGGATTTGAACCACGGATCTCCTGGTTTCCGTCCAGTCGCTCTAACCCATTGAGCTACCATTGCCAATTTGCCTTCCTGACATTCTACAGAGTATGACGAGCTAAATCGTGCTGTGTTCGAGTGTTTTGTTAGTACGCGTGTTAAAGTAATTCCCATTTCTGGACATTGCTTCAGAACCAAGCTTTAGAGACAACAAAATTAGACAAAGTCAATTTCAGAACTTCCAATGCATGACTCGAGAGTTTCAAAAATCATCATAACATTGTTTTGAATGTTTTGTGTGGTTAAACAAATGATGTTGATATTCAGACAGTTGAAAATTGGAAAGGGAAAGTGGAAAACAGCAAAACTGGGTGATAAAGTATCATTTATTTTATGTAAGTTGAAAATATAGTTCATAATACGTATCAGTCAATAATTATTTATACTTCATTCTATATTACTTTGCGATCCATATTAACCTGAACCACTTCAATATGCAGTAAATTTTGAACAAATAATTAGACACACGTGAAGCTTTGGGAGAGTATTCGAGCGCTGTTCAATAAAGAATGATCATAATTTTTACGGTCATAATTTTTCGCACTAAAATTCAATCTTATTATATTCTGTTAGCTTAATGTGAGACAAACACGTCGTAGTAGTTTCATTGTTGGTACTCCTGGTTCCCGCTTGTGAGAACCAGGCAAGTTCAGATATGTTCAGTATCGCCTACCACTGCACTGGAGCCAACACGCGGCCTTGAAATTCTGCTTTCGTCTCATCAAATCTTCAGTTGAGGCCTATAAAATGTTACAGGAGGGCTATGGAGAGTCTGCTCTTCCCTACAGCACAGCTCGAAGGTGGTTTAAAATGTTTAAAGAGGGGAGACAATCAATTTTAAGGAAGGTGGACCCGTTTCTTCAGTAACTGCTCTTACGGAAGAAAACATCAACACTGCTGCTGCCATTGTGAGAGAGGATCGACGAATTACCTTAAGATCAATTTCTGAAATACTCAACATTTCACTGGGTGCCACCCACACGTTGGTGACAGAAACATTACACACGAGACGTGTTTGTGCGCGATGGGTTCCAAGACTGTTGATTCCCGAGCAAAAGGACATTCGCATACACGTCTGCATGCAGTTAAAGCTGATGTTAGAGGAAGATCCAGAGTTTCTTTCAAACGTAATCACTGATGATGAAACTTGGCTACATCATTTTGATCCTGAGAGCAAACAGCAAAGCTCAGTGTGGAAATCTCCTTCAGCACCAACCCCTAAAAAAGCAAAAGTGGTTGCTTCTGCTGGGGAATGTTATAGTAATCTCATTATTTGTTATTCATGAATGGTTTATCAGCATGTTGTACCTGCACACACATCAGTAAGTGGACAATACTACAGGGATGTACTGAAAACTTACCAGGCGCAAAAGACCACATTTCCATGAAGCAGACTGGATGCTGCACCACGATAATGCGCGGCCGCATATTGCCAATGTTGTTGCTGAATATCTTACAAAACTCAACGTGAAGTGCATCACTCACCCTCCCTATAGTCCGTATTTAGCCCCATGTGACTTTTTTGTATCCCGTAACTTGAAGAAACGCCTTCGTGGGAGACATTGTCCATCATCAGAAGCAGTGGTGAAGGCTGCGGAGGCTATTTTGAAGGATCTCTCAAAAATTGTTTCCAGCATGTCATGCAGAAACATTGGGACAAGTGCATCGCATTCTGGAGAGACTATTTTGAGAAGGACCATCAAAATTATGAGGATGAATAAAGGTACGTTGTCAAAAAATTGTGATCATTCTTTATTGAACAGCCCACGTAATACACAATTGGGAGATTACATTACGCTATTTACATATGAGAGAAAATTTTGGAAGTGTCCTCTACCAGTATCTATACATGTTTGTACTCGTTTCATCATATTCTCTGAAGCTTTACGGAGAGTATCCTCTCAGCATACTACATACAGGAGCATACCACGCAACATTACTTGACAAGCTGAAGGCAGAATTTGCGGAAAAGCGGTTACATTTGCAGAAAAAGAAAATCCTGTTTCACCAAGACAACGCACCTCAGCGGTTGCAATGGTGAAAATCCACGAATTACGGTTTTAGCTGCTTGACTCACTAGATATAGCTCCAAGCGACTTCTTTTTTCCCCTTATCTGAAAATTACGCTCGGAGGACAGAGCTTTTCGTCAAATGAAAAATTAATCACATTCGTGAACAATTATTTTGCAGAGAAAACCGCCGAGTACTATTTGGACGGGTTACAGAGATGAGAGCATCGCTGGGAGAAGTGTGTAGAGTTACAAGGAGACTATGTTAAAAAACGCCAAGTACTATTTGGACGTGTTACAGAGATGAGAGCATCGCTGGGAGAAGTGTGTAGAGTTACAAGGAGACTATGTTAAAAAACGCCAAGTACTATTTGGACGTGTTACAGAGATGAGAGCATCGCTGGGAGAAGTGTGTAGAGTTACAAGGAGACTATGTTAAAAAACGCCAAGTACTATTTGGACGTGTTACAGAGATGAGAGCATCGCTGGGAGAAGTGTGTAGAGTTACAAGGAGACTATGTTAAAAAACGCCAAGTACTATTTGGACGGGTTACAGAGATGAGAGCATCGCTGGGAGATGTGTGTAGAGTTACAAGGAGACTATGTTGAACAACGGCGAGTACTACTTGGACGGGTTACAGAGATGAGAGCATCGCTGGGAGAAGTGTGTAGAGTTACAAGGAGACTATGTTAAAAAACGCCAAGTACTATTTGGACGGGTTACAGAGATGAGAGCATCGCTGGGAGAAGTGTGTAGAGTTACAAGGAGACTATGTTAAAAAACGCCAAGTACTATTTGGACGGATTACAGAGATGAGAGCATCGCTGGGAGAAGTGTGTAGAGTTACAAGGAGACTATGTTAAAAAACGCCAAGTACTATTTGGACGGGTTACAGAGATGAGAGCATCGCTGGGAGAAGTGTGTAGAGTTACAAGGAGACTATGTTGAAAAACACCGAGTACTATTTGGACGTGTTATAGAGATGAGAGCATCGCTGGGAGAAGTGTGTAGAGTTACAAGGAGACTATGTTGAAAAACGCCGAGTACTATTTGGATGGGTTACAGAGATGAGAGCATCGCTGGGAGAAGTGTGTAGAGTTACAAGGAGACTATGTTGAAAAACGCCGAGTACTATTTGGACGGGTTACAGAGATGAGAACATCGCTGGGAGAAGTGTGTAGAGTTACAAGGAGACTATGTTGAAAAACACCGAGTACTATTTGGATGGGTTACAGAGATGAGAGCATCGCTGGGAGAAGTGTGTAGAGTTACAAGGAGACTATGTTGAAAAACGCCAAGTACTATTTGGACGGATTACAGAGATGAGAGCATTACTGGGAGAAGTGTGTAGAGTTACAAGGAGACTATGTTGAAAAACGCCAAGTACTATTTGGACGGGTTACAGAGATGAGAGCATCGCTGGGAGAAGTGTGTAGAGTTACAAGGAGACTATGTTGAAAAACACCGAGTACTATTTGGACGTGTTATAGAGATGAGAGCATCGCTGGGAGAAGTGTGTAGAGTTACAAGGAGACTATGTTGAAAAACGCCGAGTACTATTTGGATGGGTTACAGAGATGAGAGCATCGCTGGGAGAAGTGTGTAGAGTTACAAGGAGACTATGTTGAAAAACACCGAGTACTATTTGGACGAGTTACAGAGATGAGAGCATCGCTGGGAGAAGTGTGTAGAGTTACAAGGAGACTATGTTGAAAAACACCGAGTACTATTTGGACGAGTTACAGAGATGAGAGCATCGCTGGGAGAAGTGTGTAGAGTTACAAGGAGACTATGTTGAAAAACACCGAGTACTATTTGGACGAGTTACAGAGATGAGAGCATCGCTGGGAGAAGTGTGTAGAGTTACAAGGAGACTATGTTGAAAAACGCCGAGTACTATTTGGACGGGTTACAGAGATGAGAACATCGCTGGGAGAAGTGTGTAGAGTTACAAGGAGACTATGTTGAAAAACGCCGAGTACTATTTGGATGGGTTACAGAGATGAGAGCATCGCTGGGAGAAGTGTGTAGAGTTACAAGGAGACTATGTTGAAAAACACCGAGTACTATTTGGACGAGTTACAGAGATGAGAGCATCGCTGGGAGAAGTGTGTAGAGTTACAAGGAGACTATGTTAAAAAACGCCAAGTACTATTTGGACGTGTTACAGAGATGAGAGCATCGCTGGGAGATGTGTGTAGAGTTACAAGGAGACTATGTTGAACAACGGCGAGTACTACTTGGACGGGTTACAGAGATGAGAGCATCGCTGGGAGAAGTGTGTAGAGTTACAAGGAGACTATGTTAAAAAACGCCAAGTACTATTTGGACGGATTACAGAGATGAGAGCATCGCTGGGAGAAGTGTGTAGAGTTACAAGGAGACTATGTTAAAAAACGCCAAGTACTATTTGGACGGGTTACAGAGATGAGAGCATCGCTGGGAGAAGTGTGTAGAGTTACAAGGAGACTATGTTAAAAAACGCCAAGTACTATTTGGACGGATTACAGAGATGAGAGCATCGCTGGGAGAAGTGTGTAGAGTTACAAGGAGACTATGTTAAAAAACGCCAAGTACTATTTGGACGGGTTACAGAGATGAGAGCATCGCTGGGAGAAGTGTGTAGAGTTACAAGGAGACTATGTTGAAAAACACCGAGTACTATTTGGACGTGTTATAGAGATGAGAGCATCGCTGGGAGAAGTGTGTAGAGTTACAAGGAGACTATGTTGAAAAACGCCGAGTACTATTTGGATGGGTTACAGAGATGAGAGCATCGCTGGGAGAAGTGTGTAGAGTTACAAGGAGACTATGTTGAAAAACGCCGAGTACTATTTGGACGGGTTACAGAGATGAGAACATCGCTGGGAGAAGTGTGTAGAGTTACAAGGAGACTATGTTGAAAAACACCGAGTACTATTTGGATGGGTTACAGAGATGAGAGCATCGCTGGGAGAAGTGTGTAGAGTTACAAGGAGACTATGTTGAAAAACGCCAAGTACTATTTGGACGGATTACAGAGATGAGAGCATTACTGGGAGAAGTGTGTAGAGTTACAAGGAGACTATGTTGAAAAACGCCAAGTACTATTTGGACGGGTTACAGAGATGAGAGCATCGCTGGGAGAAGTGTGTAGAGTTACAAGGAGACTATGTTGAAAAACACCGAGTACTATTTGGACGTGTTATAGAGATGAGAGCATCGCTGGGAGAAGTGTGTAGAGTTACAAGGAGACTATGTTGAAAAACGCCGAGTACTATTTGGATGGGTTACAGAGATGAGAGCATCGCTGGGAGAAGTGTGTAGAGTTACAAGGAGACTATGTTGAAAAACACCGAGTACTATTTGGACGAGTTACAGAGATGAGAGCATCGCTGGGAGAAGTGTGTAGAGTTACAAGGAGACTATGTTGAAAAACACCGAGTACTATTTGGACGAGTTACAGAGATGAGAGCATCGCTGGGAGAAGTGTGTAGAGTTACAAGGAGACTATGTTGAAAAACACCGAGTACTATTTGGACGAGTTACAGAGATGAGAGCATCGCTGGGAGAAGTGTGTAGAGTTACAAGGAGACTATGTTGAAAAACGCCGAGTACTATTTGGACGGGTTACAGAGATGAGAACATCGCTGGGAGAAGTGTGTAGAGTTACAAGGAGACTATGTTGAAAAACGCCGAGTACTATTTGGATGGGTTACAGAGATGAGAGCATCGCTGGGAGAAGTGTGTAGAGTTACAAGGAGACTATGTTGAAAAACACCGAGTACTATTTGGACGAGTTACAGAGATGAGAGCATCGCTGGGAGAAGTGTGTAGAGTTACAAGGAGACTATGTTGAAAAACACCGAGTACTATTTGGACGAGTTACAGAGATGAGAGCATCGCTGGGAGAAGTGTGTAGAGTTACAAGGAGACTATGTTGAAAAACACCGAGTACTATTTGGACGAGTTACAGAGATGAGAGCATCGCTGGGAGAAGTGTGTAGAGTTACAAGGAGACTATGTTGAAAAACGCCGAGTACTATTTGGACGGGTTACAGAGATGAGAACATCGCTGGGAGAAGTGTGTAGAGTTACAAGGAGACTATGTTGAAAAACGCCGAGTACTATTTGGACGAGTTACAGAGATGAGAGCATCGCTGGGAGAAGTGTGTAGAGTTACAAGGAGACTATGTTGAAAAACGCCGAGTACTATTTGGACGGGTTACAGAGATGAGAACATCGCTGGGAGAAGTGTGTAGAGTTACAAGGAGACTATGTTGAAAAACGCCGAGTACTATTTGGACGAGTTACAGAGATGAGAGCATCGCTGGGAGAAGTGTGTAGAGTTACAAGGAGACTATGTTGAAAAACGCCGAGTACTATTTGGACGGGTTACAGAGATGAGAACATCGCTGGGAGAAGTGTGTAGAGTTACAAGGAGACTATGTTGAAAAACACCGAGTACTATTTGGACGGGTTACAGAGATGAGAACATCGCTGGGAGAAGTGTGTAGAGTTACAAGGAGACTATGTTGAAAAACGCCGAGTACTATTTGGACGGGTTACAGAGATGAGAACATCGCTGGGAGAAGTGTGTAGAGTTACAAGGAGACTATGTTGAAAAACACCGAGTACTATTTGGACGGGTTACAGAGATGAGAACATCGCTGGGAGAAGTGTGTAGAGTTACAAGGAGACTATGTTGAAAAACGTCGAGTACTATTTGGACGGATTACAGAGATGGGAACATCGCTGGGAGAAGTGTGTAGAGTTACAAGGAGACTATGTTGAAAAACGCTGAGTACTATTTGGACGGATTACAGAGATGGGAACATCGCTGGGATAAGTGTATAGAGTTACAAGAAGACTATGTTGAAAAACGCCGAGTACTACTTGGACGGTTACAGAGATGGGAACATCGCTGGGAGAAGTGTGTAGAGTTACAAGGAGACTATGTTGAAAAACGCTGAGTACTATTTGGACGGATTACAGAGATGGGAACATCGCTGGGAGAAGTGTGTAGAGTTACAAGGAGACTATGTTGAAAAACGCCGAGTACTATTTGGACGGATTACAGAGATGGGAACATCGCTGGGATAAGTGTATAGAGTTACAAGGAGACTATGTTGAAAAACGTCGAGTACTATTTGGACGGATTACAGAGATGGGAACATCGCTGGGATAAGTGTGTAGAGTTACAAGGAGACTATGTTGAAAAACGCCGAGTACTATTTGGACGGATTACAGAGATGGGAACATCGCTGGGAGAAGTGTGTAGAGTTACAAGGAGACTATGTTGAAAAACGCCGAGTACTATTTGGACGGGTTACAGAGATGGGAACATCGCTGGGAGAAGTGTGTAGAGTTACAAGGAGACTATGTTGAAAAACGTCGAGTACTATTTGGACGGGTTACAGAGATGGGAACATCGCTGGGAGAAGTGTGTAGAGTTACAAGGAGACTATGTTGAAAAACGCCGAGTTCTATTTGGACGGATTACAGAGATGGGAACATCGCTGGGAGAAGTGTGTAGAGTTACAAGGAGACTATGTTGAAAAACGTCGAGTACTATTTGGACGGGTTACAGAGATGGGAACATCGCTGGGAGAAGTGTGTAGAGTTACAAGGAGACTATGTTGATAAACGTCGAGTACTATTTGGACGGGTTACAGAGATGGGAGCATCGCTGGGAGAAGTGTGTAGAGTTACAAGGAGACTGTGTTGAAAAACGCCGAGTACTATTTGGACGGGTTACAGAGATGAGAGCATCGCTGGGAGAAGTGTGTAGAGTTACAAGGAGACTATGTTGAAAAACGCCGAGTACTATTTGGACGGATTACAGAGATGAGAGCATCGCTGGGAGAAGTGTGTAGAGTTACAAGGAGACTATGTTGATAAACGTCGAGTACTATTTGGACGGATTACAGAGATGAGAGCATCGCTGGGAGAAGTGTGTAGAGTTACAAGGAGACTATGTTGAAAAACGCCGAGTACTATTTGGACGGATTACAGAGATGAGAGCATCGCTGGGAGAAGTGTGTAGAGTTACAAGGAGACTATGTTGATAAACGTCGAGTACTATTTGGACGGATTACAGAGATGAGAGCATCGCTGGGAGAAGTGTGTAGAGTTACAAGGAGACTATGTTGATAAACGTCGAGTACTATTTGGACGGATTACAGAGATGAGAGCATCGCTGGGAGAAGTGTGTAGAGTTACAAGGAGACTATGTTGATAAACGCCGAGTACTATTTGGACGGATTACAGAGATGAGAGCATCGCTGGGAGAAGTGTGTAGAGTTACAAGGAGACTATGTTGATAAACGTCGAGTACTATTTGGACGGATTACAGAGATGGGAACATCGCTGGGAGAAGTGTGTAGAGTTACAAGGAGACTATGTTGAAAAACGCCGAGTACTATTTGGACGGGTTACAGAGATGAGAGCATCGCTGGGAGAAGTGTGTAGAGTTACAAGGAAACTATGTTGAAAAACGCCGAGTACTATTTGGACGGGTTACAGAGATGAGAGCATCGCTGGGAGAAGTGTGTAGAGTTACAAGGAGACTATGTTGAAAAACGCCGAGTACTATTTGGACGTGTTACAGAGATGGGAACATCGCTGGGAGAAGTGTGTAGAGTTACAAGGAGACTATGTTGAAAAACGCCGAGTACTATTTGGACGGGTTACAGAGATGAGAGCATCGCTGGGAGAAGTGTGTAGAGTTACAAGGAGACTATGTTGAAAAACACCGAGTACTATTTGGACGGGTTACAGAGATGGGAACATCGCTGGGAGAAGTGTGTAGAGTTACAAGGAGACTATGTTGAAAAACGCCGAGTACTATTTGGACGGGTTACAGAGATGGGAACATCGCTGGGAGAAGTGTGTAGAGTTACAAGGAGACTATGTTGAAAAACGCCGAGTACTATTTGGACGGGTTACAGAGATGGGAACATCGCTGGGAGAAGTGTGTAGAGTTACAAGGAGACTATGTTGAAAAACGCCGAGTACTACTTGGACGTGTTACAGAGATGAGAGCATCGCTGGGAGAAGTGTGTAGAGTTACAAGGAGACTATGTTGAAAAACGCCGAGTACTACTTGGACGTGTTACAGAGATGAGAGCATCGCTGGGAGAAGTGTGTAGAGTTACAAGGAGACTATGTTGAAAAACTCCGAGTACTATTTGGACGTGTTACAGAGATGAGAGCATCGCTGGGAGAAGTGTGTAGAGTTACAAGGAGACTATGTTGAAAAACGCCGAGTACTATTTGGACGTGTTACAGAGATGAGAACATCGCTGGGAGAAGTGTGTAGAGTTACAAGGAGACTATGTTGAAAAACGCCGAGTACTATTTGGACGGCTTACAGAGATGAGAGCATCGCTGGGAGAAGTGTGTAGAGTTACAAGGAGACTATGTTGAAAAACGCCGAGTACTATTTGGACGGGTTACCGAGATGAGAGCATCGCTGGGAGAAGTGTGTAGAGTTACAAGCAGACTATGTTGAAAAACGCCGAGTACTATTTGGACGGCTTACAGAGATGAGAACATCGCTGAGAGAAGTGTGTAGAGTTACAAGGAGACTATGTTGAAAAACGGCGAGTACTATTTGGACGGGTTACAGAGATGAGAACATCGCTGAGAGAAGTGTGTAGAGTTACAAGGAGACTATGTTGAAAAACGGCGAGTACTATTTGGACGGGTTACAGAGATGAGAACATCGCTGAGAGAAGTGTGTAGAGTTACAAGCAGACTATGTTGAAAAACGGCGAGTACTATTTGGACGGGTTACAGAGATGAGAACATCGCTGAGAGAAGTGTGTAGAGTTACAAGGAGACTATGTTGAAAAACGCCGAGTACTATTTGGACGGGTTACAGAGATGAGAACATCGCTGGGAGAAGTGTGTAGAGTTACAAGCAGACTATGTTGAAAAACGGCGAGTACTATTTGGACGGGTTACAGAGATGAGAACATCGCTGAGAGAAGTGTGTAGAGTTACAAGCAGACTATGTTGAAAAACGGCGAGTACTATTTGGACGGGTTACAGAGATGAGAACATCGCTGAGAGAAGTGTGTAGAGTTACAAGGAGACTATGTTGAAAAACGGCGAGTACTATTTGGACGGGTTACAGAGATGAGAACATCGCTGGGAGAAGTGTGTAGAGTTACAAGCAGACTATGTTGAAAAACGGCGAGTACTATTTGGACGGGTTACAGAGATGAGAACATCGCTGAGAGAAGTGTGTAGAGTTACAAGGAGACTATGTTGAAAAACGCCGAGTACTATTTGGACGGGTTACAGAGATGAGAACATCGCTGGGAGAAGTGTGTAGAGTTACAAGGAGACTATGTTGAAAAACGTCGAGTACTATTTGGACGGGTTACAGAGATGAGAACATCGCTGGGAGAAGTGTGTAGAGTTACAAGGAGACTATGTTGAAAAACGTCGAGTACTATTTGGACGGGTTACAGAGATGAGAACATCGCTGGGAGAAGTGTGTAGAGTTACAAGGAGACTATGTTGAAAAACGCCGAGTACTATTTGGACGGCTTACAGAGATGAGAACATCGCTGGGAGAAGTGTGTAGAGTTACAAGGAGACTATGTTGAAAAACGTCGAGTACTATTTGGACGGGTTACAGAGATGAGAACATCGCTGGGAGAAGTGTGTAGAGTTACAAGGAGACTATGTTGAAAAACGCCGAGTACTATTTGGACGGCTTACAGAGATGAGAGCATCGCTGGGAGAAGTGTGTAGAGTTACAAGGAGACTATGTTGAAAAACGCCGAGTACTATTTGGACGTGTTACAGAGATGAGAACATCGCTGGGAGAAGTGTGTAGAGTTACAAGGAGACTATGTTGAAAAACGCCGAGTACTATTTGGACGGGTTACAGAGATGAGAGCATCGCTGGGAGAAGTGTGTAGAGTTACAAGGAGACTATGTTGAAAAACGTCGAGTACTATTTGGACGGGTTACAGAGATGAGAGCATCGCTGGGAGAAGTGTGTAGAGTTACAAGGAGACTATGTTGAAAAACGTCGAGTACTATTTGGACGGGTTACAGAGATGAGAACATCGCTGGGAGAAGTGTGTAGAGTTACAAGGAGACTATGTTGAAAAACGTCGAGTACTATTTGGACGGGTTACAGAGATGAGAGCATCGCTGGGAGAAGTGTGTAGAGTTACAAGGAGACTATGTTGAAAAACGTCGAGTACTATTTGGACGGGTTACAGAGATGAGAACATCGCTGGGAGAAGTGTGTAGAGTTACAAGGAGACTATGTTGAAAAACGTCGAGTACTATTTGGATGGGTTACAGAGATGGGACCATCCCTGGGAGAAGTGTGTAGAGTTACAAGGAGACTATGTTGAAAAACGTCGAGTACTATTTGGACGGGTTACAGAGATGGGAACATCGCTGGGAGAAGTGTGTAGAGTTACAAGGAGACTATGTTGAAAAACGCCGAGTACTACTTGGACGGGTTACAGAGATGGGAACATCGCTGGGAGAAGTGTGTAGAGTTACAAGGAGACTATGTTGAAAAACGTCGAGTACTATTTGGACGGGTTACAGAGATGGGAACATCGCTGGGAGAAGTGTGTAGAGTTACAAGGAGACTATGTTGAAAAACGTCGAGTACTATTTGGACGGGTTACAGAGATGGGACCATCCCTGGGAGAAGTGTGTAGAGTTACAAGGAGACTATGTTGAAAAACGTCGAGTACTATTTGGACGGGTTACAGAGATGGGAACATCGCTGGGAGAAGTGTGTAGAGTTATAAGGAGACTATGTTGAAAAACGCCGAGTACTATTTGGACGGGTTACAGAGATGGGAACATCGCTGGGAGAAGTGTGTAGAGTTACAAGGAGACTATGTTGAAAAACGTCGAGTACTATTTGGATGGGTTACAGAGATGGGACCATCCCTGGGAGAAGTGTGTAGAGTTACAAGGAGACTATGTTGAAAAACGTCGAGTACTATTTGGACGGGTTACAGAGATGGGAACATCGCTGGGAGAAGTGTGTAGAGTTACAAGGAGACTATGTTGAAAAACGTCGAGTACTATTTGGATGGGTTACAGAGATGGGACCATCCCTGGGAGAAGTGTGTAGAGTTACAAGGAGACTATGTTGAAAAACGCCGAGTACTATTTGGAGGGGTTACAGAGATGAGAACATCGCTGGGAGAAGTGTGTAGAGTTACAAGGAGACTATGTTGAAAAACGCCGAGTACTATTTGGACGGGTTACAGAGATGAGAGCATCGCTGGGAGAAGTGTGTAGAGTTACAAGGAGACTATGTTGAAAAACGCCGAGTACTATTTGGACGGGTTACAGAGATGGGAACATCGCTGAGAGAGGTGTGTAGAGTTACAAGGAGACTATGTTGAAAAACGCCGAGTACTATTTGGACGGGTTACAGAGATGGGAACATCGCTGGGAGAAGTGTGTAGAGTTACAAGGAGACTATGTTGAAAAACGTCGAGTACTATTTGGACGGGTTACAGAGATGGGAACATCGCTGGGAGAAGTGTGTAGAGTTACAAGGAGACTATGTTGAAAAACGCCGAGTACTATTTGGACGGGTTACAGAGATGAGAGCATCGCTGGGAGAAGTGTGTAGAGTTACAAGGAGACTATGTTGAAAAACGCCGAGTACTATTTGGACGGGTTACAGAGATGGGAACATCGCTGAGAGAGGTGTGTAGAGTTACAAGGAGACTATGTTGAAAAACGTCGAGTACTATTTGGACGGGTTACAGAGATGGGAACATCGCTGGGAGAAGTGTGTAGAGTTACAAGGAGACTATGTTGAAAAACGTCGAGTACTATTTGGACGAGTTACAGAGATGGGAACATCGCTGGGAGAAGTGTGTAGAGTTACACGGAGACTATGTTGAAAAACGCCGAGTACTATTTGGACGAGTTACAGAGATGAGAGCATCGCTGAGAGAAGTGTGTAGAGTTACAAGCAGACTATGTTGAAAAACGTCGAGTACTATTTGGACGTGTTACAGAGATGGGAACATCGCTGGGAGAAGTGTGTAGAGTTACAAGGAGACTATGTTGAAAAACGTCGAGTACTATTTGGACGTGTTACAGAGATGAGAGCATCGCTGGGAGAAGTGTGTAGAGTTACAAGGAGACTATGTTGAAAAACGTCGAGTACTATTTGGACGTGTTACAGAGATGAGAGCATCGCTGGGAGAAGTGTGTAGAGTTACACGGAGACTATGTTGAAAAACGTCGAGTACTATTTGGACGAGTTACAGAGATGGGAACATCGCTGGGAGAAGTGTGTAGAGTTACACGGAGACTATGTTGAAAAACGCCGAGTACTATTTGGACGAGTTACAGAGATGAGAGCATCTCTGGGAGAAGTGTGTAGAGTTACAAGCAGACTATGTTGAAAAACGTCGAGTACTATTTGGACGTGTTACAGAGATGGGAACATCGCTGGGAGAAGTGTGTAGAGTTACAAGGAGACTATGTTGAAAAACGTCGAGTACTATTTGGACGTGTTACAGAGATGAGAGCATCGCTGGGAGAAGTGTGTAGAGTTACAAGGAGACTATGTTGAAAAACGTCGAGTACTATTTGGACGTGTTACAGAGATGAGAGCATCGCTGGGAGAAGTGTGTAGAGTTACACGGAGACTATGTTGAAAAACGTCGAGTACTATTTGGTCGGGTTTCACAGATGAGAGCATCGCTGGGAGAAGTGTGTAGAGTTACAAGGAGGCTATGTTGAAAAACGCCGAGTACTATTTGGACGGGTTACAGAGATGAGAGCATTGCTGGGAGAAGTGTGTAGAGTAACAAGAAGACTATGTTGAAAAACACCGAGTACTATTTGGACGGGTTACAGAGATGGGAGCATCGCTGGGAGAAGTGTGTAGAGTTACAAGGAGACAATGTTGAAAAACACCGAGTACTATTTGGACGGGTTACAGAGATGTGAGCATCGCTGGGAGAAGTGTGTAGAGTTACAAGGAGACTATGTTGAAAAACGCCGAGTACTATTTGGACGGGTTACAGAGATGAGAGCATTGCTGGGAGAAGTGTGTAGAGTTACAAGGAGACTATGTTGAAAAACGCCGAGTACTATTTGGACGGGTTACAGAGATGAGAGCATTGCTGGGAGAAGTGTGTAGAGTTACAAGGAGACTATGTTGAAAAACGCCGAGTACTATTTGGACGGGTTACAGAGATGTGAGCATCGCTGGGAGAAGTGTGTAGAGTTACAAGGAGACTATGTTGAAAAACGCCGAGTACTATTTGGACGTGTTACAGAGATGGGAACATCGCTGGGAGAAGTGTATAGAGTTACAAGGAGACTATGTTGAAAAACGCCGAGTACTATTTGGACGTGTTACAGAGATGGGAACATCGCTGGGAGAAGTGTATAGAGTTACAAGGAGACTATGTTGAAAAACGCCGAGTCCTATTTGGACGTGTTACAGAGATGAGAGCATCGCTGGGAGAAGTGTGTAGAGTTACAAGGAGACTATGTTCAAAAACGTCGAGTACTATTTGGACGGGTTACAGAGATGGGAACATCGCTGGGAGAAGTGTGTAGAGTTACAAGGAGACTATGTTGAAAAACGCCGAGTACTATTTGGACGTGTTACAGAGATGGGAACATCGCTGGGAGAAGTGTATAGAGTTACAAGGAGACTATGTTGAAAAACGTCGAGTACTATTTGGACGTGTTACAGAGATGAGAGCATCGCTGGGAGAAGTGTGTAGAGTTACAAGGAGACTATGTTCAAAAACGTCGAGTACTATTTGGACGTGTTACAGAGATGAGAGCATCGCTGGGAGAAGTGTGTAGAGTTACAAGGAGATTATGTTCAAAAACGCCGAGTACTATTTGGACGGGTTACAGAGTTGGGAACATCTCTGGGAGAAGTGTGTAGAGTTACAAGGAGATTATGTTCAAAAACGCCGAGTACTATTTGGACGGGTTACAGAGTAGGGAACATCGCTGGGAGAAGTGTGTAGAGTTACAAGGAGACTATGTTCAAAAACGCCGAGTACTATTTGGACGGGTTACAGAGTTGGGAACATCTCTGGGAGAAGTGTGTAGAGTTACAAGGAGATTATGTTCAAAAACGCCGAGTACTATTTGGACGGGTTACAGAGTTGGGAACATCGCTGGGAGAAGTGTGTAGAGTTACAAGGACACTATGTTGAAAAACGCCGAGTACTATTTGGACGGGTTACAGAGATGGGAGCATCGCTGGGAGAAGTGTGTAGAGTTACAAGGAGACTATGTTGAAAAACGCCGAGTACTATTTGGACGTGTTACAGAGATGGGAACATCGCTAGGAGAAGTGTGTAGAGTTACAAGGTGACTATGTTGAAAAACGCCGAGTACTATTTGGACGGGTTACAGAGATGGGAGCATCGCTGGGAGAAGTGTGTAGAGTTACAAGGAGACTATGTTGAAAAACGCCGAGTACTATTTGGACGGGTTACAGAGATGGGAGCATCGCTGGGAGAAGTGTGTAGAGTTACAAGGTGACTATGTTGAAAAACGCCGAGTACTATTTGGACGGGTTACAGAGTTGGGAACATCTCTGGGAGAAGTGTGTAGAGTTACAAGGAGATTATGTTCAAAGACGCCGAGTACTATTTGGACGGGTTACAGAGTAGGGAACATCTCTGGGAGAAGTGTATGGATTTACAATGAGAACATGTTGAAAAATAAAATGGATTTGTTAGGACGGAATTTTTTTTCAGAACACCTATGTAACTTACAAGAACTCGTAGTGTTCTACTGGGAAATATACGTGTCAGTTGGAGAATTTAATGTCATTCGGCGTGTTGGCCATAGTAGCTCAGTGGATTAGAGTAATCGCACGGAAAGCGGGAAGTCCGGGTTTCAAATCCCGGCTACGGCATTGAATTCTTCAGTCTGACTGTACTCATTCAAACCTTAGTCTAACACAGCTAGTGTGAAACAAATGATTATTTCCATTAAGTATTTACTTAATTAGCTAATCAATTCAAAATTTGCCGAGCATTTGAGATACACGGACAATTTTTTCGACTGTAAAAAGAAGAGTCAGCTGAAAATGCAAATATACACAGAAACATGTTTGTCAACAGGAAAAAGTTGCCGTCAATGTTTATTACACCTCGTAATGAATTCTTATTTTAACGTTAATACATAAACGTTCTTCGTTTGGACTTTGGAGTCAAGGGAAGCAGATATTAACAAACGCTAACACAATAAAACGCCAAGGAAGCAGGACTGGGAAAACCTCAGAAGGAATGAAATTACGAACATTTACGAAGTTTAACGATCTCCACCCGCAGCCCTGGGGGAGATTATACAATTGTCATAGCCTACTACATAAAAGCGATGTTTTCTGGTGTTACTTCCTCCAGGCGACTCGAAAACTGCAACAGGCAGACTGCCTGGAAATTGCTGAGAGAGCAAGAAACAACGGAAGCAAGGCAATGCCGTTTACAACAGACTATCATACGGTTTTATTACGTTTTGGAGCTTCTGTAACTCTAAACGTCCTCTTAACCTAACGGAAATTACCAAAATATGCTCCGTTAATTTTTTAGTCAGTACGATAATTTGATTTTACTTTTTATATTAAAAGTGCGTAACAATGTTTTGAGGAATACACCAAAATAATACGAAAGTAAACAAACAAACGAAGTCATATCGTAGTTATAACTTATAAAATAATTAATACACTACCGTAAGGGAAAAAAGACACATCATTACGCGATGCTTTTGTTATTTAAAAGTAGAGAACGTTAATATAATTTCTGTCAAGAAATTACAGGTAATTGATCAGTAAAAACCCCAGCTTAAATGAGGATTCTACATCATTATTGTCGCTAATATTTTAGAACTTTCCTCTATAACTACTGGCAGTTTGATTGTCATATGTCAATTAGTTTGTTTACAATGCACCATTTTTTTTTTTTACTTGTTCCATTTATATCCCGCCTTTAACTACAATGGTCATATTGGCGGCCGTACTCCTTTGGAGCATACTGAAGGTGTTAATTCGTATTTGTTGGGTTTTAATCACTAGATCACGCACAAATTCACAATCTCATTCATACTTCCAGACTCTGGGATTGATGGGGAATTAACTTGGTCGGAGAAAAATCCCCACCCCCACCACCACCACCGGGAATTGAACCCGGGAACCCTAGCACGGCAAGCAGGTGCTCTACCGGCTAAGCTACAGAGCCAGCCAGTGCACCATTTTGTTAGTTCATGTCAGGAGTATTTTGCGATTTTACTACTGAACAAAGAATCTGTTTCAAATTTTTCCCTATAAATTGGATTTATTGAGTCGAAGCGTTGAATATATTACAGAAGTTTCACGGAAAATCGATTTTATTAAAAATATGTGGTTATGAGTGGTACGAGGGCCTGCCTTAAATATTTAATTATCACCCGGTAGCTTTGTTTGCTAGATGCTGCTGATGATGGATAATGTCTCCCACGAAGGCGTTTCTTCAAGTTAGGAAATAGAAAAAGTCACAAGGGGCTAAATCCGGACTATAGGAGGTGTAAGGGATGCACTTTACATTGATTTTTGCAAAATATTCAGCAACAACATTGGCAACATGCAGCCGCGCATTATCGTGGTACAGCATCCAGCCTGCTTCACGGAAATGTGGTCTTTTGCTCTGATATGGACTTGCAATTTTTCCAGGACATCCCTGTAGTATTGTCCAGTTACTGATGTGTGTGCAGGTACAACATGCTGATAAACCATTCCATGAATATCAAAGAATGAGATGATCATAACTTTCCCAGCAGAAGCAACCACTTTTGCTAATGGGGGTTGGTGATGAAGGAGATTTCCACACTGAGCTTTGATGTTTGCTCTCAGGATCAAAATGATGTAGCTAAGATTCATCAGCAGTAATTACGTTTGAAATAAACTCCGGATCTTCCTCTAACATCAACTTTAACTGCATGCAGACCTGCATGCGAATGTCCTTTTGTTCGGGAATCAACAGTCTTGTAACCCATCGCGCACAAACACGTCTCATGTGTAATGTTTCTGTCACCAACGTGTGGGTGACACCCAATGAAATGTTCAGTATTTCAGAAAGTGATCTTAATGTAATTTGTGGATCCTCTCTCACAATGGGAGCAGCAGTGTTAATGTTTTCTTCCGTAAGAGCAGTAACTAGAGCACCGGGTCCACCTTTCTTTGAAATTGATTATCTCCCCTCTTTAAACATTTTAAACCACCTTCGAGCTGTGCTGTAGGGAAGAACAGACTCTCCATAGGCCACCTGTAGCGTTGTATAAGCCTCAACTGAAGATTTGGTGAAAGGAAAGCAGAATTTCATAGCTGCATATTGTTCCTCGTGCATTACCTCCATTACAGCGGTAGGCGATACTGAACATGTCTGAACATGTCATACTAAACAGGCGTGAACCAGGAGTACCAACAATAAGACTACCACGGCGTGTTTGTTTCACATTAAGCTAACAGAATATAATAAGATTGAATTTCAGTGTGAAAAGTTATGACCGTAAAAAAATTATGTTTATTTTTATTCCCCACTCTTCACAGAATTTCTGGATATCATTTATTGCCCTCTGCAATCCTACTACCATTATAGATCCTACCATTAAGTCATCCGCATATAGCAATCCAGGAATTTGTTTGCTATTACCGGACAGTACTGACTTCCTTAAAAGAAACGTGTAAGCCATCCACTCAGTATCTGACATAAATTGTTTCTTTCAGCCACCTGTATATGAAAATATTAACATTTTCCGAACTTTTTCCTCTCAAGAGTTAATTTGGAATGAGAGAGACTTTTTCATATCCCCAAACACTTGTTTCAAACACAGGTGACTTTAAAGGGTAAAAAAGTCGATCTGAACGTCCCCATATGCACAAAAGAAGTTTTAAAAGCAGTTTTATTTACTGTCGTAATTAACAGAATAATTTAAATAAGTTGGGGCTAGGAATTAAATGTCATTTTTTGTTCTTTTTTGTTATCAGACCGGTACAGTTACCACCTGAGACTCAAAGTACGTGCAAACATTAGCAAAGTCTTCATTGTCTACATATTTAGAGAGGAAAATGCAAATACAAAATTGATAAGGTATAATTTCCGCATGCAGCTGCTCCTTCCGCGCTTCTAGACTCCATACCAACTTAAGAAGCGATTACTAAACCCTTAAACTAAGCTCTGGGATAAAAACACATCTATAGGTAACTGTGCACTTTATTTTCTTAAAGAATGTTCTTTTTGCGCTTCTTCCCCACATAGTAAGTAAGGGAAGCCTTGTGTTCAACCGAAAAGTTACCTATAAAGAAAAAGGAATCAAAATAATTTTTACAAAATCTATTTTCATTAACGGTATGTATGACTGAAATTTCATGAAAATCGTGAAAATAACGACTTTTTTATTTTAATTCTATAAAATAATTTAGACATTCCCGAATGTGAAAAATGCATAATTTGCCTCCGAACGCCATTTTTAAATGCTTATTTAAATGTTGGTGGCCTTTAAACTCTGTCAGAGTCACGCCCTCTTTTGCCTACATCCACATTCTTTGTCTGTTTTCCGTTCTTAAATTTTCAATTCAAGAAAAGAAAAATAAGGCTTTCAGACAAAATAGTTCCTAAAAATGTTGCCAATATATCAGAGGCTGGCTTCTACAACATTACTAGAGAGGTGCAAAACACAGAATGCCAATGAATCTTTGCATCATGTCATATGGAATAAGTGCCCAAAGGAAGTTTTCATATCAAAACAAAAATTGGATCTTGCTGTTATTAAAAGCATCAGTGAGTTTAACATGGGTAGTCTTAAGTCATTGGAGCTGCAGCAAAATATCAGAGGTGAAAGTGTAGTAGACTCAGCAAGGAAAACTTCAGTGCAGCGAGATCAGACTCGTATCCTGCAAAGCAAGAAGCGAAGTTGTGCAGAAGAAAAGCAACATCTAAAGAAGAAAAAGGTGGAAAAAGCAGCAACAGAGGAGAGGAAAAAGAAATCTGAGGGTCCAACCTATCAGCCTGGTGGATTTTAATGTGAGTTATGCAATCAAATCTTTAATCGCTGTTTTCTCAATGTTCATATTTTCAGCATTTTTCTTCCTGTAAAATGCTCCTTGCGATGCAGTTTTTGTACTACATTCATGAAATTTCCTACACAGGTTCAGAATATCATGAGGAATGGAAATTGCCCTAGGTTTTATTGTGAAATGTATATAAGCATATATTTTTAATTTTCAAACACAAAACTTACAGTTTTTTAGACAAAAAAGAATATTTGTAAATTAAAAAATTTGTGTGACCTAAACTAAAGGAGACACAGAAAAACCCAGAGCAATTTCAAAAATTTTGTGTATTATGAACATAGGGTTAAAATATTAGACCAAAATTCAAAATATTTTGTCGCAAGGGACTTTTTAGTGACGTAACAAAAAACATACAAAATTTATCATAATTTCTAAACTGCTGGAGAAAAATGGCTTAAATTTAGATTGTAACATGCTTACATTATACTACACTTATGGTGTAAATTTGAAAAAGCTAGCATTATTAGTTCAGAATTTGAAAATTTCAGTCATACATACCCTTAACATTACATTGGTAGAAAAACCTTTTTAAGAATATTTATACTAAAGTGAGCCTAGAGTTACCAGACAATAAGAGTTAGCAATAAGTTTCTTTCAGCATAAGGGAAGACCCCATTAACACCCTTATCCAGATTACGAGAGTTGAACTCGTGATCCCTGAACGTGAGACAGACACATTCCCACGCAACTATCACGCGAGTTAATGTCTTCAGAGCTACAAAAGAAACAAAACACATCGTTAATGACATCTGAAAGTAAACTAAAACAGTTGACAGCTGAAAATCGAGATATATTTACTATTTGACAATTGAACTCATCTTCTGATCACGATTTCGCATTCCCTGCACCTGATTGATTATATGATTAATAATCTCATAAACAAAAGGTAGGGAAATATATAAATAACTACTTTCTAAACGTTAAGACAGTCCTTACTAGAAGGAGCAAGCCCGCCTCTGTGGCATGTTGGTAGTGTGCCTGACTCACGTACAGGAGACCCCGAGCTCTACACTCAGTCAGGGTGATAAGGCTTTTTCCACAATTTTCTTTTATCTTAAGATGAATAATTCGTAACCATAAGCTCTATGTATCCTATACTCATTTCAACATCATTTCATTCATCGTCCAATATGACTTAACGTTGGAGGTTTTCTCTTATCCTGAAAGATAAATGTCAGGTAACTCTAAGCCCTATGTACCCTGTACTCATTTGAACATCATTTCATTCATCGTCCGATATGACTTAACGTTGGAGGTTTTCTCTTATCCTGAAAGATGAATGTCAGGTAACTCTAAGCTCTATGTACCCTGTACTTATTTGAACATCATTTGACTCATCGTCCGATATGACTTTACGTTGGAGGTTTTCTCTTATCCTGAAAGATGAATGTCTGTTAACTCTAAGCTCTATGTATCCTGTACTCACTTGAACATCATTTCATGCATCGTCCGATATGACTTAACATTGGAGGTTTTCTCTTATCCTGAGAGGTGAATGTCTGTTAACTCTAAGCTCTCTGTACCCTGTACTCATTTGAGCATCAGTTCATTCATCGTCCGATATGACGAGGTTTTCTCTTATCCTGAAAGATGAATGTCTGGTAACTCTAAGCTCTATGTACCCTGTTCTCATTTCAACATCATTTCATTCATCGTCCGATATGACTTAACGTTGGAGGTTTTCACTTATCCTGAATGATGAATGTCCGGTAACTCTAAGCTCTATGTACCTGTACTCATTTGAGCATCAGTTCATTCATCGTCCGATATGACGAGGTTTTCTCTTATCCTGAATGATGAATGTCCGGTAACTCTAAGCTCTATGTACCTGTACTCATTTGAGCATCAGTTCATTCATCGTCCGATATGACGAGGTTTTCTCTTATCCTGAAAGATGAATGTCTGGTAACTCTAAGCTCTATGTACCCTGTACTCATTTGAACATCATTTCATTCATCGTCTGATATGACTTAACGTTGGAGGTTTTCACTTATCCTGAAAGATGAATGTCTGGTAACTCTAAGCTCTATGTACCCTGTACTCATTTGAGCATCATTTTATTCATCCTCCGATATGACGAGGTTTTCCCTTATCCTGAAAGATGAATGTCCGGTAACTCTAAGCTCTATGTATCCTGTACTTATTTGAACATAATTTCATGCATCGTCCGATATGACTTAACGTTGGAGGTTTTCTCTTATCCTGAAAGATTAATGTCTCATAACTCTGATATGACTTCAAGTTGGAGGACCTAAATTAAAAAGAATCCTAAAGGAGTTACAAATTCGCTTCAAATAGTTCTGTTATATTATACGCCATTTCATTTATTAGTCAATTCTACTGAACAGATTTGTGTTAGTGCCGCCGGTCGTCGGAATTTTGTCCGTGAGGGAAAAGTTGCGAATTCACCTCTGCTTCCGAGGTTTTCCCCAGGACATTTTTGATAGTTGTTTAATTTGTTATAAATATACGGCTCACAATTGGAAATTTAGAGCTATTTTTAGATATATTATCTTTTTTTAAAGTAGGATTACGTATTTTACAATTTATGATGCAGGTATTTTCTGAAGACCTTCGTGTCTCACCCTATTTAACAGTTTATTTGCTTTGGATGTATGGATCTATACAGCTGTGTCTCTATGTATGTTTTAAATTGGGTGGTTGATGAAATCTTGACTCGGAATTCGAGGTAACTTGGTTGTCACTTACGTCTTTCTCATCGGTATGTTTACAAAGTGAAACATATCCTTTCTTTCCTCTACATGAGCGTTTGGTTACGTGTGCTAATTAGACAGGTAGCACAGAAGATGGAGCTAAGCGTCAGGTTCTACAGCTTTGTCTCACAACAGGCTCCACAGTTAATTTTCTTGAGTAGGTGGCAATTTCTCTTGATACCATACACGTAATTTGCTTCCTGTGTTGTTATGTTTTCTGCATTTACAAAACACCGTTCTTCTCTCTAATTTATGTCAATAAGATAACCACTGTTATAGCTTTTTTATATTCTTGCTATACAAGGGCCTAAGTCCCGGGACTTATAATAAAAAAGCGTTTCTAGTTGTTCTTCTATATTTCTCAACATAATCTTCAGAAAGGCTAATACATATCTCGTCATGGGACCATACAGTTAAAATTTTTATAGTAATTATCTCATTAAGCCAATAACACCATTCATTCATTCATTCATTCAAGCAGCTGGCGGCTGACTGAGGGTCAGCACGATATGTGTCACTCGTGTACCTGTCCTACACGGACTTAACCACTTAATGACAGGAAATGTGGGGTTTTGCAGGTTGGTGGTTTAAGATAATGTAGATGAAAAGAAGGGAGGTAGCCGTAGCTCCTCATGGTAGCCAACTCGGGTGCAACGCTATGTTAGCACCGCTGGTGTGATAATTTTTAGGAAGAGTTTAATTTAGAAAGTCTATTAAATTCAAACAGTAATAATTTTAGGTTGAAATAAGTAATCTATTGTTACCGGGTGTGTCCGCATGCCATGCGGGGAAGCCGGTATAGCTTGTAGCGTCTTTCGGAGGTTCTATAGTTCCCTAGAGACCTAACCAGGGCGCTCTGATGTTGAGGCAAACTCGCGTAGAATTTTGTGGCCCGGCGCCTAATGACATCTTCCACATAGTTGAGAGATGAGGCTTCATGAAGGTATCTCACGGGAAACCTCCAGCAAACAGAATAGATGGCCCTAAGGCATCTATTTTGTACAAGCTGAATTTGCCGCAGATTGGATCCTGCGGCCATGCCCCAGATCTCACAAGCATAAAGCATGATTGGAAGAACTAAAGCCTGAAAAAGGCGCAACTTAAGGGGTGTCGGCATTCCTGAGCGCATCATGGGGTATAACGAAGCCGAAGCTCCGCATGCCCGATGAGTTACCTCCTGGATGTGACCCCGAAAAGTTAGGCCCTTGTCCAGCTTTACACCTAGGTATTTTAAAGTATTTGTCCACTCTATCCTTCTGTCAGAATAATTAAAGGCGGGGAGGTTGGCGGGAAAGTGACGCTTAGTGAAGAGTATGGCTTGGTTTTTCTCTGGGTTGATAGACAATCACCAAAGCCTACGCCAATCATGAATGAGGCTTAGGTGTCGCTGTATTGTGCTGAAGGCTCTGCCTGCGTTTCTATTTGTGTTGTATAGTAACACGTCGTCCGCATATTGGGCTATGTTGACGTGTAGCTCCGTGGGGAGATCCGCCACATACACGCTAAAGAGTGTAGGGGATAAGACAGAGCCTTCTGGGACGCCTCCTCTGATGGGTCGTCTGGTAGAAAGCTTTCCCGCCACAACAACTGTGAAATGTCTGTGTTTCCAGAGGTAGTCCTAGTCGGGCGGGGCTTTCCCCGTCCGGGTGTCATATGCCGCAGTACCTAGCCGCTTTGCGGCTTAACCTGCGAAATGAACTAGTAGATCCATGTTCTGCTGGGGTGTTTGAATTTGTTTACTGTTTGAAATTTTGGATAGGTTTGGAATGGGTTGCCCCTCTTTATTGTGGGCAGCTGTACTTAATCGTTCTCCCTTTTTGGGAGACACGAATTAGTTTTTTTTGCCCCGTTTTGGATACGGGTTGTGTAGCGCTTGGTCCTTTGGCGTAGAAGTTGTTCCCAGAGACATCTGGGGTTTTCCTTGGGTTACCCAAGGGGTCCCAGGACGTCTCTCGGCAGTCTGAAGGACGGCAAGCGCCTTTGATCTCTCGGGTCATACCTTCCCAGGGAGTTCACTAAAGGGTTGGGGTGCATTTGGATTTTCTCGTACATTGATCGTGCCCTCTCGCGAATGACGTCGACAATGTACGGGATCTGGGAGTGCTCATGTAGGATATGAGCCGGGAATCTCCAGCCTGTATCGTAGATGATGCGTAGTGCCTTGTTCTGCAGCGTCTGGAGTCTGACGAAAGTGGTATTAGCCACTGTTCCCCAGATCTCACAGCCGTACAGAATCATAGGCGGAATGATCGCCCGATACAGTTGGAGTTTGAGACGGATCGGCATGGTTGATCTGAAGATAGGGTATAGGCTCCGGAGTGCGACGTGCCCCAGCTGGACCTTGCCCTTGACGTGTGGAACGTAAGTTAACTTACGGTCCAGCGTCACCCCGAGATACTTCGCCGTTTGCACCCAAGGGATTCGACGGCGCCGTAAAACGAAGTTCTGCTGCAACCGGTTGGCTATGGTTTTCGCCAGGAGAATAGCAGAGCTCCTCTCCGGGTTAATTGCCATTCGCCATTTTGCGCTCCATTCGCCAATGGCCCGGAGCTGGGTTTGGATTTGCCGGTAGCTGTACCGTGTGTTCCTATTGACTGCGAAGATCATGAGATCGTCCGCATACTGACAGGTTTGGGTGTTGTGATGAGTTGGGATGTCGGCCATGTAAGCTGCGAAGAGTGCCGGCGACAGCACGCTGCCTTCCGGTACTCCAGCGCCAATGGGCCGCTCGGTGGACAGCTTCCCCTCCATCTTTACTCGGAAGCTTCGGTTTCCGAGGAAACCGGCCACCAAGGAAATGTATGGACGGGGAATTTCATGCTCCAGGAGTTTGTAAATGAGTCCTTCATGCCAGGTAGTGGCGAATGCCTTCTCCACGTCGAGCAGCACTGCTACCGTTTTAGACCTTTCCTGGAAACCCAGGGAGGCCTTCTCGGCAACCCGCAGTAGCTGCTCGGTCGTGGAGTGGCCAGAACGGAAGCCAAACTGGTGTTCCGGGATTAGGCCCCTTTCCTCCAGATGAGGAAGGAGCCGGGAGAGGAGCAGTTTTTCGAATACCTTCGATAAAACTGGGAGAAGGCTGATTGATCGGTAACTGGAAGGAAAAACCGGATTTTTCCCCGGCTTTAAAACGCACACCACGCACGCCTCCTTCCAGATAGCTGGAAAGTGGCGCATGTATAGGCACGCGTTATAAATCCGGGTTAAGTGAATCACGGCTCTTCGTGGAAGGTGCTTGAGCATTTCCGCTGTCACACGGTCCTGCCCAGGTGCTTTGTTGGTTCTTAGAGAGTTAAGCGTGGTCGCTAACTCTCTAGGGGTAACGATGGGAATGTGGAACTCCTCGTGGTTGTCTGTGTTTGAGGAATGAGTGTAAAATGTGTATCATGTGTAGAAGACTCCTTCACTCATATTATTTAGTTTGTTCTTCCGATATATTCGCAGTAGACCTTTGAAATATTGTTTGTTTACTCATACCACAAAGAAACTAAATGTAGGCTATATCTAAAACACATGAATAAGATTTGTTACAAATATCTCTAAATAATTACAAATAATCTTAATCATAACAAAATATTACTTGTGGCGCCATCTGTCAAGCGCAGCACGAGACTGGTAAAGGTTACCCTTTCGGCAAATTCATTGTCAAGTATAGTCTCTCCAACACCAACTCCAATAATCAGACCATAATGCAGATTCCAAGATGGCGCCCGTCGAAGCCCAGCGGCTCTGGTTACGTAGAATAGGAAACTATACACAATGGACATAATATAATCCATATTACGGAGCAGCGAGGTAACTCCTAAGCATTTACCACTTTATACTTTCAACTAAAACGTGTAATAACATAAATAAAGAGCATCATGACAAATCCTAAGAGCTTATCACATTATATAGTAGCACGACCAGTACTATGCATTTTCCACCTTATATCTCCAATCAAAATTTAATTTATAAGACATGACAACTCATAAGCATTAAACACAGCAAACTTTATCTTATTGGACTGTATCATCCTATCGTCTGTAGCAAGTACTAAAGTTTCTTTTATATTGTTTACATAGTAACCTTTTCTGGTAAGGACATAGGTACTGCTTATACTATAATATTTAAGAGAACTCACTAGATTGTCCAGTTTACTCCAATTGTCACGTTTGAATGTGTCAGTTCCCTCACACTGCAAGAGCCATTTAAAATTTCCCACTGGTAGGCTCATAATATTGCTTCTAGGTTATGAAATACTTTGAAACTTATTAAGTGAAGGAACATCAGTGAAGCTGGGATCTTGAATGTTATAGAAAAGAACGTAACTAATCGTCCTTAATAATGACTATCAATGGGTTAAAATCTCCTCACCACTTCGGTTCAAAACTGTCAATAACATCTTGTGCACACCAAATATTAAAATTATCTTTACTCTCTGTAAAATGTGTTGGATACATTCTTCAGGATTTCGTCTTTTCTGGTTGAGCTTTAATGTGCGATAGGTTGGCTGGTTCTTAAAAATCGTGGGGTAGGCATCATCTATTAATTTTGATACTTTTCGAAGGGCACGAATTGCACTGTTCAAAATTATGAATACAAACTACAGTTTTGTCATTTACTTTAAAATCTTTACGATGTATGTTCCTGGTCCACTCATCCCATTACGATTTTATCTTCGGAAATTTAAATGTCGTGTGAGGTACATTACCATAGTTAGATTGCAGCTGGGAACACAAAAACGATGCATTTCGACAATACTTCACAGTATATATTAAGGTAAACGTTATCACTTTATGTTAAATACTTAACTATAAACTAACTCGTTAGTCACTAATTGCCACTGTAATATGAATTACATTAATTCTTCAAACACACAATCAAAGTAAACAAACACACACTTTACTCTGTAGACATAACCACAACATAACAAGCTGGGCCACGAGCGCCGCCATTTTTCCTACAATCGATTCTCGTATTATGGTCTGAGTATTGGAGTTGGTGTTGGTCTCTCCCAGTTTGAGATAAGTATAAATAAATGAACGTTTCCTACATAGCAACTGATTAATGTACGGTACTCACACTCCATTCTCAATCCATTCTTCCACTATGTCCGACAATTTTAAATTTAATGTTTGTCATATTGGTGTTCGAATATAATTAAACCTTCCCTGTAGTGTTATTTACCATGATTTTCAAAATAGCTGTCTACTACATCAATGACCTTCTCGTTGCTGTGAAATATTCGTCCTCCAACAATTTTTTTCAGTTTGAGGAACAAGTGGTGGTCCCTGGGTGCTAGATCTGGCATATAGGGTGGATGGGAATGGGATGTCATTACGGAGGGGATTTGGTACGCAGGCCACATTCTTCCTTGTCCCATAAGTGGGGGGACTACCGGGAAGCAGGATGAGGCAAAGGAGATATAGGGCGGCCGACCCAAGGAGCCACGACAGTACAGAGGGCAGGGTCCCTACAGTTTATTTGGATAGAGACTTCCCCCGACAGGCCAGGACAGCGAACTCGCTCTCCTACAGCGGGACGGCAACGAACCCAGTAGCTGAGCTCTAATGGTACCAAGGCTGGCGATCTGAGCCCCAAAGGTCCCTACAGTTTACTTGGATAGAGACTTCCCCCGACAGGCCAGGACAACGAACTCGCTCCCCTACAGCGGGACGACAACGAGACCAGCAACCGACCCCTAATGTTACCAGGCAGGTGACCCGAGCCCCATAGGTCCCTACAGTTTACTTGGATAGAGACTTCCCCCGACAGACCAGGACTACGAACTCGCTCCCCTACAGCGGGACGACAAGAGCCCAGCAGCCGAGCCCTAATGGTACCAAGGCAGGTGACCCGAGCCCCAAAGGTTCCTACAGTTTACTTGGATAGAGACTTCCCCCGACAGACCAGGACTACGAACTCGCTCCCCTACAGCGGGACGACAAGAGCCCAACAGCCGAGCCCTAATGGTACCAGGCAGGCGATCCGAGCCCCAAAGGTTCCTACAGTTTACTTGGATAGAGACTTCCCCCGACAGGCCAGGACAACGAACTCGCTCCCCTACAGCGGGACGACAACGAATCCAGCAGCCGAGCCCTAATGGTACCAAGGCAGGTGACCTGAGCCCCAAAGGTTCCTACAATTTACTTGGATAGAGACTTCCCCCGACAGGCCAGGACAACGAACTCGCTCTCCTACAGTGGGACGACAACGAGTCCAGCAGCCGAGCTCTAATGGTACCAAGGCTGGCGATCTGAGCCCCAAAGGTCCCTACAGTTTACTTGGATAGATACTTCCCCCGACAGGCCAGGACAACGAACTCGCTCCCCTACTGCGGGAGGGCAACGAAAACAGCAGCTGAGCCCTAATGGTACCAGGCAGTAGATCCGAGCCGCAAAGGTCCCTACGGTTTACTTGGAGAGAGACTTCCCCCGACAGGCCAGGACAACGAACTCGCTCACCTACAGCGGGACGGCAACGAGCCCAGCAGCCGAGCCCTAATGGTACCAGGCAGTAGATCCGAGCCCCAAAGGTCCCTACAGTTTACTTGGATAGAGACTTCCCCCGACAGACCAGGACTACGAACTCGCTCCCCTACAGCGGGACGACAAGAGCCCAACAGCCGAGCCCTAATGGTACCAGGCAGGCGATCCGAGCCCCAAAGGTTCCTACAGTTTACTTGGATAGAGACTTCCCCCGACAGGCCAGGACAACGAACTCGCTCCCCTACTGCGGGAGGGCAACGAATCCAGCAGCTGAGCCCTAATAGTCCAAGGCAGGCGATCCGAGCCGCAAAGGTCCCTACAGTTTACTTGGATAGAGACTTCCCCCGACAGACCAGGACTACGAACTCGCTCCCCTACAGCGGGACGACAAGAGCCCAACAGCCGAGCCCTAATGGTACCAGGCAGGCGATCCGAGCCCCAAAGGTTCCTACAGTTTACTTGGATAGAGACTTCCCCCGACAGGCCAGGACAACGAACTCGCTCCCCTACTGCGGGAGGGCAACGAATCCAGCAGCTGAGCCCTAATAGTCCAAGGCAGGCGATCCGAGCCCCATAGGTCCCTACAGTTTACTTGGATAGATACTTCTCCCGACAGGACAGGACAACGAACTCGCTCCTCTACAGCGGGACGGCAACGAGCCCAGCAGCCGAGCCCTAATGGTCCCAGGCAGGTGATCCGAGCCACAAAGGTCCCTACAGTTTACTTGGATAGATACTTCCTCCGACAGGCCAGGACAACGAACTCGCTCACCTACAGGGGGACGGCAACGAGCCCAGCAGCCGAGCCCTAATGGTCCCAGGCAGGTGATCCGAGCCACAAAGGTCCCTACAGTTTACTTGGATAGAGACTTCCCCCAACAGGACAGGACAACGAACTCGCTCCCCTACAGCGGGACGGCAACGAGCCCAGCAGCCGAGCCCTAATGGTCCCAGGCAGGTGATCCGAGCCACAAAGGTCCCTACAGTTTACTTGGATAGAGACTTCCCCCGACATGTCAGGACAACGAACTCGCTCCCCTACAGCGGGACGACAACGAGTCCAGCAGCTGAGCCCTAATGGTACCAGGCAGGTGACTTTAGCCACATAGGTCCCTACAGTTTACTTGGATAGATACTTCTCCCGACAGGACAGGACAACGAACTCGCTCCCCTACAGCGGGACGGCAACGAGTCCAGCAGCCGAGCCCTAATGGCACCAGGCAGGTGATCCGAGCCACAAAGGTCCCTACAGTTTACTTGGATAGATACTTCTCCCGACAGGACAGGACAACGAACTCGCTCCCCTACAGCGGGACGACAACGAGCCCAGCAGCCGAGCCCTAATGGTACCAGGCAGGTGACTTTAGCCACAAAGGTCCCTACAGTTTACTTGGATAGATACTTCTCCCGACAGGACAGGACAACGAACTCGCTCCCCTACAGCGGGACGGCAACGAGTCCAGCAGCCGAGCCCTAATGGTACCAGGCAGGCGATCCGAGCCCCATAGGTCCCTACAGTTTACTTGGATAGAGACTTACCCTGACAGGCCAGGACAACGAACTCGCTCCCCTACAGCGGGACGACAACGAGACCAGCAACCGACCCCTAATGTTACCAGGCAGGTGACCCGAGCCCCATAGGTCCCTACAGTTTACTTGGATAGAGACTTCCCCCGACAGACCAGGACAACGAACTCACTCCCCTACAGCGGAAAGGCAAAGAGCACAGCAACCAAGCAGGTGATCCGAGTCCCAAAGGTCTCTACAGTTTACTTGGATAGAGACTTCCCCCGACAGGACAGGACAACGAACTCGCTCCCCTACAGCGGGACGGCAACGAGCCCAGCAGCCGAGCCCTAATGGTCCCAGGCAGGTGATCCGAGCCACAAAGGTCCCTACAGTTTACTTGGATAGATACTTCTCCCGACAGGACAGGACAACGAACTCGCTCCCCTACAGCGGGACGACAACGAGCCCAGCAGCTGAGCCCTAATGGTACCAGGCAGGTGACTTTAGCCACATAGGTCCCTACAGTTTACTTGGATAGATACTTCCCCCGACAGGACAGGACAACGAACTCGCTCCCCTACAGCGGGACGACAACGAGCCCAGCAGCCGAGCCCTAATGGTACCAAGGCAGGTGATCCGAGCCCCAAAGGTCCCTACAGTTTACTTGGATAGAGACTTCCCCCGACAGGCCAGGACAACGAACTCGCTCCCCTACAGCGGGACGACAACGAGCCAAACAGCCGAGCCCTAATTGTACCAAGGCAGGCGATCCGAGCCCCAAAGGTCCCTACAGTTTACTTGGATAGAGACTTCCCCCGACAAGCCAGAACAACGAACTCGCTCCCCTACAGCGGGACGGCAACGAGTCCAGCAGCCAAGCCCTAATGGTACCAGGCAGGCGATCCGAGCCCCAAAGGTCCCTACAGTTTACTTGGATAGAGACTTCCCCCGACAAGCCAGAACAACGAACTCGCTCACCTACAGCGGGACGGCAACGAGTCCAGCAGCCAAGCTCCAATGGTACCAGCAGGTGACTTTAGCCGCATAGGTCTCTGGCTGGCGGTCACGAAATGGTCCCACCAGAGGAACAGAAACCGGCAACCGACCTATCGGAGGAGTAAGTAGTTTTCCTCAGAGCATATCATCCTGCCATGCACCGGCGAGACTTCCGCCGACACTTGCATTCTGAAAAATATCACCAGATGAGAGATGATATGAAATAATAATAGAGATGAAATGAAGGGATGGGAAATTTGTGCAATGTAATTAGCCTACCCAGCATTCGCCTAAAGGACCGGGAAAACCCCCGAAAGAACCTGGGTTAGGTAGGTCAGCCAGGGGAATCGAACCCGGGTTTTTCGAAAGCCACAGCCACAGAATAAACCTCCTGTGCCATCCTGCTTGTTGAATAGGGTGAATATTCAAACAATTCGAAACTTAATTCACACATTTTTCCCATTTCAATAAGTGAACGACGGGCCGATGCATTATCGTGAACAAACAAGATCTTTCCTTTGCCAAATGAAGTCATTTTATTTTCACCTCATCACCCAAACGTTGAGTAAGCTTGCTTGGTAGCCACCAGTGATACTTTTACCCTTTACCAAGTAATCAATAAAGATAATTTCTTGTGCATCACAGAAAACACTTGCCATAACCTTGTTAGCTGAGGAAATGGACCTTACCTGTATTGGAGTTGGTACACCTGGCTTATTCCACTGTTTTGACTGTGATTTACTTTCTGGAGTGTAGCTATATATCCAAGATTTGTCTATGGTAATAACTTTTCACAAACATTCACTGGTATTTTTACAGCAAAACGCCAAATTCTCAACAGTAACCGTTTTTCTTTGGAACTTTTGATCACTAGTCAACAAACGCGTAACGCATCTTGCACAGATCTTCTGAAAGCCTAATATATTACCTGTACGTTCTTTTGTTATGTTTACAGCCTCTGCTATCTCAAACAACTTTAATCGCTGATATTCCAGTACTAAACGATCAATTTTTTCAATGATCTCTGCAGTTGTGACTTATACACGACGTCCAGAGCGAGGCTCATCACTAGTGCTCGTACGTCCCATTTTAAACTCTACAACCAACCTTTTAATTATTGTATATGAAGGGACAGAGTCTTTCAATGATCTCTGTAGTTGTGACTTCCACAGGACGTCCAGAGCGAGGCTCATCACTAGTGCTCGTACGTCCCATTTTAAACTCTACAACCAACCTTTTAATTATTGTATATGAAGGGACAGAGTCTTTCAATGATCTCTGTAGTTGTGACTTCCACAGGACGTCCAGAGCGAGGCTCATCACTAGTGCTCGTACGTCCCATTTTAAACTCTACAACCAACCTTTTAATTATTGTATATGAAGGGACAGAGTCTTTCAATGATCTCTGTAGTTGTGACTTCCACAGGACGTCCAGAGCGAGGCTCATCACTAGTGCTCGTACGTCCCATTTTAAACTCTACAACCAACCTTTTAATTATTGTATATGAAGGGACAGAGTCTTTCAATGATCTCTGTAGTTGTGACTTACACAGGACGTCCAGAGCGAGGCTCATCACTAGTGCTCGTACGTCCCATTTTAAACTCTACAACCAACCTTTTAATTATTGTATATGAAGGGACAGAGTCTTTCAATGATCTCTGTAGTTGTGACTTCCACAGGACGTCCAGAGCGAGGCTCATCACTAGTACTCGTACGTCCCATTTTAAACTCTACAACCAACCTTTTAATTATTGTATATGAAGGGACAGAGTCTTTCAATGATCTCTGTAGTTGTATATTCTACTGGACGTCCAGAGCGAGGCTTATCACTAGTACTCGTACGTCCCATTTTAAACTCAACCAAACTTTTAATCCTTGTATATGAAGGGACAGAGTCTTTCAATGATCTCTGTAGTTGTGACTTCCACAGGACCTCCAGAGCAAGGCTCATCACTAGTACTCGTACGTCCCATTTTAAACTCAACCAAACTTTTAATTATTGTATATGAAGGGACAGAGTCTTTCAATGATCTCTGTAGTTGTGACTTCCACAGGACCTCCAGAGCGAGGCTCATCACTAGTGCTCGTACGTCCCATTTTAAACTCAACCAAACTTTTAATCATTGTATATGAAGGGACAGAGTCTTTCAATGATCTCTGTAGTTGTGACTTACACAGGACGTCCAGAGCGAGGCTCTTCACTAGTACTCGTACGTCCCATTTTAAACTCTACAACCAACCTTTAAATTATTGTATATGAAGGGACAGTATCTTTCAATGATCTCTGTAGTTGTGACTTCCACAGGACGTCCAGAGCGAGCTTCATCACTAGTACTCGTACGTCCCATTTTAAACTCTACAACCAACCTTTTAATTATTGTATATGAAGGGACAGAGTCTTTCAATGATCTCTGTAGTTGTGACTTCCACAGGACCTCCAGAGCAAGTCTCATCACTAGTACTCGTACGTCCCATTTTAAACTCAACCAAACTTTTAATTATTGTATATGAAGGGACAGAGTCTTTCAATGATCTCTGTAGTTGTGACTTCCACAGGACCTCCAGAGCGAGGCTCATCACTAGTGCTCGTACGTCCCATTTTAAACTCAACCAAACTTTTAATCATTGTATATGAAGGGACAGAGTCTTTCAATGATCTCTGTAGTTGTGACTTACACAGGACGTCCAGAGCGAGGCTCTTCACTAGTACTCGTACGTCCCATTTTAAACTCTACAACCAACCTTTAAATTATTGTATATGAAGGGACAGTATCTTTCAATGATCTCTGTAGTTGTGACTTCCACAGGACGTCCAGAGCGAGCTTCATCACTAGTACTCGTACGTCCCATTTTAAACTCTACAACCAACCTTTTAATTATTGTATATGAAGGGACAGAGTCTTTCAATGATCTCTGTAGTTGTGACTTTCACAGGACGTCCAGAGCGAGGCTCATCACTAGTACTCGTACGTCCCATTTTAAACTCTACAACCCACCTTTTAATTATTGTATATGAAGGGACAGTGTCTTTCAATGATCTCTGTAGTTGTGACTTCCACAGGACGTCCAGAGCGAGGCTCATCACTAGTGCTCGTACGTCCCATTTTAAACTCTACAACCCACCTTTTAATTATTGTATATGAAGGGAGAGAGTCTTTCAATGATCTCTGTAGTTGTGACTTCCACAGGACCTCCAGAGCGAGACTCATCACTAGTGCTCGTACGTCCCATTTTAAACTCTACAACCAACCTTTTAATTATTGTACATGAAGGGACAGAGTCTTTCAATGATCTCTGAAGTTGTGACTTCCACAGGACGTCCAGAGCGAGCTTCATCACTAGTGCTCGTACGTCCCATTTTAAACTCTACAACCAACCTTTTAATTATTGTATATGAAGGGACAGAGTCTTTCAATGATCTCTGTAGTTGTGACTTACACAGAACGTCCAGAGCGAGGCTCATCACTAGTGCTCTTACGTCACAGTATAAGCTCCACAACCAACCTTTTAATTATTGTATATGAAGGGTGAGAGTCTTTCAGTATGCTGTCCCTTTCCTCCTTGATTTCTTCAGGCGTTAAGACTTTCAAATGGAAGTATTTAATCACTCCTCGATATTCCAAATCCTAAATTCTCGTGAAACCTTTACACTTGTCTTGTTTAAAATGCTCTTATTCAAACACCAAACAAGTTATTGATCTGTAACTATGGATACAAGGTAGCCTAGAGTTAAACTAAATGATGTTATCCGTCAAGCAGTCCCAGTGGCGCCGTCTCTATGTAAGACCCTTTGGCATTCAAGCATGACAGGTAGTTTATTCGGTATTTCAGACTTTTGAAACAATCTCAAGATGGAGAAAGATGCCAACCTGAATTTAAGATGTTAGAATTGAACTGTTTAGCCCGGTGGAGTGAATCAATTCACTGTTTCTCGGATCAATAAGGACGTAAAAAGGTGTTAGCCAGGTTCTGCCTTAATTGCTCTTTTAATTATTGCTCTTTGTCTTAGAAGACACATTAACATACCCAAAAGTATAAAACACATATCCTCACCTGTGTTATATTATTTGCAATTTTCCTACACTCCAAATGTTGAATGCACCCAAAAATGTTCCCGATTGTGATACTTGAGCCATGAACCTCCTGTATTCGTATAGAAATACTCCTTTGCCATTTTTCCGACTTTTCGATTTTGAGTATCGTCACATACTGGGCGTACACCAACGGCCCAAAATATACATTTCAATAAACAGTTCGTCACGGAAAAGTATAGTTACAAGCAAAACATTCTTAACAAATTACAGCTGAAAATTGAGAGGATAAAACATTGTATCAGAAGTGGGATTCGAACCCACGCCCTCAGAAAGGACCAGAATTCCACATGTACCCTATTATCGGGCAAGGCTTACCTTGAGTCTGGCGCCTTAGACCGCTCGGCCATTCTGACAGTTGGCTGTTTACATTTTCAGAAAAGCATGTTCAGACATGTGAATACATGACTACTTTTCTACAAACACTTATTGCTGTATCTACTTCAAGATAAACGTTATCTTATTGTAGTTACAAAGGAATACAGTAGACTTTAAGTGATAGTCAAGTATTTTGGTCGTTATGTGATGTATACATGACTTTCTCTACTCGTGTACAAACACTTATTGCTCTATCTACTTCAAGATAAACATTATCTTATTGTAGTTACAAGGGAATACAGTAGACTTTAAGTGATTCTCAAATGTTTTGGTCGTTATGTGATGTATACATGACTTTCTCTACTCTTGTACAAAAACTTATTGCTCTATCTACTTCAAGATAAACATTACCTTATTGTAGTTACAAGGGAATACAGTAGACTGTATGCGATAGTCAAATGTTTTGGTCATTATGTGATGTATATATGACTTTCTCTGCTCTTGTATGAACACTTATTGCTCTATCTACTTCAAGATAAACATTATCTTGTTGTAGTTACAAGGGAATACAGTAGACTGTATGCGATAGTCAAATGTTTTGGTCATTATGTGATGTATATATGACTTTCTCTGCTCTTGTATGAACACTTAATGCTCTATCTACTTCAAGATAAACATTATCTTGTTGTAGTTACAAGGGAATACAGTAGACTTTAAGTGATAGTCAAATGTTTTGGTCGTTATGTGATGTATATATGACTTTCTCTGCTCTTGTATGAACACTTATTGCTCTATCTACTTCAAGATAAACATTATCTTGTTGTAGTTACAAGGGAATACAGTAGACTGTATGCGATAGTCAAATGTTTTGGTCATTATGTGATGTATATATGACTTTCTCTGCTCTTGTATGAACACTTATTGCTCAATCTACTTCAAGATAAACATTATCTTGTTGTAGTTACAAGGGAATACAGTAGACTGTATGCGATAGTCAAATGTTTTGGTCATTATGTGATGTATATATGACTTTCTCTGCTCTTGTATGAACACTTATTGCTCTATCTACTTCAAGATAAACATTATCTTATTGTAGTTACAAAGGAATACAGTAGACTTTAAGTGATAGTCAAGTATTTTGGTCGTTATGTGATGTATACATGACTTTCTCTACTCGTGTACAAACACTTATTGCTCTATCTACTTCAAGATAAACATTATCTTATTGTAGTTACAAGGGAATACAGTAGACTTTAAGTGATTCTCAAATGTTTTGGTCGTTATGTGATGTATACATGACTTTCTCTACTCTTGTACAAAAACTTATTGCTCAATCTACTTCAAGATAAACATTACCTTATTGTAGTTACAAGGGAATACAGTAGACTGTATGCGATAGTCAAATGTTTTGGTCATTATGTGATGTATATATGACTTTCTCTGCTCTTGTATGAACACTTATTGCTCTATCTACTTCAAGATAAACATTATCTTGTTGTAGTTACAAGGGAATACAGTAGACTTTGAGTGATAGTCAAATGTTTTGGTCGTTATGTGATGTATATATGACTTTCTCTGCTCTTGTATGAACACTTATTGCTCTATCTACTTCAAGATAAACATTATCTTGTTGTAGTTACAAGGGAATACAGTAGACTGTATGCGATAGTCAAATGTTTTGGTCATTATGTGATGTATATATGACTTTCTCTGCTCTTGTATGAACACTTATTGCTCTATCTACTTCAAGATAAACATTATCTTGTTGTAGTTACAAGGGAATACAGTAGACTTTAAGTGATAGTCAAATGTTTTGGTCGTTATGTGATGTATATATGACTTTCTCTGCTCTTGTATGAACACTTATTGCTCTATCTACTTCAAGATAAACATTATCTTGTTGTAGTTACAAGGGAATACAGTAGACTGTATGCGATAGTCAAATGTTTTGGTCATTATGTGATGTATATATGACTTTCTCTGCTCTTGTATGAACACTTATTGCTCAATCTACTTCAAGATAAACATTATCTTGTTGTAGTTACAAGGGAATACAGTAGACTGTATGCGATAGTCAAATGTTTTGGTCATTATGTGATGTATATATGACTTTCTCTGCTCTTGTATGAACACTTATTGCTCTATCTACTTCAAGATAAACATTATCTTGTAGTTACAAGGGAATACAGTAGACTTTAAGTGATAGTCAAATGTTTTGGTCGTTATGTGATGTGTATATGACTTTCTCTGCTCTTGTATGAACACTTATTGCTCTATCTACTCTTTTTCCCTGACAGAGGAAGCCAATCAAAAATTTCTTTAATGACTGTACTAAATGCAGTACAGTTTTATTATCTGCAGCTTTTGCTGTCGCGTTTCTTGGCTAATCCTCAGCGAACAGGTCCACCCCCGTTTGTTTTTTGTTTCCTATTGTAGGGATGAGCCGTTTCAATTGTACAATTTTTACGGTGCTGTTGCAACATTAGCATTTTAAATCCTAAACGCAGCTGGCAAGGTTCCCTGGTCCCCTGAAAGCCCTTATCCTCAAAATTATGCACTCTGCTATATTTTACAGCACGACATTCCCCCCGCCCCGAATGACCTTAAATTAATCCACATGTTAATAATGCAATTCCCTTGTTGTTTAGCGCGCGTTCTATGCACCACGTGATTGAACACGCAGGGAGGCCCTCATGAAGTCGTAACGCTAGAGCCATTCGACATGAGAGGGAAGCAGTAGCCACGTCATGTAAAACAAGAGAGTGCCTTCACATTGCCTTCTCTATTCACCACGTATCTAGTAAATAGAGAAAACGTTGCATTGCACCTGTGAATTTATGTAATTGATTGCAAAGACCCTAAAATATATATTGGAGCGCAACCTATACATATAACAAACGACATAAGACAAACTGAAATATCAAACGAGTTTTAAGTTCACATCGCCTAAAGTAATGTCGAGTTCGTACGCTAGGGTCCGCCACACACCTAAATATCACTCGAAAGACAAAAGATTTTGAGGTTAGTTGAAAAATAAAAAAAGAAAAATTCAGAAAAGGTTCCGTTTCTGTTTCAATGAAAATATGCAATAAAACATTCTTCTTATCCATAGCTTTTATAACTTTAATTAATGTACAGTATTTTTAAACTATTTTCAAGATAAATTAAAATGTATATCTTAAGTTTTCTGAAAACTTGCTCAGGCCACATACAGCTTATACTTAACAGACATTCATCTTTCAGGATAAGAGAAAACCTCCAACTTTAAGTCATATCGGACGATGTATGAAATGATGTTCAAATGAGTACAAGGTACATAGAGCTTAGAGCTACCAGACATTCATCTTTCAGGATAAGAGAAAACCTCCAACTTTAAGTCATATCGGACGATGAATGAAATGATGTTCAAATGAGTACAGGATACATAGAGCTTAGAGCTAGCGGACATTCACCTTTCAGGATAAGGGAAAACCTCCAACGTTAAGTCATATCGGACGATGAATGAAATGATGTTCAAATGAGTACAGGATACATAGAGCTTAGAGCTAGCGGACATTCACCTTTCAGGATAAGGGAAAACCTCCAACGTTAAGTCATATCAGATGATGAATGAAATGATGTTCAAATGAGTACAGGATACATAGAGCTTAGAGCTAGCGGACATTCACCTTTCAAGATAAGGGAAAACCTCCAACGTTAAGTCATATCGGACGATGAATGAAATGATGTTCAAATGAGTACAGGATACATAGAGCTTAGAGCTAGCGGACATTCACCTTTCAGGATAAGGGAAAACCTCCAACGTTAAGTCATATCAGATGATGAATGAAATGATGTTCAAATGAGTACAGGATACATAGAGCTTAGAGCTAGCGGACATTCACCTTTCAGGATAAGGGCAAACCTCCAACGTTAAGTCATATCGGACGATGAATGAAATGATGTTCAAATGAGTACAGGATACATAGAGCTTAGAGCTAGCGGACATTCACCTTTCAGGATAAGGGAAAACCTCCAACGTTAAGTCATATCAGATGATGAATGAAATGATGTTCAAATGAGTACAGGATACATAGAGCTTAGAGCTAGCGGACATTCACCTTTCAGGATAAGGGAAAACCTCCAACGTTAAGTCATATCGGACGATGAATGAAATGATGTTCAAATGAGTACAGGGTACATAGAGCTTAGAGCTAGCGGACATTCACCTTTCAGGATAAGAGAAAACCTCCAACGTTAAGTCATATCGGACGATGAATGAAATGATGTTCAAATGAGTACAGGGTACATAGAGCTTAGAGTTACCAGACTTTCACCTTTCAGGATAAGGGAAAGCCTCCAACGTTAAGTCATATCGGACGATGAATGAAATAATGTTCAAATGAGTACAGGATACATAGAGCTTAGAGTTACCAGACATTCATCTTTCTGGATAAGAGAATACCGCCAACGTTAAGTCATATCGGACGATGAATGAAATGATGTTCAAATGAGTACAGGGTACATAGAGCATAAAGTTACCAGACATTCACCTTTCAGGATAAGAGAGAACCGCCAACATTAAGTCATATCGGACGATGAATGAAATGATGTTCAAATGAGTACAGGATACATAGAGCTTAGAGTTACCAGACATTCATCTTTCTGGATAAGAGAATACCGCCAACGTTAAGTCATATCGGACGATGAATGAAATGATGTTCAAATGAGTACAGGGTACATAGAGCATAAAGTTACCAGACATTCACCTTTCAGGATAAGAGAGAACCGCCAACATTAAGTCATATCGGACGATGAATGAAATGATGTTCAAATGAGTACAGGGTACATAGAGCATAAAGTTATCAGACATTCACCTTTCAGGATAAGAGAAAACCTCCAACGTTAAGTCATATCGGACGATGAATGAAATTATGTTTAAATGAGTACAGAGTACATAAAGCTTAGAGTTATCAGACATTCGTCTTTCAGGATAAGAGAAAACCTCCAACGTTAAAGTCATATCGGACAATGAATGGAATGATGTTCAAAGGAGTACAGGGTACATAGGGCTTAGGGTTAGCTTTTATCTTTCGGGATAAGAGTAGACCTCCAACGCAATTTCAATCATCCTTTTATATGACATAAGTGTGGAAGGACGTTCGTTAAAGAAGCTGTGCAATCAGGGATTGCAATTATTTTATCTGGTGTTCACCTACTTACCCCAAAAAGCTCTCCAAAAGAACCAGGGTCAGGTATGTTTTGTGGAAATCAGATATGGGTCTTGAATCAACAGCAAGAATGTTAAAATTGACTTGTAGTTGTTACCTACAGCTTTTATTTGAATGGTTCATCTTTCTGCAGGCGTCATGTGTTTGTTTCAATTTAAACAAAAGAACGAGATAAACTGTGGGGACAAAAAAGTCACAATAATTTTATTGCTCCTCGAAATAGTTGCTGCAGCATTTCGCGCATACTTGTGTGGGAAGTTGTCCCGAGGGAGCGCACAGTGGAAATTATAATTTTTGCCGCAATCTCGTGTGTGTTAAAGGTTCATCTCCTCCCTTCTTCTGTTTCAAGGTGACAACGCAAAAGAACTGGGAATGTCTGCCCAGCGGCTGAAACGGAAAATGCGGCTCCAGCAAGTGCAACAACGACATAAGGGTACAGATGCTAGGTCCTGCAAATCAGGTAAAGGACAGGGAATACTGGGAAATGCAATTATGCTATCTACTGTTAGTCTGCCCGCCTCTGTAACGTAGCTGGTAGCGTGTCTCCCTTAGATTCAAGAAGTCCCAAGTTAAAATCTCTGCATGGGCAGTAAAATGAGAATTTGTTCACAAATATCAAATATTCCAGTTTTCTGCCACAACTATACATATTTCAATAATACGTGATTTTCAAAAACTACATGCAATTGTAAAAAACAACAATTTGCTGAATTGTACGTCAATGTCAACTCGAGTATGATTAAAAACTTTGTTAACCTGTAAAGGATATTTATGAGGTGCATTCAAGTTATGAAAACTCCTAATTTTTTCAGTACGGTGATCAGCTGAGAACTTCCGGGTTTGTTTAAAATACACATGGACTCTTCGTGGATGTGTGACAGAGATGGCAGCCCTGTACCATTGCATAGAACTCTAGTGACAGCCACGAGATTTAGGACTGTTTTTGATACTTAAAATGGTGACGTTTTCGTTGTGATCATTCGTCTTCTCCAGTTTCGTGGTATGACATCTATTGAAATTCATCACCAGTTGAGTGAGGCATGTGGGGATGGTACCATGGATGTGTCTAATGTACGTTCCTGGGTGTGACAGTTCAATGAAGACAGAACATCGTGTGACAACAAACCAAGACAGTTGAGTGAGGCATGTGGTGATGGTACCATGCATGTGTCTAATGTACGTTCCTGGGTGCGACAGTTCAATGAAGGCAGAACATCGTGTGACAAGAAACCAAGACAGTTAAGTGGGGCATATGGTGATGGTACCATGGATGTGTCTAATGTGCGTTCCTGGGTGTGACAGTGCAATGAAGACAGAACATCGTGTGACAACAAAGCAAGACAGTTGAGTGAGGCATGTGGTGATGGTACCATGGATGTGTCTAATGTACGTTGCTGGGTGTGACAGTTCAATGAGGGCAGAACATCGTGTGACAACAACCCAAGACAGTTAAGTGAGGCATGTGGTGATGGTACCATGGATGTGTCTAATGTACGTTGCTGGGTGTGACAATTCAATGAAGGCAGAACATCGTGTGACAACAAACCAAGACAGTTAAGTGAGGCATGTGATGATGGTACCATGGATGTGTCTAATGTAATTTGCTTGGTGTGACAGTTCAATGAAGGCAGAACATCGTGTGACAACAACCCAAGACAGTTAAGTGAGGCATGTGGTGATGGTACCATGGATGTGTCGAATGTACGTTCCTGGGTGTGACAGTTCAAAGAAGACAGAACATCGTGTAACAACAAACCAAGACAGTTAAGTGAGGCATGTGGTGATGGTACCACAGATTTGTCTAATGTACGTTCCTGGGTGTGATAGTTCAATGAAGACAGAACATCGTGTGACAACAAACCAAGACAGTTGAGTGAGGCATGTGGTGATGATATCATGGATGTGTCGAATGTACGTTCCTGGGTGTGACAGTTCAATGAAGACAGAACATCGTGTAAAACCAAACCAAGACAGTTAAGTGAGGCATGTGGTGATGGTACCATAGATGTGTCTAATGTACGTTGCTGGGTGTGACAGTTCAATGAAGATAGAACATCGTGTGACAACAAACCAAGACATTTAAGTGAGTCATGTGGTGATGGTACCACAGATGTGTCTAATGTACGTTCCTGGGTGTGATAGTTCAATGAAGACAGAACATCGTGTGGCAACAAACCAAGACAGTTGAGTGAGGCATGTGGTGATGATACCATGGATGTGTCTAATGTACGTTCCTGGGTGTGACAGTTCAATGAAGACAGAACATCGTGTGACAACAAATCAAGACAGTTAAGTGAGGCATGTGGTGATGGTACCATGGATGTGTCGAATGTACGTTCCTGGGTGTGACAGTTCAATGAAGTCAGAACATCGTGTGACAACAAACCAAGACAGTTAAGTGAGGCATGTGGTGATGGTACCATGGATGTGTCTAATGTACGTTGCTGGGTCTGACAGTTCAATGAAAACAGAACATCGTGTAACAACAAACCGAGACAGTCACGGCCTCACACCAGCCTGTCTGACGACATGATCCAGCGAGTGGAGCACGTTGTTTTGGATGATCGCCGATTGAAAGTTGCAGACATCACCTCCAAAACTCGCATTTTCCTGGGAATTGTGCACACAATCCTTTATGAAGATCTGAAAACGCTCAATTTTTGAAAATCATAATAAGTTGCATCTTTCTCAAGGTATTCCCCTCCTACTTCAATGCACCTTTTTTAGCGTCTCTGTCAGTTCTTGAACACGTGCTGCAGACCATTTTTTGTCAGATCCTTGAGAATCGCCTCACTATTCTTGAGCACTACTTCAGAGTTCTCAAATCGAATACTCTTATGCTTGGCCTTTAGTGTTGGGAATAAAAAGTGTCACAGAGTGGAAGATTGGGGCTTTAAGATGATTGTGGTACACAGGTAATGTTGAATTGAGCCAGAACTGCATGATTTGATTTGCGACGTGAGGCCGTGCATTGTGATGATGAAGTCGTCACCCAGTACGAGAAAGCTGTGGTCGTTTCTTTGCAATGTGCTTCCTCAATGTAGCCAATACTGACGTGTAGTATGCTGCTGTAACAGTAGTGTAAGGGGGAACTGCATGCGATGTGAGGCCGTGCATTGTCATGATGAAGTCGTCACCCAGGCCCAGAAAGCTCTGGTCGGTTCTTTGCAATGTGCTTCCTCAGTGTAACCAATACTGACGTGTAGTATGCTGCTGTAACAGTAGTGTGAGGGGGAACTGCATGTGACGTAAGGCCGTGCATTGTCATGATGAAGTCGTCACCCAGTCCGAGAAAGCTCTGGTCGTTTCTTTGCAATGTGCTTCCTCAGTGTAGCCAATACTGACGTGTAGTATGCTGCTGTAACAGTAGTGTGAGGGGGAACTGCATGTGACGTGAGGCCGTGCATTGTCATGATGAAGTCGTCACCCAGTCCGAGAAAGCTCTGGTCGTTTCTTTGCAATGTGCTTCCTCAGTGTAGCCAATACTGACGTGTAGTATGCTGCTGTAACAGTAGTGTGAGGGGGAATTGCGTGTGACGTGAGGCCGTGCATTGTCATGATGAATTCGCCACCCAGTCCGAGAAAGCTCTGGTCGTTTCTTTGCAATGTGCTTCCTCAGTGTAGCCAATACTGACGTGTAGTATGCTGCTGTAACAGTAGTGTGAGGGGGAACTGCATACGACGTGAAGCCGTGCATTGTCATGATGAAGTCGTCACCCAGTACGAGATAGCTCTGGTCGTTTCTTTGCAATGTGCTTCCTCAGTGTAGCCAATACTGACGTGTAGTATGCTGCTGTAACAGTAGTGTGAGAGGGAACTGCATGTGACGTAAGGCCGTGCATTGTCATGATGAAGTCGTCACCCAGTCCGAGAAAACTCTGGTCGTTTCTTTGCAATGTGCTTCCTCAGTGTAGCCAATACTGACGTGTAGTATGCTGCTGTAACAGTAGTGTGAGGGGGAACTGCATGTGACGTAAGGCCGTGCATTGTCATGATGAAGTCGTCACCCAGTCCGAGAAAACTCTGGTCGTTTCTTTGCAATGTGCTTCCTCAGTGTAGCCAATACTGACGTGTAGTATGCTGCTGTAACAGTAGTGTGAGGGGGAACTGCATACGACGTGAAGCCGTGCATTGTCATGATGAAGTCGTCACCCAGTACGAGATAGCTCTGGTCGTTTCTTTGCAATGTGCTTCCTCAGTGTAGCCAATACTGACGTGTAGTATGCTGCTGTAACAGTAGTGTGAGGGGGAACTGCATGCTGGTAAATCATTCCATTATACTCAAAAAATGTGATCACCATCACTTTCGCTGCAGATGGAACAAGTTTTGCCTTTTTTGGTGTTGGAGAACTTAGTGATTTCCACACTCTACTCTACTGGCATGTTTTCCTTCAGGATCATAATGATGCAGCCATGACTCATCACCGGTGATAATCAAAGCTTATGGGGTATTCGATTTGAGAACTCTGAAGCAGTGCTCAAGAAAAGTGAGGCGATTCTCAAGGACGTGACAAAGAATTGTCTGCATCACATGTTCAAGCACTGGGAGAGACGCTATAGAAAGTACATTGAAGTAGGAGGGGAGTACTTTGAAAAAGATCATGTAAACATTGAATTGCAGTAATGAACATTTGTGAAAAAAATCAAACTTATCTTTGTTGCTCAGCCCTCGTAAAAATAAGTGATAAAGTTTAAAAAAACAATTGAAACCTGAAATGTGAATCAACAGTACTATGTTCAGGAGAGCTTCAAAGGCGCACACATTGTTGATATTAGCAAAATGAAAGTGTGGAACAGGAATACAATAAAAAACAAAAACCACTCTATTTTTGTAGTTCATTTTTCAGGTTTTCAAGCAATACGTAGTAGTTTCTTGGTTATATATTTCCCATAGACTTGGTCAATATCTGTAGCATAAAATACATACGTATGAATGAAACAACAAAAGAAAGTGTATGGAAAACCGGAATGAAAAGAAATAGTGAGAAAAGAGGAGTAGCGGAGCTGGAAGAAAAGCGCGAAAGAAACAAACAAAAGAGGAGAGATAGAGAAAAAAGGGGGCAGGTTCTACCACTCCGCAAGCCCTTTCTCTTCGCCAAAGAAATATTTATGTTGAAATCCTTTTACTCCACTCGGCGCGCGCTACCTCCGGCCATTCCTAAACCCCCTATGCAAAAACGGACCATCTCTCGGGGCAGTCAGCAACAATGTGAAACAAGGACCTTTACCATCGAGCTTAGATTCCACACTTAAATGTTTCAAAATTGTATCTATTTGAGAATACCTCAGGTAGAGTAGTACTTCCTTTAGCTAAATAAACTGGAACCACGATCAATCCGAGTTAACGAAAGTACAGGATGTCCATAGAATTGAGGAAAAGAACATTAATGATATTAATGATAGATATTAATGTAGTTTATAAATTACTTTCAGCACACTTTCCCTTAAAAACACATACTGTATGTACTGTAATAGTCTATGTATTTGTTCTGTACTACAAACTAGTCGGTAATAAAACAGACAGCGAGCTTCTGCTGTCTCAGTTTAGTGTATCACTTATCTCACATCCGCTTTAACATTAGAACTTCATTTGTCTTGACTCTCGAAATAAAACATCAATTTCTCTATGTTTGTTACTGTTTGTGTGTGTTTCATAACAGCAGCGATCTTCTGTTGTCTCAGTTTAGTGTATCGCTTATCTCACGTCCGCTTTAACATTAGAACTTCATTTGTCTTGACTCTCGAAATAAATAATCAATTTCTCTATGTTTGTTACTGTTTGTGTGTGGGTCATAACAGCAGCGATCTTCTGCTGTCTCAGTTTAGTGTATCGCTTATCTCACGTCCGCTTTAACATTAGAACTTCATTTGTCTTGACTCTCGAAATAAAACATCAATTTCTCTATGTTTGTTACTGTTTGTGTGTGGGTCATAACAGCAGCGATCTTCTGCTGTCTCAGTTTAGTGTATCGCTTATTTCACGTCCGCTTTAACATTAGAACTTCATTTGTCTTGACTCTCGAAATAAAACATCAATTTCTCTATGTTTGTTACTGTTTGTGTGTGGGTCATAACAGTAGCGATCTTCTGCTGTCTCAGTTTAGTGTATCGCTTATTTCACGTCCGCTTTAACATTAGAACTTTATTTGTCTTGACTCTCGAAATAAAACATCAATTTCTCTATGTTTGTTACTGTTTGTGTGTGGGTCATAACAGCAGCGATCTTCTGCTGTCTCAGTTTAGTGTATCGCTTATTTCACGTCCGCTTTAACATTAGAACTTCATTTGTCTTGACTCTCGAAATAAAACATCAATTTCTCTATGTTTGTTACTGTTTGTGTGTGGGTCATAACAGTAGCGATCTTCTGCTGTCTCAGTTTAGTGTATCGCTTATTTCACGTCCGCTTTAACATTAGAACTTTATTTGTCTTGACTCTCGAAATAAAACATCAATTTCTCTATGTTTGTTACTGTTTGTGTGTGGGTCATAACAGTAGCGATCTTCTGCTGTCTCAGTTTAGTGTATCGCTTATTTCACGTCCGCTTTAACATTAGAACTTCATTTGTCTTGACTCTCGAAATAAAACATCAATTTCTCTATGTTTGTTACTGTTTGTGTGTGGGTCATAACAGTAGCGATCTTCTGCTGTCTCAGTTTAGTGTATCGCTTATTTCACGTCCGCTTTAACATTAGAACTTCATTTGTCTTGACTCTCGAAATAAAACATCAATTTCTCTATGTTTGTTACTACTTGTGTGTGGGTCATAACAGCAGCGATCTTCTGTTGTCTCAGTTTAGTGTATCGCTTATCTCACGTCCGCTTTAACATTAGAACTTCATTTGTCTTGACTCTCGAAATAAAACATCAATTTCTCTATGTTTGTTACTACTTGTGTGTGGGTCATAACAGCAGCGATCTTCTGTTGTCTCAGTTTAGTGTATCGCTTGTCTCACGTCCGCTTTAACATTAGAACTTCATTTGTCTTGACTCTAGAAATAAAACATCAATTTCTCTATGTTTGTTACTGCTTGTGTGTGGGTCATAACAGCAGCGATCTTCTGCTGTCTCAGTTTAGTGTATCGCTTGTCTCACGTCCGCTTTAACATTAGAACATCATTTGTCTTGACTCTCGAAATAGAACATCAATTTCTCTATGTTTGTTACTGCTTGTGTGTGGGTCATAACAGCAGCGATCTTCTGCTGTCTCAGTTTAGTGTATCGCTTGTCTCACGTCCGCTTTAACATTAGAACTTCATTTGTCTTGACTCTCGAAATAAAACATCAATTTCTCTATGTTTGTTACTGCTTGTGTGTGGGTCATAACAGTAGCGATCTTCTGCTGTCTCAGTTTAGTGTATCGCTTGTCTCACGTCCACTTTAACATTAGAACTTCATTTGTCTTGACTCTAGAAATAAAACAGCAATTTCTCTATGTTTGTTACTGCTTGTGTGTGGGTCATAACAGCAGCGATCTTCTGCTGTCTCAGTTTAGTGTATCGCTTGTCTCACGTCCGCTTTAACATTAGAACTTCATTTGTCTTGACTCTCGAAATAAAACATCAATTTCTCTATGTTTGTTACTGCTTGTGTGTGGGTCATAACAGCAGCGATCTTCTGCTGTCTCAGTTTAGTGTATCGCTTGTCTCACGTCCGCTTTAACATTAGAACTTCATTTGTCTTGACTCTCGAAATAAAACATCAATTTCTCTATGTTTGTTACTGCTTGTGCGTGGGTCATAACCACAGCTGGTTCATCAACACTGTCTGAAACTGAATAACCTTTATTTTCGTTTTCAGTAACACTGCATGATGTAATAATGTCTTCCTCTGTAATCGGTTTATAACTACCGTCATTATCAATGTCTTCTTCATCAACATCGGATCAGCAATCGCTATTTTCAAAAATGTCTACAAAATGTTTTTCCACGCTTATTCATTCTTCTTCTTTGGTCTTGTTTTCTGGCAAGTCAGACACAAACCAGGCCTGACTTTATCAAAGTTTCTCTTCAAAATTGATCCCAAGTTGGTGGAGAGAGTGCAATGAATTCTCCGCCAGCAAGAGAATTAGACCGATATATCTCCTGAGAATATCAATTTATGGTCTGTAAAGCAAGACCTCAATTACAATGTTAAACACCATTAAAAAAAACTGGTCCAGGTTATACAGAGGGGTTAAAAAGGTCCGGATACTGACGTTTTGCTATATTTCTCGTCATTCTTTCAAATTTTATAAAGTAATTTTCAGTGACATGTAGTGTATCATGGAATTAGCTGGATTCCAATTTACAAAGACTTTGCACACTTGCAAGCGACTTACAGAAGGGTTGGTTATTCGGTAGATCTACTCTGGTACAGGGGATGTCGTAAGGATTTAATTATTACCCTTTGAAAGTGTGATTGAGAGATTTTGTTGATATTTCCTTGTTAGTTTTTCTCTACATTGTCACAATCCAGATTTACACATTTTTCCTAGAGTTTCTTGACATACCGAATACCTTAAATGTAGAAGTCTGCAGAATTCTCGTTAAACCATTATTCCACTTCATTAATGACGTCATTTGTGTTGTCAAATCGGCGACTACGCAACGGATTCTTCATTTCCGGGAACAAGAAAATGTTACTTGGTACGAGATCAGGCGAATAAGGCGGATGCTGTAGGATCTCAAAGCCACATTCCCTTGTTTTGTCAACTGCAACTTGAGATGAAAGAGTTGGTACATTGTCAGACAGAAGACGAACAACTTTGGAGAGCATACCGCGTCGTTTGTTCATCAGAGCTGCCCGTAACTTGTCTAGAAGATTGCAGTAGTATCTGCCAGTGATGTTTTGACCCTTGACAAGATAATCTGTAAGGATGACTCCACTACAGTCCCATAAAACTGAAAGCATGACGTTCCCAGCTGACTTATGCACCTTCGCCTTTTTGGGAGGGGGTAATCGGTGTGTTTCCATTCCATGCTCATGGTTTTTGTCTCTGGATCATACTGTTAGATCCGGGATTCATACATGGTTACCAGACGATCAAAAAATCATCTTCATCCTTTTCCAACAGCATCAATATCTGTCTTGAAAGGTCACGCCATGTTTGCTTTTGGAAAGTGGTTTGCAAACTTGGAACTCACCGTGCAGACACCTTAGACATGTGCAGTTCGTCCACACACTACCATAACTAAGATGTGTCTCATTCATGATCATTTGGATGGTTGCTCGTCTGTCTTCCAGTATTAAACACTCCACTTTCTTCACTGTGACAGCTGACGATCTACCAGCTCTTGGCTCATCTGTCAGGAACAGGTGACCAGTTTGAAAATTTCTTTTCCACCTCACAGTAGTGTCATACGATGGGCAATCATTTCCATAAATAACCGTCATCTCATCATGGATTTCCCGAGCAGTTTTGCCCTTAAAATGCAGGAACTTTATCACACTATGGGTCTGAATTTTCTCCATCTTACACCTCAGTCACTTCTGGGACTCAATGTGAAAAAATAAATGGACTCAAATCAGTGAAACTATCCAAAATATGTCCCGATGAATCAATGATGACGCTAAAAAATTTTCATCTCTGTGGCGTAAAAACTACCGGGTAATATTTAAAATTTCACATCCCCTCATATTTTCAGCTATTTAAAGGGACCGTTAGACAGAGGTCATCCAGCTAGGGAAGTGCTAATTTTTCTTTACTCAACACGTGGCTTCAGTATGCTTTCCGACCAATAATAATCTCCATACAGTAGAAACTGTTTTACCGAGATCAACTGAGACCACCCTGGTAGGATCCGAGTTAACGAAAATCCGAGTTATTCGAGAATGAGCGAAAATCGATAAAAATTGTCACTTTTAACCGCTCCTGAATGTCCAATTAGACCTATCAGATTTGTATATTTATTTATTTTAGACTGGAAATATGAGAAGTAAGCTTGCAGTTCTAGTTTGAATTAATACATTTTCAAATGAATACGCAAATTTCTGACAAATCTTACAGTTTGTTAATTTTATTGCAGTCTCAGTAAGTTCTGGCTTTTTATTGGTGCTTTCCCTTCTCCAGACAAATCCCCATTATTTCCCATTTAGTACCTCGAACTGCAATCTTCTCAACCTAACTGCCTCGTCAATTCATCTCTGTCCAAATCTCCCTACTTTATTGAAAACCCCTACCCGTTCTCTTAGCATTATCATGCCCAAGGTCTGTTTTGTGAACATTTTAAATCCAAATTACTCCACGTTATATTTTAGGTGCATCCACTGTGCACTAGACAGCCAATAATGACTATATTTTCCTTACAAATATTCGATTTTGAACTGTATAGAACAATCAGTATATTTTAGAAACTTTACCATGTATATATGAGGGTGGAATGAAAAGCTTCCGATCTCAACATGAAAATGCCAGCAGTCGCAAACAAAAGCTAGTGAATATCGTAGTTCATCTGTTGTCAGTTACTCGCCAAAGTTTCAGCCATTTTGGACGCTCAGTTGTTATATAAGTCATTTGAGTGAGTTGATGTGAGTGTTTTATGAAAATGAACAAAATCGGGTATCGAGCTGTCATTAAATATTTGTTTTTAAAGGCAATATACCTACGCAAATCAAAGATGAGTTGGACTCTGTGTATGGGGAATCTGTACAATCATTTATCACAGTCACATTTTGGGCAGCTGAATTTAAACGTGGCCTTAAGAGCTTGGGAGACGATGAATGTTCGGGACGTCCAAAAACTGCAAGTACCTCGCCAAAGTTTAACAAATAGTCCGAATTAAAGTGAGAGAGATAGCAGAGGCTATGAACATGTCAAAGGCACGTGTTTGTCACATATTAAAGCAAAATTTAGACATGAGAAAGCTGTCCGCACGTTGGTTGCCGCGTTTGCTTACGTTAGACCAAAAACGTTTTTGAATGAACATTTCCAACGCTCTGTTGGCGCAGTTTAGGCGCAAAAAATCCGAGTTTTGGCACCGATTAATTACTGTAGCTAAAACTTGGATACATCATTATACGCCAGAAACAAAAGTACAGTCCAAACAATGGACTGCAAAGGGGGAACTGGCTCCAAAATAACGCAAATATTGTTTTCTCGGCTGGCAACTGCTTTTGGGAGAGTCAAAGAGTTATTTTAATCATTTATCTTCAAAAAGGAAAAAAAAAAAAAAAACATTACAGAAGCATACGATGCATTATTACTTGACAAGCTGAAGGCAGAACTTGCAGGAAAACGGCCACATTTGCAAAAAAAGGAAAATCCTACTACACCAAAACAACGCACCGTCTCACACCTCAGCGGATGCAATGGCAAAAACCCGCGAATTAGCGTTTTAACTGCTTGACCATCCACCTTCATTGGACTGTCGCACCCAGGAACGCACATTAGACACATCCATGGTACCATCACCACATGCCTCACTCAACTGTCTTGGGTTGTTGTCACACGATGTTCTGTCTTCATTGAACTGTCACACCCAGGAACGTACATTAGACACATCCATGGTACCATCACCACATGCTTCACTTAACTGTCTTGGTTTGTTGTCACACGATGTTCTTCATTGAACTGTCACACCCAGGAACGCACATTAGACACATCCATGGTACCATCACCACATGTCTCACGTAACTGTCTTGGTTTGTTGTCACACGATGTTCTGTCTACATTGAACTGTCACACCCAGGAACGTACATTAGACACATCCATGGTACCATCACCACATGCTTCACTTAACTGTCTTGGTTTGTTGTCACACGATGTTCTGTCTTCATTGAACTGTCACATCCAGGAACGTACATTAGACACATCCATGGTACCATCACCACATGCCTCACTTAACTGTCTTGCTTTGTTGTCACACGATGTTCTGTCTTCATTGAACTGTCACACCTAGGAACGTACATTAGACACATCCATGGTACCATCACCACATGCCTCACTTAACTGTCTTGGTTTGTTGTCACACGATGTTCTGCCTTCATTGAACTGTCGCACCCAGGAACGTACATTAGACACATCCATGGTACCATCACCACATACCTCACTTAACTGTCTTGGTTTGTTGTCACACGATGTTCTGTCTTCATTGAACTGTCACACCCAGGAACGTACATTAGACGCATCCATGGTACCATCACCACATACCTCACTTAACTATCTTGGTTTGATGTCACACGATGTTCTGTCTTCATTGAACTGTCACATCCAGGAACGTACATTAGACACATCCATGGTACCATCTCCACATGCCTCACTCAGCTGGCGATGCATTTCAATAGGTGTCACATCACGGAAATGGAGAAAACGAATGATTACACTCTGTTCTTGCAATGAAAACGTCGCCATTTTAAGCATAAAAAGCAGTTCTAACTCTTGCCGCTGCCACTAGTGTTTTATGCACTATACAGTGCTGCCACCTCTGTCACGCATTCACAAAGAGTCCACGTTCCTATCTGGTCCCAATTCTGAACTTGTTATAACTTAAACGCACCTGGTATTTAATAATGATTGATTAATTTGGCGATACGACAACACCGCAGTACTCCGATTCGTTGCTCATCTAGTAGCGCTCAAGGACAAACATCATCCTATTTGAGAAAGGCAGTAATTCGTTGTATTTTTACGAATTTTCTCACATAAAAATTCGTTATTCATCTTTTATCTCTTGGCCATGCACAGTGGAATACTAAAAGCGTGGCATAGCAACCATTATTAAAACATTTGACTATCACTAAAGTGTACCGTACCCACGAGAAAATTATCAGTACGACAATGTTTATCTTAAAGCAGATAGAGGAGCAGACAAAGTCACGTGCCCTCTATGTAAATATAGGAGGCAATACAGAAGCGCTGGGTCGTAGCTTAGGGCCATATAACCCGGCGGTAGCACAAAGAAGACGGCGGCGAAATTGCATTGCATTATTGGTAGTGATCTTCTTTTGTCAGGAGCAATATCTACCGTTGGCTGAAACATTACTCGGGAAGATACAGATGTAGGCAATCGACTTACAGGCCAAGATGAATGGCGCTTGGTTTACCCCGGCGACGAAATAGGAATTCCTCTAAACGTCCGTACCGCTCGTTTATTTAGCGGGGAAAAATGCAGTAGGAGACATTTCACTCTCTTCCTCAACAAAGTTGCTTTTGTTCTTTTCTATCACAATATGGCTTTGTTGACGTTACAAGCTTCCAGAATTTACTGCAGCTTCTTCAGAAACATTAATGCTTTGAGATAATTCTGTTGTCTGAGACGCGTTAATTGCTTCAAATTTTTAATCTAGCACATTATAAAGTTTAAAATACCAATTTAGATATTCACTAACCTAATATATTTTGGTTATACAGTTCACAAACACACACACACTCACGCACGTGCGCTCGCACAAATGCATGCAGACGCCCGCCTGTGTAGCGTCGTGATAGCGTGTCTGCCTCACACTAAAGCAGTCTGGAGTTTTAATCTTAGTCAGGGTGAGTTTTCTGGATAAAGTTTCCTGCAGGGTTCTAATAGAACAAGGTCTAAGCTCCATGGAACCTGAAGAATATTTCATTCATTATACAACATGACTTATCGTTGGAGGTTTTCTCTTATCCTAAAAGATGAATGTCTGCTAACTCTAAGCTCTATGTACCCTGAACTCATTTCAACATCATTTCATTCATCGTCCGATATGACTTAACGTTGGAGGTTTTCTCTTATCCTGGAAGACGAATGTCTGGTAACACTAAGCTCTATGTACTCTGTACTCATTTGAACATCATTTCATTCATCGTCCGACATGACTTAACGTTGGAGGTTTTCTCTTATCCTGGAAGACGAATGTCTGGTAACACTAAGCTCTATGTACCCTGTACTCATTTGAACATTATTTCATTTATCGTCCGATATGACTTAACGTTGGAGGTTTTCTCTTATCCTGGAAGACGAATGTCTGGTAACACTAAGCTCTATGTACTCTGTACTCATTTAAACATAATTTCATTCATCGTCCGATATGACTTAACGTTGGAGGTTTTCTCTTATCCTGGAAGACGAATGTCTGGTAACACTAAGCTCTATGTACCCTGAACTCATTTCAACATCATTTCATTCATCGTCCGATATGACTTAACGTTGGAGGTTTTCTCTTATCCTGGAAGACGAATGTCTGCTAACTCTAAGCTCTATGTACCCTGAACTCATTTCAACATCATTTCATTCATCGTCCGATATGACTTAACGTTGGAGGTTTTCTCTTATCCTGGAAGACGAATGTCTGGTAACACTAAGCTCTATGTACCCTGTACTCATTTGAACATTATTTCATTTATCGTCCGATATGACTTAACGTTGGAGGTTTTCTCTTATCCTGGAAGACGAATGTCTGGTAACACTAAGCTCTATGTACTCTGTACTCATTTAAACATAATTTCATTCATCGTCCGATATGACTTAACGTTGAAGGTTTTCCCTTATTCTGAAAGATGAATGTCTGGTAACACTAAGCTCTATGTACCCTGTACTCATTTGCACATCATTCATTCTCTCCAATATTATTTTATATCATCTCTCAGCTCGTGGTCAGAAGTGTCGGTGCTGCATGGAAGAATGACTTTTTCCTGGGAAACGCCTTCGTCCTCCCGTATACTGGACTACCAGATTGATAAATGGTAGGCACCCGGCTCTCTGCACTGTCATGGTTCTTGAGGCGGCCGCCCTCAGCCGCTCTCGCGTCATTATTCCTCCCGTGGATGCCCCACTTGTGACTTGATACAGAGGTTTAATCTGGTTGAGTTAGAATCCTATTCTAACCTATGTGATATAAAAATTTTAAGAGGTGGTCGATATGTAATTAAATTCGAATTCTATTTTCATTACAAATGAGATTAGACTTCGTGGTAAAAGTAAGCACAGCTCCTCAAACGCGCAAATGAGAGCCATTTCTCAGCTCTGGTGATTATTGCCAAATAAATTCAGAGGTACTTAGGTGGATGCCATGTTCTTTCTGGCTCTTGCTACCCATTAAGAGTATCACTGTTGTAATGTAGATGTGCCATGGTGGTGTTCTCAGGCGGAAACTTGTAACGACCATTCGAGGCGAATCTGCTACGGCAGGGACTTCTAATTCCGTCCCTGGGGATTTGTAATAGAACAGAAGTGCGGGGTAGAAGAGAGTGTGTGTGGCGAGACAGCAAATTAACGGCAACTGGGGGGTGAAGGGGGATAAATGCATCAGCATTCTTGTGTCAAACAAATAACTGTACATCCTTCTTCTCTTGGCTGATATCCAGCCTTGGTGCAGTAACGTGACATTCTCTACTCCTGTACAAACAGTTACTGCTATATCCACTTTAAGATAAACATTATCTTATTGTAGTTACAAGGGAATACAGTAGACTTTAAGTGATAGTCAAATGTTTTGGTCGTTATGTGATGTATACATGACTTTCTCTACTCTTGTACAAACACTTACTGCTCTATCTGCTTCAAGATAAGCATTATCTTATTGTAGTTACAAGGTAATACAGTAGACCTTAAGTGATAGTCAAATGTTTTGGTCGTTATGTGATGTACACATGACTTTCTCTACTCTTGTACAAACACTTATTGCTCTATCTACTTCAAGATAAACATTATCTTATTGTAGTTACAAGGGAATACAGTAGACTTTAAGTGATAGTCAAATGTTTTGGTCGTTATATGATGTATACATGACTTTCTCTACTCTTGTACAAACACTTATTGCTCTATCTACTTCAAGATAAACATTATCTTATTGTACTTACAAGGGAATACAGTAGACTTTAAGTGATAGTCAAATGTTTTGGTCGTTATGTGATGTATACATGACTTTCTCTACTCTTGTACAAACACTTATTGCTCTACCTACTTCAAGATAAACATTATCTTATTGTAGCTACAAGGGAATACAGTAGACTTTAAGTGATAGTCAAATGTTTTGGTCGTTATGTGATGTATACATGATATTCTCTACTCTTGTACAAACACTTATTGCTCTATCTACTTCAAGATAAGCATTATGTTATTGTAGTTACAAGGAAATACAGTAGACTTTAAGTGATAGTCAAATGTTTTGGTCGTTATGTGATGTACACATGACTTTCTGTACTCTTATACAAACACTTATTTTCTAAGCATCTTATTTTAAACAAAGCAAGCATTATGTTATTGATAATTTTCATGTAGGTACATGGGAATACAGTAGACTAACGGTTAAATGTTTTAAACAGGTGCTTGTCTAGGTGACGACTTTGTCATTCCATTTTCTTTGTAATTGCGCAGAGATTAAGAAAGGAATTTAAGTAAAACCTATATTTTTCTTGATATAGGTATGTTTTCTAAGTTTTGCTTCTTATTTGTAATAATTAAATTTTGAAATACTTATTTTACACTTTGTTTTTAAATTAAGTTCCTTTTTATTTTCGGAATATGCAAACCTAACGTCTTACATGATCACTAAATTGCGTTCTGACTATTACACAAACCTAAGATAAGGAAATATGTAACAATCCCATCTGTTCTTCTCAATTTACACGATTGGAGCAGAAAAATACATGCTTTTCTGGAATAGTTTGTTGAGTGCTTACTGCAAACCCTTTTTAATAATATTTTTTGTTCGGATTTACGTTGGATCCACCTGGACTAATGTGAAAAACAAATGACAAGGGCTTTTTCTGCCAACAGTAAATATACAATGGAAAAAAAAAAAAAAGAATGTAGGATAAAGGAGGTTATGTAGGATAACTATGTACTACTCTAAACATCAACAACTGAACAGCGCTGTTTAACATAACTCTTGAAATTAAAAGCATTTGTTACTCCGCCTTTGGGTGCTTTTCTTACGTCCCAGGATGGGGTCCAATGAGCCAGAAAGAACTGAGGAAGGAGGACAAAGAGAACTAGAAGAATGCAAAGAGGCGGGAAGTAAGTTTTGCGCTAAAGTGTACACCTAGTGAATGGACTAATCGCCAGGAGCGGATCCGTCACACGCGAGGGGTAGAAGACACCCTCCTACTTCCTTTTTACTCTTCTTTTGTTCCGTTCTCGTCCCTTACCCCACTTTCAAGACAATTGCCTTCGGAAATGCTTGACTGGTCATCGGCGTGGGACAGAGTCGAACGGAAAAAGGAAGCAAGGCGGCAGAATTTAGTGACCTCCCATGCACGTGACATCGTTTTGTACAACTTGGCTAGACCGAAATAAAGCTTATTCGGATAAACGTTATTCAAAGAAAAAAGTCCAGGTTTTTGGTAAACGGGAAAGGCTTTTAGAATGGTCTAGCTTGGGATAATAATTTTGGAAAAAAATTTATTACTAGAGTAAGACTAAGCTATAAAATTCACATCAGAGACTGAAATTAATGACTTTCTTCCTTTACTAGATCGAAAAATAATAAGTAAAAATAAATTAAACCTTGGTATTTATAGGAAATCTACTCATATCAATATTTATATAAAAAATAAAATTTTAATCCTTTTTTCATATAAATTTTCTATTTTTAATATTTTTATTTAGGTACAGATTAATAAATAAACCCCTGAATAAAGATGAATTTTATAAAGAATATAAACATATTATTAATACTGCTTTAAGTAATGTTTTTAATAAAGACTTTATATATAACATTTTAAAAAAAGAAGTATAAAAAGCTGTTAATATTTCTACCCTTAAAGATGATGATCATGATATACGAGGGCTATCCAGAAAGTAGATTACGTTTTGGAATAAAAAGTAAACAAAGTATAGGAAACAAATTTTATTATATACAGATGAAAGCCACACTCAAATACTACTTTTCGACATAGTCACCATTCAAATTAAGGCATTTATCGTAGCGATGTACGAGCTTGGAAATTCCTTCGTCGAAAAATTCGGCCGCCTGCGCCTTCAACCACTTCGTTACCTCTTCTTGCAGCTGTGCGTCGTCATCAAAATGCTGCATAGCCAGCCACTTCTTCATTGCTGGGAATAGGTGGAAGTCGCTCAGTGCCAGGTCGGGACTGTACGGCGGATGAGGAAACAACTCCCACTTAAAAGATTCAAGAACTTCACGAGTGACATTTGCCGTGTGGGGCCGGGCGTTGTCGTGAATCAACAAGATCTTAGAGCTCAACATTCCTCTGCGCTTGTTTTGAATGGCTCTTCTGAGTTTTTGGAGAGTTTGGCAATACCTTTGAGAGTTTATTGTAGTGCCTCTTTCCAGGAAGTCCACCAAAATCACACCTTTTCTGTCCCAAAAAACAGTCGCCATCATCTTCCTTGCCGACATTGTTTGCATGCATTTCTTGGGTTTTTGGGGAGAACTTGTGTGCCCCCACTGCATTGATTGCAATTTCGTTTCACAGTTCACGTGTTTCACCCATGTTTCGTCACCAGTAACGATGCGATCGAGTAAAGAGTCACCATCCTTATGGTAAACGTCCAAAAAGTTCAACGCTGCAGCCATTCGCTGATTTTTGTGGTCCTCTGTCAAGATTTTTGGAATCCATCTTGCACAAAACTTGTGGTAACCAAGCTTTTCGCTGATGATTTCGTGCAACAAACTTCGCGAAATTTGTGGAAAACTCAAAGAAAGTTCCGTTATTGTGAACCTTCGATTTTCACGGACTTTAGCATCGACTTTTTCGACAAGTTCGGCAGTCACTATGCTGGGTCTCCCACTTCGATCTTCGTCGTGAACATTGGTTCGGCCATTTTTAAATCTGATGACCCACTGACGCACTCCACCTTCAGTGATAATGTTGTCCCCATACACTTCACAAAGCTGCCGATAGATTTCTATCGGTTTACAGTTTTTTGCAGTCAGAAACCTTATTACTGCACGCACCTCGCAGCTCGCGGGATTTTCAATTAACGCAGACATTTCAAACCGTCACAGTATCTGAACGGAGCACAGCACGAACCTCTCACTAGCATGGCTAGATGCCGACTGAGCTGCGCAACGCTCTGACCCCAAGATGGCCGCGCTAGCCCCGCCCCTAGCGGAAACAGACGAAAACGTAATCTACTTTCTGGATAGCCCTCGTATATAAGGGCGTTCAACTACGGCGGTCATCAGCATCCTTTAAAAAACTACTCATGGCGAAAGCCAGATATAAAACTTTCCAAAAACTATACAAGTGCAACAAAACCTATTAAAAATACACGTACATAAAAAACATCAATCATATCCTACCAAAAACCTCGTTCACCAAATCCCAAACCCCAAACCAGAAAACAATCTAAAATCCTTCTCCACGGGTCTCCACGTGGGTGGGCCTGTTGACCGTCTCTCTCCACCACGAAGAGCCCACACGAGGGTGACTGTTGGCTCGGGACCCCGGGTGCGCCAAACCCGTACCTACCGAAGTAGGCCCCTGGGGACCTACCCTTAAAAATAAAACACAATTATAATATTTAAAAAGTTTACTTACCACCCTTGGGTTAGTAAACATTTTCAAACATATACTTTAAAGAGTTTGGTATAAGTTTAGTTCCTCAAAATAAATATAGTATTAAAATATTTTAGTTAATTGATGGAAATTAATAATTTCTTCACACTAGCCGTATATAGGCTAAGATCTTTGATATATAGAGTCAACATGAAAAATTCAATCCCATGGCCTGGATTTGAACCACGGATCTCCTGGTTTCCGTCCAGTGGCTCTAACCCATTGAGCTACCATGGCAAACTCATGTTGATTCAAAAAGATCTTAGCCTGCATACGGCTAGTGTGAAGAAATGATTAATTTCCATCAATTAACTAAAATAATAAGAGTTAAATGACGAAGCCTGGGACTTAAGTACTTACGATAGTAAGTCGCCACAAACGGTGTATCTCGAATATGGGAGCCCCTAGACGTCTACCGGGGAAATATATGAGTCAACTGGAGAATTTAATGTCAGGATGGCACGTTCGCCATGGTAGCTCAATGGGTTAGAGCAACTGGACGGAAACCAGGAGATCCGTGGTTCAAATACCAGCCATGGCATTGAATTTTTCATGTTCACTCTATCTATCAAAGATCTTAGCTTATATAAGTCTAGTGTGAAAAAATGATTAATTTCCATCAATTAACTAAAATAATAAGAGTTAAATGACGAAGCCTGGGACTCAAGTACTTACGATAGTAAGTCGCCACAAACGGGGTATCTCAAATGCGAGAGCCCCTAGTGGTCTACCGGGGAAATATACGAGTCAACTGGAGAATTTAAAGTCAGGACGGCACGTTGGCCGAGGTAGCTCAATGGGTTAGAGCGGCTGGACGGAAACCAGGAGATTCCTGGTTCAAATCCCGGCCATGGGATTGAATTTTTCATGTTGACTCTATCTATAGTATTACAATTTATTCCATTTCTATAAAAAAAGATAAAATTCCTAATAATAAAAAGTCTGGTATCTATTAATTTAATTGTTTCGAATGTGACTAAGTTTATAATGAAAAGAAGAAACGTAATTTAGAAAACAGAACGAAACAACATTTTCGTAACATTAAGTATAAACAGAATTGATAAATCGGCCGTAGCAGATCATTTTTGGTCATTTAACCATGAAATAAATCCAGAAGTTAAATTATTAAATTATTATTTTGTTTTGTCTGTAATGGCGTACATCCGTGTCACATTGTAAACGGAAATGCGGAAGATTCTTGAACTATTACATGCAGTAGTTACACATATTGTCGAAATATATTATGAATAACTACTTTTGTATAGTATTGTATTTTATTATTAAAAGCGATGTACCTTGAGGTATCGTTCCACAATAATATTAGAATTCCAGTCCTTGAAATTGTAATTCGGATAGCGTGCATTCAGAAATTCTTTTCCCCATGACGTTATTTCTGGCATGTTAAATTTTATTATTTAGCACGTCAAATGTTTATATTTCACTACCTATTCTTTTCAATACAAGAAGATCGGTTTACTTAAACAATTCCGCAGCTTCAAAATGCATCATGTAGGTACAGAAGGGGGGTTAAAATATGCTCTTTCTCGTTGATTGTAATTAAAGAAGTAAAGGAAACGATTGGATATAAATTAAGATATCCACACAAAGGAGAAAAATTTGTAATCAGTATTCTTAAGGACAAACCGGCCTTTCCCAGGAAGTTCCTGTTTCGCAAATCTTTAGGAAGATGATTTCTTGAAGAATCAGTCAAGCTAGTCTATGAGTCAGAAGCGGCTAAGTGCATTTAAACAAGAAAAATAATAGTGCTGAACTTTCAAAGCACAAGATGAATTGCTGTAGCAGTTCATGTAGCGGTAAAATGTAAAAAGTAACAGTTGATATATACACTTTCAGGTGTTGTTCCTCATCAGAATGACAGGCGTGAATTCCAAACAAGTGAAACTTCCAAATAATAATATTCATTTAAATAAGAGAATAATGACTCAAAGTACTAAGGCTACTCTTTAGTACTCTTTCTATTGTACAGTCACACGCAGGTCCAGTGTGACTCTCAAAGCGAGGGAAGCTCCAATTAATAATTTTCATTAAAATAAGAGAGAATATTGATTTAAAGAACTAGGGCTGCTCTATAGTACCCTTTCTATTGTATAGTCACACGTAGGTCCAGTGTCGAGGCATGGCTTTAAAAGCGAGAGAAGCTCCAAATAGTAATTTTCATAAAAATAACAAAGAATAATGACTCAAAGAACTAAGGCTACTCTTTAATACTCATATTGTACAGTCACGCGTAGGTCCAGTGTCGAGGTGTGACTTTCAAAGTGAGGGAAGCTCCAAATAATAACTTTTATTAAAATAAGAGAAAATAATGACTCAAAGAACTAAGGCTACTCTTTAGTACTCTTTCTGTTGTACAGTCACACGTAGGTCAAGTGTCGAGGTGTGACTTTCAAAGTGAGGGAAGCTCCAAATAATAACTTTTATTAAAATAAGAGAGAATAATGTCTCAAAGAACTAAGGCTACTCTTTAATACTCATATTGTACAGTCACACGTAGGTCTAGTGTCGGAGTTTGACTTTCAAAGTGAGGGAAGCTCCAAATATTAATTGTTATTAAAATAAGAGAGAATAATGACTCAAAGAACTAAGGCTCCTCTTTAGTACTCTTTCTGTTGTACAGTCACACGTAGGTCCAGTGTCGATGTTTGACTTTCAAAGCGAGGGAAGCTCCAAATATTAATTTTTATTAAAATAAGAGAGAATAATGACTCAAAGAACTAAGGCTCCTCTTTAGTACTCTTTCTGTTGTACAGTCACACGTAGGTCCAGTGTCGATGTTTGACTTTCAAAGCGAGGGAAGCTCCAAATATTAATTTTTATTAAAACAAGAGAGAATAATTACTCAAAGAACTAAGGCTACTCTTTAGTACTCTTTCTGTTGTACAGTCACACGTAGGTCCAGTGTCGAGGTTTGACTTTCAAAGCGAGGGAAGCTCCAAATATTAATTTTTATTAAAATAAGAGAGAATAATGACTCAAACAACTAAGGCTACTCTTTAGTACTCTTTCTGTTGTACAGTCACACGTAGGTCCAGTGTCGAGGTTTGACTTTCAAAGCGAGGGAAGCTCCAAATATTAATTTTTATTTAAATAAGAGAGAATAATGACCCAAAGAACTAAGGCTACTCTTTAGTACTCTTTCTGTTGTACAGTAACACGTAGGTCAATTGTCGGGGTGTGACTTTCAAAGTGAGGGAAGCTCTAAATAATAATTTTCTTTAAAATAGGAGAGAATAATGACTCAAAGAACTAAGGCTTTTCTTTAGTCTTACTCTTTCTATTGTACAGTCACACGTACGCACTTCTTGCATTGCAAGGCTGCTCACACTACGAGGTTCCCCTATCCACTCAGACGTTCCAATTTATTTCTGCAGCTGACCCATACAGAGTGGCGCTTTTGCTAATAACTTAAGCTTCACAAGAATTTCCTATTTGTCATCATTAAATACCAATTTAGAGGAAATACAATTGCTAATGCTATTGAAATATACTTACAGTTGTGTCTAAAATTGCCACTTAACAAATAAGCTTTTCTTGACACTCTACAGAGATTTTACGTGACAAAATCTGTCAGTGCTTGCTTACTGTCGAATAGACTTCCGGAAATCTATGATGCATGCTGTTCAAACTTGCGAATACGCAACTACAGAAGTGGTCAGTCTTTATTAAGCTCACGGAGCTACTCACTCGAATCTAAACAGCTGTCAAATTTTCCACACACTCCTGAAAACCTTAGATAAGCGATGCTTCATTCCACGCGCTTTTGCCTGTGCAAACAGCTGATTAAAACATTAAACAATCACTTAATTTCTACCGTATTCCCCTGTTTTTACAATAAGGTAATGTTTATCTTAAAGCTAATAGAAAAATAATTTTCGGTACAGGTACAGTACCTCATGTGACCGCCAAACATCAGATTTCTCGTTTCATCACATCAGCCCTTCTGTTGGTCACTTGCCAAAATTTAAGTGAGAATCCTGTTACTTTGTTGATTGGGTCCATTAATTTCCGAAGTCTAACACCCTTCATTGGCTATGCACCAGGAAGACCCCATCACCGGAATTCTCTCAGTCACTTACACTCTTCAAATGATAAATCGTAGTTCACACTCCACCAGCAGCCAAAGTTTTCTTTTGTTTCGTTGACCTGTGCAACAGAAACTGTTTCTACTGCACAACGTTTGAACACTTCTTCATAAAATTACACAGATTGCATTTGTCTTATTTCAACTTACATCCTCCAATGTTAAGTCATATCGGACGATGAATGAGATGATGTTCAAATGAGTACAGGGTACATAGAGCTTAGAGCTTAGAGCTACTTAATGATAAGAGAAAGCCTCCAACGTTAAGTCATATCGAACGATGAATGGTAATATGTTCACATGAGTACAGGGTACATAGAGCTTAGAGTTATCAAACATTCATGTTTCAGGATAAGAGAAAACCTCCAATGTTAAGTCATATCGGACGATGGATGAAATGATGTTCAAATGAGTACAGGGTACATAGAGCTTAGAGTTATCAAACATTCATGTTTCAGGATAAGAGAAAACCTCCAATGTTAAGTCATATCGGACGATGGATGAAATGATGTTCAAATGAGTACAGGGTACATAGAGCTTAGAGTTATCAAACATTCATGTTTCAGGATAAGAGAAAACCTCCAATGTTAAGTCATATCGGACGATGAATGAAATGATGTTCAAATGAGTACAGGGTACATAGAGCTTAGAGTTACCGGACATTCATCTTTCAGGATAACAGAAAACCTCCAACGTTAAGTCATATCGGACGATGGATGAAATGATGTTCAAATGAGTACAGGGTACATAGAGCTTAGAGTTACCGGATATTCATCTTTCAGGATAAGAGAACACCTCCAATGTTAAGTCATATCGGACGATGGATGAAATGATGTTCAAATGAGTACAGGGTACATAGAGCTTAGAGTTACCAGACATTCATCTTTCAGAATAAGAGAAAACCTCCAACGTTAAGTCATATCGGACGATGAATGAAATGCTGTTCAAATGAGTACAACGTACATAGAGCTTAGAGTTACCAGACATTCATCTTTCAGGATAAGAGAAAACCTCCAACGTTAAGTCATATCGGACGATGAATGAAATGATGTTCAATTGAGTACAGGATGCATAGAGGTTAGGGTTACCAGACATTCATCTCTCAGGATAAGAGAAAACCTCAACGTTAAATCATAACAGACGATGAATGAAATTATGTTCAAATAAGTACAGGGTACATAGAGCTTAGAGTTACCAGACATTCATCTTTCAGGATAAGAGAAAACCTCCAACGTTAAGTCATATCGGACGATGGATGAAATGATGCTCAAATTAGTACAGGGTACCTAGAGCTTACACTTACCAGACGTTCATCTTTTAGGATAAGGGAAAACCTACAACGTTAAGTCAAATCGCACGATGAATGAAATGATGTTCAAATGAGTACAGGGTACATAGAGCTTAGAGTTACCAGATATTCATCTTTCAGGATAAAGGAAAACCTCCAACGTTAAGTCATATCGGACGATGAATGAAATGATGTTCAAATGAGTACAGAGTACATAGAGCTTAGAGTTACCATACGTTCATCTTTCAGGATAAGGTAGAACCTTATCCAAATAACTCAACCTGTCCGGGAACCTCTTGAACTGACACGCTTCCAGAATCTGATTGTAAATGGAAAGATTATTCTGTGGATTTGATAAACTGTTGTTATGCCTTTAGGATACCAGAATGATAATATTTTTGGAATATTAAACTTCAGAATATTGCCCATGTATGCGTGTCGTACTGAAGACTATTACAGGACCATGGTTATAAAACAAATGAAATGAATTTATATCTGATAACTACTTGCAATTGTTTTGCATGTTGTTCAGGGTGCATTTGTTCCATTTATGCTTTCATCATATCTTAAATATTCTGTGTTCACCTGAAAGCATATTCGGCTAGGAGATATTCACGTTCAATGGTTCTTTACGAATTTAGTCTTTAATTAACACTTTAGAAGTTAATTTAGAGAGTTTAAAGAAGTTAATTCAAATGAGAATAGTTATTTTTAGTGATGAACTATTGATATGATCCTGAAAGGAAAACACAATCAGCTAATCAGACTTTGTAACGGAACATAACCTAAAAATTGTGACGCATTAGCTGTGCCAGTAAGATGGCTGCGGCAGTGTTTACAAAACGTCATATTGCTACTTTAGCATTAGAAGACAGAGGTGGTGTGACTCTTTGTTGAGATACAAATGTCTGCTTAAACTTTCGTGGAGAATGCTGCGAAAGAAATAGTTATTTGTGATGCAAGCGTTAAAAGAGTGGGAGGTGTGATTGCGAAAGGAGGCCACTGGTCTATATAACCCTTTTAACCCATATATCGTACACTATTTTAAGACAGTCCAACTTGGTTTGGAGTCCACGGTATAAGCTGTAGGTCCTCTCGGCTCACTGTCATCTCCACTATCACCCTAACATTGGAGGTAATATGGACAACGCTCTCCGGCTGCCTCCACATGAGAAATAGGTCCGGTCATTACGTGGTTGGGAGATGTTATCCCGAAAGCCAAGCTTGGTGACCAACCAACCATATCTCCCCATTCAGGAATTTTCTTCGAAAAATTAAGAGGGGACGTGCGAGAAAATGATCAAAAACCCAATTTTTTATTGTTTTGTAAAATACTATATAGTGTTAGCTATCAAACACCAAAATATTATGACTGCAGGTGGTCTGTATGTACCTTTAAAAAATTAAATGCCCTAGTGTTGCATAGTAACATAGTCGCAACACATCGTCTTCCGTCAGCTGTCTTGGAATCTATAAAGCCCACCTACCAATTCTTAGCACACCCAGACTTGCTAAACAAATGTCTCTATGGAGAGACACAAAACCCAAATGAAAGCATCAACAGTTTGATATGGAAAAGGTGTCCCAAAACATCGTCTTCCATATTGGTGAAAATTGCTACATTTGATGCTGCAATAGTGTTTAATGATGGGAATGTTGGCAGAAAGAAAGTTATGTATCATTTAGGGTATCAACCTGGTGTGTTTATGGAAACAATTTTGCAGAGTATCGACAACATTCGCATCGCTGGTGCAGAAAAGTTATGAAATTAATGCAGAAAGAAGCAAGACAGAAGAGGAATTTAAAAAGAAAGGCTGAAGAAGACCAGAATGAGAATACAGACTATCGATATTGGAAGTTCTCACTTAAAATTAAAAGGAAAACCTAATAATACTTATTGTATTTTTAATTGCCTTTCCCCCTAACTTGCATTTCCTACAACTTCAACCCATTTTTCTCTCAAACTACTTCATCTACAGTGATGCAGTTTAGCACACAGCTTTCTTATGCCATAATGAAGATTTTGTCGGTTCTAGAATTGGATTAAGCTCCAGATGGAATGTGATGATACAAAATATATGAAATTATTTTAATTGTTAAAGGATGCATATGATTAGCACTTTTTTAATTCTAGAAAGCTTCAATAAGAAATCTAAATCCAACAAATTCATTTTAGTGTGTTTTAAAATAAAATACAAAATTTCAGAAAGATAGCATATGTGATTTTTGTAAAAAAATGGGCTTTAGTTAAAAAATATCTCTGCGTATAGAAAAAATATGTAGCATTAGTTATAAATAATGGAAATTATGAAAAAAAATCTGCATATTAAATGTATTATCTTAAATGACTATACTAAGTTTCACTTCTCCAACTTGAAAACTGTGGATGTTATGTCTATTTATGTAAGACCCCGGATATTTGTATACGTCCCCACTTAAGGGTATGTGTGACTGAAATTGTCAAATTCTGAACTAATAATGCTTTTTCAAATTTACACCATAGGTGTAGTATAATGTAAACATGTTACAACCTAAATTTAAACCATTTTTCTCCAGCAGTTTAGAAATTATGATAAATTTTCTATGTTTTTTGTTACGTCACTAAAAAAGTCCCTTGCGACAAAATATTTTGAATTTTGGTCTAATATTTTAACCCTATGTTCATAATACACGTACTTTTTGAAATTGCTCTGGTTTTTTCTGTGTCTCCTTTAGTTTAGGTCACAAAAATTTTTTAATTTACAAATATTCTTTTTTGTCAAAAAAAACTGTAAGTTTTGTGTTTGAAAATTAAAAATATATGCTTATATAAATTTCACAATAAGACCTAGGGCAATTTCCATTCCTCATGATATTCTGAACCTGTGTAGGAAATTGCATGAATGTAGTACAAAAACTGCATCGCAAGGAGCATTTTACAGGAAGAAAAATGCTGAAAATATGAACATTGAGAAAACAGCGATTAAAGATTTGATTGCATAACTCAAATTAAAATCCACCAGGCTGATAGGTTGGACCCTCAGATTTATTTTTCCTCTCCTCTGTTGCTGCTTTTTCCAGCTTTTTCTTCTTTAGATGTTGCTTTTCTTCTGCAGAACTTCGTTTCTTGCTTTGCAGGATACGAGTCTGATCTCGCTGCACTGAAGTTTTCCTTGCTGAGTCTACTACACTTTCACCTCTGATATTTTGCTGCAGCTCCAATTACTTAAGACTACCCATGTTAAACTCACTGATGCTTTTAATAACAGCAAGATCCAAATTTTGTTTTGATATGAAAACTTCCTTTGGGCACTTATTCCATATGACATGATGCAAAGATTCATTGGCATTCTGTGTTTTTCCTGTTTTGCACCTCTCTAGTAATGTTGTAGAAGCCAGCCTCTGATATATTGGCAACATTTTAGGAACTATTTTGTCTGAAAGCCTTATTTTTCTTTTCTTGAATTGAAAATTTAAGAACGGAAAACAGACAAAGAATGTGGATGTAGGCAAAAGAGGGCGTGACTCTGACAGAGTTTAAAGGCCACTGACATTTAAATAAGCATTTAAAAATGGCATTCGGAGGCAAATTATGCATTTTTCACATTCGGGAATGTCTAAATTATTGTATAAAATTAAAATAAAAAAGTCGTTATTTTCACGATTTTCATGAAATTTCAGTCATACATACCCTTAAAGGTTTAATACCTGTACTAGCTTGTCCGAACTTGATTCATTGTATCTATGCCCCCAAGAGGACCATTCTTGGGAAACAGTCACACCACACCGGTTTCGGAGACTAGAGACTCTCCTATCTGAGGAGGAAGTTTCACCAAAAACATATCATTCTGCCACGCAGTATCCAGACACCCGCCGGCATTTCTACCCTGAAAGAGATCACCAGGTGTCAGGTAATGTGACCCGATAATGGAGATGAAATGGAGGGCAAGAACTTCGGGGGATGTAGTTAACCTACCCTGCATTCACCTGTCTACCCAGAAAACCCCCAGGAAAAACCATGGCTCAGGTCAGACCAGCAATGGGAATCAAACCCGGACCTCCGTTATGCGACCACAGCCGAAACCAACTTATCCATTCCGCTCCACTAGTTTAATACCTTAGTAGTAAACACTTAAAACATCGACCTTTTCGCACATTTTAAAGGATTGCTGACTTGATGTGTGACATCGGTAGCCATATATCAGTAGTGCTTGGGTTCAATAGGAACCCGATGATTAACTTTGTTCAGCTTTTGTTGAGCGATGAGTTATGGACCGTGTCGAGGAAGATAATGCCTTCATTTCCACTGTTTTGCCCCTGGAAAGAACACAACCTGCCACGCAGATTCCTGTTTGTTATTCCGTGACGTGACTAAAGCATTGCTTCCTGAACCTGCTGCTATATATATCCCTCACAACATGCAAAACAGGGACTTGCGAAAATTCGCAAGATGTACAGTGCACCATTCAGTTAGGTGTTCCAAATGTAGCCAATACATAACTTCCAATAAATGAATTAAATAAAAAATTGTTATACGTACATGACTTTGGTATTCAATTTTCTTACTACCCCCAGAATAATAGAAATAGACCACCGTAGAAATGGCTTACCACACATTACCTTAATGGAGTTAGCTTTTTACCTGATTAAGAAAGACAACAACTGTATAGCAACTTCGCCTTCCAGAAACATAATGAAAAATTTCAAAGACTAACGAGAAACAACTAAACATCATTTGTAGATAGAATTTAAAAAGTTATTTGACCTATATTCTGTGTTCTAAAAGGGCCCAGCTCACATACAGGGTGTATAAAAATGAATATCGGGGTTTTAGCTCTATAATATGTATTACATTCAACTTACAGTTATAAATATGTCAAATGAAAAAGCTACTCAAACATTTATTCCAAGAACCTTACTTTTGTCACACAGCACACATCAAGTCTATAGCCGAGTTCTTCCTAAACGTTGATAAGTGTGTATTCAGTAATTGTAGCTACAGCTGCTTCAATCCAGTTCCTTAATTCAAGGAGGTCAGCTGGTAGCGGAGGCACGTACACACGATCCTTGATGAAGCCCCAAAGGTAAAAATCGCATGGCGTTATGTCAGGTGAACGTGGAGGCTATGCTTAGCAAGCTCTGTCATTAGGGCCCTTGCGACATATCCAGCGCTCGGGTACAGTGACGTTCAACCAATCGCGTACTTCCTTATGGCAGTGAGGTGGCACACCATCTTGCTGGAAAATGAAGTTCTCTGGCTCATTTTCTTCCAACTGAGTGAAGAGCCATTGCTCTAGTGTACCAAGGCAAGAAGTGCCAGTTACAGTAGGTTCACCAAAAAAGAAAGGCTCATAAAATTTTGCCGGGATACGGCACAAAAAACACTCACTTTAGGGGAATCTCGTTGCATTTGTACCATCTCATGAGGATTTTCTGAGCCTCAGATGCGCACATTATGAGTGTTAACATGTCAACTAAGGTGAAATTTCGAATCATTACTGAAGACATGATCCATAAAACCGTGATCGTCATGAAACAACATGTCGTTTGCGAAGTTGGCACGTAATCCGTGGTCTGTAGCCTTTAGAGCTTGTAATAACTGTAAACGGCAAGGACGCAGTCATAAGCGTTTTCTTACAACTTTCTAAATAGTCTATACAGGAACTTGTAATTCACGACTAGCCTTCCGGACTGATTTCTTTGGGCTACGAATGAACGACTCTCTCACTCGCTCAACAGTCTCTTCACTTACTCTTGGTCGTCCTGTACTCTAGGCAGCCGGTATCTTCAAACTGATGGTACTATCTACGAACGTTATTATCATTAGGAGGATCACAATCGAACTTAATGCGGAACGCACAGTAACTACAGATTCGGTCTTTGGAAACTACAAGACACAGAACACTTTCTGTTTACTAGTCGCCATATTTGTTACTACCGCTGTCTAGGGGATTGCGGCAGAAAGATTGTACGCACACTCGCACTGGAGCCAACAAATAAAACTGAGTGGCTTTTTCATTTGACATATCATTTATAACTGTAAGTTAAACATGATAAATAATATAAAGAGTTAAAACTCCGATATTCATTTTATACACCCTGTATATTAAGTGTATAATGACCACCTCTTACACCTTACCATTTATACAATCATCACTCAAGATGAAGAGAACTTCTCAGAACATTTACAGAAAATTCAAGATAAGCATTTAATGTTAAGTCATATCGGACGATGAATGAAATGATGTTCAAATGACTACAGGGTACATAGAGCTTAGAGTTACCAGATATTCATCTTTCAGGATAAGAGAAAACCTCCAACGTTAAGTCAAATGGGACGATGAATGAAATGATGTTCAAATAAGTACAGGGTACATAGAGCTTAGAGTTACCAGACATTCATCTTTCAGGATAAGAGAAAACCTCCAACGTTAAGTCTGTAACGGGATTATATTTTCGTTCATCTTCAACTAATAAGAAGCAAGCCAACTTTTTATAAGATCCAAGTCGAGTTTTAATATGCTGAGAGTCGTGAGATCTTTTCTCAGGTGTGGATACGGATTTTTGGTGAAAATAAAATTTAGATGAGTCCAATTTTCTAATATATTATTTAATTATATAATACGAACTATGATTCACTCTTATCTATTATAAATATTGAATAACACTTTTTGAATCTTATTAATTTTCCTTTACAATTACAATCCTCGTAACATCTTTCCTCCTTCCCCAGCAAGACACAAGATTCACACTTTTTCTAGATTATTGATTTTCTTGTCCCCATAGCAATTCCCACCTTATTTTGTGATTGGCCGATTCACTGACACGTCATCACACCACGTCATACCACTACTACTTCGGCCAATCACACAACTACATACATTTTTATATATTTATTATTCCTTCGAACATTACTAAACAAAAATACTGTTACAAATGCCCCTCTTCGAAATATATGGAAAATAACCAAACAAAGGTATTAACAATCTGTTTCCATATATTTCGAAGAACAGCCCCAATTTACAATTTCGTTTACAACAATGAACTGTAACATAAATATAACATACATAAAACACAACAATAAATGAACATTAATTAAAATACAACAATATATTGACATTTAACAATAATATACATGTTTTATTATTTAACTATTTTAACAATAAGTACTCCGTTGATTACAAATCTCTTGTATCCACACTTGCTTCTAGAAATGCTTGTCTTATAGCTATGGGTAAAGGTCGGCTTTTATGTGTATAGGGATCAGTATCATTCACTTTAAATGTGTGTGTGTATTTGTTACACAGTCCAGGTTTTGAACTAAAGGCTTTTCTATTCTTTAATATACACAATTTCAACTGTTCTTTTCTCGCTTGGTCTAAATTGTATGTGTTTTCTAACTTTACTTGTAATATTCTCTGGAATTCTATTTCTTTCTCCACTTGGCTTCCGCCGTTCTTATCTTGTATTGTATATAATTGGCAACAATGCTTTTCAAGGTCAGTTACATTATTTTGCAATCCATTAATAATTAAATTCTTCCCACAATTTTCATCTTCATCGTATTCAATATTACCATTTTCTTGCAAAAGTATATCTTCCACAAAAAACCTTTCATTATTTATATTATCCCTGTTCTCTTCTTTTCTTCCATCTTCTTCCAATAATTTTATTACTAATAAATCATTTTCTGTCTTAACCTTCATTTCATGCATTTCGAAATTCAATACACTTTGCCATTCATATAATAAATCATTACCCACAATTACATCTCTTGCCAAATGTGGAATTACCAACGCAATGAAATTGAAATTCCATTCACCTATTCGCCCCTTAATTAATACTTGATATTTAATCCTATCCTTTTTCTTCCCAATTGCAGTACTGCAGTAAACGTTACACACATTTAAATATTCCACTTTATAGTTAGCTAACAGATTTTTAAACAATTCCTCACTTATCACAGTAGAACTGGCTCCAGTATCAATCAAGGCTGTATATTCTTTATCCCATAGGTAAATAATTATCTGAGGTGGGTTAACTAATTCCTTATTTTTCTGCAAGAGAGTGAGCTTATTTCCGTTATCTTCAACTTTCAATTCGCCCTGTGTCATCCTCACCGAACCACTTTCCAGAGCACAAAATGATTTGGTTTTTAGTTTTCCATCTCCCTCTGATTATTACTTTCATTGTTGGTTAGGTTGGTGCTATCGTTTATACTCACATCATTCTCTGTGCTTTGTGTATTTTCGACTCTTTCATTTTGATTACTTCTTTCAAATCTCACACCCCTAAAATCTCTTTGATTTGCACTAAATAAACTAGTACCTCTACCCCTATTAAAATTACTTATTCGCTGATTATTTCCTCGATAAAATCTTACATGGTTTATTTGATCATTTCTTCCAATTCTCGTCGACTGATTGTTATGATAATTCCTTTGCACATTATTTTGAACTCCACTTCCTGTTCCGGGAATTACAGATTCATAAGTTCGTCTAGGATCATAACCTCTTCCTTCAAATCTTTGATTTCTCACGGGTGCCCCGCCCCAATTTAAACTCGTCCTATTATTCCTATTATTTGTAGGTTGTGATTCCTGTCGATTTCTTCCTCGCTCAATATGGACGTTATTATAGTTACCATCACAGGATGTAGTATCATTAATCAGGTTATGTGCTTCAAATTCGGATAATAATTCAATCATATCAGAGAAATCGATAGGCTTAGCCACAATTAAATGATTTCTGATATGTGGTGGATAATGACGTATTAGCATGTTGACAATTTCTGTCTCAGAAATTTCGGATTGATCAACTTACTTTTGTTTGCTAATTTTAAGAAATATTCAGTCATAGAAATCCCTTTTTTAAACTCAAACCTACCCGTTGCTAACTCAACTTTTATTCTTCTTTGTCTCTCAGGTCCCCAAAATCTATTTATAAACAGATTTCTGAAAGTACTGTATGTTTCATGTGAAGCCAAAGTTAACCTTAACCACTCAAGAGCATTTTTCTTCAAACAACGTTTTACTATTACCATCCGAAATTCATTGGGAATTCTCTTAATACGGAAATATTCTTCCAATTCCCTAAGAAATACTTTTGGATTATCACCTGATTCCTCATCAAAACTTGGTGGACTAATATCATTTAGTGAATAATGTACACATTCATTTTGACCTAGACTGTGGAGTTGTGTGTGTGAGGACATGTTCTGTGTGTTTCTGTGATAATTAATATCATTATCTGGACTCACAAAATCACTATATTCACTTACTACATCACTAGACTTCTGATGATTGCTTAATTCACCTGGTAAGTCACAATCGTTTATATTTGTAATTCTAGACATTTCTTTCCCGTTATTTACTTTTCTAGCCTGTAATGCAATTACAACTTGTGTCAATTTTCCTAAGTTATCCTTTTCTTTTTCAAAATGTTCTTTTACCTCTTTAATTTGCAAAATTACTTCTTCTTTTGCTTTACTTATCTCTTCAATTTGTAACTTTATTTCCTCTTGGTGTATCTTACTTTCATCATGTTGTAATTGCATTTCAGAACAAATTACATTGATTCTTTGTTCTACTTTATCTCCTAATTCTTCTCTTTGTTTTTGTGTTATTTCTGCCTGTTGTATCCTAAATGTTTCTAACTCTTTGTTTAATTCCATTCTTATTTCTTGTTTCACAATGTCCTGACCTAACCTAGTTTCCTGAATTATCTCTCTCAACTCATTGACTTCCTTTCTATTCTCATCCTTATTAATCTCTATGATCTGCATGAGCCTTTCCATATTATCCCTACACTCTTTTCTCCCTTCTCTAATCTCCTGTGAAATTTCAGATTTTAATTCCTGTTTTAGCTTCTGTAATAAATTAATTTCTAAGTTACTCACATTTTGTGCTAGTTCCTGTCTTACTCCTACATCTAAATCATTCATTTTCTTAGTTAAATCGTTTACATTTTGTTCTATTTTAGAATCTAAATTACTCATTTCTGATTTTACATCTTTCATTCTAGAATCTAAATTACTTATTTCTGATTTAACATCTCCTATTTCTGATTTTACATCTCCTATTTCTGATTTTACATCTCTCATTCTAAAATCTAAATTCTTTGCATTTTGTTCTATTTTAGAATCTAAATTACTCATTTCTGATTTTACATTTTCATTCTAGAATCTAAATTACTCATTTCAGATTTAACATCTCCTATTTCTGATTTTACATCTCCTATTTCTGATTTTACATCTCTCATTCTAAAATCTAAATTCTTTGCATTTTGTTCTATTTTAGAATCTAAATTACTTAACATTCTTGTTATTCTTTCCAACATTGACTCATTATCTATGCTTAATCTTGCATCCTCCCAATTCATTCCTACACTATCAGTAACTTCTCCTTCCACTATTATTTCTTTTCTACTCGCCATCTTTTTGACTATTTTCTGATTTCTTAACAACATAAATCTACTACTACTACTATTATTTTTTTTTTTTAATTTCACTCACTTAGACCAGTTCTCGTTTTCTTCTTTCTTCTCTCTTCTTTCTTCTTTCCTTTTAAATTCCCACGGAGCTGCACGATGCTTTAATCTCCTCTTCTTTATCCTATTCGAGCCCCACGTTGGGCGCCATTTGTAACGGGATTATATTTTCGTTCATCTTCAACAAATAAGAAGCAAGCCAACTTTTTATAAGATCCAAGTCCAGTTTTAATATGCTGAGAGTCGTGAGATCTTTTCTCAGGTGTGGATACGGATTTTTGGTGAAAATAAAATTTAGATGAGTCCAATTTTGTAATATATTATTTAATTATATAATACGAACTATGATTCACTCTTATCTATTATAAATATTGAATAACACTTTTTGAATCTTATTAATTTTCCTTTACAATTACAATCCTCGTAACATCTTTCCTCCTTCCCCAGCAAGACACAAGATTCACACTTTTTCTAGATTATTGATTTTCTTGTCCCCATAGCAATTCCCACCTTATTTTGTGATTGGCCGATTCACTGACACGTTATCACACCACGTCATACCACTACTACTTCGGCCAATCACACAACTACATACATTTTTATATATTTATTATTCCTTCGAATATTACTAAACAAAAATACTGTTACAAGTCATATCAGACGATGAATGAAATGATGTTCAAATGAGTATAGGGTACATAGAGCTTAGAGTTACCAGACATTCATCTTTCAGGATAAGAGAAAACCTCCAACGTTAAGCCATATCGGACGATGAATGAAATGATGTTCAAATGAGTACAGGGTACATAGAGCTTAGAGTTACCAGACATTCATCTTTCAGGATAAGAGAAAACCTCCAACGTTAAGTCATATCGGACGATGAATGAAATGATGTTCAAATGAGTACAAGGGTACATAGAGCTTAGAGTTACCAGACATTCATCTTTCAGGATAAGAGAAAACCTCCAACGTTAAGCCATATCGGACGATGAATGAAATGATGTTCAAATGAGTACAGGGTACATAGAGCTTAGAGTTACCAGACATTCATCTTTCAGGATAAGAGAAAACCTCCAACGTTAAGTCATATCGGACGATGAATGAAATGATGTTCAAATGAGTACAGGGTACATAGAGCTTAGAGTTACCAGACATTCATCTTTCAGGATAAGAGAAAACCTCCAACGTTAAGCCATATCGGACGATGAATGAAATGATGTTCAAATGAGTACAGGGTACATAGAGCTTAGAGTTACCAGACATTCATCTTTCAGGATAAGAGAAAACCTCCAACGTTAAGTCATATCGGACGATGAATGAAATGATGTTCAAATGAGTACAGGGTACATAGAGCTTAGAGTTACCAGACATTCATCTTTCAGGATAAGAGAAAACCTCCAACGTTAAGCCATATCGGACGATGAATGAAATGATGTTCAAATGAGTACAGGGTACATAGAGCTTAGAGTTACCAGACATTCATCTTTCAGGATAAGAGAAAACCTCCAACGTTAAGCCATATCGGACGATGAATGAAATGATGTTCAAATGAGTACAGGGTACATAGAGCTTAGAGTTACCAGACATTCATCTTTCAGGATAAGAGAAAACCTCCAACGTTAAGCCATATCGGACGTAGAATGAAATGATGTTCAAATGAGTACAGGGTACATAGAGCTTAGAGTTACCAGACATTCATCTTTCAGGATAAGAGAAAACCTCCAACGTTAAGTCATATCGGACGATGAATGAAATGATGTTCAAATGAGTACAGGGTACTTAGAGCTTAGAGTTACCAGACATTCATCTTTCAGGATAAGAGAAAACCTCCAACGTTAAGCCATATCGGACGATGAATGAAATGATGTTCAAATGAGTACAGGGTACATAGAGCTTAGGGTTACCAGACATTCATCTTTCAGGATAAGAGAAAACCTCCAACGTTAAGTCATATCGGACGATGAATGAAATGATGTTCAAATAAGTACAGGGTACATAGAGCTTAGAGTTACCAGACATTCATCTTTCAGGATAAGAGAAAAACTCCAACGTTAAGTCATATCGGACGATGAATGAAATGATGTTCAAATGAGTACAGAGTACATAGAGCTTAGAGTTACCAGACATTCATCTTTCAGGATAAGAGAAAACCTCCAGCGCTAAGCCCTATTGCATTATTATCAAAATTGGTTTAATATTTCTTAAGATAACTAGGAAGACGGTCTTGGTGAAAGGTTTTTGTTGTATTCAGTGACTTATTTTGACATATATGAGTGTGTGTTTGTGTGTGTGTGTGTGTGTGTGTGTGTGTGTGTGTGTGTGTGTGTGTGTATGTATGTGTGTGATATGGTATTGCATTTACAAACACTCGCATTTGTTTACTCAAAATACTCACTTTTTTCATTGGTTTCAGAGGGTATCAGAACGTGCATTTCTAGTCAAATCTCAATTTGGTATTTCAGATGGAATGCAATCTTTTCTACAATAACTCGAAGTAAGTAGCAGAGATGTTCAAACCTTAATGAAATCACACTATGGAATATTATTATGATATGATAAACGAATTTCGCTAGGTGATAATTTCGCTAAATTTCACGAAAATCACTGTCGATTAAATAAACGGCCAGTAAATGGAGTGAGGAGGCACACAGCAATTTGGGAATTGGCCGTTTGAGTTAAACGATGTGTATTAAACAATAAAAACCCGCAGTGAGCGGTAAATGGGTTGAATCACAGAGCATAAAGCTAGATTATTATTTGGTCACCGGTGTTGGCAACAAATTTGCAACGTGGCCGAAAAAAGCGAGGAGAAACGACGCGGCATTTGGGATCTACTCTTGTATAAACACTTATTGATTTCCATATTTCAAGATAAAGATTACCTTATTGCAGTTACAAAGGAATGCAATGGAATTTAAGTGTAGTCAAATGTTTTGGTCGTTATGTGATGTATGCATGAATTTCTCTACTTTTGTACAAACACTTATTGCTCTATCTACTTCAAGATAAACATTATCTTATTGTAGTTACAAGGGAATGCAGTGGAATTTAAGTGATAGTCAAATGTTTTGGTCGATATGTGATGTATGCATGAATTTCTCTACTCTTGTATAAACACTTATTGCTCTATCTACTTCAAGATAAACATTAGCTTATTGTAGTTACAAGGGAATACAGTAGAGTTTAAGTGATAGTCAAATGTTTTGGTCGTTATGTGATGTATACATGACTTTCTCTACTCTTGTACAAACACTTATTGCTCTATCTACTTCAAGAATAACATTATCTTATTGTACTTACAAGGCAATACAGTAGAATTTAAGTGATAGTCAAATGTTTTGGTCGTTATGTGATGTATACATGACTTTCTCTACTCTTGTACAAACACTTATTGCCCTATCTACTTCAAGATAAACATTATCTTATTGTAGTTACAAGGGAATACAGTAGACTTTAAGTGATAGTCAAATGTTTTGGTCGTTATGTGATGTGCACATGACTTTCTCTACTCTTGTACAAACACTTATTGCCCTATCTACTTCAAGATAAACATTATCTTATTGTAGTTACAAGGGAATACAGTAGACTTTAAGTGATAGTCAAATGTTTTGGTCGTTATGTGATGTATACATGACTTTCTCTACTCTTGTACAAACACTTATTGCTCTATCTACTTCAAGATAAACATTATCTCATTGTAGTTACAAGGGAATACAGTAGAATTTAAGTGATAGTCAAATGTTTTGGTCGTTATGTGATGTATACATGACTTTCTCTACTCTTGTACAAACACTTATTGCTCTATCTACTTCAAGATAAACATTATCTTATTGTAGTTACAAGGGAATACAGTAGACTTTAAGTGATAGTCAAATGTTTTGGTCGTTATGTGATGTATACATGACTTTCTCTACTCTTGTACAAACACTTATTGCTCTATCTACTTCAAGATAAACATTATCTTATTGTAGTTACAAGGGAATACAGTAGACTTTAAGTGATAGTCAAATGTTTTGGTCGTTATGTGATGTATACATGACTTTCTCTACTCTTGTACAAACACTTATTGCTCTATCTACTTCAATATAAACATTATCTTATTGTAGTTACAAGGGAATACAGTAGACTTTAAGTGATAGTGAAATATTTTGGTCGTTATGTGATGTATACATGACTTTCTCTACTCTTGTACAAACACTTATTGCTCTATCTACTTCAAGATAAACATTATCTTACTGTAGTTACAAGGGAGTACAGTAGACTTTAAGTGATAGTCAAATGTTTTGGTCGTTATGTGATGTATACATGACTTTCTCTGCTCTTGTACAAACACTTATTGCTCTATCTACTTCAAGATAAACATTAATTTTTGTATGTACAGGGTATAACAGTAGAGTTTAGGTAATTGTCATATGGTTTAAAATTGGTTATGTTAAATTGCATTAGCTTTGCATGTCCAAGGTTTTAAGAATTAATACCAGCCTCTCGTTTGAACAAAACATAATCAGAAATCTCGAGCGCGAGCGGGGAATTGGAGTGTGATACAAGGGGAAATTGTTTCATATAACTTATGTATTTTAGGATTTTCAGCATTCACTGGAGAAGGCCTTATCAAGATAATTCACATTTACCAAGATTGGAACTCAGGAATTACTGATTGAGGGATATAGATTGGTTAACATTTTCATACAATTATAAATATCCTAGAATAGAAATGGATATAATATTTGATGTGAGGTCTATAGTACCTCAAACTTTTCTGCAGTCACTTTCCTTGCCTGTCCTTTGTCTTCCCTTTTCTCGATCATAACAAGCTATAAAAATATTTACAGTATAAGCGCGAAGGTTACAGAGTAAAGTACAAAGTTGGGTTTCATTTGGTTGGTAGCCTCGAGTGAGTGGCATCTATTGATGGAAGAGGGCGAAAGTGCCCCTGGGCCCTGGGTAGAGTGGGGGAACAGCAATATTCTCTAGTGTTATTTTTATTGCAGCCATCTGGCGAGCTCCAACACTCTTAGGTTTCCTTTTATCGTTCAATACCAACACACACAGAGTGTATACAAAGCTATGTGGCCAACACTGCACTTGTGATAAAACTAGAAATAAATTTCATCCTCCCATAATGTTTAAAAACAAAACACTGGGTATAGGATATAAAACTATATTGTAGATGGACATTCAATTCTTTATCAACATCTATGCCGATTTTCTTTTGTCAATGTTCTTTATTTGTTTAACTATGTTATACGTGGGTAAGTCAAATGAAAACTTTTTAAATAAATTTATTAGATCGGTCAGTAATAACATATTCTTTACAGACCTGAGAGAACAGATACAAAATAATCACAGAGTAATACAAATGTGTTACTGCACTAATATAAATGTTGCACTGAACTAATAAAATGTTATACATACTTCCATAGTGAGAATTTACATGGTAAAACAGAAGAATAGACAAGATAAATTGAAACAGTAGATTATTAAGAAGTGGAAGTGTCATCACTGTAAAGCAGGTCCTGTGGTAGTCGTCGCTTCAGTCGCGTTGGCCGGCGACTTCGGACGCCGATGCTGTATGTCACAGCTCCTGGGACGTGGCGTAGATTGTAGAAGAAGCGTCGAGCAGTCTGTCGGATGAAATGGTGGAAAGGAAGAAGTCCCAGCTCGTGATGCAGCTGCTGGCTGCGGACAAACCAAGGAGCATTGGTGGCGATTCGCAAGAATCGACTCTGGATGACCTGTAGACGCCTCAGGTGACACGTACTGGCAGCCCCCCAGACCTGGCAGGCATAAGTAGTAAGAAGTCGAACCAGAGATCTGTATAGGAGCAGTGAAGATTCTAAAACAAGTGAAGTATGTTTGTGAAATAATGGAGACAGCTGTGAAGGACGAGTGGATGCCAGGGTAATGGTGCGGTCAATATGAGGCTTCCACGTAAGCCGAGTGTCCAGTAAAGTCTGTTTAGCCAACGTGTGTGCAGTTCCCAGTCAAAGGGACCTCAAAGAACCTGACCTTTCCGCCCACTAATGACCGTCATAAATCTATCTCCACACTTCAGAAAAGGAACACTGACGTTGGGGACCAATAGCAAGCCCGATTTTCTGAAAATGACAGTTGCATGTCTACTCCGCGTGGAGTCTCAGTTGCCAAAGTTCCAACTTCCAGTTGTTCTGTTCCATTAGGTGCAAGACGGTGATGTTAAAATGTTGCAACCTTGTAGAGGGGACCGTCAGGGGGAGGGTCCATGTTGTAAAACGATTATGAGGGTTCCTCAAAGAAAGCGGCCGCCGTGCAGTTGCGTTGAGTAGACAGACTTTAACACTCCAAGGTACTTGGCTGGCGTAGGTGAAGGGAGCCACGGCAGATAATCAGTCAGAAGACGTATAGGCGGAGGGAGATTATAGCGGCGTAAGGTAAATATCTTGGCTTAGGTATTCTGGGTATTAAGGGAGATGCACCAATTTTGACACCATTGAGTGAGGCGATCAAGAGAGAGCTGTAAAAATGAAAACTTCAAACATATTTTTAAATATTCTTTATTGTGCAGAAGTAGTACAAAACTGTATCACTTTCCAACATAATCTCCCACACGCTCAATGCAAGTTCTCCAGCAGTTTGAAGCAACAATGTTTATGGGTGTACACACGTTCCACGTTGGAACGCCAATTTGATGCAAATATAATTGGTGAACGATGACAAATATGATTGGCGAGCAATGAGGTTTCTCTCAGGGTATGCGTGGATGGGTGTGAGCAGAAAATTTTACAACACTGGAATGGCCGTCTCCGTATTATTTATTCACTGCTTCTTCTTTTCTAACCTCGAAATGGAAGCTGCCGACCGAGAGTTACCAATCTCGGTTTAGAATTATTGAATGCTAATCGTTTATTACTCGATAAATTTTTATGACCCGACAAATACTCAAGACAGAACAAGTAGACCGCTCTAATAGGCTTCACGTCTCAGACTCCCCTCTTAGCTTTAAGCCGAAGAATGTTTATAATGGCTTCCTAGCCGCGAACTGCCTCCGTCGGCCTTACGTCGAAGAGTGCCCCCTGACCACAGCTGCGTGTATATATCTCTAACTTTCCCTTTCAAAACTCTTTTAAACAAACAAAGTCCCTTTGTGGCTGTTTTGGTCGCCATTGTAAATGATCCAAAGAATTCCCTATTCATATACGTCAAGTGACAATTCCTTTAGAAACCTTCTAAGGACACTGCTCCTTTCATGGCTTTGTTAGACACTTTCCCTAACTCAACTGGCCTTGCCCTGGTCTTGACAAAGAACCAACATTCCTTCGACATCTATCATGATTCTTCTGGCAAACCATAATTTCGGTATCAAGTTACAAAGTGCATAAATGCCTTTAGAAAAAAATTCGTTTGGCAGTCCGCGGAACCACTCATGCACCTCGTGGCGTACCTCTTCATCGGAACGGAACTTCTTTCCTCCCATTGCATCTTTGAGTGCTCCAAACATACGGATATCACTTGGGGCAAGGTTTGGTGAGTATGGTGGATGAGGAAGACACTCAAAATACAGCTCTGTGATTGTTGTACGGGCAGTATGGGGACTTGCATTGTCATGTTGCAAAAGGACACCTGCTGACAGCAATCCACATCGCTTTGATTTGATTGCAGGGCACAGATGATTTTTTAGAAGATCTGTGTAAGATATAGTGGTTACAAAGGTCCAACTAGACATGTAATGCTCCAAAACGACGCCTTTTTTGTCCCAAAAGAGAGTCAGCATAACTTTTCCTGCTGATGGTTGTGATCGAAACTTCTTTGGTTTTGATAATGAGGGAAGGCGGCATTTCTTGCTCGCTCTCTTTGTTCCGGTTGGTGGAACTGAACCCAGGTCTCGTCCCCAGTAATTATTCTTGAAGGAAGCCATCACCTTCCCGTTCAAAGCGCCGAAGAAGTTCTTCACAAGCATCAGCACGTCGTTTTCTCAATTCAGGAGTCAGCTGCCGTGGCACCCATCTTGCAGACACTTTGTGAAACTGGAGCACATCATACACAATGTAGTGTGCTGACCCATGACTAATCTGTAAACATGCTGCATGTCATTCAGTGTCACTCGGTTTTCCTTCAATATGGCTTCAACTGCTGCAATGTTCTGTGGAGTCACAACTCGTTGTGTCTCACCTGGACGTGGAGCACCTTCCACTGAAGTCACACCATTTTTGAACTTCCTACTCCATTCATAGACTTTCTGCTCTGACAAACATGCATCACCGTACTGAACCTTCATTCGTCGATGAATTTCTATAGGTTTCACACCCTCACTACGTAAAACCCGAACAACAGAACGCTGTTCTTCTCTGGTGCAACTCGCAAGTGGGGTGGCCATCTTTATACTGATACTGCGACGGTATGTGCTGCCACCTACAGGCCATTCTGTACGCCGTTTGTAGCTCGCTTACCAGCTTACGGGATAATGGCACGAAATTTCGATTTGTTATTATATTGTCACCCGAGCGTCGCAACACCCTATAGAGTGGGCAAGCAGGAGAAGGGTCGACGTTCGCCCCGCCCCCTCGTTTGTCTTATAGCGTTAAGAAGGGATGGTTAGGACAAAAAACATCACTGCGCCGTCTCTTTCTGTTCCACCTGTGTTCTCGAACTTACGGGATATTTCATCTAATCGAGAACCTTCCAGATCGGCAAGCGGACCCTATATAAGCAACACGTCGTGCAAGAGGAGTTAGTCTTTCTCTACAACCTGGCACACCGGACTCCTTCACAAGCTTATCCACCTGGGCCTACCAAACCAATTAATCAACATCTTACACAGCTTTCTAAAACATCGCACTTTTAAAGTCACAGTTGCGGGGAAAACATCTACTCTCAGACCCGTGAGAGGCGGAGTCCCAGAAGGCTCTGTATTATCTCCTACACTATTTAGTGTATACATGGCAGACTTCCCAACCGAGCCGCGCGTCAAATGGCACAATATGCTGACGACGTGCTGCTCTTCTGCAAAGACAGACATATTCGCAGAGCCTTCAACCCAATACAAAGACACCTCCGTCTCACACAAGAGTGCTGCAGGCGTTGGCGGATGTCCGTTAACCCGGACAAAAGCCACGCTATTCTATTCACCAAGCGCCACACCCCCGCAGACTGCCCGGATTTCCATTTTAGAGGCCGAAGGATAGAATGGGTACCCTCTATCAAATACCTGGGAGTAGAGCTAGACAAGGGTCTGACTTTCCGTCGACACATCAGGGAACTCTCGGCGAGGGTTCAGGGAGGTATTGCATCCCTGTGTCCTATGCTGGGTTCTCGATCGGTGCCCGTCCGCGTAAAGCTATACCTTTTTCGAGCTCTTATAGTCCCGTTGATGCTATATGCCTGCGAGGTCTGGGGCATGGCCGCAGATTCCTGGCTGGCATATCTTCAACGCGCTCAGAATAGAGGACTTAGGTCCATCTATTCAGTAGGCCGATTCTTCCCAGTAAGGTTCCTCCATGAAGCCTCGGGTCTTCCATACGTGGAAGATGAAATTAGACGCCGGGCTACCAAATTATACGCACAGTTACCCTTGCACAGAAGTGCCCTGGTTTGGTCTCTTGGTGATTATGATCCCACCAGACGTCGTCGCCGACTATTCCGGGTCCCCCGCATGGCTTGCGGGCATCCGAGGTAACCACGGAGCATTTCCAGCAGCAGCAAAAGCTGAGCTCCCATAACCTACCAAGAGTTGTTGGTCTCAAAATTAAACAAAAATTCAGTCAAAATTCATTTCAAACTAAAATAAAATAAAAAAATTCTTTCTACGCCAGAGTGCTAGTGATAACATTCTATCCTTTTAGAGGAGTCAATAGACTACCTCACATGCAATCCACCATCCTCAAATAAAAACAGTCATCCTAACCCATCCCGAAAAGAAAATCCTATCTGTGGTTAAACCCTATCCTGGGTGGGCACACAGCAACAATCTTCAGGCTAACACAAGCCTACCAGTATCTGCGAGCGAGGAGTTAGTCAGTGCTTGACGAGCTAGCGGACGGACAAGAAGACTGCGTGCGTGCAACGGAAGAATTTACGTAATTGTGAGCGTAGTGGAACTTTAACGGACGAACTGGTGAACTGTAATTGTGTGCATTACGTAATTCTGTGTAATTGGCAAGTGTTAAACTGTAAGTCGGTGGAAATAAAGAACATTGTTGAGTTTGTGTAATTGGACTTTTTATTTCACGAACCCACAAAGTCACAATATATTTAAGGTTTTCATTTGACCCACCCTTGTGTATAATGTAGTAGTAGAGCGTGGCCTCGGCGTTTTTAAGAAACAACAACGATTGGAAATGTGTTCTGACAAGCAAGTAAAGACTATTAGATTCTTGAGACATCGTTCAGGGATGTTTATTATCTCTGGTTTTTGATAAAAGAATTTGGTGACACCCACTTGCGCAGTTTCAATATTCTCAAAATTACTGATGGTACGAGATCAGGGCTGTATGCTGGGTGTGGTAACAGTTTGATTCCTCTCAATTCCTGAATGTTTTCCATGGTTGTTCGTGCAGTATGGAGTGTTACATTGTTCTGTTACAGTATTAACTCTATTTCGGTTAACTAATGCTGGGTACCTCCATCTCTAAATTTCAAGAACTCGTTCCAGTTGTTGAGAATGAAGCTCTGTATCAATCGCCCTTCCGTTTGGAACAAACTCTCAGTGAATCATGGCTTCAAAATTCCCCCAGACCGAATTGCCTTTTTTTTAACAATGACTTTGGCAAGTTGGCGGGATTAAGCCACTGTTTCAAAGCATCAGGGTTTCGGTAATACACCCATTTTTCAACAATTCTCCTAACAATTCTAACACCCATAGAATTATGAATAGCTCGACAGATATCCACTGTACGTTCAGCCTGTTGAGGTGTCAGTTCATGAGGTACAGATCTACAGCTTCTGTATGATTTTCCAAGTGTCTTAATATGGCGACGTCTGAGGAGCTGTCGTAAAGTTTTTATTATCACCCTTTAAAAATTTAATAGAGAGTTTGTGTTGATAGGTGCTTGTTAGTTCTTCTCTACGTAGTCATCATTAACATTTACACATTTTTCCCAGAGTTTATTGATCTTCCGAATACCTTGATTGCAGAAGTCTGTAGAATTCGCTTTAAACCACTCTTCCACTTTATTAATGACGTCATTTGTGTTGTCAAATCGGTGACCACGTAACGGCTTCTTCATTTCCAGGAACAAGAAAAAGTAACTTGGTGCGAAATCGGGCGAATAAGGCGGATGCTGTAAGATCTCAAAGCCACATTCTCTTGTTTTCTCAACTGCAACTTGAGATGAATGAGCTGGTGCATTGTCAGACAGAAGACGAACAACTTTGGAGACCATACCACGTCGTTTCTTAATCAGAGCTGCTCGTAACTTGTCCAGAAGATTGCAGTAGTATCTGTCAGTGATGATTTGACCCTTGGCGAGATAATCTGTAAGGATGACTCCACGACAGTCCCAGAAAATTGAAAGCATGACCTTCCCAGCTGACTTTTGCACCTTTGCTTTTTTCGGAGGGGAGGAATCGGCATATTTCCATTCCATGTTCAAGGTTTTTGTCTCTAGATCATACTGATAGATCCAGGATTCGTGCATGGTTACCAGGCGATCAAAAAACAAATCATCTACATCCTGTTCCAACAGCATCAACATCTGTCTTGAAAGGTTACGCCGTGTTTGCTTTTGGAAAGGAGTTAGCAAACGTAGAACCCACCGTACAGACACCTTAGACATGTACAGTTCGTCCACACACTACCATAACTAAGATGTGTCTCATTCATGATCATTTGGATGGTTGCTCGTCTGTCTTCCAGTATTAAACACTCCACTTTCTTCACTGTGACAGCTGACGGTCTACCAGCTCTTGGTTCATCTGTCAGGGACATGTGACCAGTTTGAAAATTCCTTTTCCACCTCACAATAGTGTCATACGATGGACAATCATTTCCATAAACAGACGACATCTCATCATGGATTTCCCGGGCAGTTTTGTCCTTCAAATGCAGGAACTTGATCACACTACGACCCTCAGTCACTCCTGGCACTCGCTGTAAAAAAAAGACTCAAATCACTTAAGCTACCAATATTATGCCCTGAGGGATCAAAGGTGACACTGAAAAAATTTCATCTCTCTAAAAAAAACCTACCGGGTGATACTCGTATGGTATCCTTTGATGTACCAATTCTTCTAAAACCCTGGGTACATTTTTGTTTATTTTCTTGCAATAGTTGTCGTGTACCCTCAATTCCCATAAGGAAGGAGATCCGTCCCCTGCAGCTGCCGTGGTGCGAGCGCTGAGGACCCTTAGCACTCCTGGTACCTCTGACGTTACTAGAGGAACCTTGGGCCGAACATTCGAGCCGCTCCCTGAGTGTGAGCTGTTCGGATTGGGTTGGACTCGAGAGGGCAGTGTGTTCCCTACACTCACGGAAAATTGGGTACGTCCGGCCAGGCTTTGGCCGCCCGGAGGGGGTAGAGAGTTGCCTTATAAGTCCCGGGTACTAGCCTGCAGAGCTAGTAGCTGGTGTGCTAGGTCACCGGCGGCCCTACCAAGGCTGTTTGGTAGCTGGTCCATTTTGGATTGGCGCGTAAGTGACGTATCCACTTCCATCCTGCTGCCTTGTGCAGCGGGGGTCAGTTTATAAAATAGGTACTATCCTATGGAAAATAACCCAGGGGTCCCGGGTTCTGGTCCTACGTGTCTGGGACTAACGGGGGCAAAACCTCAGTCATCAATTTGATGTATCCTCAATATTCCAAACTTTATGTCTTCCAGAACGTGGTAAATCTTTGGTGTTTTCTTGTCCATTGTTGAAACTTTGAAACCATCGTTGTGCTACACGCTCACTAACGACACCTTGTTCTTCCACTTCACATATTCTTCGAGCTGTGACAGCGACTTTATAATCTTGTTTCTAGTAATGTTTTAGAAGTACTCTAAGGTCAAACTTTGTTATCTCCATTTTGTGATTGTGTATTAACAATGAAGGCTGATACAGGGTCGCATTGTACGCAACGCCAGCCATGGCATCCTGTAAATAGCATTGCCAAACCAACGAAATTCAATACATTTTCCAAAGCAACACAATACTTACCAGAAAACCTAATACTTAGAATATTTTTTTACTTGAATCAACACGCCCCGTTACATATAATAACATTAGATGTGCTTTACATGTTTTTATAACTGTGCAGTATCAGAAAAAGGAAATACATAGCTATTTTATATCGGAAAACACAAGAAAGAGAAAAGCACCAAACAAAAGAACGAAACGACATGACGTTCCTCATGCTCCGGCTTGGAAAATGAAATTAATATTTCTAAATTTATTGCACCTTTCGAATTTTCAACCTTTATCATCAGGCAAAATAAAATTTCTTTCAAATTACGCATCAACGTGGACACAAAATTAATATAAATATAAATATACAAATCACGATTCAAATGACGGCTATGGCATTCAACTGTTGAGTCTGCTCTACTCCTCCATTTATAAGGATAGTTGGGTTATGTAAGTTTGTTGCTAGGCAACCATATTTCTGCAGAACATTTAACATTTTTATGTTTCAGTACAAACTTTTCGGATACGTCACTCGAAATGTGTTACAAATTTTCACACAGGAATCTCCCAATCCTTTTAGTGATAATACCGCAATTCATCTTTATTACTGTTATAACTACAAACAGATAAAAGCAATTAATAAATTGGCGTGTTTCACTCAGCACTATCTTTGCACACGGAACCCAAAAGAACAATTGAGGACAGCGGAAGACTGTAAGCCAAATTACGCCATAAATTACTAACAGTTTCCCTTCCTTTGCTCGGCTCTTACTTTGCCAGATGCCCTCCCGTGACTTGGTAACAATATGGAGCCTTAAATATTCATTTATGAAGAGCCTTTCTCTGTCTTGAAAAATTTAATATCATTGTGCTACTTGACTCCATTAGTGATGAAAAAGACCTGATGTTGCTGCTCTGTGTGTGGAATTACGTGCCGCGGAGTAGATGCAAGGAAACGGCAGGCACTGAGAAAGTAAAAATCTTACTTATTAAATGGAAACATTCACATATTGACCCGGAAGTCGTACGTTTGAAACCCGACTCAATACCGATTGTAGACATATAAAGTATGTTAAGGAAAAGGCAGTAAATGTCGTTATGAAATAATCGTCCTATGTACACTGCGATCCATATAGAACTGAACCATTTCAATAGGCCATAATCTTTGAACCAATAATAGGACATAGTGCGACTTTGGGAGAATATAATACACAATTGGAAGATTACATTACACTATTTACATCTAGAGAAAATGTTGGAAGTATTCTCCACCAACATCTAAACATGTTTGTACTTGTCTCATCATATTCTCTCAAGTTTTACGGAGATGATATCGAATTGAGAGAAGGTTATTTAAGCAAATTGAGCAACGTGCCATACATATAATGACACTATGGAACTTGTAATCAGTTTCTTTGATAAGACTGGGTAACAATGAAAATGTTTCGGGCTTAAAAATGGTGAATTTACATGTATTTCCATTTGCTGAATTCAAACATTCCCATAAAAATGATAGATTAGATCTTGTTGTGAATATAAAGTGAAATTTCATTTTTAGAGTGAAGATTATAAACTTGGTGGAGAAATTTTGAAAATTAAGTAATACAAAGGTTAAGGAAGGCATCTTTGTCGGACCACAAATAAGAGAACCTGTAAAGGATCCTGCATTTGACCAAATTTTGGAGGGGAAAGAAAAGGAAGCTTGGGAAGCCTTCAAGGGTGTTGTTCATGGACTTTTAGGCAAAAAGAGATGACAACTACAAGCATTTGGTGACAGTGCTCCTGCTAAAATACCGTAACCTTGGATGCAACATGTCCCTTAAGATCCATTTTCTCCACTCCCACCTAGACTCTTTCCCTCCTAGTTGTGGAGCTGTTAGTGATGAACATGGGGAGAGATTCCATCAGGACATTTCTGTTATGGAACAAAGATATCAGGGCCGTTGGAATAAAGTAATGCTTGGTCTTTGTATGGGGATTCTGCGGAACACCATCACAAGAGGCAAGGTAAAAGATAGGCCACCACATGATTCTCTTCAGACACGACTTTCTGCGAAGTATTTCTCCAGCAATTTAGAACTCTTAGCATGTAATTACCAGTTAAAAAAATCAAATGCACTCTCATTGTTGTTAGCATGTGTGTAATTAAAATTTGTCCTTTTCTCTCAATCCGTTAATAAGTAATACTTCCACATTGTGTATATCATACAAGCTAGAGCTAATAAAAATTTTCATTGTCGTATTTGCCTTTATCAACCAGAAATTAGTAGGAATTACCTCATAAAGTGCTGGAAACATTCAAAAATTATTTTTTGTTGCCTAGTGTTGTCAAAGAAACTGGCTACAAGTTCCATGGTGTCATTAGATGTATGGCACGTTGCTCCATCTTGCTGGAAGAAACCTTCGCACAATTCGACATCATATCTGTAAACCTCCAAGTGTTCCACGAAACCTCACTGCATGATGAAAAGGTTGGTGTGCGCGGTGTCAGCTTGCAGAATCGTTGGTCCCATTTTCTTTGATACGACTGTAGACACTGAAGTTTATATGGGTAACTTCAAGACATTTTTGGAGCAGCTGGATGATATCGAATTGAGAGAAGGTTATTTCCAGCAAGATGGAGCAACGTGCCATACAAATAATGTCACCATGGAATTTTGTAACCAGTTTCTTTGATAATCGAATAATCTCAAAAGGTCCCCGCATATCCCTCAACGGAGTTCTTCTTGTGGAGGTATCTAAAAATAGAGTGTACAGGAATAGATTGTGCACAATTGATTTTCTGAAGGAATCCATTCGAACCGAAATAAGTAACATTGACAATGAACTCGCGTGGTGTCAAAGGTATAGAGCCAGACATACAAGTCGTACTACTAAAGCCAGAATGTGCTTTCAGGCAAGTCTCTAAATATCTGAATGTACCCTAACCACCTATGACACAGGTTCGAGTCTTAGCATCGTATTTTGTTTTTACCTTCATCAAAACTTGGAAACCGAATTTATAATAACTTAATTATAAAGTACTTGAGGCCGTGCATTACCCAAGAAGGTCCTCGGTTCGAGAACTTGCTTCGTTAGAGGCGTTGTGTTCCAGGAATGGAAAAAGGATTATTCCAGTGAAAAAAAGGCATTTCTAATAGCACAATAATTCTATGTCTGCAAAATTGTGTTTAACTTAAATGTTAAATTCTTATATAGTAATTTCCTTGTTTTTCGTGTTCAAATATGCATAAATGATCCTTATATCAATTGTACCTACCTATAGCTATGCTTAAACAACCATTTACATGTAGTTCACCAATAAAGAAACATAATATCATAAATAAAACAATTAAAATACAAATAAATACAGTTTACAAAAGATTAATTGCAAATTGTGAGTATTATATGGTTAAAAATTTAGTATATATATATACAGGGTATTCAAATCATCGTCATATCAGACAAATGACACCGAAGTTTTGAACTCATTCCAACTGAGCTACCTAGTAACGTGTGAGATAAACATTCGATGTAACATCATACGAGCGCTGTTCAATGAAGAATGATCATAATTTTTTACGATCATAACTTTTTGTACTAAAATTCAATCTTATATTCTGTTAGCTTAATGTGAAACAAACATGCCGAGGTAGTTTCATTGTTGGTACTGCTGGTTCCCGCCTGTGAGAACCAGGCAAGTTCAGACATGTTCAGTATCGCCTACCACGGCAATGGAGGTAACATGCGAGGAACAATATGCGGATTTGAAATTCTGCTTTTGTCTCAACAAATCGTCAGTTGAGGCCTATACAATGTTACAGGAGGCCTATCAAGAGTCTGTTCTTCCCTACAGCACAGCTCGAAGATGGTTTAAAATGTTTGAAGAAGGAAAACAACCAATTTCAAAAGAAGGTGGACGCGGTGCTCTAGTTACTGCTCTTACGGAAGAAAACATCAACACTGCTGCTGCCATTGTGAGAGAGGATCGACGAATTACCTTCAGATCACTTTCTGAAATACTGAACATTTCAATGGGTGTCACCCACACGTTGGTGACAGAAACATTACACATGAGACGTGTTTGTGCGCGATGGGTTCCAAGACTGTTGATTCCCGAACAAAAGGACATTCGCATGCACGTCTGCATGCAGTTAAAGTTGATGTTAGAGGAAGATCCGAAGTTTCTTTCAAACATAATCACTGCTGATGAAACCTGGCTACATCATTTTGATCCTGAGAGCAAACAGCAAAGCTCAGTGTGGAAATCTCCTTCATCACCAACCCCTCCAAAAAAGCAAAGGTGGTTGCTTCTGCTGAGAAAGTTATGGTCACTTCATTCTTTGATATTCATGGAATGGTTTATCAGCATGTTGTACCTGCACACACATCAGTAGCTGGACAATACTACAGGGATGTCCTGAAAACATTGCAAATCCATATCAGTTGCAAAAGACCACACTTCCGTGAAGCAGGCTGGATGCTACACCACGATAATGCGTGGCGGCATATTACCAATGTTGTTGCAGTATATCTTGCAAAAATCAACGTGAAGTGCATCCCTCACCCTCCCCTATAGTCCGGATTTAGCCTAATGTAACATTTATCTATTCCCTAACTTGAAGAAACGTCTTCGTGTGAGGCATTATCCATCATCAGAAGTAGTGGTGAAGGCTGCGGAGGCGAATTTGAAGGATATCTCAAAGAATGGTTTCCAGCATGTATTTGAAGACTGGCAGAAGTGCTAGGACAAGTACATCGTATTCAAAGGAGACTATTTTGAGAAGCACCATCAAAATTATGAGGATGAGTAAAGGTACGTTGTAAAACAAGGACTATGACCATTCTTTATTGAACAGCCCTCTTACAAGCTACAAAACTACAGATAACATCACAGTTTTGCGCTAGTTCCAACTGAGTTACCTAGTTACGTGTGAGATAAACATTCCGTCTAACATATGGTATTCGCTAGTCACAGTGAACATTTGCAGACGCGCGAACGTCAACTGTCTAATTACGAATATTCTACAGGGATGTGATGACATCTATATTAGTACAAATTTCATTGAGTGTTTAACATTTATGTTAAATACGCGGGTAGAAGCTAGTGATGGAGTCGGTGTTTCCATGTTGGAGTCTATAATGTGGATTGCATAAAACTCCATAGTAAGGCGCAACAGACTCAACTGGTATAACTAGATTCGAAAACTGAATTAATGTAAAAATAAAGTTTTCAAATAAGACCTTGTACAGATTCCAGAATATGGTTAGAGTGCGCAGACTACAACTTTAACCTCCTGATATACATGCACATGTTCCTGTTTCCATTTGTATGGGAAACAACCTTATTAACCTGACCGCAAATTGAACTCTGGACCTCCTGGCTGTGAACCGCAGTTCCTTTCAGTCTGAATAATTGGTGACTTAAAGGAATCAAAAAAACTCTGGAAGTCTGTGGGACTCCTCGTGCTAAGTGTATCATATAAAAGGTTTCCCATTTCTTGTAAAACGACAAAAAGAAAGAAAATGCTATCAGAAACCCCTCCCCCATTTCGTGTGGAGAACCGTAATGGAAGGAAGTGCAATTACACACACACACACACACACACACACACACACACACACACACACACACAAACACACAAACACACACACACACACACACACACACTCGACCTGATTTTGTACTGGAAACACCCACACAGAAGAAACAGAGCAGCACGTTCCTTCTATTCCTTCCAAATATAGTTCATACTTCATTACAGCGGTCATATGGACGATGTTTTAATTTTTTGTTACTTTGTTATATAATTTACATCCTCCTACTTTAAGTCATATAGGAAGATGAACGAAATGATGTTCAAATGAGAACAAGGTAAATAGAGCTTAGAGTTACCAGACATTCATCTTTCAGGATAAGAGAAAACCTCCAACGTTAAGTGATATAGGACAATGAATGAAATGATGTTCAAATAAGTACAGGGTATATAGAGCTTAGAGTTACCAGACATTCATCTTTCAGGATAAGAGAAAACCTCCAACGTTAAGTCATATCGGACGATGAATGAAATGATGTTTAAATGAGTACAGGGTACACAGAGCTTAGAGTTACCAGACATTCATCTTTCAGGAAAAGAGAAAACCTCCAACGTTAAGTCATATCGGACGATGAATGAAATGATGTTCAAATGAGTACAGGGTACATAGAACTTAGAGTTACCAGACATTCATCTTTCAGGTTTAGAAGAAACCTCCAAATTTACGTCATATCGGAGGGTGAATGAAATAATGTTTACATGAGTACAGGGTACATAGAGCTTAGAGTTATCAGACATTCATCTTTCAGGATATGGGAAAACCTCCAACGTTAAGTCATATTGGACGATGAATGAAATGATGTTCAAATGAGTACAGGGTACATATAGCTTAGAGTTACCAGACAATCATGTATCAGGATATGGGAAAACCTCCAACGTTAAGTCATATAGGACGATGAATGAAATGATGTTCAAATGAGTACAGGGTACATAGAGCTTAGAGTTATCAGAAATTCATCTTTCAGGATATGGGAAAACCTTCAACGTTAAGTCATATTGGACGATGAATGAAATGATGTTCAAATGAGTACAGGGTACATAGAGCTTTGAGTTATCAGACATTCATCTTTCAGGATATGGGAAAACCTTCAACGTTAAGTCATATTGGACGATGAATGAAATGATGTTCAAATGAGTACAGGGTACATAGAGCTTAGAGTTATCAGACATTCATCTTTCAGGATATAGGAAAACCTTTAACGTTAAGTCATATTGGACGATGAATGAAATGATGTTCAAATGAGTACAGGGTTCATAGGGCTTAGAGTTACCAGACATTCATCTTTCAGGTTTAGAAAAAACATCCAAATTTAAGTCATATCGGAGGGTGAATGAAATAATGTTTAAATGAGTACAGGGTACATAGAGCTTAGAGTTATCAGACATTCATCTTTCAGGATATGGGAAAACCTCCAACGTTAAGTCATATTGGACGATGAATGAAATGATGTTCAAATTAGTACAGGGTACATAGAGCTAAGAGTTACCAGACATTCATCTTTCAGGTTTAGAAGAAACCTCCAAATTTACGTCATATCGGAGGGTGAATGAAATAATGTTTACATGAGTACAGGGTACATAGAGCTTAGAGTTATCAGACATTCATCTTTCAGGATATGGGAAAACCTCCAACGTTAAGTCATATTGGACGATGAATGAAATGATGATCAAATGAGTACAGGGTACATAGAGCTTAGAGTTACCAGACATTCATCTTTCAGGATAAGAGAAAACCTCCAACGTTAAGTGATATCAGACGATGAATGAAATGATGTTCAAATGAGCACAGGGTACATAGAGCTTAGAGATATCAGACCTTCATCTTTCAGGATATGGGAAAACCTTCAACGTTAAGTCATATCGGACGATGAATGAAATGATGTTCAAATGAGTACAGGGTACATAGAGCTTAGAGTTATCAGACATTCATCTTTCAGGATATGGGAAAACCTTCAACGTTAAGTCATATTGGACGATGAATGAAATGATGTTCAAATGAGTACAGGGTACATAGGGCTTAGAGTTACCAGACATTCATCTTTCAGGTTTAGAAAAAACCTCCAAATTTAACTCATATCGGAGGGTGAATGAAATAATGTTTAAATGAGTACAGGGTACATAGAGCTTAGAGTTATCAGACATTTATCTTTCAGGATATGGGAAAACCACCAACGTTAAGTCATATTGGACGATGAATGAAATGATGTTCAAATGAGTACAGAGTACATAGAGCTTAGAGTTACCAGACATTCATCGTTCAGGATATGGGAAAACCTCCAACATTAAGTCATATCGGACGATGAATGAAATGATGTTCAAATGAGTACAGGGTACATAGAGCTTAGAGTTACCAGAGATTCACCCTTCAGGATTAGAGAAAACCTTCAACGTTAAGTCATATCGGACGATGAATGGAATGATGCGCAAATGAGTACAGGGTACATAGAGCTTAGAGTTACCAGACATTCATCTTTCAGGATAAGAGAAAACCTCCAACGTTAAGTCATATCGGACGATGAATGATATGATGTTCAAATGAGTACAGGGTACATAGAGCTTAGAATTACCAGACATTCATCTTTTAGGATAAGAGAAAACCTCCAACGTTAAGTCATATCGGACGATGAATGAAATGATGTTCAAATGAGTACAGGGTACATAGAGCTTAGAGTTACCTGACATTCATCTTTCAGGATAAGGGTAAACCTCCAACGTTAAGTCATATCGGACAATGAATGAAATGCTTTTCAAATAAGTACAGGATACAGAGAGCTTAGATTTACCAGACATTCATTTTTTGGTATAATTGAAAACCTCTAACGTTAAAACATATCGGACGATGAATAAAATTATGTTCAAAGAAGTACAGGGTACATAGAGCTTAGAGTTGCCTGAAATTCATCTCTCAGGATAAGGGTAAACCTCCAAATTTAAGTCATAACAGACGATAACTGAAATGATATTCAAATGAGTACAGGGTACATAGAACTTAGAGTTACCAGACATTCATCTTTCGGGATAAGAGAAAACCTCCAACGTTAAGTCATATCGGACGATGAATGAAATGATGTTCAAATGAGTACAGGGTACATAGAGCTTAGAATTACCAGACATTCATCTTTTAGGATAAGAGAAAACCTCCAACGTTAAGTCATATCGGACGGTGAATGAAATGATGTTCAAATGAGTACAGGGTACATAGAGCTTAGAGTTACCTGACATTCATCTTTCAGGATAAGGGTAAACCTCCAACGTTAAGTCATATCGGACAATGAATGAAATGCTTTTCAAATAAGTACAGGATACAGAGAGCTTAGATTTACCAGACATTCATTTTTTGGTATAATTGAAAACCTCTAACGTTAAAACATATCGGACGATGAATAAAATTATGTTCAAAGAAGTACAGGGTACATAGAGCTTAGAGTTGCCTGAAATTCATCTCTCAGGATAAGGGTAAACCTCCAAATTTAAGTCATAACGGACGATAAATGAAATGATATTCAAATAGGTACAGGGTACATAGAGCTTAGAGTTACCAGACATGCATCTTTCAGGATAAGAAAAAACCTCCAACGTTAAGTCATATCGGACGATGAAGTGAAATGATGTTCAAATGAGTACAGGGTACATAAAGCTTAGAGTTACCAGACATTTATCTTTCAGGATAAGAGAAAACCTCCGACTTTAAGTCATATAGAACGATGAATGAAATGAACTTTAATTGAGTACAGGTTACATAGAGCTCAGAGTTACCAGACATTCATCTTTCAGGATAAGGGATAACCTCCAACGTTAAGTCATATCGGACGAAGAATGAAATTATCTTTAATTGACTATAGGGTACATAGAGCTCAGAGTTACCAGACATTCATCTTTCAGGATAAGAGAAAACCTCCAACATTAGGTCATATCGGACGATGAATGAAATGATATTCAAATGAGTACAGGGTACATAGAGCTCAGAGTTACCAGACATTCATATTTCAGGATAAGAGAAAGCCTCCAACGTTAAGTCATATCGGACGATGAATGAAATGATGTTCAAATGAGTACAGGGTACATAGAACTTAGAAGTACCATTCATCTTTCAGAATAACGGAAAACCTCCAACGTTAAGTCATATCGGACGATGAATGAAATGATGTTCAAATGAGTACAGGTTACATAGAGCTTAGAGTTACCAGATATTCATCTTCCAGAATAAGGAAAAACAGCGAAAGAAAGTCCTTTTCCAGAAAACTCACTCTGTCCGGGATTCAAACTTAGGACCTTGTTGTACATGAAGGAGATGCGCTACCAACACATCACACAGGAAAGTGTTGCTCATTTTCTTACATTAATCGCCTAGAAAGAAAATTTTGGATCCTTTACAAACTGAACAACGGGCATGTGAAAATATAATTTGTGGTCCACGTGCACCAGATGATTTAAGAGCAGTGCATAATCCGAATAACGACTGTTTTTTAAGAGTTTTTATGCCCTTATACCACTTAAAATTCACACTTGCGCTACATTTAAGCTATTTTCATCTATATAACGATTTTTGTGGTCTGTCCTGAATTATGTTATTTATCCATAATCAGCAAAGTCATTTCCGCAAATATGAGCGATTTATTTCTTGCTTTAGAGAATAAAATGCAATCTCCTAAGACTAGAAAGAAAAAGTTGAACATCTAAGTTCGGTAAAGGTGCGTTTCTCTACCGCCTCTGTAGTTTATGAGGCAAAGTTACTCCCTTAGGTTCAAGAGGTTGTGGGTTCGTATCTTGGAAAAGATGAGCTATCGGAATTTAAATTCTTTACTTCTGATTATTTTAACCCACGTTTTATCTTAGCGCTTTCTCATCCTCCAACAAGACTTAACGTTGCAGGAGTGAATTAGAAAAATAACTGATAGAATTGTGGGGGAAATATTTGAAATAAATGTCATTAACTATGGTACAAATTCATTATATTTTTCCTCCCAGCTGGTATTGTGTCTATGCCCTCTCGGAGAATGACGGGTTGCCGTTAATTCAGAAATGCGGGCTATCCTGTTCTTTGGTATATTAGATGAAATTCCGCCTACGTTAGACTAAGCCATAAGCTCAGCCACGTAGCTTGAGCTCGCATTTCTGACGAGGTGCATGCAAATAAATGCAATGGAATATTGCACACCGTGAACACTATGCAAATGCTCCAGGCTAGAGCAGCTATTTATGAAATGTCTTTAATGAACAAGAGCTTGCACGTACATTTCGTAATATTAACAAATTATTATTAGATGTAAATGCAAAACAGGCAGCGCTCATCTTGTATTCCACCCGGTTAATCACAATAATGCATAGCTAAATGACACGGCTGAGTTAAACTTATTTGATGTCTTAAACTAAATAAGTATAAAAGCCTCTTGGAGGAGACTATATGAAAGAATACTGTCAAGTCAAAGCCCTGAATTACACAGAAGCTACAATAGCCTATATAAGAAACAGTAATAGGAAATTGTAGGACAAATCAATATTACCCTCCTAAACGTGGAGAGAGTGTGTCTGTCTCACGTCTAAGAGTTCGCCAATTCTAATCTTCGTCAGTGTGATGAGGTGTTTTCCCGGGCTTTTCCCTTATCCTGAAACATAAACGTCTGCTAACTCTAAGCTCTATGTACCCTGTACTCATTTGAACATCATTCCATTCATCCTCCGATATGACTTAACGTTGGAAGTTTTCTCTTATCCTGAAAGATAAAAATGTCTGGTAACTCTAAGCTCTATGTACCCTGTACTCATTTGAACATCGTTTCATTCATCGTCCGATATGACTTAACGTTGGAGGTTTTCTCTTATCCTGAAAGTTGAATGTCTGGTAACTCTAAGCTCTATGTACCCTGTACTCATTTGAACATCGTTTCATTCATCGTCCGATATGACTTAACGTTGGAGGTTTTCTCTTATCCTGAAAGATAAATGTCTGGTAACTCTAAGCTCTATGTACCCTGTACTCATTTGAACATCATTTCATTCATCGTCCGATATGACTTAACGTTGGAGGTTTCCTCTTATCCTGAAAGATAAATGTCTGGTAACTCTAAGCTCTATGTACCCTGTAGTCATTTGAACATCATTTCATTCATCGTCCGATATGACTTAACGTTGGAAGTTTTCTCTTATCCTGAAAGATAAATATCTGGTAACTCTAAGCTCTATGTACCCTGTACTCATTTGAACATCGTTTCATTCATCGTCCGATATGACTTAACGTTGGAGGTTTTCTCTTATACTGAAAGATAAATGTCTGGTAACTCTAAGCTCTATGTATTCTGTACTCATTTCAACATCATTTCATTCATCGTCTGATATGACTTAACGTTGGAGATTTTCTCTTATCCTGAAAGATAAATGTCTGATAGCTCTAAGCTCTATATACTCTGTACTCATTTCAACATCATTTCATTCATCGTCCGATATGACTTAACGTTGGAGGTTTTCTCTTATCCTGAAAGATAAATGTCTGGTAACTCTAAGCTCTATGTACTCTGTACTCATTTCAACATCATTTCATTCATCGTCTGATATGACTTAACGTTGGAGGTTTTCTCTTATCCTGAAAGATAAATGTCTGGTAACTCTAAGCTCTATGTACTCTGTACTCATTTCAACATCATTTCATTCATCGTCCGATATGACTTAACGTTGGAGGTTTTCTCTTATCCTGAAAGATAAATGTCTGGTAACTCTAAGCTCTACGTACCCTGTACTCATTTAAGCATCTATTCATTCATTGTCCGATATGACTTAACATTGGAGGTTTTCTCTTAACCTGAAAGATCAATGTCTGATAACTCTAAGCTCTATGTACACTGTACTCATTTGAACAACATTTCATTCATCGTTCGATATGACTTAACGTTGGAGGTTTCCTCTTATCCTGAAAGATGAATATCTGGTAAATCTAAGCTCTATGTACCCTGTACTCATTTGAACATCATTTCATTCATCGTTCGATATGACTTAACGTTGGAGGTTTTCCCTTATCCTGAAAGATGAATGTCTGGTAACTCTAAGCTCTATGTACCCTGTACTCATTTGTACATTATTTCATTCATCGTCCGATATGACTTAACGTTGGAGGTTTCCTCTTATCCTGAAAGATGAATGTGTGGTAACTCTAAGCTCTATGTACCCTGTACTCATTTGTACATCATTTCATTCATCGTCCGATATGACTTAACGTTGGCGGTTTTCTCTTATCTTAAAAGATGAATGTCTGGTAACTCTAAGCTCTATGTACCCTGTACTCATTTGAACATCATTTCATTCATCGTCCGATATGACTTAACGTTGGAGGTTTTCCTTATCCTGAAAGATCAATGTCTGATAACTCTAAGCTCTATGTACACTGTACTCATTTGAACAACATTTCATTCATCGTTCGATATGACTTAACGTTGGAGGTTTCCTCTTATCCTGAAAGATGAATGTCTGGTAACTCTAAGCTCTATGTACCCTGTACTCATTTGAACATAATTTAATTCATCGTCCGACATGACTTAAAGTTGGAGGTTTTCCCTTATCCTGAAAGATGAATGTCTGGTAACTCTAAGCTCTATGTATCCTGTACTCATTTGAACATAATTTCACTCATCGTCCGATATGACTTAACGTTGGAGGTTTCCTCTTATCCTGAAAGATGAATGTCTGGTAACTCTAGCTCTATGTAACCTGTATTCGTTTAAACATCATTTCATTCATCGTCTGATATGACTTCACGTTGGAGGTTTTCTCTTATCCTGAAAGATGAATGTCTGGTAACTTTAAGCTCTATGTACCCTGTACTCATTTGAACATCATTTCATTCATCGTGCGATATGACTTAACGTTGGTGTTTTTCTCTTTTCCCGAAAGGTGAATGTCTGGTAACACTAAGCTCTATGTGCCCTGTACTCATTTGAACATCAATTCATTCATCGTCCGATATGACTTAACGTTGGAGGTTTTCTCTTTTCCCGAAAAATGAATGTCTGGTAACTCTAAGCTCTATGTACCCTGTAATCATTTGAACATCATTTCATTCATCGTCCGATATGACTTAACGTTGGAGGTTTCCTCTTATCCTGAAAGATGAATGTCTGGTAACTCTAAGCTCTATGTACCCTGTATTCGTTTAAACATCATTTCATTCATCGTCTGATATGACTTCACGTTGGAGGTTTTCTCTTATCCTGAAAGATGATGTCTGGTAACTCTAAGCTCTATGTACCCTGTACTCATTTGAATATCATTTCATTCATCGTCCGACATGACAACGTTCGAAGTTTTCTCTTATCCTGAAAGATGAATGTCTGGTAACTCTTAGCTCTATGTACCCTGTACTCATTTGAATATCATTTCATTCATCGTCCGATATGACTTAACGTTGGCGGTTTTCTCTTATCCTGAAAGATGAATGTCTGGTAACTCTAAGCTCTATGTACCCTGTATTCGTTTAAACATCATTTCATTCATCGTCTGATATGACTTCACGTTGGAGGTTTCCTCTTATCCTGAAAGATGAATGTCTGGTAACTCTAAGCTCTATGTACCCTGTATTCGTTTAAACATCATTTCATTCATCGTCTGATATGACTTCACGTTGGAGGTTTTCTCTTATCCTGAAAGATGATGTCTGGTAACTCTAAGCTCTATGTACCCTGTACTCATTTGAATATCATTTCATTCATCGTCCAACATGACAACGTTCGAAGTTTTCTCTTATCCTGAAAGATGAATGTCTGGTAACTCTAAGCTCTATGTACCCTGTACTCATTTGAATATCATTTCATTCATCGTCCGACATGACAACGTTCGAAGTTTTCTCTTATCCTGAAAGATGAATGTCTGGTAACTCTTAGCTCTATGTACCCTGTACTCATTTGAATATCATTTCATTCATCGTCCGATATGACTTAACGTTGGCGGTTTTCTCTTATCCTGAAAGATGAATGTCTGGTAACTCTAAGCTCTATGTACCCTGTATTCGTTTAAACATCATTTCATTCATCGTCTGATATGACTTCACGTTGGAGGTTTCCTCTTATCCTGAAAGATGAATGTCTGGTAACTCTAAGCTCTATGTACCCTGTATTCGTTTAAACATCATTTCATTCATCGTCTGATATGACTTCACGTTGGAGGTTTCCTCTTATCCTGAAAGATGAATGTCTGGTAACTCTAAGCTCTATGTACCCTGTATTCGTTTAAACATCATTTCATTCATCGTCCGATATGACTTAACGTTGGCGGTTTTCTCTTATCTTAAAAGATGAATGTCTGGTAACTCTAAGCTCTATGTACCCTGTACTCATTTGAATATCATTTCATTCACCGTCCGACATGACAACGTTCGCAGTTTTCTCTTATCCTGAAAGATGATGTCTGATAACTCTAAGCTCTATGTACCCTGTACTCATTTGAACATAATTTCATTCGTCGTCCGATATGACTTAACGTTGGCGGTTTTCTCTTATCTTAAAAGATGAATGTCTGGTAACTCTAAGCTCTATGTACCCTGTACTCATTTGAATATCATTTCATTCACCGTCCGACATGACAACGTTCGAAGTTTTCTCTTATCCTGAAAGATGATGTCTGGTAACTCTAAGCTCTATGTACCCTGTACTCATTTGAATATCATTTCATTCATCGTCCGACATGACAACGTTCGAAGTTTTCTCTTATCCTGAAAGATGAATGTCTGGTAACTCTTAGCTCTATGTACCCTGTACTCATTTGAACATAATTTCATTCATCGTCCGATATGACTTAACGTTGGCGGTTTTCTCTTATCTTAAAAGATGAATGTCTGGTAACTCTAAGCTCTATGTACCCTGTACTCATTTGAACATCATTTCATTCATCGTCCGATATGACTTAACGTTGGAGGTTTTCCTTATCCTGAAAGATCAATGTCTGATAACTCTAAGCTCTATGTAAACTGTACTCATTTGAACAACATTTCATTCATCGTTCGATATGACTTAACGTTGGAGGTTTCCTCTTATCCTGAAAGATGAATGTCTGGTAACTCTAAGCTCTATGTACCCTGTACTCATTTGAACATCATTTAATTCATCGTCCGACATGACTTAACGTTGGAGGTTTTCCCTTATCCTGAAAGATGAATGTGTGGTAACTCTAAGCTCTATGTATCCTGTACTTATTTGAACATAATTTCACTCATCGTCCGATATGACTTAACGTTGGAGGTTTTCCCTTATCCTGAAAGATGAATGTCTGGTAACTCTAAGCTCTATGTACCCTGTACTCATTTGAACATCATTTAATTCATCGTCCGACATGACTTAACGTTGGAGGTTTTCCCTTATCCTGAAAGATGAATGTGTGGTAACTCTAAGCTCTATGTATCCTGTACTTATTTGAACATAATTTCACTCATCGTCCGATATGACTTAACGTTGGAGGTTTTCCCTTATCCTGAAAGATGAATGTCTGGTAACTCTAAGCTCTATGTACCCTGTACTCATTTGAACATCATTTAATTCATCGTCCGACATGACTTAACGTTGGAGGTTTTCCCTTATCCTGAAAGATGAATGTCTGGTAACTCTAAGCTCTATGTATCCTGTACTTATTTGAACATAATTTCACTCATCGTCCGATATGACTTAACGTTGGAGGTTTTCCCTTATCCTGAAAGATGAATGTCTGGTAACTCTAAGCTCTATGTACCCTGTACTCATTTGAACATCATTTCATGCATCGTCCGATATGACTTAACGTTGGAGGTTTTCTCTTATCTGAAAGATGAATGTCTGGTAACTCTAAGCTCTAAGTACCCTGTACTCATTTGAACATAATTTAATTCATCGTCCGACATGACTTAACGTTGGAGGTTTTCCCTTATCCTGAAAGATGAATGTGTGGTAACTCTAAGCTCTATGTACCCTGTACTCATTTGTACATCATTTCATTCATCGTCCGATATGACTTAACGTTGGCGGTTTTCTCTTATCTTAAAAGATGAATGTCTGGTAACTCTAAGCTCTATGTACCCTGTACTCATTTGAACATCATTTCATTCATCGTCCGATATGACTTAACGTTGGAGGTTTTCCTTATCCTGAAAGATCAATGTCTGATAACTCTAAGCTCTATGTACACTGTACTCATTTGAACAACATTTCATTCATCGTTCTATATGACTTAACGTTGGAGGTTTCCTCTTATCCTGAAAGATGAATGTCTGGTAACTCTAAGCTCTATGTACCCTGTACTCATTTGAACATAATTTAATTCATCGTCCGGCATGACTTAAAGTTGGAGGTTTTCCCTTATCCTGAAAGATGAATGTCTGGTAACTCTAAGCTCTATGTATCCTGTACTTATTTGAACATAATTTCACTCATCGTCCGATATGACTTAACGTTGGAGGTTTCCTCTTATCCTGAAAGATGAATGTCTGGTAACTCTAAGCTCTATGTACCCTGTATTCGTTTAAACATCATTTCATTCATCGTCTGATATGACTTCACGTTGGAGGTTTTCTCTTATCCTGAAAGATGAATGTCCGGTAACTTTAAGCTCTATGTACCCTGTACTCATTTGAACATCATTTCATGCATCGTCCGATATGACTTAACGTTGGAGGTTTTCTCTTATCTGAAAGATGAATGTCTGGTAACTCTAAGCTCTAAGTACCCTGTACTCATTTGAACATAATTTAATTCATCGTCCGACATGACTTAACGTTGGAGGTTTTCCCTTATCCTGAAAGATGAATGTGTGGTAACTCTAAGCTCTATGTACCCTGTACTCATTTGTACATCATTTCATTCATCGTCCGATATGACTTAACGTTGGCGGTTTTCTCTTATCTTAAAAGATGAATGTCTGGTAACTCTAAGCTCTATGTACCCTGTACTCATTTGAACATCATTTCATTCATCGTCCGATATGACTTAACGTTGGAGGTTTTCCTTATCCTGAAAGATCAATGTCTGATAACTCTAAGCTCTATGTACACTGTACTCATTTGAACAACATTTCATTCATCGTTCTATATGACTTAACGTTGGAGGTTTCCTCTTATCCTGAAAGATGAATGTCTGGTAACTCTAAGCTCTATGTACCCTGTACTCATTTGAACATAATTTAATTCATCGTCCGGCATGACTTAAAGTTGGAGGTTTTCCCTTATCCTGAAAGATGAATGTCTGGTAACTCTAAGCTCTATGTATCCTGTACTTATTTGAACATAATTTCACTCATCGTCCGATATGACTTAACGTTGGAGGTTTCCTCTTATCCTGAAAGATGAATGTCTGGTAACTCTAAGCTCTATGTACCCTGTATTCGTTTAAACATCATTTCATTCATCGTCTGATATGACTTCACGTTGGAGGTTTTCTCTTATCCTGAAAGATGAATGTCCGGTAACTTTAAGCTCTATGTACCCTGTACTCATTTGAACATCATTTCATTCATCGTGCGATATGACTTAACGTTGGTGGTTTTCTCTTTTCCCGAAAGGTGAATGTCTGGTAACACTAAGCTCTATGTACCCTGTACTCATTTGAACATAATTTCATTCATCGTCCGATATCACTTAACGTTGGCGGTTTTCTCTTATCTTAAAAGATGAATGTCTGGTAACTCTAAGCTCTATGTACCCTGTACTCATTTGAACATCATTTCATTCATCGTCCGATATGACTTAACGTTGGAGGTTTTCCTTATCCTGAAAGATCAATGTCTGATAACTCTAAGCTCTATGTACCCTGTACTCATTTGAACATCATTTCATTCATCGTCCGATATGACTTAACGTTGGAGGTTTCCTCTTATCCTGAAAGATGAATGTCTGGTAACTCTAAGCTCTATGTACCCTGTATTCGTTTAAACATCATTTCATTCATCGTCTGATATGACTTCACGTTGGAGGTTTTCTCTTATCCTGAAAGATGATGTCTGGTAACTCTAAGCTCTATGTACCCTGTACTCATTTGAATATCATTTCATTCATCGTCCGACATGACAACGTTCGAAGTTTTCTCTTATCCTGAAAGATGAATGTCTGGTAACTCTAAGCTCTATGTACACTGTACTCACTTTAACATCTTTTCCTTCATCGTCCGACATGACAACGTTCGAAGTTTTCTCTTATCCTGAAAGATGAATGTCTGGTAACTCTTAGCTCTATGTACACTGTACTCATTTGAACATCATTTGATTCATCGTCCGATATGACTTAACGTTGGAGGTTTTCTCTTATCCTGAAAAATGAATGTCTGGTAATTCTAAGCTCTAAGCTTTGGGACAGCTCGGATAACTCCCTGGTTGAAAGAGGCCCGGGTCTTGTTCCTACGGGTTCAAGACTAATGGGAGTGGAACCTCTGGACTCAACTGTCCCAGAACACTTTGCGGGCGCTGCGGACCCTTAGCACTCGTGGTACCTCTGACTTTACTAGAGGAACCTCGGACCAAACATTCGAACCCCTCCCTGACTGGGAGTTGTTCGGATTGGGTTGGACTCGAGGGGGCAGTGTGTTCCCGACACCCACAGGATATTGGATGAATCCGGTGGTTACGGCCGCCCGGAGGGGATAGAGGGTTGCCTCATTAGTCCCGGGTACTAGCTTGTAGAGCTGGTAGAAGGTTTGCTAGATTACCAGGCGCCCCCACCGAGGTTTTCGGTAGTCTTCCCCTTTGGGGTCGGCGTGCGTAATTGGCGTATCCACTTCCACACGTCTTGACTAATTTGTCGAAGGAGGGGCTTTTTAAAATAAAGGTATCGTCCCACGGAAAGGCCCCCTGCCCCCAGCGCTCCCGGGTAACAGAGGCCGGAGTCTCCTTCGGGTAGACCTCAATTGAAATGTCCCAGAACAGCGTGCACATCATTTTTCGAGGCGACAAAATTTGTTTCGGCTTAACCTTTGCTGGAGATGAGGTGTGCCTCCATTTCATTGATTGACGATTACTTTCAGGGGTGTCGTAAGAAACCCAAGTTTCAGCTCCTGTGACTATCTGTGTCAGAAATTCTTCGCCGCCTTCATCATAACGGGTCAAAAACTGAAGTGCACTACCCATCCGTTTTGTTTTGAGTAGCTCAGTAAGAATCTTTGGCAGCCAATGTGAGCAAAGTTTAAGAAAATTCAGTTTTTCGGTAACAATTTCATGAACTGGCGATCGTGAGCTTTGGGGAAATTCCACAGTGAGAGCACTAATTGGCACTGTATCTTGTCATCAATCGCGTGAACCAGTTCTTCTGTAACCAAAGTTGGACGCCCACTTTGTTCTTCGTTGTGCACTTCACTACATCCTTCATTGAACTATCCGACCCATCTTCTCACCATTGTATCACTAATCGAATTTTGTCCGTAAACATCGCAAACTTGCCGATAAATTTCAATTGGTTTCACTTTCCTAGCATTCAGAAAACGAATCACAGATCTGATTTCACAAGTGGCGGAGTCAACACCGACATTGTAAACAAGCACAACAAAGCGTGCGTGGCTGGCAGGGATCTCACAATGGCGCACGTTTCTTCTTGATACAGAGCGTCTACCACGCATGCGCGGAACTGCGATCGTAGCGCTGCAGTGGAGATAAATTGAAACAGAACCTTCTTTCTGGACAGCGCTTGTATCGGGTTGTCTCATAAATTCGTTCGATTCTTGTTACGTGTTTACGACTAAGAACTCCTGAGAACACTGCATGCCCCCATTACTTTTACGTCAAAGAAGTTGCCTAATAATATGGGGTTTGTTTACAAATACAATAATTGAAAAGAATGCTATGAACACAAACAACAGCGACCTCACGGCCAAAGGTAAATAGGTCAACTTATGTAAGAATTGGTAACCAAACTTCAGTACGTGTTTGTGGATGCAACAGTGCGGAGTTGTAACTTGTGAATGTTAAATTGGAAGGCAAGAAGGAAAATTTTCGACATTTAATGCTGTTTTATTACCGTAAAGGTAAAACCGCCTCATAAACTCAACGGAAAATGTGTGCTGTTTACGGAGAAGATGCAGTGACGAATCGGGCATGTCAAAAATGGTTTACTCGATTTCGAGCTGGCAACTTCTCTGTGAAAGACAAACCTCCTTCTGGACGACCTGTGGTTACGGATGAGGAAAGGAAAAAGGACATGATTACGAACAACCCCAGAATAACAACTCGGGAGGTAGGTCAGGAGCTAAACTTATCTCATGCAACTGTAGCCAGGCACCTAAAGAAACTTGGTTACGTAAATCTTCGGGATATATGGGTTCCGCAAGAACTGAGTGAACAAAATTTAGTTCAGCGCGTTTCCATCTGTGACGCATTGATAAGACGCAATGAAACTGCCCCTTTTCTGAAACAGCTGGTTACAGGAGACGAAAAGTGGATTCGGTACAACAACATCCGAAAGAGAAAGTCATGGCGTAAGAAAGTGGAACCACCACTCTCAATTCCTAAACCAGGGCTTCATCCTGAGAAGATTATATTGTGCATTTGGTGGGACTGGAAAGGAATTATTTATTACGAATTTCTTCCTACTGGGGAGACCATCAATTCAGAGAAATACTGTTCTCAGTTGGATCGTCTGAAGGTTGCCCTAGGAAAGAAAAGGCCAGAATTAGCATCTAATGGTGGAGTCGTCTTTCATCGAGACAATGCCAAACCACACACTTCTATGGTAACTCGTCAGAAATTACGGGATTTCGACTGGGATGTGTTACCTCACTCGTCTTACTCTCCAGACATTGCCCCATCCGACTATCATTTATTCCGATCCCTGCAAAACTTCCTTAATGGCAAACGCCTTACTTCCTTCGAGGATTGCAGACTCGCCGTAGAGGAGTTCGTCAACCAGAAAACTGCAAGATTTTGGAAAAATGGAATTGATAAGCTTCCTGAGAAATGGAAATATGTTATTGATAATAATGGTGCATACTGTACAAAATAAAGTTTGTTTTGAAAAGTTCATTGCCTTGTTTACTTTCGGTGACCTTGCATATGTAAACAGATTACCCCTAGATAATTAGGCAACTTCGTTGCCGCAGTTGTGATGCGGGCATACAGTGCAGGCGTTCTTTGTCGTAAACACGTAACAAGAATCGAACGAATTTATGAGACAAACCAATATAAATGGCTGTCTGACATGGAGGCAGTTTCTTGAAAGAAATGCAAGTAAATATTGCAGGCTATGGGTTAACATTTAAGATATTAAATTAAGTTTTAGAATCATATAAGATTGCCGTTTGCAGGCATTTTATCAGACAAACCTGCCTGCTCTGTAAACATCTTATTAAACTCAAAATGTTATTATTATAGAATAAATTTAGTTAGCAAGGCCCACGTATAATGTCCATGACCAGCATTATGCTAATACAGTAAAATCACTTGATGCCTCGAGGCGTCTGGAGGTTACCGCTTATCACACTCCAGCGCCCCCTGTTTTACATTGCAAACTCAGTTACCCTCTTCTTATCCTTTTTTATTCCTCTTCGTAACTGGGTTAAGCTTTCAGTTCTACTTCCACTTCAACATGGTTTCATTAAACGTAGTTGCAACCTTTATTGTCATCTCTGTCGTTACGGTGTCGCAGTTTCTTACGCTCTACAAATAAGTCTTCAAATTAGGAGCAACATTAATGTAGGTCTTCTTTTACAGGTTATACTAAAACCTCGCTCACATAACCTTCGAGCTTAGGATGCAAACTAATTTAATGATTAAATATAAACGATAGCCTTAAGGAATTCCGCTTATCTCTTCATTTTCTAATAACTTTGTAAAACTACGTTACCAACGTTAGCGTAATACGAGGGCTATCCAGAAAGTAGATTACGTTTTGGAGTAAAAAGTAAACAAAGTATAGGAAACAAATTTTATTATATACAGATGAAAGCCACACTCAAATACTACTTTTCGACATAGTCACCATTCAAATTAAGGCATTTATCGTAGCGATGTACGAGCTTGGAAATTCGGCCGCCTGCGCCTTCAACCACTTCGTTACCTCTTCTTGCAGCTGTGCGTCGTCATCAAAACGCTGCATAGCCAGCCACTTCTTCATTGCTGGGAATAGGTGGAAGTCGCTCGGTGCCAGGTCGGGACTGTACGGTGGATGAGGAAACAACTCCCACTTAAAAGATTCAAGAACTTCACGAGTGACATTTGCCGTGTGGGGCCGGGCGTTGTCGTGAATCAACAAGATCTTAGAGCTCAACATTCCTCTGCGCTTGTTTTGAATGGCTCTTCTGAGTTTTTGGAGAGTTTGGCAATACCTTTGAGAGTTTATTGTAGTGCCTCTTTCCAGGAAGTCCACCAAAATCACACCTTTTCTGTCCCAAAAAACAGTCGCCATCATCTTCCTTGCCGACATTGTTTGCATGCATTTCTTGGGTTTTTGGGGAGAACTTGTGTGCCCCCACTGCATTGATTGCAATTTCGTTTCACAGTTCACGTGTTTCACCCATGTTTGGTCACCAGTAACGATGCGATCGAGTAAAGAGTCACCATCCTTATGGTAAACGTCCAAAAAGTTCAACGCTGCAGCCATTCGCTGATTTTTGTGGTCCTCTGTCAAGATTTTTGGAATCCATCTTGCACAAAACTTGTGGTAACCAAGCTTTTCGCTGATGATTTCGTGCAACAAACTTCGCGAAATTTGTGGAAAACTCAAAGAAAGTTCCGTTATTGTGAACCTTCGATTATCACGGACTTTAGCATCGACTTTTTCGACAAGTTCGGCAGTCACTATGCTGGGTCTCCCACTTCGATCTTCGTCGTGAACATTGGTTCGGCCATTTTTAAATCTGATGACCCACTGACGCACTCCACCTTCAGTGATAATGTTGTCCCCATACACTTCACAAAGCTGCCGATAGATTTCTATCGGTTTACAGTTTTTTGCAGTCAGAAACCTTATTACTGCACGCACCTCGCAGCTCGCGGGATTTTCAATTAACGCAGACATTTCAAACCGTCACAGTATCTGAACGGAGCACAGCCCGAACCTCTCACTAGCACGGCTAGATGCCGACTGAGCTGCGCAACGCTCTGACCCCAAGATGGCCGCGCTAGCCCCGCCCCTAGCGGAAACAGACGAAAACGTAATCTACTTTCTGGATAGCCCTCGTACGTAACACAAATCACGAGAAACTATAACGCCTGTTCAATAAAGAATGATCACAATTTCTATTTGACAACGTACCTTTACTCATGCTCATAATTTTGATGCTGCTTCTCAAAATAGTCTCCCCTGAATGCGATGCACTTGCCCCAGCGTTTCTGCCAGTCTTCAAAGACATGCTGGAAACCATTTTTGAGAGGTCCTTCAAAATCGCCTCCACAGCCTTCACCACTCCTTCTGATGATGGATAATGCCTCCCACGAAGGCGTTTCTTCAAGGTAAGGAATAGAAAAAGGTCACATGGGGCTAAATACGAACTATAAGGAGGGTGAGGGATGCACTTCACGTTGACTTTTGCAAGATATTCAGCAACAACATTGCCAATATGCGACCGCAAATTATCGTGGTGCAGCATCCAGTGTGCTTCACGGAAATGTGGTCTTTTGCGCCTGATAAGGACTTACAATGTTTTCAGGACAACCGTGTAGTATTGTCCAGATACTCATGTATTCCCGTAGGGGAGGGGACCCGTCTCCTTCAGATGCCATGGTGCGGGCGCTGTGGACTCTTAGCACTCCTGGTACCTCTGACGTTACTAGAGAAACATCGGGCTGAACTGCTGAGCCCCTCCCGTAGGCGAGTTGTTCGGATTGGGTTGGACTCGAGGGGACAGTGTGTTCCCGACACCCACGGGGAATTAGGTACCTCCGGCCAGGCTATGGTCGCCCGGAGGGGGTAGAGGAATGCCTCATATGTCCTGGGTACTAGCCTGCAGAGCTAGTAGAAGGTGTGTTAGATAACCATTCGGCCCCACCGAGGTTTTTCGGTAGTCTTCCCTGCGGGGTTGACGCGCGTAAGTGGCGTATCCATTTCCATCCCGTCTTGACGTTGTGCTCGCTCAGCGGCGGGGCTTTCTAGACTCCAGATATTGCTCTATGGAAAGAGCCCCGGAGTATCCATCGCTCCCGGGTAGAAGGAGACCCGGGTGCTCGGTCCTACGGGTCCATGACTAATGGGGGTAGATCCTCTGCACTTAACTAAGTAACTGATGTGTGTGCAGGTACAGCATGCTGATAAAACATTCCATAAATATCAAAGAATGAGATGATCATAACTTTCCCAGCAGAAGCAACGACTTTTGTTTTAGGGGGGGTTGGTGATGAAGGAGATTTCCACACTGAGCTTTGCTATTTGCTCTCAGGATCAAAATGATGTAGCCAAGTTTCATCAGCAGTGATTACGTTTGAAAGAAATTCCGGATCTTTCTCTAACATCAACTTTAACTGCATGTTACCTCCATTGTAGCGGTAGGCGATACTGAACATGTCTGAACTTGCCTGGTTCTCACTGGCGGGGACCAGGAGTACCAACAATGAAACTACTACGGCGTGTTTGTTTCATGTTAAGCTAACAGAATATAACAAGATTATGAACGTAAAAAAAATTATGATCATTCTTTATTGAAGAGACCTCGTACATTAAATTCCTTAAGTGTTAAAACAATCGCGAATCGTGCAATGAAGCGCTGAAAGCTTCTCATCCTTAATTATTTTCAGGAGAAAAAGAGGAAAATTCATGCAAACCTATATTTTATTTGCTCTGAAAATATTTATAAAATATAATTGGCAATATCCGCTGAGAACAAACTAACAGCTGCTTTGATTCGGGGCGATCTCATTTCCTCATTCGTAACCTTGAATACCACGCTTCGTAATTTTCCGGAAGCAATCGCCACTTTTCGTTAATTAAGACGCACTGGCAGACTTAAGTCACAGGAAGTATCTGTAGCGTGTGCAGAAAAGTTTGTATTTTTTTCTTTTTATGTCGCTTTTAAATACAACTGTAACTATATTTCAAAGCTTTAGCAACTGTACTACACGTACATTAGTATTTAGTGGTGAAAAATTGGAAATTCATGTGAATTTTTAAGTTATTGATAAAAGAGTGTGAATTGCATACTTTCTCCAATAGGCTAACAGTTCACGCGGTGTGGGCCAGCTGTAGGAAACTTGGAGAGGACAAGTTTGACGTATGAGCAGTCAGAAGGACCTACTTGTGACTATATTAGAAAGAGTACTAAAGAGTAACCTTAGTTCTTTGAGTCATTATTCTCTCTTACTTTAATAAAAAATTATTATTTGGAGCCTCCCTCACTTTGAAAGTCAAGCCTCGACACTGGACCTCCGTGTGACTGTATATTAGAAAGAATACTAAAGAGTAGCCTTAGTTCTTTGAGTCATTCTCTCTTATTTCAACAAAAATTATTATTTAAAGCTTCCCTCACTTTGTAAGTCACGTCTTGACACTGGAACTACATGTGACTGTACAATAGAACGAGTACTAAAGAGTAGCCTTAGTTCTTTGAGTCATTATTCTCCCTTATTTTAATGAAACTTATTATTTGCAGCTTCCCCAGATTTTTAAGCCAAGCCCCGACATTGGATCTACGTGTGACTGTACAATATAAAGAGTACTAAAGAGTAGCCTTAGTTCTTTGAGTCATTATTCTCTCTTATTTTAATGAAAATTATTATTTGAAGCTTCCCTTCAAGGCCACGCCTCGACACTAGATCTACGTGTGACTGTACAGTAGAAAGTGTACTTAAGAGTAGCCTTAGTTCTTTGAGTCATTATTCTCGGTTATTTTAATGAAAATTATTATTTGGAGTCTCCCTCGCTTTGAAAGGCACGCCTCGACACTGGACCTACGTGTGACTGTACAATAGAAAGAGTACTAAAGAGTAGCCTTTGTTCTTTGAGTCATTATTCTCTCTTATTTTAATGAAAATTATTATTTGGAGTCTCCCTCGCTTTGAAAGGCACGCCTCGACACTGGACATACGTGTGACTGTACAATAGAAAGCGTACTAAAGAGTAGCCTTTGTTCTTTGAGTCATTATTCTCTCTTATTTTAATGAAAATTATTATTTGGAGCTTTCCTCGCTTCTTAAGCCACGCCTCGACACTAGACCTACGTGTGACTGTACAGTAGAAAGAGTACTTAAGAGTAGCCTTAGTTCTTTGAGTCATTATTCTCTCTTATTTTGATGAAAACTATTATTTGGAGCTTCCCTCGCATTTAAGTCACGCCTCGACACTGGATCTACGTGTGACTGAACAATATAAAGAGTACTAAAGAGTAGCCTTAATAATTTGAGTCATTACTCTGTCTTATTTTAACGAAAATTATTATTTGGAGTCTCCCTCGCTTTGAAAGTCACGCCTTGACAGTTTGCCTACTTGTGACTGTACAATAGAAAGTGTACTAAAGAGTAGCCTTAGTCCTTTGAGTCATTATTCTCACTTATTTTATTGAAACTTATTATTTGGAGCTCCCTCACTTTGAAAGTCACACCTCGAAACTGGACCTACTATAGAAAACGTATCGAGGAGCTGCCTTACTTCTTTGAGCAGTGTTACTCCGGTAGGTCTCGGATCGTTAGTAACGGTTTGAGGCGGAGGATCAGGTGTGACTACCCTTCCTGATGCATAGCAAAGTCGCTGAGTTAAGAGCTTAAGGTGGAATCTGCCCCTAGGTGATCGTGCACCGATAGGAAGGCTCTGAGATATATGGCTGTGGTTTGGCGATAGACATTCCGAATTGGGCAAGTTCTTTCTCAAACTGGGGATTACATTGAGAACCTGTGCCTTTGAAGTCATCTGTGTTAACGTGGCGGTCCTTAGTTTAATTCCTGCTGCAGCCCTCTAACGTTATGTCATATGGATGAGTGAAATGATGTTCAATGAGTACAGGATACTTAGAGCTTAAAGTTGCCAGATATTCATATTTTAGGACAGGGGAAACCACCAAAGTTATGTCATATCTGACAATGAATGAAATGAAGTTGATATGAGTACAGGGTATAGAGAGCTTAGAGTTACCAGACATTCATCTTTCAGGATAAGAGAAACCCTCCAACGTTAAGTCATATCGGACGATGAATGAAATGATGTTCAAATGAGTACAGGGTACATAGAGCTTAGAGTTACCAGACATTCATCTTTCAGGATAAGAGAAAACCTCCAACGTTAAGTCATATCGGACGACGGATGAAATGGCGTTCAAAAAAGTACGGGGTACATAGAGCATAGAGTTACTACACATTCACCTTTCAGGATAAGGGAAAGCCTCTAACGATAAGTCATATCGCACGATGAATGAAATGATGTTCAAATGAGTACAGGGTACATACAGCTTAGGGTTACCAGACATTCATGTTTCAGGATAAGAGAAAACCTCCAACGTTAAGTCATATCGGACGATGAATGAAATGGCGTTCAAAAAAGTACGGGGTATATAGAGCATAGAGTTACTACACATTCACCTTTCAGGATAAGGGAAAGCCTCTAACGATAAGTCATATCGGACGATGAATGAAATGATGTTCAAATGAGTACAGGGTACATATAGCTTAGGGTTACCAGACATTCATGTTTCAGGATAAGAGAAAACCTCCAACGTTAAGTCATATCGGACGATGAATGGAATTATGTACAAATGAGTACAGGGTACATAGAGCTTAGAGTTACCAGACATTCATCTTTCAGTATAAGGGAAAACCTCCAACGTTAAGTCATATCGTATAATGAATGAAATGATATTAAAATGAGTACAGGGTACATAGAGACTAGAGTTACCAGACATTCATCTTTCAGGATAAGGAAAAACCTCCAGCGTTAAGTCATATTGGACGATGAATGAAATTATGTTCAAATGAATACAGGTTTAATAGAGCTTAGAGTTACCAGACATTCATCTTTCAGGATAAGAGAAAGCCTCCAACGTTAAGTCATATCAGACGATGAATGAAATTATGTTCAAATGAGTGCAGGGTTCATAGAGCTTAGAGTTACCAGACATTCATGTTTCAGGATAAGAGAAAACCTCCAACGTTAAGTCATATCGGACGATGAATGAAATGATGATCAAATGAGTACAGGGTTCATAGAGCTTAGAGTTACCAGACATTCATCTTTCAGGATAAGAGAAAACCTCCAACGTTAAGTCATATCGGACGATGAATGAAATGATGATCAAATGAGTACAGGGTTCATAGAGCTTAGAGTTACCAGACATTCATCTTTCAGGATAAGAGAAAACCTCCAACGTTAAGTCATATCGGACTATGAATGAAATGATATCTAAATGAGTTCAGGGTTCATAGGGCTTCGAGATAAGGGACATTCATCTTTCAACATAACAGCCTTTCAACAAAGGTTGACAAATTACCTCCTACACTACATTGGCAGAAATTTGTGGCTTCAACATACTAAAAGAATGGAATATCAAAGACTTCAAAACGCTACCATCTCTAAAGGAAATGATTCCTTCAGAAATGTGTATTCTAAAAAATATTTCGTGCAACACGGCACAGAAAATGTAATATGGATACGCAGAGACTGATTTGCTGTTGTACAGCTTCATTCGAAATCAATTTAAGCAGAAAGAACATTAGAAAAATTAATTGAATAAAGTTTGATTTCAAATGAAATGAATATAAATAATCATAAAGCTCCACAACTACAAGGTTTTATAAACTCCGCGGATGTAATGAACCCTGCTCTCCCAGGAATTAATTACTTCACCCCTATTTTCCACCCCGTAATCCATTCGTTTAACATGACAGTAGATTATCTGCACTCAGGCATAAATGAAGCTTTCTGAATCAAGTGAAATCAGGACAAATGAATTATTCATTGTTTTATCTTCCCTTGATACAGGAATTAATCACCAACTAATCTGCATGAAAGGATATAAAGAAAAAACTCTATCTTTCAGCATTATATCCCAAATGATATATTATTTACGAATTATCTAGTATCTTTGACAGGCAATTGTTCAATACTGTCATAAATACAGATAGAGCATCAAATACATAGAAAGTCTGAAAAGTTTCTGATCTAATAAAGATACAAGACTTTTTACAGATTTCTTTTAACATAGTCTCATTGTAACTCTACACACTTCTCCCAGCGATGTTCCCATCTCTGTAACCCGTCCAAATAGTACTCGGCGTTTTTCAGCATAGTCTCCTTGTAACTCTACACACTTCTCCCAGCGATATTCCCATCTCTGTAACATGTCCAAATAGTATTCGGCGTTTTTCAGCATTGTCTCCTTGTAACTCTACACACTTCTCCCAGCGATGCTCTCATCCCTGTAACACGTCCAAATAGAACTCGGTGTTTTTCTACATAGTCTCCTTGTAACTCTACACACTTCTACCAGCGATGTTCCCATCTCTGTAACACGTCCAAATAGTACACGGCGTTTTTCAACATAGTCTCCTTGTAACTCTACGCACTTCTCCCAGCCATGTTCCCATCTCTGTAACACGTCCAAATAGTACTCGGCGTTTTTCAACATAGTCTCCTTGTAATTCTACACACTTCTCCCAGGGATGTTCCCATCTCTGTAACCCGTCCATATAGTATTCCGCGTTTTTCAACATAGTATCCTTGTAACTCTACACACTTCTCCCAGCGATATTCCCAACTCTGTAACACGTCCAAATAGTACTCGGCGTTTTTCGGCATAGTCTCCTTGTAACTCTACACACTTCTCCCAGCGATGTTCCCTACTCTGTAACCCGTCCATATAGTATTCGGCGTTTTTCAACATAGTCTCCTTGTAACTCTACACACTTCTCCCAGCGATGTTCCCATCTCTGTAACCCGTCCATATTGTAACGCGACCGCTGGAACACCCTGTAAAGCAGCTGGGAGCGGAAGACGGGGGAGGTCAATGTTAGCTACGCCCTCCCCTCGTTTGTCTTATAGTGGTGACAGGGACGACTGGGGAAAGAAACATAATTGTGCGGTCTGTTTCTCTTCCACCTGGTTCCAGAAATTACGGGATCTTTCATCATCTGGAAACGTCTAGAAGACGGCGAGATGCCTATAAAAGGGGCTGCAGCTAGTCAGTGGATCAGTCAGTTGGTTAGTGTGTGAGTGAGGACAGTTCTTGGTGTAAGAAGGCAGTGTTCGTCAGTGACGTGTTAATGAACGAAAGGATTGTGCAACGGAAGACTGTACGTAACCGTGTATGAGTATCGGAGTTGATGTAATCGCGAGTACAAGGAAATTGTAACGGACGAACTGGTGAATCGTAATTGTGTGCATTACGTAATTCGGTGTAATGGGCAAGTGTTAAACTGTAAGTCGGTAGAAATAAAGAACATTGTTGAGTGGTGTAATTGGACTTTTTATTTCACGAACCCACAAAGTCACACTGGTGTCAGGAAGCGGGAAAACAACATCACCGAACATTACAACCATGGACGCGGCATTGGAAAAATGTTTGGAGAAGATGATGGAAATGCAGGCCGAATTAACAGAGACGCTGGAGACTAGAAATAACCTGGCCGCGGAACTGAAACTAATCAGGACGGCTAGGGAACAACATCGCCGAGAAGATGGAACAAATGAAGGCCGAATTAACAGCGAAGATGGAAACGGCAAGCAACAACTTGGCCACGACAATGACCGCAAAGATGGCCGAACTGACAACGGAGATGAGGGAGGCGAACGAGGTCCTCGCCGCCAAGTTTGAGGAACGGTTGGCCGGCGTGAGGGATGACGTGACGGAGCTGGGCAAGCGGATGGGCCAAGTAGACGACCGCCTTAATGATTTAGAGGAAAAGGCCGACAACATCGCAAAACCCCTCACCCGCCTGACGGAGGAAAACCGGCCTTATGTGTGGACGGAGGACGCCGGAGACGCTTTCCAGCACCCGAAGGGGACCCTGTGCAGTGCTCCAATTTTGGGTTTCCCACAACCGGGTGGCGCCTTCATTGTGGACACCGACGCTAGCGACCATTACATTGGAGGTGTCCTATTGCAGATCCAGGACGGCCATGAGCGCACAAGAGTGGAAGAGAAGGAGCGTGCCGCAGCAGTCCGAATAGTTGTGGCAGCGCCTGCTGAAGGCTGGGATAGCGCAGGCCTGAGGAGGGAGCAGCTGGCGGACGCAGACTTGGGGCCACTCTCGAGGGAAGTGGACGCAGGGACGAGACCAACCTGGGAGGACATCGCACCGAGGAGCGCCACCTACAAGTCGCACTGGGCAAAATGGGACTCGTTGAAGACCAGAGTGGGCGTGCTGTTCCGGGTATGGGAGTCACCCGATGGGAAGGCGCAGAGAGAACAGTTGGTACTTCCCCGGAGCAAGGTCCCGGAAGTCTTGGAGGAAGTGCACGCCGGTACTTCAGGAGGACACCTGGGAGCGAACCGAATGATTCGCAAACTACGGCAGCGCTACTTCTGGCTGAGACTCCGAGCGGATGCTGGTGGTACACCTGGACCGCCTCGCACGCTACGTTGGGGCTGTTCGGGGCGAACAGCTTTGAGGAGGGAGCAGTGTAACGCGACCGTTGGAACACCCTGTAAAGCAGCTGGGAGCGGAAGACGGGGGAGGTCAATGTTAGCTACGCCCTCCCCTCGTTTGTCTTATAGTGGTGACAGGGACGACTGGGGAAAGAAACATAATTGTGCGGTCTGTTTCTCTTCCACCTGGTTCCAGAAATTACGGGATCTTTCATCATCTGGAAACGTCTAGAAGACGGCGAGATGCCTATAAAAGGGGCTGCAGCTAGTCAGTGGGTCAGTCAGTTGGTTAGTGTGTGAGTGAGGACAGTTCTTGGTGTAAGAAAGCAGTGTTCGTCAGTGACGTGTTAATGAACGAAAGGATTGTGCAACGGAAGACTGTACGTAACCGTGTATGAGTATCGGAGTTGATGTAATCGCGAGTACAAGGAAATTGTAACGGACGAACTGGTGAATCGTAATTATGTGCATTACGTAATTCGGCGTAATTGGCAAGTGTTAAACTGTACGTCGGTAGAAATAAAGGACATTGTTGAGTGGTGTAATTGGACTTTTTATTTCACGAACCCACAAAGTCACAATATAGTATTCCGCGCTTTTCAACATAGTCTCCTTGTAACTCTACACACGTCTTCCAGCGATGTTCCCATCTCTGTAACCCGTCCATATAGTATTCGGCGTTTTTTAACATAGTCTCCTTGTATCTCTACACACTTCTCCCATCGATGCTCTCATCTCTGTAACCCGTCCAAAGAGTACTCGGCGTTTTTCAACATAGTGTCCTTGTAACTCTACACACTTCTCCCAGCAATGCTCCCATCACTGTAACCCGTCCAAATAGTACTCGGCGTTTTTCAACATAATATCCTTGTAACTCTACACACTTCACCCAGTGATGCTCTCATCTCTGTAACCCGTCCAAATAGTACTCGGCGTTTTTCAACATAGTGTCCTTGTAACTCTACACACTTCTCCCAGCGATGCTCCCATCACTGTAACCCGTCCAAATAGTACTCGGCGTTTTTCAACATAATATCCTTGTAATTCTACACACTTCTCCCAGCGATGCTCTCATCTCTGTAACCCGTCCAAATAGTACTCGGCACTTTTCAACATAGTCTCCTTGTAACTGTACACACTTCTCCCAACGATGCTCCCATCTCTGTAACGCGTCCAAATAGTACTCGGCGTTTTTCAACATAATATCCTTGTAACTCTACACACTTCTCCCATCGATACTCACATCTCTGTAACCCGTCCATATAGTACTCGGCGTTTTTCAACATAGTCTCCTTGTAACTCTACACACTTCTCCCAGCGATGTTCCCATCTCTGTAACACGTCCAAATAGTACTCGGCGCGTTTCAACATAGCCTCCTTGTAACTCTACACACTTCTCCCAGCGATGTTCCCATCTCTGTAACCTGTCCAAATAGTACTCGGTGTTTTTCAACATAGTCTCCTTGTAACTCTACACACTTCTCCCAGCGATGCTCCCATCTCTGTAACCCGTCCATATAGTACTCGGCGTTTTTCAACATAGTCTCCTTGTAACTCTACACACTTCTCCCATCGATACTCACATCTCTGTAACACGTCAAAATAGTTATCGACGTTTTTCAACATAGTCTCCTTGTAACTCTACACACTTCTCCCAGCGATACTCACATCTCTGTAACCCGTCCATATAGTATTCGGCGTGTTTCAACATAATTCTCCTTTGGAGAATCTCAAAGTTGTTAAAACGTATTTAACCATTATATAACGCACACATTTACACTCTCAGTCAATAGTCCAGGCTCTGGAGAAGATGGGGAATAATCTTCGTCGGAGAAAAATCCCCACTCCCGCCGCCGGTAACCCAACGCGGGGCCCCTGGTACAGTAGGCAGGTGCTCTACCGACTGAGCTGCGAGTGATCTACAGTAATTAATCGGCGCCAAAACTCGGATTTATTGCTCCTAAACCGCGCTAACAGAGCGTTGGAAACGTCCATTCGAACACGTTTTTGGTCTAACGTGAGAAAACGCGGCACCCAACGCGCGGACAGCTTTCTCATGTCTAAATGTTGATTTAATATTTGACGAACACGTTCTTTTGACATGCTCATAGCCTCTGCTACCTCTCTCACTTTAATTCCCCGGTCGTCTAGCATCATTTGGTGAACTTTGGCGATGTTAGTTGCAGTTTTTGAACGTCCCGAACGTTCATCGTCTCCCAAGCTCTCGTGGCCACGTTTAAATTTAGCTGTCCAAATGTCACTGTGGTAAATGATGGTGCAGGGTCCCCATACACAGAATCCAACTCACCTTTGATTTGCGTAGGCGTATTGACTTTCAAAAAGGAAATATTTAATGACAGCTCGATACCCGATTTTGTCCATTTTTAGAAAATCACTCACATCAACTCACTCAAACGACTGTTACACAACAACTGAGCATCCAAAATGGCTGACACTTTGGTGACCAACTGTCAACAGATTAATTAACGAAATTCACTAGCTTTTATTTACGAGTGCTGCCATCATCTTGTTGAGGTCTGAAACTTTCCAGACCACCCTCATATTGCTTAATTTTAATAGGGTTTTAAGTGAAAGGTAATACGTGATTATAGCATTATATGATGTATTCATCAAAATTAAGGCGGATATATCTCAAAAACACATGTACTGTATGTAGTGTACTACAAACTAGTCGGTAGTAAAAAGACAGCCGTCTTCTGCTGTCTCAGTAAAGTGTATCGCTTGTCTCACGTCCGCTTTCACATTCGAACTTCATTTGGCTTCGCTCTCGAAATAAAACATCAATTTCTCTATGTTTGTTACTGCTTGTACACAATATAGCTACAAACTAGTCGTTAGTAAAAAAGACAGCGATCTTCTGTTGTCTCGGTTTAGTGTATCACTTATCTCACATCCGCTTTAACATTAGAACTTCATTTATATTTACTCTCGAAATAAAACATCAATTTCTCTATGTTTGTTACTGCTTGTACACAATATAGCTACAAACTAGTCGGTAGTAAAAAGACAGTGAGCTTCTGTTGTCTCAGTTTAGTGTATCACTTATCTCACATCCGCTTTAACATTAGAACTTCATTTGTATTGACTCTCGAAATAAAACATCAATTTCTCTATGTTTGTTACTGCTTGTACACAATATAGCTACAAACTAGTCAGTAGTAAAAAAGACAGCGAGCTTCTGCTGTCTCAGTTTAGTGTATCGCGTATCTCACATCTGCTTTAACATTAGAACTTCATTTGTCTTGGCTCTCGAAATAAAACATAAAGTTCTCTATGTTTGTTACTGCTTGTACACAATATAGCTACAAACTAGTCGGTAGTAAAAAAGACAGCGAGCTTCTGCTGTCTCAATTTAGTGTATCGCTTAACTCACATCCGCTTTAACATTAGAACTTCATTTGTCTTGGCTCTCGAAATAAAACATAAATTTCTCTATGTTTGTTACTGCCTGTACACAATATAGCTACAAACTAGTCGGTAGTAAAAAAGACAGCGAGCTTCTACTGTCTCAGTTTAGTGTATCGCTTATCTCACGTCCGCTTTAACATTAGAACTTCATTTGTCTTGACTCTCGAAATAAAACATCAATTTCTCTATGTTTGTTACTGCTTGTACACAATATAGCTACAAACTAGTCGGTAGTAAAAAAGGCAGCGAGCTTCTGCTGTCTCAGTTTAGTGTATCGCTTATCTCACATCCGCTTTAACATTAGAACTTCATTTGTCTTGGCTCTCGAAATAAAACATCAATTTCTCTATGTTTTTTACTGCTTGTACACAATATAGCTACAAACTAGTCGGTAGTAAAAAGGTCAGTGAGCTTCTACTGTCTCAGTTTAGTGTATCGCTTATCTCACGTCCGCTTTAACATTAGAACTTCATTTGTCTTGACTCTCGAAATAAAACATCAATTTCTCTATGTTTGTTACTGCTTGTACACAATATAGCTACAAACTAGTCGGTAGTAAAAAAGGCAGCGAGCTTCTGCTGTCTCAGTTTAGTGTATCGCTTATCTCACGTCCGCTTTAACATTAGAACTTCATTTGTCTTGACTCTCGAAATAAAACATCAATTTCTCTATGTTTTTTACTGCTTGTGTGTTGGTCATAATCACAGCTGGTGCATCAACACTGTCTCAATCTGAATACTCTTTATTTTCATTTTCAGTAACACTGCATGATGTAATAATGCCTTCCTGTGTAATCGGTTTATAACCTTTGCCATAGTTAATGTCTTCTTTATCAACAATGTCTCCTTCTTCCACACCATCTTTTCTGCTTCCATGTTGTTTTCTGGCAAGTCCAACACGCAAGGCACAACTTTTTATGGAAGTCTTGGTGTAGAATCAAACTTAAAAAAGCCTTTAAATGGGTTCTTTTTAATGAAGCAATTAAAGCTTTGTTTGTTTTCATGAACACACAGAGATGAGCTACGCGTATCTCTTATCGTATGTGCATTATTTTGAGGGGTGGTCAAACATGGGGATAATTATGAGATACGGTATCGGTGTTGAACCATAAAAATGTGAAAAATGGTTGAAATCTGCGTAGTTATAGATTCCGATTACAGGATTTTGTCCTTAATTATGCAGGGACGATTAACTTTGTACAGCGATCGTCAATTTACAAATTACTGGTAAATACCTGGCGCTCCGTGTCGATTGTTTACACCAAATTGGATCCAGAGGTAGAAAAAACGCTTTTTCCTAAGCGTTTCTACAAGTTACTACAAACGCATATTTTACTGTCAACTTCCGTATATTCCACACGAAGATGGGGAAAAACGGTTTACTTTCATTATTTAGTAAATAAACAACGAGAATGTACGAACACACTGGTGGAAAAATAGCTTAAAAGCCTCTGGAAATTAATGTCCTTGAAATTTCGTTCAGGATACACATTTTCTATTATTATTAATGTTTTATTAGTGATAATATAATTATAAATTTAAAATGAATACAATTATAATGTACACATTATTTAGAAAAGTCCTAAAAGACTACCAAATAAAGTAACATAGCAACGAGAAGGCCAATAACTTGTGACTAGCCAAAGTTGGCATTCTTTCTTCAAATGTTATTTGATCCATAATCTTGCAAATAGACGCTGTGGAGAATAAGGCCTAACGATAAAAATAAACCTCAACGCTTCCAAAAGTGTATTCTAATTTAGTGTAACGACGAGTTTGTATAAATCATTCAATTAATTAAAACTTTATTTTTGGAAAAGATAGTTATAATAATTTGTACATTTCCTTAGTAAAATTGCTTCCTATATGCCCAAGCTCTATGTAACCCATGGCATTTGAACATCATTTCATTCATCGTCTGATATGATTTAACGTTGGAGGTTTCCTCTTATCCTGAAAGAAGAATGTCTGGTAACTCTAAGCTCTATGTTCCCTGTACTCATTTGAACATCATTTCATTCATCGTCCGATATGACTTAACGTTGGAGGTTTTCCCTTATCCTGAAAGATGAATGTCTGGTAACTCTAAGCTCTATGTACCCTGTACTCATTTGAACATCATTTCATTTATCGTCCGATATGACTTAACGTTGGAGGTTTTCTCTTATCCTGAAAGATGAATGTCTGGTAACTCTAAGCTCTATGTACCCTGTACTCATTTGAACTTTATTTCATTCATCGTCCGATATGACTTAACGTTGGAGGTTTTCTCATATCCTGAAAGAAGAATGTCTGGTAACTCTAAGCTCTATGTTCCCTGTACTCATTTGAACTTTATTTCATTCATCGTCTGATATGATTTAACGTTGGAGGTTTCCTCTTATCCTGAAAGAAGAATGTCTGGTAACTCTAAGCTCTATGTTCCCTGTACTCATTTGAACATCATTTCATTCATCGTCCGATATGACTTAACGTTGGAGGTTTTCCCTTATCCTGAAAGATGAATGTCTGGTAACTCTAAGCTCTATGTACCCTGTACTCATTTGAACATCATTTCATTTATCGTCCGATATGACTTAACGTTGGAGGTTTTCTCTTATCCTGAAAGATGAATGTCTGGTAACTCTAAGCTCTATGTACCCTGTACTCATTTGAACTTTATTTCATTCATCGTCCGATATGACTTAACGTTGGAGGTTTTCTCATATCCTGAAAGAAGAATGTCTGGTAACTCTAAGCTCTATGTTCCCTGTACTCATTTGAACTTTATTTCATTCATCGTCTGATATGATTTAACGTTGGAGGTTTCCTCTTATCCTGAAAGAAGAATGTCTGGTAACTCTAAGCTCTATGTTCGATGTACTCATTTGAACATCATTTCATTCATCGTCCGATATGACTTAACGTTGGAGGTTTTCCCTTATCCTGAAAGATGAATGTCTGGTAACTCTAAGCTCTATGTACCCTGTACTCATTTGAACATCATTTCATTTATCGTCCGATATGACTTAACGTTGGAGGTTTTCTCTTATCCTGAAAGATGAATCTCTGGTAACCTTAAGCTCTATGTACTCTGTACTCATTTGAACTTTATTTCATTCATCGTCCGATATGACTTAACGTTGGAGGTTTTCTCATATCCTGAAAGAAGAATGTCTGGTAACTCTAAGCTCTATGTACCTTGTACTCATTTGAACATAATTTCATTTATCGTCCGATATGACTTAACGTTGGAGGTTTTCTCTTATCCTGAAAGATGAATGTCTGGTAACTCTAACCTCTATGTACCCTGTACTCATTTGAACATCATTTCATTCATCGTCCGATATGACTTAACGTTGGAGGTTTTCTCTTATCCTGAAAGATTGTCTGGTAACTCTAAGCTCTATGTACCTTGTACTCATTTGAACATCATTTCATTCATCGTCCGATATGACTTAACGTTGGAGGTTTTCCCTTATCCTGAAAGATGAATGTCTGGTAACTCTAACCTCTATGTACCCTGTACTCATTTGAACCTCATTTCATTCATCGTCCGATATGACTTAACGTTGGAGATTTCCTCTTATCCTGAAAGATGAATCTCTGGTAAGTCTAACCTCTATGTACCCTGTACTCATTTGAACATCATTTCATTCATCGTCCGATATGACTTAACGTTGGAGGTTTTCCCTTATCCTGAAAGATGAATGTCTGGTAACTCTAAGCTCTATGTACCCTGTACTCATTTGAACATCATTTCATTCATCGTCCGATATTACTTAACGTTGGAGGTTTTCTCTTATCCTGAAAGAAGAATGTCTGGTAACTCTAAGCTCTATGCAACCTGTACTCATTTGAACATCGTTTCATTCATGGTCCGATATCACTTAACTTTGGAGTTTTTCTCTTATCCTGAAGGATGAATATCTGGTAACTCTAAGCTATATGTACCCTGTACTCAGTTGAACATCATTTCATTCATCGTCTGATATAGCTTAACGTTGAAGCTTTTCCCTTTTCCTGAAAGATGGCATAACTCTAAGCTCTATGTACCCTGTACTCATTTGAACATCATCGTCCGATATGACTTAACTTTGGAGGGTTTGCCTTATCCTGAAAGTTATATATTTGGTAACTCTAAGTTATATGTACTTTGGACTTAATTTGAGTATAATTTCATTCATTTTCTCATATTAAAAAAAAGTGACTGTAAGAAATGTCCGCCTCGCCAATGAACTTATTAACCTAGAATTTAAAATTAAGCAGAGCAGTTTTGGAGATGCGTTCTGTTTTCCTTCTCCTAAGGCCTTCAACATATAACTTTGCTCATTTGGACGTCAACTGGACGGCAGCGTTGTGTAAGCAAGTGTTTGCCATTGTTGTGTATTCTCCCCTCCGATGCTCTCCAGGGCAGCAGGGTGTTGTCCAAAACGGGAGATGGTCCACGTGTTTTCTCATCCCCATCTCAATTTTCTCCTCTGTCTGTAAATCCAGATCCGCAGGGAAAGGAAGTTTCGATGTAGAAATAAAGAAACTGAGGTGGAGGGGGAGAGTATGTTTTCTGCCCCTTGCGGAGGAATTCTTTACAGGGCAATCGCCATCTTCACTGACACTGCTCTAGTATCCACTAGACGCATAAAACAAAAGACGATATGTGGAGAGTGAAGGGGGAAAGAAAAAAAAAAAAAAGATTCTCAAATCCAATGGGTTTTTCCTAGCCTTCGGGCACTGGGGAGGGTGAATCGCTTGCATATCCTCCACTTTCCTTTACATCACAACCCCTCTAGTGGTGCAGTGTATACAAATCTGCACTCTCGCAAAGCACGGGGTTGTTGAACCAGTACTTGCTAAATGTTCGGCACTGTTGCAGCTAAATGCTAGCTGAGGGCAAAACGTAAGCGTTTGAAATGTTGTGTGCTTGAGACCACAAGACAGAAGTGAAAACTGAAAAACTATTCATTATAAATTATTTTTAAAAATGGTCATTAAAAAATTATATGTTGACACTCATTGTTGGGCAAAGAGACCAGTTGCGAGCTAAACATTTCATGCCGTATGCTAATTGTGCTCTGAAACAACTGAATGTCGACGGACTTGCGACCGTAAAATGTGTGTGAAATGTGTAGTGTTTAACTACCGCTTTTACTACATATGGCATCGTAGGTGATGATACTGATGATACATGAGATGAAGATGGAGTACCGGTGGAATGAGATGTTGGGGGAAACTGGAGATCCCGGAGGAAACCCGCCCCAGCGCAGTGTTGTCCACCACAAATCTCACTTTACGGTCACCTGGGATTGAACCCGGACCGCCTTGGGAGAGCCAAGCGGTGTAGCCACTGAGGCACGGCGCGGCCTTTATACATAAAGGATGTACCAGGGCTTTTCAATAAAGAATGATCACAATTTTTTTTACAACCTGCCTTTACTCATCCTCATAATTTTGATGGTCCTTCTCAAAATAGTCTCCCCTGAATGCGATGCACTTGTCCCAGCGTTTCTGCCAGTCTTCAAAGACATACAAAAAACCATTTTTTTCAGAGATCTTTCAAAATCGCTTCCGCAGCCTTCACCACTTTTTCTGATGATGGATCATGCCTCCCACGCAGGCGTTTCTTGAAGTTAGGGAATAGAGAAACGTCACATCGGGCTAAATCCAGACTATAGGGAGGTTGAGGAATGCACTTAACGTTGATTTTTGCAAGATATTCTGCAACAGCATTGACAATATGAGGCCGCGCATTATCGTGGTGCAGTATTGTCCGTTGCTGATGTGTGTGCAGGTACAACATGCTGATAAACCAATCCATGAATATCAAAGAATGAGATGACCATAACTTTCCCTGCAGAAGCAACCACTTTTGCTTTTTTAGGGGGTTGGTGATGAAGGTGATTACCACACTGAGCTTTTTATGTTTTCTCTCAAGATCAAAATGATGTAGTCAAGTTTCATCAGCAGTGATTACGTTTGAAAGAAACTCCAGATCTTCCTCTAACAACAACTTTAACTGCATGCAGACCTGCATGCGAATGTCCTTTTTTTCGGGAATCAACAGTCTTGGAACACAAACGAGTCTCATGTGTAATGTTTCTGTCACCAACGTGTGGGTGGCACGCAATGAAATGTTCAGTATTTCAGAAAGTGATCTTAAGGTAATTCGTCGATCCTCTCTCACAATGGCAGCAGCAGTGTTGATGTTTTTTCTGTAAGAGCAGTAACTGGAGCTCCGGGTTCACCTTCCTTTGAAATAGATTGTCTCCCCTCTTTAAATATTTTAAACCACCTTCGAGCTGTGCTGTAGGGAAGAGCATACTCTCCATAGCCCTCCTGTAAGATTGTATAGGCCTCAATTTATGTTTTGTTGAGAGTAAAGCAGAATATCAAAGCCGCATATTGTTCCTCGCGTGTTACCTCCATTGCAGTGGTAGGCGATACTGAACATGTCTGAACTTGCCTGGTTCTCACAGACGAGAAGCAGGAGAACCAACAATGAAGCTACTACGGCGTGCTTGTTTCACATTAAGCTAACAGAGTTTAATAAGATTGAATTTTAGTGCTAAAACTTATGTTCGTAAAAATTATGTTCATTCTTTATTGAACAGCCCTCGTATGAAGGAAGTAAAATCAAATCACATAATATACTATTTCACATATATTTTATTTTTATATTAAAATACATGGTATTTCACAATCATTTTCCATACAAACGTCGGTCATCCCGATGTCAACTTGGCCGAGGATTGTTTTCTTCCGTTAGTGTTAGGGCTACGACATCGAGATACATATTTACGAAACATCGATGTACACTGGAAAACAATGAATGTTATTCACATCAATGTATTGAGGTCGATATTTATATAATATTGATTGTTTTTGTTCGACGTTTTTGTCCGATGTTTTGTCTTTAAATGTTTGACCGTGACAATGGCCATGACGTGCTGGCTGGCTGTATATAGCCAGAAGGTTTTTGCTGCGTGCCCACCCGTTAAGGGTTTTCCCGTATTTGGACGGGATTTTGTAGGATGGATATTGTGTAGGTTTTGAGATTTGAAGATTTTTGTGGGGTTACAATTTGTACCTTCGGGATGAAAGGACAGGATGCAATTCCCTGCACCCTGGCGTTTTTAATTTAGTTTTGGTTTGGGGAGAATTTTGTTGCCAAACAACTTAGGAGATTATGCGGAGCTCAGCTTTAGCTGCTGTTAGGATTAGCTCCTGGGCTATCTTGGGTGCCCGCATCGCATGCGGGGGACCCGATGTTGTTTAGAGCGGCGTCTAGTGGGGTCATAATCTCCTAGTGATCTAAGAAGGGCGCTTCTATGAGTTGGTAAAGTTGCGTAGAATTTTGATGCCCGGCGCCTAACTTCGTCCTCCACATATGGAGGTCCCGAGGCTTCGTGAAGCAACCTGGTAGGAAAATAGCGACCCACAGAATAGATAGACCGTAGCCCTCTATTCTGTGCACGTTGAAGCCATGCCAACCAGCTATCTGCGGCCATGCCCCAGATTTTAAATTTTTATTTTCCAAACTAAATAATATACACTCCTGGAAATGGAAATAAGAACACATTGACGCCGGTGTGTCAGACCCACCATACTTGCTCCGGACAGTGCGAGAGGGTTGTGAGAGCAATGATCACACGCACGGCACAGCGGATACACCAGGAACCGCGGTGTTGGTTGTCGAATGGCGCTAGCTGCGCAGCGTTTGGGCACCGCCGCTGTCAGTGACAGCCAGTTTGCCATGGCATACGGAGCTCCATCACAGTCTTTAACACTGATAGCATGCCGCGACAGCGTGGACGTGAAACATATGTGCAGGTGATGGACTTTGAGCGAGGGCGTATAGTGGGCATGCGGGAGGCCGGGTGGACGTACCGCCGAATTGCTCAACACTTGGAGCGTGAGGTCTCCACAGTACATCGATGTTATCGCCAGTGGTCGGCGGAAGGTGCACGTGCCCGTCGACCTGGGACCGGACCGCAGCGACGCATGGATGCACGCTAAGACCGTCGGATCCTACGCAGTGCCGTAGGGGACCGCACTGCCACTTCCCAGCAAATTAGAGACACTGCTGCTCCTGGGGTATCGGCGAGGACCATTCGCAACCGTCTCCATGAAGCTGGGCTACGGTCCCGCGCACCGTTAGGCCGTCTTCCGCTCACGCCCCAACATCGTGCAGCCCGCCTCCAGTGGTGTCGCGACAGGCGTGAATGGAGGGACGAATGGAGACGTGTCGTCTTCAGCGATGACAGTCGCTTGTGCCTTGGTGCCAATGATGGTCGTATGCATGTTTGGCGCCGTGCAGGTGAGCGCCACAATCAGGACTGCATACCACCGAGGCACACAGGGCCAACACCCGGCATCATGGTGTGGGGAGCAATCTCCTACACTGGCCGTACACCTCTGGTGATCGTCGAGGGGACACTGAATAGTGCACGGTACATCCAAACCGTCATCGAACCCATCGTTCTACCATTCCTAGACCGGCAAGGGCACTTGCTGCTCCAACAGGACAATGCACGTCCGCATGGATCCCGTGCCACCCAACGTGCTCTAGATGGTGCAAGTCAACTATCCTGGCCAGCAAGATCTCCGGATCTGTCCCCCATTGAGCATGTTTGGGACTGGATGAAACGTCGTCTGACGCGGTCTGCACGTCCAGCACGAACGCTGGTTCAACTGAGGCGCCGGCTATAAATGGCATGGCAAGCCGTTCCACAGGACTACATCCAGCATCTCTACGATCGTCCCTATGGGAGAATAGCAGCCTGCATTGCTGCGAAAGGTGGATATACACGGTACTAGTGCCGACATTGTACATGCTCTGTTGCCTGTGTCTATGTGCCTATGGTTCTGTCAGTGTCATCATGTGATGTATCTGACCCCAGGAATGTGTCAATAAAGTTTCCCCTTCCTGGGACAATGAATTCACGGTGTTCTTATTTCAATTTCCAGGAGTGTATTTAAATCTCTTTTCTGTAAAAATTCAAATTTATATATCAAATCTTTTGAAACTCGGTCGGTCTTTCAATTTGTGGAAAAACATAACCTATACGTTGTAAATGAAAGTAAACACAAAACATCATTTTAATACGTGATAATTTTATTATTTACGTGCTACTACATTTCATTTATTGATGTTTTATATTTTACTACTGACAATAAAGAGAAATTGTCAATAAAATAACCAGTTCTTAAATGAAACATCTCTTTCACGAATTCCTAACACCTTTATTTACAATTAACACACTCGTTTTATTTTTCGTAATCATGGTTTTAATTATTCAAATACCGAACTTGAAAGGCTTTATCGACGTGTCTGCAAACCATTTGCCACCATCCCAGAGTTTTTGAAAGGGTGTGACATTCCATGTTTCGACGAGTAAGGCATGCATAGAAGCAAGAGTACGACATTTGGAGCATTTATTATGAGTTTTGCGTGTTATAAGTGTACCACTGTGTTAACACCTCCTAACGAGGAAATAAAGCATCATGGGACATATGTTTATATGAACACTTTTCCTTCTTTTGGTGTCAGGAACCCATGCCCCAGGTTTAAAAAGTATTTCTGAAACATCTTGTATATGCCAAACCAATAGGAACAAGGACGTGTACATGGCTACAAAATAGTAATGAAAATAAGGCGGGGCTAGGCGTGGTTGTTCTATCGCTATTAGCCAATGCGGTACGTGCAACGTTGTACAGTTAAGCACGCATACTGACTCGCTTTGCCGAACCATACGACCAATTTCTTTGTACACTCTAAAGATACCAATTAAATAATTGTTTTGTTTTTCCCATGTTACAGAGCAATTTTTCTGAGGTTGACTGTTCAAACGGGCCCAAATGACCTTGATGTCAACGGGCCCTAAAGCCCCACACACTCACTCACTGTTCAAACGCCATGTTTGTGACACATCTGGTTTCGGATATATGGAAAGATAAGCCGCCTGACTAGAAACAAAAGAATCATAAACTGTCAGTGAAGAAAAGCACACACGTGCTATGCTGCAGTTATATTCAGTAAAGTGATGATCGTTTAAGGGTATGTATGACTGAAATTTTCAAATTCTGAACTAATATTGCTAGCTTTTTCAAATTTACACCATAGGTGTAGTATAGTGTAAACATGTTACAACCTAAATTTAAACCATTTTTCTCCAGCAGTTTAGAAATTATGGTAAATTTTGTATGTTTTTTGTTACGTCACTAAAAAAGTCCCTTGCGACAAAATATTTTGAATTTTGGTCTAATATTTTAACCCTATGTTCATAATACACATACTTTTTGAAATTGCTCTGGGTTTTTCTGTGTCTGCTTTAGTTAGGTCACAAAAATTTTTTAATTTACAAATATTCTTTTTTTCTCTAAAAAACTGTAAGTTTTGTGTTTGAAAATTAAAAATATATGCTTATATACATTTCACAATAAAACCTAGGGCAATTTCCATTCCTCATGATATTCTGAACCTGTGTAGGAAATTTCATGAATGTAGTACAAAAACTGCATCGCAAGGAGCATTTTACACGAAGAAAAATGCTGAAAATATGAACATTGAGAAAACAGCGATTAAAGATTTGATTGCATAACTCACATTAAAATCCACCAGGCTGATTGGTTGGACCCTCAGATTTCTTTTTCCTCTCTTCTGTTGCTGCTTTTTCCACCTTTTTCTTCTTTAGATGTTGCTTTTCTTCTGCACAACTTCGCTTCTTGCTTTGTGAATGTGGATGTAGGCAAAAGAGGGCGTGACTGACAGAGTTTAAAGGCCACCGACATTTAAATAAGCATTTAAAAATGGCGTTCGGAGGCAAATTATGCATTTTCCACATTCGGGAATGTCCAAATTATTTTATAGAATTAAAATAAAAAAGTCGTTATTTTCACGATTTTCATGAAATTTCAGTCATACATACCCTTAAGAGTGAACACGTACTTTTCAAAGTTAGTAAATATATCGCTTAGCAAGTCTAGTACTAGTGTGTCTAGTAGTAACTGCGAAACAACTCGTAAGAGTTTACATAAGCAGGCTAGAAATATTCTTGTTAATGTGTATTCCTTTTTGAAACAGTTGTCAATTAAAGACATTTTCGAAAGTACAAATTTCGCTCAGAGTCGAGAATTAATGTTACAAGTTTGTCACGTGAGTGCTCATTCTGTGACAAACATTGTTATAGAAGGCAAACAGTTTACCAAATTAGGAGAAGTTTCTATATTTAGATCTCCAGGGAAACATCGAGGAGCTAAAAACGTGCTACCAACTTAGATAATTTTCAAAAGTGTGTTTTACGTTGAACAATTTACGATTTATATGACAAGGGTGAATATCCACCTGCCAAAAGGCTGACCAATTTAATGAGGGGTGTAACTAAATTGTATATTTTGGCAACGGTTCCACGTTGATGCTACTTTGAAGCTATTGTAATGTGTGGCTCAGGGTAAAACAATGAGATTTCTCACAGGGTATGCGTAGATATGTGTGAGAAGGATACGTTAATGACACTGGAATGCCCGTTTCAAACTTATTTATTTACTGCTTCTTTTTTTAGAACATCGAAATTGAAGTTGCCGACCAAGGGTCACCAATATCCCTGTTTAGAGTTACTGACGGCAGAGTGTTTATTACTCGATAAACTTTATTCGTTAGTCACGTATATATGAACCGAGAAATACGTATATTTTGGCAACAGTTCCACGTTGATGCTACTTTGAAGCTATTATAATGTGTGACTCAGGGTAAAACAATGAGGTTTCTCACAGGGTATGCGTAGATATGTGTGAGAAGGATATTTTAATGACACTGGAATGCCCGTTTCAAACTTATTTATTTACTGCTTCTTTTTTTAGAACATCGAAATTGAAGTTGCCGACCAAGGGTCACCAATATCCCTGTTTAGAGTTACTGACGGCAGAAGGTTTATTACTCGATAAACTTTATTCGTTAGTCACGTATATATGAACCGAGAAATATATTCTCTCATTTCGGTATGCCTGGCCCAAGACCGAACAAGAGGACTGCCCTAATCGCCCTCACGCCTCGGACTGTTTCAATGGCTTGCCAGGCACGAAGTGCTCTAATCGGCTCCACGCGAAGATTGTTGTCCACAGCTGCGCGTGTGGGTGTATATGTAACTTTCACTTTTTGGAAACCCTCTTTCCACACAAAGATTCTCTTTGTGGCTATTTTGTCGCCATTATGAATGGTTCAAAGAATACCCTATTCAACAAGTCAAATGCCATCCTTTAAAAATCTGCTAAGGACACTGTTTCTTACGTTTCTTTTGTTACAACTACTTATTCACCCACAACTGCTATTCGACTCAACTGCCCTTGCACGTGTTGTAACAAAGAACCAACATTTCTTTGAAATCTATCATGATTCTTTACTTATTGCAATACTTTAATTTCGGTATCAGGGGGAATTAGTATATACGGATTCTATATCTTCTATGTATAATATCCTGAAATCTCTTGGGTTCAAATATAGGAGAACCAATGATAGTCGCATATTTCTGTTTGAAATAAGCGATATTGTTGCTGCAAGATTAAAACTTCTGACTACAATGCATAACTTTAGTACATGAGATTCATGATGTAAAAATGTTTCATAAATAAACATTTATTAAGTATTTTAATAGAACAAAAATTTGTTTAAAGTCCATTACAGACAGTATACAAGTATGACGTCATTAAAATACAAACTATATTTACAAATCGTTGAAATGTTACTCTTTTGTTTCACTGTAGCAAACACCTTCTTTCGTAGAACACATCTAATTTGAGTCATTTTGTTTTGTGTATATATGAACGATAGCTACGTAAGCGAACTGTTCTCCAGTTCAAAGTTTTAAGGTTCAGATAATGAGATAATCATTGTATATGTTCTCACACACGTGCTCAAATATTAAGCGAACTTCTCTGTCACCATCTGTATGATACTTGCTAGGCTAAGACAAAGACAGATTAATCTCCAATCTCTGTCACCCGCAAGCCGTGGAACTGGCAACACCAAAGCAGTAAGATAGCCGTATTGCTTCAACCAATGTTCATTCTTATTCTGTAGCTACTCTAAAGTACCCAGCATTCGCCTGGCCAACCGGGAAACCCCGTAAAGGCTCATAGGTTAGGTAGGTTGGCAATGAAAATTATTATTTGGAGCTTCCCTCGCTTTGAAAGTCACACCTCGACACTTAACCTACGTGTGACTGTACAATAGAAAGAGTACTAAAGGGTTGTATTAGTTCTTTGAGTCATTATTCTCTCTTATTTTAATGAAAATTATTATTTGAAGCTTCCCTCCTTTTGAAAGTCACGCCTCGACACTGGAACTACGTGTGACTGTACAATAGAAACAGTACTGTAGAGTAGCCTTAGTTCTTTGAGTCATTATTCTCTCTTATTTTAATGAAAATTATTATTTGAAGCTTCCCTCCTTTTGAAAGTCACGCCTCGACACTGGAACTACGTGTGACTGTACAATAGAAACAGTACTGTAGAGTAGCCTTAGTTCTTTGAGTCATTATTCTCTCTTATTTTAATGAAAATTATTATTTGGAACTTCCCTCCTTTTGAAAGTCACGCCTCGACACTGGAACTACGTGTGACTGTACAATAGAAACAGTACTACAGAGTAGCCTTAGTTCTTTGAGTCATTATTCTCTCTTATTTTAATGAAAATTGTCATTGGGAATTCCCTCCTTTTGAAAGTCACGCCTCGACACTGGAACTACGTGTGACTGTACAATAGAAACAGTACTACAGAGTAGCCTTAGTTCTTTGAGTCATTATTCTCTCTTATTTTAATGAAAATTGTCATTGGGAATTCCCTCCTTTTGAAAGTCACGCCTCGACACTGGAACTACGTGTGATTGTACAATAGAAAGAGTACTGAAAAGTAGCCTTAGTTCTTTGAGTCATTTTTCTCTCTTATTTTAATGAAAATTATTATTTGGAACTTCCCTCCTTTTGAAAGTCACGCCTCGACACTGGAACTACGTGTGACTGTACAACAGAAAATAGTACTAAAGGATAGTCTTAGTTCTTTGAGTCATTATTCTCTCTTATTTTAATGAAAATTATTATTTGGAACTTCCCTCCTTTGAAAGGCACGCCTGGACATTGGAACTACGTGTGACTGTACAATAGAAAGAGTACTAAAGGATAGTCTTAGTTCTTTGAGTCATTATTCTCTCTTATTTTAACGAAAATTATTATTTGGAACTTACCTCCATTTGAAAGTCACGCTTCGACACTGGAACTACGTGTGACTGGACAATAGAAACAGTACTGTAGAGTAGCCTTAGTTCTTTGAGTCATTATTCTCTCTTATTTTAATGAAACTTATTATTTGGAACTTCCCTCCTTTTGAAAGTCACGCCTCGACACTGGAACTACGTGTGACTGTACAATAGAAACAGCACTGTAGAGTAGCCTTAGTTCTTTGAGTCATTATTCTCTCTTATTTTAATGAAAATTATTATTTGGAACTTCCCTCCTTTTGAAAGTCACGCCTCGACACTGGAACTACGTGCGACTGTACAATAGAAAGAGTACTGAAGAGTAGCTTTAGTTCTTTGAGTCTGTATTCTCTCTTATTTTAATGAAAATTATTATCTGGAACCTCCCTAGCTTTTCTAGGTAGAGAGATATAGTATCAAGTGAATTAGGTGTCGAATTCCAATGTGTCATACCTAGTGTGAATGTAAAGAAACTGAAATTGGAAAAAATTGCAGGTACATCAAGAGAAGTTTCTAAAGATAGTGTCGCCCTGGCGGTAGACTTGCGAAGCCGAAGCCGGTGGAGATTCGGAAAACTTCGGAACCAATCGTTACCGGTAGCGACAGGCAGTTGAATGTAGAGTTAGAAAAAATAAACAGTTTTGAGGTTCTAGAAATTTTGTAATGTTGAACAGTGTATTTCGAGGAGAATAAAGTGTAGTTTTTGTGTTTTATAACCTCGTTTTATCTTCGCGGCCAAGTTGTTATTTGCCGCTTCCGACTTCGCTGTTAATTCGTTCATCTTCTGCAAAAGCATTTCCAATGCCGATTCCATGGCTATAATGTTTGGTGATGTAGTTATCCCGCTTCCTGGCACCAGTTGTGACTTTGTGGGTTCGTGAAATGATAAAACGAGGTTATAAAACACAAAAAATTCACTTTATTCTCCTCGAAATACACTGTTCAACATTACAAAATTTCTAGAACTTCAAAACTGTTTATTTTTTCTAACTCTACATTCAACTGTCTGTCGCTACCGGTAACGATTGGTTCCGAAGTTTTCCGAATCTCCACCGGCTTCGGCTTCGCAAGTCTACCGCCAGGGCGACAATAAAAATAACTTATAACGTCAATAAAATGACACGAAAATATTTAAACAAAATGAAGTAATTAATGGACTCTAAAGTCAAAATGAAAACCTTAAATGTCTATAATTTTAATAATATTTTTGTTAAAAACATCTACAGTCTCTTTATGTTCAATACTCTCTCTGTAGTCTAGTTACGTTTTGGTGCCCGTCACTGGGACACCTACCCTAGCGGAGAGAGCTCAGATTGGCAATGAAAGGAGGGAGATGGGATTTACTGCACATGGCGATGGACTGGGGAAGGGGGGGGGGTTCGGTCGAAATTAATTTTGGAGTACGTCCATGTATACAGTAATAACATACCTCAGAGTGACCTGTTCAAACAATGACTTGTTGATTGTTGGACCTTCACTTTTTTGCCTTCGAGGATGGAGTGAATGCGCACATGTTAACAAGTATATGAACTCCTGAGTGGCTCGGGGGAAGGCGGATTCGGTTTTTGCATCAAATTATAGTTTCGAGAAGTGAGCTGCGTGAGTAATTAACAACAGCGCAGCGTAGAAGCTTATCTCTCAATATTTTTCCCAGACATAAGTACCTTACAGTTATATTACGTTCACTGTCATGCAAATTATTCTTAAAACATTTATTATTCTATGTGATTTATGTTAATATATATGAGGGATGTGTGAAAAGTTTCCGACCTCAAAATGAAGATGGCAGCACTCGTAAATAAAAGCTGGTGATTTCGCTGTTTTCTGTTGACAGTTATTCACCAAAGTGTCAGCCATTTTAGACTCTCAGTTGTTATGTAAAAGTTCTTTGAATTAGTTGACGTGGGTGTTTTTATGAAAATGGACAAAATCGAGTATCGAGCTGTCATTAAATATTTGCTTTTGAAAGGCAATACGCCTGCGCAGATCAAAGATGAGCTGCATTCTGTGTATGAGGACTCTGCACCATCATTTACCACAGTGAAATTTTGGGCAGCTGAAATTAAACGTGGCCGTAAGTGCTTGGGAAACGATGAACGTTTGGGACGCACAAAAACTGCAACTACATCGCCAAAGTTCACCGAATGGTGCTAGACGACCGCCGAAGTAAAGTGAGAGAGATAGCAGAGGCTATGAACATGCCAAAAGAACGTGTTAAATTAACATTTGGACATGAGAAAGCTGTCCGCGCGTTGGGTGCCGCGTTTGCTCACGTTAGACCAAAAACGTGTTCGATTAAACATTTCTAACGCTCTGTTGGCGCAGTTTAGGCGCAATAAATCCGATATTTAGCGCCGATTAATTACTGAATATGAAACATCGATACAACATTATACGCCCGAAACAAAAATAAAGTCCAAACGGTGGACTGGAAAGGGGTAAACGGCTCCTAAAAAGCAAAAACTGCTTTTTTCGGTTGGGAAAGTGATGATGAAAGTTTTTTTGGGATAGTAATTGAGTTATCCTAATCAATTGTCCTTAAAAGGGAAAAACCATTTCAGGAGCATACTACACATCATTACTTGCAAAGCTGTAAGCAATACTTGCGAGAAAAAAGGCCACATTTGCACAAAAAAGAATCCTGTTTCACCAAGGCAACGGACCGTCTCACAGCTCAGCAGTTGCAATGGCGAATATCTACGAATCGGTTTGACTTCCACAGGACGTCCAGAGCAAGGCGTACGTCCTATTTTAAACTCTACAACCAACCTCTTAATTATTGTATATGAAAGGACAGAGTCTTTCAATGATCTCTATAGTTGTGACTTCCACAGGACGTCCAGAGCGAGGCTCATCACTAGTGCTCGTACGTCCCATTTTAAACTCTACAACCAACCTTTAATTATTGTATATGAAGGGACAGAGTCTTACATGATCTCTGTAGTTGTGACTTCCACAGGACGTCCAGAGCGAGGCTCATCACTACTGCTCGTACGTCCCATTTTAAACTCTACAATCAACCTTTTAATCATTGCATATGAAGGGACAGAGTCTTTCAATGATCTCTGTACTTGTGACTTACACAGGACGTCCAGTGCGAGGCTCATCACTAGTGCTCGTACGTCCTATTTTAAACTCTACAACCAACCTTTTAATTATTGTATATGAAAGGACAGAGTCTTTCAATGATCTCTGTAGTTGTGACTTCCACAGGTCGTCCAGAGCGAGGCTCATCACTAGTGCTCGTACGTCCCATTTTAAATTCTACAACCAACCTTTTAATCATTGTATATAAAGGGACAGAGTCTTTCAATGATCTCTGTAGTTGTGACTTCCACAGGACGTCCAGAGCGAGGCTCATCACTAGTGCTCGTACGTCCCATTTTAAACTCTACAACCAACCTTTTAATTATTGTATATGAAGGGACAGAGTCTTTCAATGATCTCTGTAGTTGTGACTTACAGAGAACGTCCAGAGCGAGACTCATCACTAGTACTCGTACGTCCCATTTTATACTCTACAACCAACCTTTTAATTATTGTATATGAAGGGACAGAGTCTTTCAATGATCTCTGTAGTTGTGACTTACACAGGACGTCCAGAGCGAGGCTCATCACTAGTGCTCGTACGTCCCATTTTAAACTCTACAACCAACCTTTTAATTATTGTATATGAAGGGACAGAGTCTTTCAATGATCTCTGTAGTTGTGACTTCCACAGGACGTCCAGAGCGAGGCTCATCACTACTGCTCGTACGTCCCATTTTAAACTCTATAATCAACCTTTTAATCATTGCATATGAAGGGACAGAGTCTTTCAATGATCTCTGTAGTTGTGACTTACACAGGACGTCCAGTGCGAGGCTCATCACTAGTGCTCGTACGTCCTATTTTAAACTCTACAACCAACCTTTTAATTATTGTATATGAAAGGACAGACTCTTTCAATGATCTCTGGAGTTGTGACGTACACAGGACGTCCAGAGCGAGGCTCATCACTAGTGCTCGTACGTCCCATTTTAAACTCTACAACCAACCTTTTAATTATTGTATATGAAGGGACAGACTCTTTCAATGATCTCTGGAGTTGTGACGTACACAGGACGTCCAGAGCGAGGCTCATCACTAGTGCTCGTACGTCCCATTTTAAACTCTACAACCAACCTTTTAATTATTGTATATGAAAGGACAGACTCTTTCAATGATCTCTGGAGTTGTGACGTACACAGGACGTCCAGAGCGAGGCTCATCACTAGTGCTCGTACGTCCCATTTTAAACTCTACAACCAACCTTTTAATCATTGTATATGAAGGGACAGACTCTTTCAATGATCTCTGTAGTTGTGACTTCCACAGGTCGTCCAGAGCGAGGCTCATCACTAGTGCTCGTACGTCCCATTTTAAACTCTACAACCAACCTTTTAATTATTGTATATGAAGGGACAGAGTCTTTCAATGATCTCTGTAGTAGTGACTTACACAGGACGTCCAGAGCGAGGCTCATCACTAGTACTCGTACGTCCCATTTTAAACTCTACAACCAACCTTTTAATTATTGTATATGAAGGGACAGAGTCTTTCAATGATCTCTGTAGTTGTGGCTTCCACAGGTCGTCCAGAGAGACGCTCATCACTAGTACTCGTACGTCCCATTTTAAACTCTACAACCAACCTTTTAATTATTGTATATGAAGGGACAGAGTCTTTCAATGATCTCTGTAGTAGTGACTTACACAGGACGTCCAGAGAGAGGCTCATCACTAGTGCTCGTACGTCCCATTTTAAACTCTACAACCAACCTTTTATTTATTGTATATGAAGGGACAGAGTCTTTCAATGATCTCTGTAGTAGTGACTTACACAGGACGTCCAGAGAGAGGCTCATCACTAGTGCTCGTACGTCCCATTTTAAACTCTACAACCAACCTTTTATTTATTGTATATGAAGGGACAGAGTCTTTCAATGATCTCTGTAGTAGTGACTTACACAGGACGTCCAGAGAGAGGCTCATCACTAGTGCTCGTACGTCCCATTTTAAACTCTACAACCAACCTTTTATTTATTGTATATGAAGGGACAGAGTCTTTCAATGATCTCTGTAGTAGTGACTTACACAGGACGTCCAGAGAGAGGCTCATCACTAGTGCTCGTACGTCCCATTTTAAACTCTACAACCAACCTTTTAATTATTGTATATGAAGGGACAGAGTCTTTCAATGATCTCTGTAGTTGTGACTTACACAGGACGTCCAGAGCGAGGCTCATCACTAGTGCTCGTATATCCCATTTTAAACTCTACAGCCAACCTTTTAATTATTGTATATGAAGCGACAGAGTCTTAGAATGATCTCTGTAGTTGTGACTTCCACAGGACGTCCAGAGAGAGGCTCATCACTAGTACTCGTACGTCCCATTTTAAACTCTACAACCAACCTTTTAATTATTGTATATGAAGGGACAGAGTCTTTCAATGATCTCTGTAGTTGTGACTTACACAGGACGTCCAGAGCGAGGCTCATCACTAGTGCTCGTACGTCCCATTTTAAACTCTACAACCAACCTTTAATTATTGTATATGAAGGGACAAAGTCTTAGAATGATCTCTGTAGTTGTGACTTCCACAGGACGTCCATAATTTTCATCCTTAATTTCTTTAGGCGTTAAGACTTTCAAATGGAAGTACTTGTTCACTGCTACTTTTCCAAATCCTCCATTTTCGTGAAACACTACAGCTGTCGTGTTTCAAATGTTGTCATTCAAAAAGTAAGCAAGCTATTGTTCTGTAACTATGGCATCGGAGAAGTATATATTTTAATAAACACCTTTAAGTTGTTTTAAGTCAAGTTTATAATCTTGCCTTATGCTATCGGTGTCTATTTTTTAGTTCAAGGCTTCTCAAACCCTGTATTTCCAATTACATATGTATATCAGATGCTTGCGTGGAATACGATATTTCCTCAATTACTATAAGTGCGCACGTAGTACGCAAAAAAGGAAAATTAACCGATGTCATTATTTTTATCGATTTCAGATAATGTGCTTTAACGAATTGAGGCATAAGTTTACAGATCATGAGCGATCATTGGTAATTAGTATGGAAATTACACTGGAAACAAAATGTACAATATTGTCATATTACAATTAATTATGCTCTAGTGGTTCAGATTTGCCTTTTTGCCTTTCAATCATGTTACGAAAGTACATGTTTAGATGATTACAACTGAAAGGATTAATGAAAAGAAAAATAAATATGCTTATAAATCACTGGAAATTGCAATTTGTAAATTGTTTTGTGTAATTTGATTAAAATGAGTAAAATTAAAAATTAAGTTTGCATAATAAGGTCTAGTATAGATTCTAGAAGCCGGGCTATTTTGTTTTCTATTTTTATTTTAAACAATTTGCGCGCGCAGACCCAAACACGCGCGCGCGGTCACACACACATATATACAAGGGGCGTTCAGGAAGTAAGTTCTGTTTCAAATTTATCTCCACTGCAGCGCTGCAATCGCAGTTCCGCACATGCGCTGTAGACGCTCTGTATCAGGGAGAAGAATCGTGCGCCATTGTGAGATCGCTGTCAGCCACTACGCTTTGTTGTGCTTGTTTACAATGTCGGTGTTGATTGAAAATCCCGCCGCTTGTGAAATCAGATCTGTGATTCGTTTTCTAAATGCTTAGAAAGTGAAACCAATTGAAATTTATCGGCAAATTTGCCATGTCAAAAGGTGCTGTGTTTCTTCACGACAACGCACGACCACACACTGCAAATGCTATGAAAAACATCCCACAGGGATTTTTCTGGGACGTGTTTGACCAACCCTCGTACAGCACTCAACTCGCTCCTAGCGACTTTCATCTGTTTTTGCATCTCAAATCTTTCCTTGGCGGTCAACACTTCAACAATGATGAAGAGCTGAAAGAAAATGTTTCCAACTATTCGAAGACACAGGCGGCAAACTTCTATGAAGAAGGTATACAAAAACTTGTGCCTCGCCTGCAAAATTTCGGCAGTTATATGGAAAAGTAGTTTAAGAGTTGTAGAATTTTGTGCAATAAATACTTTTTCTGTATCTGTACACAATTTAATTATATTACCAAATAGAGCTTACTTTCTGGACGTACCTCGGATATATATTGTAACTTTGTGGGTTCGTGAAATTAAAAGTCCGGGATACAAACACAAAAAATTGTTCTTCATTTCCGTAGAAACACACTTTGGTCACCCTGACAGTCCAGAATTACGTCATAGACAACTGGCAAACTCATCGACCACAAAGAAAGTTCACACACTTATCCGCGCACACGAATTAACAACTGTCGCCCAGTGGCGGGTGGCAACTCCTCTTATAGCTTATTCACTATTCCAGAAATTCCTGGAAGATTCTCAAACGATCAGAACGGCGTTAGAAGAAAGACGAACTCTCCAGAAATCCGTCTCCTTCCCACCACCGAATGGGCAAGCTTTTATCTCCACACTACACTGTCCGTCTCTTTGAACTCTTCGGCCGCACCGCCTCACCACAACAATGCGAGGGAGTGTCGTAAAGTTGTAATTATCACAAGGTGTCATTGATCTCTCGGGACATAATATTGGTAGTTTCAGTGATTTGAATTCTTTTGTTTTTTCACAGTGAGTGCCAGAAGTGACTGAGGTGTAAGATGGAGAAAATTGAGGCTCGTAGTGTGATCAAGTTCCTGCATTTGAAGGACAAAACTGCCCGGGAAATCCATGACGAGATTACGGCTGTTTATGGAAATGATTGCCCATCGTATGACACTATTGTGAGGTGGAAAAGGAATTTTCAAACTGGTCACATGTCCCTGACAGATGAGCCAAGAGCTGGTAGACCGTCAGCTGTCACAGTGAAGAAAGTGGAGTGTTTAATACTGGAAGACAGACGAGCAACCATCCAAATGATCATGAATGAGACACATCTTAGTTATGGTAGTGTGTGGACGAACTGGACATGTCTAAGGTGTCTGCACGGTGGGTTCCACGTTTGCTAACCCCTTTCTAAAAGTAAACATGACGTGACCTTTCAAGACAGATGTTGATGCTGTTGGAACAGGATGAAGATCATTTTTTGATCGTTTGGTAATCATGGATGAATCCTGGATGTATCAGTATGATCCAGAGACAAAAACCATGAGCATGGAATGGAAACATGCCGATTCCCCTCTCTCAAAAAGTTAAAGGTACAAAAGTCAGCTGGAAAGGTCATGCTTTCAGTTTTCTGGGACTGTCGTGGAGTCATTGTTACAGATTATCTTGCCAAGGGTCAAACCATCACTGACAGATACTACTGCAATCTTCTGGACAAGCTCCGAGCAGCTCTGATTAAGAAACGACGCGGTATGCTCTCCAAAGTTGTTCGTCTTCTGTCTGACAATGTACCAGCTCATTCATCTCAAGTTGCAGTTGACAAAACAAGTGAATGTGGCTTTGAGATCTTACAGCATCCGCCTTATTCGCCCGATCTCGCACCAAGTGACTTTTTCTTGTTCCTGGAAATGAATCCGTTGCATGGTCGCCGATTGGACAGCACAAATGACGTCATTAATGAAGTGGAAGTGTGGTTTAAAGCGAATTTTGCAGACTTCTACAATCAAGGTATTCGGAAGGTCAAGAAACGCTGGGAAAATGTATAAATCAGAGAGAGAGGGAGAGAGAAAGAGAGAGAGAGAGAGAGAGAGAGAGAGAGAGAGAGAGAGAGAGAGAGAGAGAGAGAGAGAATGTGTGTGTGTGTGTGTTGTGTGTGCGCACACGCGCGCAAATTGTTTGAAATAAGAATAAAAAAATATAAAATAAAATCTGCATATAATTTTCCCCTTTGACTTATGTGCAGACCTTCTTAAAAAAAAATTGTTTAGCTTCAAACCTTCGGCTGGAATGTAATAATTAATACAGTAAGCCATTAGTAAGCATCTGCGCTCTTTGCATAACACATTTGACAATGAACGACTCTGAGCTGAGAAACTAATTTGAGTTTTATATATCAGAAAGCAAATTAAGTGGTGTAGCTGTTATTACAAAGCGAAATTGGTGTTGTGACTCACAAACACGCCAGATGGCTTCACTGCTGCACGTTTGTGATAAACCTTGCTCGATCTATTGTGGAACCGCATGGCAAAATGAAAAGCAATTAGTGGCGGAAGGTGTTGTCTGTCGGGACAGCGCAGACAACAAACGACGGCTATTGATTGTCAGATTTCTCTAATAACACTGGGCAACAAAACAATTTTTGAATTTTTCCAGCATTTCATGAGGCAATTCCTGCTAATTTTGGGTTGAGAAAAACAAATATGACAGTGATATATTTTTATTAGCTCTAGTTTCTATGATATACACAAGGTGGAAGTATTACAGATTAACGGATTGAGAGAAAAGGATACATTTTAATTACATACATGCTAACAACAATGAAAGTGCATTTGAATTTTTTAACTGGTAATTACATGCTAAGAGTTCTAAATTGCTGGAGAAATACTTCGCAGATAGTCGTGTCTGAAGAGAATCATGTGGTCGTCGTCTTTTAGCTTGCCTTTTGTGATGGAGTTCCGCAGAATCCCTATACAAAGACCAAGCATTACTTCATTCCAAAGGCCCTGATATCTTTGTTCCATAACAGAAATGTCCTGATGGAATCTCTCCCCATGTTCATCACTAACAGCTCCACAACTAGGAGGGACAAAGCCTAGGTGGGAGTGGAGAAAATGGATCTTAAGGGATATGTTGTATCCAAGGTTACGGTATTTTTGCAGGAGCACTGTCACCAAATGCTTGTAGTTTTCATCTCTTTTGTTGCCTAAGAGTCCATGAACAACACCCTTAAAGGCTTCCCAAGCTTCCATTCCTTTCCTCTCCAAAACTTAGTCAAATGCAAAATCCTTTACAAGTTCTCTTATTTGTGGTCAGACAAAAATGACCCCCTTAACTTTTGCATTGCTTAATTTCCAAAAGTTCTCTCTGATTGTGTTCTGTTACTTGACAGGTGTGCGAACTCCCAAAGAAGTTCCCCCAAATTTAAAATCTTCACTCTAAAAATGAAATGTCACTTTATCTTCAATACAAGGTGCAATTTATAATTTTTATGGTAATTTTTAAATTCAGCAGATGGAAATACATGTAAACTCACTGTTTTTAATGCCAAAACATTTTCATTGTTGCCCAGTGTAATTGGACTGCTTTACGAGGGCGACATTTTAACTTACTGCCATACTCTTAATAACAACTGAAGATTGTTTATTTTTCAAAGTCATTTACTAATCTTTTGCCAGTTTTTTCTTTCTTAATTTACGACCTCCAGGGCTATATTCTAGGATGAATGAAATGAGTCCAGGGCTATATACAGATTGTTTCGAAACGACACGAAACTAGTATAGCCGTTTCGTACTTTATAACTTAACTGGTCCGAATTTTGGTACCATAGCTTCGAAATTCTCTTAGATAGGAGGGTTGTTCAATAAGGAATGATTACAAGTTTTGACAATGTACCTTTACTCATCCTCATAATTTTGATGGTCCTTCTCAAAATAGTCTCCCCTGAATGCGATGCACTTGTCCCAGCGTTTCTGCCAGTCTTCAAAAAACATGCTGGAAACTATTTTTTGAGAGATCCTTCAAAATCGCCTCCGCAGCCTTCATCACTGCTTCTGATGATGATAATGCCTCCCGCGAAGGCGTTTCTTCAAGTTAGGTAATAGAAAATGTCACATGCGGCTAAATCCGGACTATAGGGAGGGTGAGGGATGTACTTCACGTTGATTTTTGCAAGATATTCAGCAACAACATTGGCAATATGTGGCCGCGCATTATCTTGGTGCAGCATCCAGCTTGCTTCACGGAAATGTGGTCTTTTGCGCCTGATATGAACTTGCAATGTTTTCAGGACATCCCTGTAATATTGTCCAGTTACTGATGTGTGTGCAGGTACAACATGCTGATAAACAATTCCATGCGCTTCCTAGTGATGACCAAGAACTCTGGCGTTGCCAATGTGAATTAATTTGCACATCGAATCTGTGCTATGATCTGGACGTACCCAACCAATGCCTGTCTGTAGCATTTGTCGTCTACGCAGGCATAGAGCTTTAAACGTTACATGATGTGCTAGCACAAGAGAAGTGTGCTATCGTACCTGCAACGTTGCCACATACTCATGCAATCGCCGTCTACTTACTACACATTAAGCAGTGAGCGCGGTAAATACAAATAACGAATGAAAAGAGGAAAAGGACTTCTACAAGACAAAACAATGTTGGGGGCTCACGTGCTCTTGTGCTCCTAAACAGCAGCCGTCTCTGCCTGGGTGGCTAGCAGGCAGAGCTAGCTAGGGTAAAAACAATGGCAACAATTTATTCAACCACACTAAGAAAATCTGTACGTATTATAGATAAAATATTGTAAACATTAAGTTCTTTAAGTGAGTTTTATTCGATTCTAGATGGAGTTTATAGAGGAGTAGGTAACTGCAGTAAGTCAATTTTTCATAGAATGTTGTTTTGAACGTTTTGGTTTCTGCTCTATATAGTACTGCTCTAATTTCATTCCAAGAAATACCCTTTAAATTGACTGTAGCTGTAGATTTACTTACGACTGGTGAGGTTTCAATACAAATCTGCAGTGACCATACGTGCGCTTCCGGTGGGTTGTACCGAGAAAGGGTGCAGAGGGAGAACAGACCTTTGTGTGTGCATGTTACACCAATCGGAATTGAAAACAAATAAATATAAAAACCACCCTGGTTACACCCACTGGAGATTCACCACCCCCTTAGAGAGATATGATGCTTTTACTGTGTAATCATAACGCTTTTGTCAACAGTGGGGGAATTTAATCAATTATTATTGAAGAGGGTGCACTGACAAGTCACTACAAGGGATGATTAAATGTGGTTTCTTTGCTTAGCATCCCCTCAGTAATCGCGAGGTTCGATATGAAAGGATAACACTGATTTGCGTGTATAACATAATGCTTCTGTGGACTTTTATATTCATTCCTTGTTCGTGTTTTGTTTAGTATGTTATGAAACATCTGAGGATCAATCCTCGAGAAGGCCCTTGGCAACCGTATCTAGGCTTAGTGTTCTTGGAAAATAAGATATCGGGAGTTGGGTTGTTGGACATATAGAGATAAGTAGACCCTTCATTACAAATACTGGGTGTAAATAAATAACACTACACGAATTTTATTGGTAAAACATGGAGGTATTATTACTGAAAAAATACCGTTTGTGTCTACTTCTTTTTAAATTCAAGTTCTGCGACATTTACTCATATCAGACAAATTAAATGATATTCAAACGAGTCCAGGGTCCCTAGAACTTAAAGTTCCTAAAGGCGAAATTTGTCTTCCGTCGTCTGTCACAATATAATTGCAACTTCTCTGTCGTCATATAACTTGTAGCAAATTGAAACTTACTAAACGGCAGATGTGTAAATGGCATGTATCTTTGTGCATATAATAATACGTGTTATGGTTCCACAATGGTACATCCACGTTAGGTAGCTTTCTGTTTAAAAATTTGATTGAACACAGGAAATAGCTCTGTGCGGTTTATCGTGATATAGGGTTCGGTTTATTCTTTATATCTCAGCTAAAAGAATGTTGTACTCTATCTTGCGTTTCTTCATTATAAATAAAAAGGAAACTTGACAAAATAGGAAAGAAACAAAACAGGAATTAAAAGGAGAAGGGAAGAAATAATGGAAGAGAAAAAAAGAAACAGAGAAAGACAGAAAAACTGAAGGATATAGAAATAGAAAAAGAAAGAAAGAAAGAAAGAAAGAAAGAAAGAAAGAAAGAAAGAAAGAAAGAAAGAAAGAAAGAAAGAAAGAAAGAAAGAAAGAAAGAAAGAAAGAAAGACAGAAAGAAAGAAAGAAAGAAAGAAAGAAAAGTAGAGAGAAAGAAAGAGTCAGAGAAAAAGAAGGTATAACTCATAGAAAAAACAAAGAGAGAGAAAGAAAGAAAGAAAGAAAGAAAAAAAAAGAAAGAAGGAAAGAAAGAAAGAAAGAATGAATGATTGAATGAATGAAAGACACAGAAAGGAAGGATGGTATAATTAATGAAAGAAAGAATGAAATAAGGAAGGAAAGAAAACGGTAAGCAAGAAACAAAGATAGAAGACAGGAAATAAACAAAAAGAAAGAAAGAAGGAAAAAACGAAGAAAGAAGGAAAACAAAATGAAATAAAGAAAGAAGAAAAGAAAGTGGGAAAGAAAGAAGAAAGGAACGAAAGAAAGCGAGAAGGATATATTAAAAGAAGGAAGAAAATAAAGAAAGAAACAAAACATGAAACAAAGATAGAATGAAAAAGGAAGAAAGAAAGAATGAAAGAAAGAGAAACAAAGAAAGAAAGACAGACAGGAACAAACAAAAACAAAGCAAGAGAAAAAAGAAAGAAGGGAAGGAAGAGAGAAAAGAAGGAAGGAAGAAAGCAAGGAAGGAAAAAAGGAGAGTGGGAGGGAGGGAGGGAGGGAGGGAGGAAGGGAAGTAGCGAAGGAGGACGATGGAAAGGCAGGAGGAAGGGCGGGAGGAAGGAAGTGAGGCGAGGAGGGAGAGGAAGGAACGAAGTGGGAAGAAGGAAGAAAGGAGGGAGGGAAGTAGGGAAGTAAGAAAGGAAGGAGGGAAGGATGGAGCGAAGAAAGAAGGGAAGGAAAGAAGTAAGGAAGGAAGAAAAAAGGAAGGAGGGTGGGAGGTAGGGCTGGTGGGAAGGAGGAAGTAAAGGAGGGGAGGAGGAGAGGTAGGAGGGAAGGAGAAAAGGAGTGAATGAAGAAGAGAAGAAAGGACAGAAGGAAAGAAGAAAGCAAGGAATGAAAAAAGAAAGGAGGTTGGGAGGGAGGGAGGGAGGGAGGGAGGGAGGAAGGAAGGGAGGGCCGGAGGGAGGTAGGAAGAGCGGGAGGGAGGTAGGGAGGGAGGGAAGGAATGAAGAACGGAAGGGAGGAAGGAGGGTAGGAAGGAATGAAGGAAGGAATGAAGGAAGGATGAAGGAAGGAAGGAATGAAGGAAGGAGAGAAATAAGGAGGGAAGGAAGGAGGGAAGGAAGGAAGGAGGGAAGGAAGGAGGGAGGGAAGGAAGGAGGGAAGGAAGGAGGAAGCAAGGAGGAAAGGAAGTTGGGAAGGAAGGAGGGAGGAAGGGAAAGAGGGAGGGTGAGAGAGTGGGATGAAGGGTGGGGGAGGGAGGGAAGGAAGGAAGGAAGGAAGAGATATCTTTGCTTAAAAACATTTCTCTGGTTGATGATTTAGAAAAGGAAGGTTAATTTTACCTTCACATCAACACAACAAATTAGTTAATACTTAACTATAATAAAATAAGTAATTGTTGTAGGATTAGAATATTAATTTCCGATTATAAAATAGCAGAAAGCAGAATTATTTGATTTGAATGAAGTTATTTAAATTCGAGACCGTATATGTATAGTTATTATAATTATTTAAGCACCAAACAGTTGAAGCTATCCCGCTTGCGCATAATTCGACAGAAGATATCCCAGATGTCATGGGAAGCCAACGATAAACCCCATGAGTCAAGTTGATCTCCATAGACTCATCCTGCTGGGTAATACTATATCAGTAAACGATTTTCCTCTAAATAGATTACGGATTCTGTTAGTTTCAACTCTCACAACATCAGAATCAGTTTTCCTTCTTTGTGGAGGAATGGCACACGACCGCGTGTGTCTTTTTAAGCACCAAACAGTGGAAGCACCACACAGTCATGAATAGTTGAAGGTCAGTGACTCATTCTACCCTCAAGCAATTTGTTGAGCATTACGTCACAGGGTTCATCCGCTGGCATTTGCATTGCCCCCGGTGGTCGTTGAAAACGCCCCAGGAATGTAATTGACAGTGGTCTGTTTAATACACTGCGTCGCATTTGCAATGAAAAACTCTCATCATTGTGTGGCTGGCGTAGGAAAGTCAAAATGGTTCACTAAACCAGGAATTTAATTATTTTTAACTTATTGCATAAATCACGTCTCCATCATCATCGATCATCCAACTACATATATGGAGCTAGCTATGTCTATTTGCCTACTGCACCATCAAAATACTTAGCTCGGTTCAAGATCTGACTGTCTATGCAAATTTGATATCGTCTGATGTCATTTTTTAATTTTCTATGGTACTTCACTTTACTTAGGACCCGCCTCTGCAACATGGTGCTAGCGTGTCTGCCTAACGTACAACAGCACCAAGTTCGAATCTCCGTCATTATGAGTATTATCTCATATCTAACAGTAAAAGGCCTACTTTTAGTAACAAAGTATCACGTAATGATGTGTTTTTGTCTCATATTGACTCTGGTAGAGATAATTCGACTCTTTACAGAGATTATTCATGTCTAACAGTAAAAGGCCTAATTTTTAGTAACAAAGGAATCGCGTAATGATGTGTTTTTGTCTCACATTTACTCTGGTAGAGATAATTCGACTCTTTACAGACATTATTCATATCTAACAGTAAAAGGTCTACTTTTAGTAACAAAAGTATCACGTAATGATGTGTTTTTGTCTTATATTGACTCTGGTAGAAATAATTCGACTCTTTACAATGATTATTCATGTCTAACAGTAAAAGGTCTACTTTTAGTAACAAAAGTATCACGTAATGACGTGTTTTTGTCTCTTATTGACTCTGGTAGAGACAATTCGACTCTTTACAGAGATTATTCATATCTAACAGTAAAAGGCCTACTTTTTAGTAACAAAAGTATCACGTAATGATGTGTTTTTGTCTCATATTGACTCTGGTAGAGATAATTCGACTCTTTACAGAGATCATTCATATCTAACAGTAAAAGTTCTAGTTTTAGTAATAAAAGTATTACGTAATGATGTGTTTTGTCTCATATTGACTCTGGTAGAGATAATTCGACTCATTACAGAGATCATTCATATCTAACTGTAAAAGTTCTAGTTTTAGTAATAAAAGTATCACGTATTGATGTGTTTTTGTCTCATATTGACTCTGGTAGAGATAATTCGACTCTTTACAGAGATCATTCATGTCTAACTGTAAAAGTTCTAGTTTTAGTAATAAAAGTATCACGTAATGATGTGATTTTGTCTCATATTGACTCTGGTAGAGATAATTCGACTCTTTACAGAGATCATTCATGTCTAACTGTAAAAGTTCTAGTTTCAGTAATAAAAGTATCACGTAATGATGTGTTTTTGTCTCATATTGACTCTGGTAGAGATAATTCGACTCTTTACAGAGATCATTCATGTCTAACTGTAAAAGTTCTAGTTTTAGTAATAAAAGTATCACGTAATGATGTGATTTTGTCTCATATTGACTCTGGTAGAGACAATTCGACTCTTTACAGAGATTATTCATATCTAACAGTAAAAGGCCTACTCTTAGTAACAAAAGTATCACGTAATGATGTGTTTTTGTCTCATATTGACTCTGGTAGAGATAATTCGACTCTTTACAGAGATCATTCATATCTAACAGTAAAAGTTCTAGTTTTAGTAATAAAAGTATTACGTAATGATGTGTTTTGTCTCATATTGACTCTGGTAGAGATAATTCGACTCATTACAGAGATCATTCATATCTAACTGTAAAAGTTCTAGTTTTAGTAATAAAAGTATCACGTAATGATGTGTTTTTGTCTCATATTGACTCTGGTAGAGATAATTCGACTCTTTACAGAGATCATTCATGTCTAACTGTAAAAGTTCTAGTTTTAGTAATAAAAGTATCACGTAATGATGTGTTTTTGTCTCATATTGACTCTGGTAGAGATAATTCGACTCTTTAGAGAGATCATTCATGTCTAACTGTAAAAGTTCTAGTTTTAGTAATAAAAGTATCACGTAATGATGTGTTTTTGTCTCATATTGACTCTGGTAGAGATAATTCGACTCTTTACAGAGATCATTCATGTCTAACTGTAAAAGTTCTAGTTTTAGTAATAAAAGTATCACGTAATGATGTGTTTTTGTCTCATATTGACTCTGGTAGAGATAATTCGACTCTTTACAGAGATCATTCATGTCTAACTGTAAAAGTTCTAGTTCTAGTAATAAAAGTATCACGTAATGATATGTTTTTGTCTCATATTGACTCTGGTAGAGATAATTCGACTCTTTACAGAGATCATTCATGTCTAACTGTAAAAGTTCTAGTTTCAGTAATAAAAGTATCACGTAATGATGTGTTTTTGTCTCATATTGACTCTGGTAGAGACAATTCAACTCTTTGCAGAGATTATTCATATCTAACAGAAATAGGAAAACTTCTTAGTAACAAAAGTATCGCGTAATGATCATTTTTGTTTCATATTGACTCTGGCAGAGATAATTCGACTCTTTGCAGAGATTATTCATATCTAACAGAAATAGGAAAACTTTTTAGTAACAAAAGTATCACGTAATGATGTGTTTTTGTCTCATATTGACTCTGGTAGAGATAATTCGACTCTTTGCAGAGATTATTCATATCTAACAGAAATAGGAAAACTTTTTAGTAACAAAAGTATCGCGTAATGGTGTGTTTTTGTCTCATATTGTCTCTGGTAGAGATAATTCGACTCTTTGCAGAGATTATTCATGTTTAACCGTGAAAGACCTACTTTTAGTAACAAAAGTATCGCGTAATGATGTGTTTTTGTCTCATATTGACTCTGGTAGAGATAATTCGACTCTTTGCAGAGATTATTCATGTTTAACCGTGAAAGACCTACTTTTAGTAACAAAAGTATCGCGTAATGATGTGTTTTTGTCTCATATTGACTCTGGTAGAGATAATTCGCTTATTTGCAGAGATTATTCATGTCTAACAGTGAAAGGCCTACTTTTAGTAACAAAAGTATCACGTAATGATGTGTTTTGGTCTCATATTAACTCTGGTAGAGATAATTCGTTTATTTGCAGAGATTATTCATGTCTAACAGTAAAAGGCCTACTTTTAGTAACAAAAGTATCACATAATGATGTGTTTTTGTCTTATATTGACTCTGGTAGATATAATTCGGCTCTTTGCAGAGATTATTCACGTCTAACAGTAAAAGGCCTACTTTTAGTAACAAAAGTATCGCGTAATGATGTGTTTTTGTCTCATATTGACTCTGGTAGAGACAATTCAACTCTTTGCAGAGATTATTCATATCTAACAGAAATAGGAAAACTTCTTAGTAACAAAAGTATCGCGTAATGATGCATTTTTGTCTCATATTGACTCTGGCAGAGATAATTCGACTCTTTGCAGAGATTATTCATATCTAACAGAAATAGGAAAACTTTTTAGTAACAAAAGTATCACGTAATGATGTGTTTTTGTCCCATATTGACTCTGGTAGAGATAATTCGACTCTTTACAGAGATCATTCATGTCTAACTGTAAAAGTTCTAGTTTTAGTAATAAAAGTATCACGTAATGATGTGTTTTTGTCCCATATTGACTCTGGTAGAGATAATTCGACTCTTTACAGAGATCATTCATGTCTAACTGTAAAAGTTCTAGTTTTAGTAATAAAAGTATCACGTAATGATATGTTTTTCTCTCATATTGACTCTGGTAGAGATAATTCGACTCTTTACAGAGATCATTCATGTCTAACTGTAAAAGTTCTAGTTTCAGTAATAAAAGTATCACGTAATGATGTGTTTTTGTCTCATATTGACTCTGGTAGAGACAATTCGACTCTTTGCAGAGATTATTCACGTCTAACAGTAAAAGGCCTACTTTTAGTAACAAAAGTATCCCGTAATGTTGTGTTTTTGTCTCATATTGACTCTGGTAGAGACAATTCAACTCTTTGCAGAGATTATTCATATCTAACAGAAATAGGAAAACTTCTTAGTAACAAAAGTATCGCGTAATGATCATTTTTGTTTCATATTGACTCTGGCAGAGATAATTCGACTCTTTGCAGAGGTTATTCATATCTAACAGAAATAGGAAAACTTTTTAGTAACAAAAGTATCACGTAATGATGTGTTTTTGTCTCATATTGACTCTGGTAGAGATAATTCGACTCTTTGCAGAGATTATTCATATCTAACAGAAATAGGAAAACTTTTTAGTAACAAAAGTATCGCGTAATGGTGTGTTTTTGTCTCATATTGTCTCTGGTAGAGATAATTCGACTCTTTGCAGAGATTATTCATGTTTAACAGTGAAACACCTACTTTTAGTAACAAAAGTATCGCGTAATGATGTGTTTTTGTCTCATATTGACTCTGGTAGAGATAATTCGACTCTTTGCAGAGATTATTCATGTTTAACCGTGAAAGGCCTACTTTTAGTAACAAAAGTATCGCGTAATGATGTGTTTTTGTCTCATATTGACTCTGGTAGAGATAATTCGACTCCTTACAGAGATTATTCATGTCTAACAGTAAAAGGCCTACTTTTAGTAACAAAAGTATCACGTAATGATGTGTTTTGGTCTCATATTAACTATGGTAGAGATAATTCGCTTATTTGCAGAGATTATTCATGTCTAACAGTGAAAGGCCTACTTTTAGTAACAAAAGTATCACGTAATGATGTGTTTTGGTCTCATATTAACTCTGGTAGAGATAATTCGTTTATTTGCAGAGATTATTCATGTCTAACAGTAAAAGGCCTACTTTTAGTAACAAAAGTATCACGTAATGATGTGTTTTTGTCTCATATTGACTCTGGTAGAAATAATTCTACTCTTTACAGAGATTATTCATGTCTGACAGTAAAAGGTCTACTTTTCGTAACAAAAATATCACGTAATGATGTGTTTTTGTCTTATATTGACTCCGGTAGAGATAATTCGACTCTTTACAGAGATTATTCACATCTAACAGTAAAAGGTCTACATTTAGTAACTAAAGTATCGCGTAATGATGTGTTTTTGTCCCATATTGACTCTGGTAGAGATAATTCGACTCTTTACAGAGATTATTCATGTCTAATAGTAAAAGGTCTACTTTTAGTAACAGAAGAATCACGTAATGATGTGTTTTTGTCTTATATTGACTCTGGTAGAGATAATTCTACTCTTTACAGAGATTATTCATGTCTAACAGTAAAAGGCCTACTTTTAGTAACAAAAGTATCACGTAATGATGTGTTTTTGTCTCATATTGACTGTGGTAGAGATAATTCGGCTCTTTACAGAGATTATTCATGTCTAACTGTAAAAGGTCAACTTTTAGTAACAAAAGTATCACGTAATGATGTGTTTTTGTCTCATATTGACTCTGGTAGAGATAATTCGGCTATTTACAGAGATTATTCATGTCTAACAGTAAAGGTCTACTTTTAGTAACAAAAGTATCACGTAATGATGTGATTTTGTCTCATATTTACTCTGGTACAGATAATTCGACTCATTAAGGTCTACTTTTTAGTAAAAAAGTATCGCGTAATGATGTGTTTTTGTCTTATATTGACTCTGGTAGAGATAATTCGGCTCCTTACAGAGATTATCTCATATCTAACAGTAAAAGGTCTACTTTTACTAACAAAAGTATCACCTAATGATGTGTTTTTGTCTCATATTGACTCTGGTAGAGATAATTCGACTCCTTACAGAGATTATTCATATCTAACAGTAAAAGGTCTGCTTTTAGTAACAAAAGTATCACGTAATGATGTGTTTTTGTCTCATATTGACTCTGGTAGGGATATTTCGACTCCTTACAGAGATTATCTCATATCTAACAGTAAAAGGTCTACTTTTAGTAACAAAAGTATCGCGTAATGATGTGTTTTTGTCTCATATTGACTCTGGTAGAGATAATTCGACTCCTTACAGAGATTATTCATATCTAACAGTAAAAGGTCTACTTTTAGTAACAAAAGTATCACGTAATAATGTTTTTTTTGTCTCATATTGACTCTGGTAGAGACAATTCAACTCTTTGCAGAAATTATTCACGTCTAACAGTAAAAGGCCTACTTTTAGTGACAAAAGTATCGCGTAATGATGTATTTTTGTCTCATATTGACTCTGGCAGAGATAATTCGACTCTTTGCAGAGATTATTTATGTCTAACAGTTAAAGGCCTACTTTTTAGTAACTAAAGTATCACTTGGTGATGTGTCTTTTCTTTTGGTACAGCGTAAATGACATTAGGCGGTACTCGAAATAAAGATCTCTTCAATATGACACAGATAACACAGTTTGGAGGTGAGTTTTCAAATATTTGTGCGGCCTGTAAGGCAGAGCTGCCAACACAGCTTAACAAACACAAATATTAATCTTAGTTTTACATTATTATAACCTGATCCCACGCACAGTTTTCAAGTTTACCACACTATCTAGTGTGCGTGAAAGTTAATAAACAGCTAAAGTTTCTGTTTAATTTTGCAGTGTTCATCTGACCGACCCTAGGAACAAACAATAAATTTTCCATACCCCAAGGGAGGCTTTGTACGGACTCCGGGTTTGACCGTGCAAAACCTTTTATAAAGATAAATACCGCCAATACAATGCGGGCACTAATGAACACACCGTGCTTTGTTTACGATCCATGATGAAAATACTTCTGCAAATGTGATAGCAACGGGCGGATCAGATTTATAATCTTATTTAAAAAATGATGGAGAGAGATAAATTAATGGAACGAATACCTTTTGCATGATAAAATGTCATGACAACAGCCCGGATTTTGATTGTCTAAAGAACTTCAAAACAATGACTATATTACTTTAAAATCTATTTCATCCGCCACCATTAAAAGAAAGCACATCGTTGAGCGGTAAACAAAAGCTAGTGAATTTTGTTGTTCATCTGTTTACAGTTACTCACCAAAGTTTCAGCCATTTTAGGAGCTCAGTTGTTATGTAACAGTCGTTTGAGTTAGTTGATGTGAGTGTTTTTATGAAAATGGACAAAATCGAGTATCGAGCTGTCATTAAATATTTGTTTTTGAAAGGCAATACGCCTACGCAAATAAAAGATGAGTTGAGTTCTGTGTATGTGGACCCTGCACTATCATTTACCACAGTGACACATTGGACAGCTGAATTTAAACGTGGCCGTAAGAGTTAGGGATACAATGAAAGTTCGGGCCGTCCAAAACCTGCAACTACATCGTCAAAGTTCACCAAATGGTACTAGACGACCGCCGAATTAAAGTGAGAAAAATATCAGAGGCTACGAACGTACCAAAAGAATTTTTTGTCACACATTAAATCAACATTTAGACATGAGAAAGCTGTCCGCCCGTTGGGTGCCACGTTTGCTCACGTTAGGCCAAAAACGTGTTTGAATGAACATTTCCAACCCTCTGTTCGCGCAATTAAGGCGCAATAAATCCGAGTTTTGGCGTCGATTAATTATGGTACATGAAACTTGGATATAACATTACACGCTCGAAACAAAAATACAGTCGAATCAGTGGTCGAAACAGTGGACTGTAGAGTGGAGAACAGCCTACAAAGAAAGCAAAAACTGTTTTTTTTTTTTCGGCTGGGAAAGTGATGGCGACTGTATTTTGGGATAGTCATGGAGTTATATTAATCGGTTATCTTCAGAAAGGAAAAACCATTACAGTAGTACACTACGCATTATTCTTGACAAGTTGAGGGTAGAACTTTTGGAAAAACGACCACAATTACAAAAAAAGAAAATCCTGTTTCACCTAGACAATGCACCGTCTCACACCTCAGAGGTTGCAATGGCGAAAATTCACGAATTACGGTTTGAACTACTTGACTTACCAGATCTAGCCCCAAACGACTACTTTTTGTTCTCTCATCTGAAAATTTCGCTCGGAGGACAGAGTTTTTTGTCAAATGAAGATGCAATCACATTCGTCAACAATATTTTGTAGAGAAGAACGCCGAACACTATTTGGACGGGTTACAGAGATGGAAGCATCGCTGGGAGAAGTGTGTAGGGTTAAAAGGAGACTATGTTCAAAAACGCCTAGTACTATTTGGACGGGCTACAGAGATGGGAAAATCGCTGGGAGAAGTGTGTAGGGTTAAAAGGAGACTATGTTCAAAAACGCCTAGTACTATTTGGACGGGTTACAGAGATGAGAAAATCGCTGGGAGAAGTGTGTAGGGTTAAAAGGAGACTATGTTCAAAAACGCCGAGTACTATTTGGACGGGTTGCAGAGATAGGAACATCGCTGGTAGAAGTGTGTAGAGTTACAAGGAGACTATGTTGAAAAACGCCGAGTACTATTTGGACGGAATACAGAGATGAGAACATCGCTGGGAGAAGTGGGTAGAGTTACAAGGAGACTATGTTGAAAAACGCCGAGTACTATTTGGACGGGTTACAGAGATGAGAGCATCGCTGGGAGAAAGGTGTAGAGTTACAATGAGACTATGTTGACAAACACCGAGTACTATTTGGACGGGTTGCAGAGATGGGAACATCGCTAGGAGAAGTGTGTAGAGTTACAAGGAGACTATGTTGAAAAACGACGAGTACTATTTGGACGGGTTACAGAGATGGGATCATCGCTGGGAGAAGTGTGTAGAGTTACAAGAAGACTATGTTGAAAAACGACGAGTACTATTTGGACGGGTTACAGAGATGGGATCATCGCTGTGAGAAGTGTGTAGAGTTACAAGGAGACTATGTTGAAAAACGACGAGTACTATTTGGACGGGTTACAGAGATGGGATCATCGCTGGGAGAAGTGTGTAGAGTTACAAGGAGACTATGTTGAAAAACGACGAGTACTATTTGGACGGGTTACAGAGATGGGAACATCGCTGGGAGAAGTGTGTAGAGTTACAAGGAGACTATGTTGAAAAACGCCGAGTACTATTTAGACGTGTTACAGAGATGGGAGCATCGCTGGTAGAAGTGTGTAGAGTTACAAGGAGACTATGTTGAAAAACACCGAGTACTATTTGGACGGGTTACAGTGATGGAGGCATCTCTTAGAGAAGTGTGTAGAGTTACAAGGAGACTATGTTAAAAAACGCCGAGTACTATTTGGACGGGTTACAGAGATGGGAACATCGCTGGGAGAAGTGTGTAGGGTTAAAAGGAGACTATGTTCAAAAACGCCTAGTACTATTTGGACGGAATACAGAGATGAGAACATCGCTGGGAGAAGTGGGTAGAGTTACAAGGAGACTATGTTGAAAAACGCCGAGTACTATTTGGACGGGTTACAGAGATGAGAGCATCGCTGGGAGAAAGGTGTAGAGTTACAATGAGACTATGTTGAAAAACACCGAGTACTATTTGGACGGGTTGCAGAGATGGGAACATCGCTAGGAGAAGTGTGTAGAGTTACAAGGAGACTATGTTGAAAAACGCCGAGTACTATTTGGACGGGTTACAGAAATGAGAACATCGCTGGGAGAAAGGTGTAGAGTTCCAATGAGACTATGTTGAAAAACACCGAGTACTATTTGGACGGGTTACAGAGATGAGAACATCGCTGGGAGAAGTGTGTAGAGTTACAAGGAGACTATGTTGAAAAACGCCGAGTACTATTTGGACGGAATACAGAGATGAGAACATCGCTGGGAGAAGTGGGTAGAGTTACAAGGAGACTATGTTGAAAAACGCCGAGTACTATTTGGACGGGTTACAGAGATGGGAGCATCGCTGGGAGAAAGGTGTAGAGTTACAATGAGACTATGTTGAAAAACACCGAGTACTATTTGAACGGGTTGCAGAGATGGGAACATCGCTAGGAGAAGTGTGTAGAGTTACAAGGAGACTATGTTGAAAAACACCGAGTACTATTTGGACGGATTAGAGAGATGGAGGCATCTCTTAGAGAAGTGTGTAGAGTTACAAGGAGACTATGTTAAAAAACACCGAGTACTATTTGGACGGGTTACAGAGATGGGAACATCGCTGGGAGAAGTTTGTAGAGTTACAAGGAGACTGTGTTGAGAAATAGTAGTGAAAAAATGTCTTGTAGCTTTAGTAGTTCGGAAACTTTTCAGAGCACCAATTTACTATAATTTCTTTGACTATCGATTAGTCCGATGTTCAACTTTTCTTTACTTATCTTGGTATAGGTCCTTAGTATCTGTAATATCACTGAAAAATATTCTGAAATCACTTCCTCGCAAATGATGGTAACGATTTTTGATCTAAAAAATGTCCTAAACATAATATTCGTCCTAAATTGCAGATGACTTTTGTAACAGTAAATTAAGATTGTATGTTCGGGCTTCTGGAATTTCTTCAGTTACAAAACTTTCTTGTCCTGAATCACACATTTTCACAAACAGTTTACCATTAGTTTTGCTTCGACACTTCCCTGTTCAAAACCTCCACTATCATGTTACGCCTAGTAAAAACATCGATTCCAAATATTTTGTTAAAAAAAGATGAAGTTATAATATCCTTACCATTCGTAATTGAATTATATTTTTGAGGTAAAGATAAAATTACGTATTTTCGTTCGCTAATAAGTTACTCAGCAAATGCCACAAAGATTTTCCCCTTCTAAAATTTCATTTGCCTTCAAAACGTGAATCTCGTATAATTTTAATCAATATAGACTCCATCGTTATTTGAACAGCTTTATTTTATTTTTGTCTTTGACCTATTAGGACATTAAATAATAGAAATTTTCATTCCAATGTCCTTTCCTATTCAAATCGAGCGAGTTGAGACCGCAAAAGCGTGTGAACTCGTACTTGAGAGGTCCTAAGTTCAACTCTGTTATAGAAAGTCTTAAAGCTACATTTTAATCTTCCTTATGAGAAGTATTGTGAATATTTTCGCAACGTATATTCAAGAAAAACTAAAGTTATCCCGCTTTACTTCTGTTTGTGCTCGCTCGCTCGCATTTATAAATTGACTTATTTATAATTGAGCATAGCTTTTAGCTTAATATGATGACGAAACTTCTGTGCCTTATGTCATACTGCTGCGTAATTTTCGTTTAATCACAATCAAATTTCTGTACACTTACATTTCTAAACACAACCCTCTCAGTTTTTATGAATTTCATTCCTCCTGTTACATAATTACTTTCTCATTTCACTGAAATGGAAACAAACAACCTTGTGCCGTCATCTACTGTTAAGAAGACTAAACAGTAGTTCCCGTCTCCTCAGGAAGATGGCAGCGCGAAGGCCACTAATATAAGTGTACTTCTTTTAATGCATGCATTCATCTCTCTATACCGTTTACTGTTTTCAAAGTTTTATTACAAAGTGAAATTGGTTATTTACATAATTTCAATAATTGTCAACTATTTTAAGGGAGAAAATAAACAATTTCAAACCTGTTTGTGCAATTGCTGGTAATCAAGATCATTTTACAAAGATGATAGTCATAACCAGTTTATGTTTACATTCACATGACATTTTTATTATAATTGCTAGTGTTCCAAAACTTTATTGTTGTACATTCTTATTATTTCCATTGCACAGTTCGTTTCAGAATATAGCACAACAAGAGTATTGGAATTACATGCACTTTCGACAACAGGAAAGTAACTTCTTGCATTGATACGACTTTCTCTACTATTTACAATCGCCCTTTCCTTTATCTACTTCAAGATAAACATTATCTTATTGTAGTTACGAGGGAATACAGTAGACTTTAAGTGATAGTCAAATGTTTTGGTCGTTATGTGATGTATACATGACTTTCTCTACTCTTGTACAAACACTTATTGCTCTATCTACTCCAAGATAAACATTATCTTATTGTAGTTACGAGGGAATACAGTAGACTTTAAGAGATGGTCAAATGTTTTGGTCGTTATGTGATGTATACATGACTTTCGCTACTCTTGTACAAACACTTATTGCTCTATCTACTCCAAGATAAACATTATCTTATTGTAGTTACGAGGGAATACAGTAGACTTTAAGTGATAGTCAAATGTTTTGGTCGTTATGTGATGTATACATGACTTTCTCTACTCTTGTACAAACACTTATTGCTCTATCTACTCCAAGATAAACATTATCTTATTGTAGTTACGAGGGAATACAGTAGACTTTAAGAGATGGTCAAATGTTTTGGTCGTTATGTGATGTATACATGACTTTCGCTACTCTTGTACAAACACTTATTGCTCTATCTACTCCAAGATAAACATTATCTTATTGTAGTTACGAGGGAATACAGTAGACTTTAAGTGATAGTCAAATGTTTTGGTCGTTATGTGATGTATACATGACTTTCTCTACTCTTGTACAAACACTTATTGCTCTATCTACTTCAAAATAAACATTATCTTATTGTAGTTACGAGGGAATACAGTAGACTTTAAGTGATAGTCAAATGTTTTGGTCGTTATGTGATGTATACATGACTTTCTCTACTCTTGTACAAACACTTATTGCTCTATCTACTCCAAGATAAACATTATCTTATTGTAGTTACAATGGAATACAGTAGACTTTAAGTGATAGTCAAATGTTTTGGTCGTTATGTGATGTATACATGACTTTCTCTACTCTTGTACAAACACTTATTGCTCTATCTACTTCAAGATAAACATTATCTTATTGTAGTTACAAGGGAGTCTATCAGAATTCTCTGCGTTGCGTTAATTCGCTATGCTTGTTGTTGTAGCGGTAATTATTTTTGCTCGTTGTCAGCACTGATTAAGTAACTATCATAATAAGAATTATGGATGTAAGAAAGTCTGTATTTTCTTTTGGTACAAGTTTCTTGAGCTATTTCTATGCACATTCGTTATAAATCTCTCTTAAACGAGCTTAAAAAGTGACAAAGTGTCAGAAATAGAGCAAAGACATACTTCCTTTCCGTAAAAGAAGTTCGATTTCTCACTTAGACAAAACACAATCGTACTACACTGTCAACTGCCCCAGATAGTTAACTTCTTCGTTCCAACATAACAAAACACCAGCGTCACCTAGGGAACAGATTTTGGAAAACTAGTCGGAATCATACGCGCTTACTTTAGGTAGTAGAGTAGCTAGGCACTGACATGAAACCGTCCTGTCTGCTACCTGTTAAGTCAGAATTTATGTGATTCAGGTCATTGTGTAGTTCCGTACCTACACTGAATGGCGAGGCATGTTTGGAAACTCTGACCTGTGACACTACAAATGCTGCCCTACTACATTCGGTTACCCTAGCACCGGGTTGGTTTGTGCTGCTATTACTGAAGGAAGACACAAAATATAGACCCAATTTTTTGGTAGCTTACATAGCCGACAGTGAGCGAGTGACATCTCGTTGCAATGCAAGTATCAAAAAGGGTAAATTCACAGATCCATGGCACCCAGTATTTCAATCAGTATCCGTTAACCGATTACGACACAACAGAGTTATACGAAATGGCTGAAATAGTCGCAAATAAGCCCAGGGTCCATAAAGCTTAGAGTTATCTGACATAAGGGAAAACCTACAACTTAAAGTCATATCGGATGATGAATGAAATGATGTACAAATGAGTACAGGGTACATAGAGCTTAGAGTTACCACACATTCATCTTTCAGGATAAGAGAAAACCTCCAACGTTAAGTCATATCGGACGATGAATGAAATGATGTTCAAATGAGTACAGGGTACATAGAGCTTAGTGTTACCAGACATTCATCTTTCAGGATAAGAGAAAACCTCCAACGTTAAGTCATATCGGACGATGAATGAAATGATGTTCAAATGAGTACAGGGTACATAGAGCTTAGTGTTACCAGACATTCATCTTTCAGCATAAGAGAAAACCTCCAACGTTAAGTCATATCGGACGATGAATGAAATGATGTTCAAATGAGTACAGGGTACATAGAGCTTAGAGTTACCGGACATTCATCATTCAGTATAAGAGAAAACCTCCAACGTTAAGTCATATCGGACGATGAATGAAATGATGTTCAAATGAGTACAGGGTACATAGAGCTTAGAGTTACCAGACATTCATCTTTCAGGGTAAGAGAAAACCTCCAACGCTAAGTCATATCGGACGATGAATGAAATGATGTTCAAATGAGTACAGGGTACATAGAGCTTAGAGTTACCAGACATTCATCTTTCAGTATAAGAGAAAACCTCCAACGTTAAGTCATATCGGACGATGAATGAAATGATGTTCAAATGAGTACATGGCACATAGAGGTTAGAGTTACCAGACGTTCATCTTTCAGCATAAGAGAAAACCTCCAACGTTAAGTCATATCGAACGATGAATGAAATAATGTTCAAATGAGTACAGGGTACATAGTGTTTAGAGTTACCAGACATTCATCTTTCAGGATAAGAGAAAACCTCCAGCGTTAAGTCATATCGGACGATGAATGAAATAATGTTCAAATGAGTACAGGATACATAGAGCTTAGAGTTACCAGACATTCATCTTTCAGGATAAGAGGAAAAATCCAACGTTAAGTCATATCGGACGATGAATGAAATGATGTTCAAATGAGTACACGGTACATAGAGCTTAGAGTTACCAGAGATTCATCTTTCAGGATAAGAGAAAACCTCCAACGTTAAGTCATATCGGACGATGAATGAAATGATGGACAAATGAGTACAGGGTACATAGAGCTTAGAGTTACCAGGCATTCATCTTACAGGATAAGGGAAAACCTCCAACGTTAAGTCATATCGGACGATGAATGGAAAGATGTTCAAATGAGTACAGGGTACACAGAGCTTAGAGTTACCAGACATTCATCTTTCAGGATAAGAGAAAACCTCCAACGTTAAGTCATATCGGACGATGAATGAAATGATGTTCCAATGAGTAAAGGGTACATAGAGCTTAGAGTTACCAGACATTCATCTTTCAGGCTAAGAGAAAACCTCCAACGTTAAGTCATATCGAACGATGGATGAAATGATGTTCAAATGAGTACAGGGTACATAGAGCTTAGAGTTACCAGACATTCATCTTTCGGTATAAGAGAAAACCTCCAACGTTAAGTCATATCGGACGATGAATGAAATGATGTTCAAATGAGTACAGGGTACATAGAGGTTAGAGTTACCAGACATTCATCTTTCAGGATAAGAGAGAATGTACAAAGTTAAGACTTATCAGACGTTGAATGAAATGATGTTCAAATGAGTACAGGGTGCATAGAGCTTAGAGTTACCACACATTCATCTTTCTGTATAAGGGAGAATGTACAGCGATAAGTCATATCGGACGATGAATCAAAGGATGAACATATGAGGCCAGGGTATGTAAAGTTTAAAGTTTGCAGAATTCACCTTTCATGGTAAGGGAAAAACACGGTCAAAGCCTTATGAGTCTGAGGATTTTGGAGCTCGGGACCTCTTGAACGTGAGGCAGACACGCCATTGAGTCTGGCCTGGGGTATCAGGAGATTTTTTTTGCATTTAATTTAAAATGTTTCACCTCTCCAGCGATTTATAACTTCTGTTAAGAACTTTATTTTCTATTACTGACTTTATTATAAGTTTCAGGTCGAGTATTTCTTTAGTGGATATGAAACTGTACTGAGAAAGCTATAAGCCTCTTGTGGTTTATTTATTTTATGAAAGGAAATTGGGCAGAGAATTCTGACGTCCGAAAAGAAAAGCAGCAGGTTTGAGGCTGAAAAGTAATAAGTAATTAAAAATGATAACTACATAAAGATGTTTTATTTTACTGAAATTTTTAATTGAGGACTTTTGAGAAAGTTTCAAAATGCCTCCGTTGTAAAGTGCATGACATGCTCCTGTTGCTGAGTGAATGCTCGTAAGGTCTAGATTGTTGAATGGCCAGTTGCAGTCAGTTGTTTCGGGCAGGATGAAGTCTAGAATGCCTTGCAGTGCTCCACATTACTTTAGCGGGTACTGTACATATAATCTGACTGAGAGAACTTACTCTCTCTGCTACATCATCTCTCGCAGACTTGGTGACTAATACCAACAATGTACTTTCGTCACATCTTTTTGCGGTCTCTTATCAACGCATCTCTAACAATGTTAGGGTGTGTCTTCCCTTCGTGAAATCTACACACACTCTCTCTTTTTTTTGGAGATAATAAGATTAGGTACTCTATTACTTATTTGGTGAGTGTGCAACATCAATACAAAACACAGTAGCTCTTTGCAGCCTTGTTACGATGTTTCGTTGTGCTTCTGCAATTTTCATTTTACTTTAAAATAAAAACAAAAAACATTGAAGCCGCAAAAATAACACTGCAGAGCCCTAGAAAACTAAAACCTTAATTTTTTTTGCAGAAGTTCTACAAAGCTGTATCACTTTTCAGCATAATCTCCCCCACGCTCAATGAAAGTCCTCCAGCGCTTACAAAGTACACAAATTCCTTTAGAAGAAAATTTCTTTTGGTAACCCACGCAATCCCTCATGCACTACATGGCGTACCTCTTCATCGGAAACCATGCGACAGCAAAGTAAGACTTGTGGTGGACACACGGCGCTGGGCGGGTTTTCTCCGGGATCTCCGGTTTCCCCCGCCACCTCATTCCACTGGTGCTCCATCTTCATCCCATGTATCATCAGTGTCATTTCCTGCGATGCCGTATGTAGTAAAACGTTAAACACTACACACATTTTCATCGGAACGGAACTTCTTTCCTCCCATTGCGTCTTTGAGTGCTCCAAACTTATGGAAATCACTTGGGGCAAGGTCTGCTGAGTATGGTGGATGAGGAAGACACTCAAAATGCAGCTCTGTGATTGTTGCAACTCTTGTACGGGAAATGTTGGGCCTTGCATTGTCATGTTGCTAGAGGACACCTGCTGACCGCAATCCAAGTCGCTTTGATTTCATTGCAGGTCGCAGAATATTTTTAGGAGATCTCTGTATGATGCACTGGTGACAGTGGTCTCTCTAGGCATGTAGTGCTCCAAAATGGCGCCATTTTGTCCCATAAGAGAGTCAGCATAACCTTCCCTGCTGATGTTTCTATTCGAAACCTCTTTGGTTTTTGGTGATGAGGGATGGCGCCATTCGTTGCTCGCTCTCTTCGTTCCTTGTTGGTGGAAGTGAACTCAGGTTTCGTCCCCAATAACGATTCTAGCAAGGAAGCCATCACCTTCCCGTTCAAAGCGCCGAAGAAGCATCAACACGTCGTTCTCTCATTTCAGGAGTCAGCTGCCGTGGCACCCATCTTGTGGACACTTTGTGCAACTGCAGCACATCATGCACAATGCAAGATCTGGTGAGTATGGCGGATGAGGAAGACACTCAAAATGCAAGTCTGTGATTGCTGAAACTCTTGTACGGGCAGTGTGGGGCCTTGCATTGACATGTTGCAAAAGTACAGCTTCTGACAGCAATCCACGTAGCTTTGATTTGATTGCCGGTCGCAGAAGACTTTTTAGGAGATCTCTGTATGATACACTGGTGACAGTGGTCCCTCTAGGCATGTAATGCTCCAAAATGGCGCCATTTTGTCCCATAAGAGAGTCAGCATAACCTTCCCTGCTGATGTTTCTATTCGAAACCTCTTTGGTTTTTGGTGATGAGGGATGGCGCCATTCGTTGCTCGCTCTCTTCGTTTTCGGTTGGTGGAACTGAACCCAGGTTTCGTCCCCAGTAACGATTTTTGCAAGAAAGCCATCACCTTCCCGTTCAAAACGCCAAAGAAGCATCAACACGTCGTTTTCTCATTGCAGGAGTCAGCTGCCGTGGCACCCATCTTGCAGACACTTCGTGAAACTGCAGCACATAATGCACAATGCAAGATCTGGTGTGTATGGTGGATGAGGAAGACACCCAAAGTGCAGGTCTGTGATTGTTGCAACTCTTGTACGGGAAGTGTGGGGCCTTGCAATGCCATGTTGCAAAACTACAGCTGCTGACAGCAATCCACGTCGCTTTGATTTCATTGCAGGTCGCAGACTTGTTGCAACTCTTGTACGGGAAGTATGGGGCCTTGCATTGTCATGTTGCAAAACTAAAGCTGCTGACAGCAATTCACGTCGCTTTGATTTCAATGCAGGTCGCAGAAGATTTTTAGGAGATCCCTGTATGTTGCACTGCTGACAGTGGTCCTCTAGGCATGTCATGCTCCAAAATGATGCCCTGTTCGTCCCAAAAGAGAGTCAGAATAACCTTCCGCACTGATGTTTCTGTTCGAAATTTCTTTGGTTTTGGTGATGAGGGATGGCGCCATTCGTTGCTCGCTCTCTACGTTTTTGGTTGGTGGAACTGAACCCAGGTTTCGTCCCCAGTAACCATTCTTGCAAGAAAGCCATCACCTTCCCGTTCAAAGCGCCGAAGAAGCATCAACACGTCGTTTCCTCATTGCAGGAGCCAGCTGCCGTGGCACCCATCTTGCAGACACTTCGTGAAACTGCAGCACATAATGCACAATGCAAGATCTGGTGTGTATGGTGGATGAGGAAGACACCCAAAGTGCAGGTCTGTGATTGTTGCAACTCTTGTACGGGAAGTGTGGGGCCTTGCAATGCCATGTTGCAAAACTACAGCTGCTGACAGCAATCCACGTCGCTTTGATTTCATTGCAGGTCGCAGACTTGTTGCAACTCTTGTACGGGAAGTATGGGGCCTTGCATTGACATGTTGCAAAAGTACAGCTTCTGACAGCAATCCACGTAGCTTTGATTTGATTGCCGGTCGCAGAAGATTTTTAGGAGATCCCTGTATGTTGCACTGCTGACAGTGGTCCTCTAGGCATGTCATGCTCCAAAATGATGCCCTGTTCGTCCCAAAAGAGAGTCAGAATAACCTTCCGCACTGATGTTTCTGTTCGAAATTTCTTTGGTTTTGGTGATGAGGGATGGCGCCATTCGTTGCTCGCTCTCTACGTTTTTGGTTGGTGGAACTGAACCCAGGTTTCGTCCCCAGTAACCATTCTAGCAAGGAAGCCATCACCTTCCCTTTCAAAGCGCCGAAGAAGCATCAACACGTCGTTTTCTCATTGCAGGAGTCAGCTGCCGTGGCACCCATCTTGCAGACACTTCGTGAAACTGCAGCACATAATGCACAATGCAAGATCTGGTGTGTATGGTGGATGAGGAAGACACCCAAAGTGCAGGTCTGTGATTGTTGCAACTCTTGTACGGGAAGTGTGGGGCCTTGCAATGTCATGTTGCAAAACTACAGCTGCTGACAGCAATCCACGTCGCTTTGATTTCATTGCAGGTCGCAGACTTGTTGCAACTCTTGTACGGGAAGTGTGGGGCCTTGCATTGTCATGTTGCAAAACTACAGCTGCTGACAGCAATCCACGTCGCTTTGATTTCATTGCAGGTCGCAGACTTGTTGCAACTCTTGTACGGGAAGTATGGGGCCTTGCATTGTCACGTTGCAAAACTACAGCTGCTGACAGCAATCCACGTCGCTTTGATTTCATTGCAGGTCGCAGACTTGTTGCAACTCTTGTACGGGAAGTATGGGGCCTTGCATTGTCATGTTGCAAAACTAAAGCTGCTGACAGCAATTCACGTCGCTTTGATTTCAATGCAGGTCGCAGAAGATTTTTAGGAGATCCCTGTATGTTGCACTGCTGACAGTGGTCCTCTAGGCATGTCATGCTCCAAAATGATGCCCTGTTCGTCCCAAAAGAGAGTCAGAATAACCTTCCGCACTGATGTTTCTGTTCGAAATTTCTTTGGTTTTGGTGATGAGGGATGGCGCCATTCGTTGCTCGCTCTCTACGTTTTTGGTTGGTGGAACTGAACCCAGGTTTCGTCCCCAGTAACCATTCTAGCAAGGAAGCCATCACCTTCCCTTTCAAAGCGCCGAAGAAGCATCAACACGTCGTTTTCTCATTGCAGGAGTCAGCTGCCGTGGCACCCATCTTGCAGACACTTCGTGAAACTGCAGCACATAATGCACAATGCAAGATCTGGTGTGTATGGTGGATGAGGAAGACACCCAAAGTGCAGGTCTGTGATTGTTGCAACTCTTGTACGGGAAGTGTGGGGCCTTGCAATGCCATGTTGCAAAACTACAGCTGCTGACAGCAATCCACGTCGCTTTGATTTCATTGCAGGTCGCAGACTTGTTGCAACTCTTGTACGGGAAGTATGGGGCCTTGCATTGTCATGTTGCAAAACTAAAGCTGCTGACAGCAATTCACGTCGCTTTGATTTCAATGCAGGTCGCAGAAGATTTTTAGGAGATCCCTGTATGTTGCACTGCTGACAGTGGTCCTCTAGGCATGTCATGCTCCAAAATGATGCCCTGTTCGTCCCAAAAGAGAGTCAGAATAACCTTCCGCACTGATGTTTCTGTTCGAAATTTCTTTGGTTTTGGTGATGAGGGATGGCGCCATTCGTTGCTCGCTCTCTACGTTTTTGGTTGGTGGAACTGAACCCAGGTTTCGTCCCCAGTAACAATTCTTGCAAGAAAGCCATCACCTTCCCGTTCAAAGCGCCGAAGAAGCATCAACACGTCGTTTCCTCATTGCAGGAGCCAGCTGCCGTGGCACCCATCTTGCAGACACTTTGTGAAACAGAAGCACATCATGCACAATGTGATGTGCCGACCCATGACTAATCTGTAAACATACTGCAATGTCATTCAGTGTCACTCGGCGGTTTTCCTTCACTAAGGCTTCAACTACTGCAATGTTCTGTGGAGTCACAACTCGTTGTGCCTGACCTAGACATGGAGCATCTTCCACTGAAGTCACAGCATTTGCGAACTTGCTACTCCATTCGTATACTAGCTGCTGTGACAAACATGCATCACCGTACTGAACCTTCATTCGTCGATGAATTGCAATAGGTTTTACACCGTCACTATGCAAAAAGCGAATAAAAAGACGCTGTTCTTCCCTGGTGCAAGTCACAAGTGGGGCGGCCATTTTTATACATATAGTCTGACGGTATATGTGCTTCTGCATTATGCTGCCACCTATAGGCCATTCTGCACGCTGTTTGAAGCACGCTTACCAACTTACAGGTTAACGGCGCGAAATTTCGATTTGTTATTACAAATTTAAGGTTTTCATTTAACTCACCTCGGACAAGAAAATAATCGTGTGTGAGATTCACTGTCACTTAACAGTTCATAAGAAGAAATAACTACATATCTCATCGACGATTTGTCACCTCCTCTTTCTAGTGTACTGGATTACTGGAAAACAAATACAAAACTTTCAGAGTTAAACCAACTAGCCGTTAAATATTTGTGTATTCCACCTGCAAAATTTTTCTCTGAACTATCACTTAGGACTCATTTGTGACAGGAAAAGAAGTAGACTTGAATCCGAAGGAGTGAAAATGCAAGAATCTGATGGTCTGAAGTGATTCCGACCTCAACATAAAGACGGCAGCACTCGTAAATAAAGCCTAGTACATTTCGCTGTTCATCTGGTGACAGTTACTCACCAAAGTTTCAGTCACTTTAGACACTCAATTGTTATGTAACAGTCGTTTGAGTGAGTTGATGTGAGTGTTTTTATGAAAATGGACAAATTCGAGTATCGAGCTGTTATTAAATATATACTTCTGAAAGCCAATACGCCTATGCAAATGAAAGATGAGTTTGATTTTGTGTATGGGGACTCTGCACTATCATTTATCACTGTGAAATTTTGATCAGCTGAGTTTAAAGGTGGCTGTAAGAGCTTGGGAGACAACGAACGTTCGGGACGTCCAGAAACTGAAACTACATCGCTAAAGTTCACTACATGGTACTAGACGACCACCGAATTAAAGAGACAGGGATAGCAGAGGCTATGAATATGTCAAACGAATGTGTTTGTCACATATTAAATCAACATTTAGACAGGAGGCAGCTGTCCGCTCGTTGGGTGCCGCGTTTGCTCACGTTAGACCAAACACGGGTTCGAATGAACATTTCCAACGACCTGTTGGCGCAGTTTGGGCGCAATAAATCCGAGTTTTGGCACCGATTAATTACTGTCGATGAAACTTGGATACACCAAAGTTGGATACGCACGAAACAAAAATACAGTCCAAACAGTGGACTGCAAAGGAGAAACCGGCTCCAAAAATGCAAAACTGCCTTTTTTTCGTCTTCTTTGGGATAGTCATGGAGTTATTTTATCGATTATCTTCAAAACGGAAAAACCAATACAGGAACATACTACGCATCATTACTTGACAAGATGAAGGCACAAGTTGGTGTAAAACGGCCATATTTGCAGAAAAAGAAAATCCTGTTTCACCAAAATAACGCACCGTCTCACACCTCAGCGCTTGCAAAGGCGAAAATCCAGAAATTATGGTTTGAACTGCTTCACTCTCCAGGTCTATCCCCAATCTACCTCTATTTGTTTCCTCATCTGAAACGAATATGCCGATCTCGCCTTTGCTTCAAGTATTAATAACTGTGCTATTTTATAATTCACTGAATTATGTGGATAATACACTGTCCATCTCCCGACTTAAAACATTCAAGTCACTCTTCACTTGTCCTTCTTTGCTCTTCGTTTTAAATTTACGTAATACTGAGTTAGAACATGCATCGAAAGGAATATGCCGATCTCGACTTTGCTTCAAGTATTAATAACTTTGCGATTTTATAATTCACTGAATTATGTGGATAATACACTGTCCACCTCCCGACTTGAGACATTCAAGTCACTCTTCACTTGTCCTTCTTTGCTCTTCGTTTTAAATTTACGTAATACTGAGTTAGAACATGCATCGAAAGGAATATGCCGATCTCGCCTTTGCTTCAAGTAATAATAACTTTGCGATTTTACAATTCACTGAATTATGTGGATAATACATTGTCCACCTCCCGTCTTGAAGCGTTCAAGTCACTCGTCGCTTGTCCTCATTCGCTCCTCGTTTTAAATTTACGTAATACTGAGTTAGAACATACATCGAAAGGAATATGCCGATCTCGCCTTTGTTTCAAGTATTATTAACTTTGCGATTTTATAATTCACTGAATTATGTGGATAATACATTGTCCACCTCTCGTCTTGAAACGTTCTAGTCACTCGTCACTTGTTCTTCTTCGCTCTTCTTTTTAAATTTACGTAATACTGAGTTAGAACATGCATAGAAGTGCTGCAAGGCCCGGGCTTTATAGTTCAGTCCACTCTTAGGTACAATTAATGGAAACTAATTGCTCTTTCACACTAGCTATGTGTAGGCTAAAGTTTGGAAAGGTAGAGTCAGACTGAAAAATTCAACTAGGTTCACTATAAAGCCCGGGCTTAAAAGTACTTACACGTTGTAAGTCGCCATTAAGGTAGTTGTCTCATGTGTTTATGAGAACTCCTAGTGGTTTACCGGGGAAAGCACAAGCCAGTTGGAAAATTGTATGTCATGTTGACATGTTGGACATAGTAGCTCAGTGTTTAGAGTGGCTGGTCCACAACCAAAAGATCCGTGGTTCAAATCCCGGCTGTGGCATTGAATTTTTCAGTCTGACTTTATCTTTCCAAAAAGTGTCTTACGAGATTCTTACCCTGGACCCTTCAAATGTATGTCATGAACTCAAAGGAACTGTGTTCGTGAAGTAGATGTACTGTAGGTGTACTGCGTTCTATTATGAACAAAATAACCTGATCCAAACCTAAATCAATTGAGATTATAATAACTGGACCAAAGTGATATGAATAAATTTAAGTGTTTTATAGAATTTCGAACAGGATGCCCAAGTTGTGAGAGGAGCTAAATTAATTTCGGTGGTGACAGATTCTGTCCAGGCCATCAAGCATTCCTTCATGGAGAGCTCTGTCCTTTCGTATCCACGCCACGCATATGGCACAAAAGGCACGCGTGTGGCGTAATTTGAAAAGGGTGGGGTGACTCGCTCGCTCATCATTTCCCACCCTCTGCACAAGGACAGATATCCATCCCTCCCCTACCCACAATAATTCGACATCTCTAGGGATGACTCAGGGGCCCCAGAAAAAGGGGTGAGGGAATGCCCTGATCACCATCCTCTTGTAGCTCTGATGGAATTCATCACGCGATGCGGCACGTGATTATTAAAACATAAACATGCATTTGTTCCGGCTTGTAGCCCTTTGACACCCCCCCCCCCCCAGCCCCTAAGCAGAAGCCATGGCGATATAACAAGCGAAAACAAATTCCGGCGCGTAATAAACTGATCACAAATTTAATGTAAGCTTTCTCTCATTGCAAATCTATAACAAACAGAACTGGCAACAAAGAAAGCATTTTGTTTGTTGCATTCACCAATAGTAGATGTAAAACTCACTGAATTGTGAAACAAACTGCCAACTCGCCTCTGTAGCGTACTGTCCATGTGTCTATCTCACTTTCAAGGGTACCCTAGTTTGAACTGAAGTCTGGCTAAAGATTCTTCCATGGTTTTCCCTTACCCTAAAAGATGTATGTTAAGTAACTCTAAGCCCTATGTACCCTGTACTCATATGAACATCATTTCATTCATCGTCCGATATGACTTAACCTTGGAGGTTTTCTCTTATCCTGAAAGATGAATGTGTGTCACTCTAAGCTCTATGTACCCTGTACTCATTTGAACATCATTTCATTCATCGTCCGATATGACTTAACGTTGGAGGTTTTCTCTTATACTGAAAGATGAATGTCAGGTAACTCTAAGCTCTATGTGCCCTGTACTCATTTGAACATAATTTCGTTCATCGTCTAATATGGCTTACTGTTGGAGGTTTTCTCTTATCCTGAAAGATGAATGTCTGGTAACTCTAAGCTCTATGTACCCTGTACTCATTTGACCATCATTTCATTCATCGTCCGATATGACTTAACGTTGGAGGTTTTCTATTATCCTGAAAGACGAATGTCAGGTAACTCTAAGCTCTATGTGCCCTGTACTCATTTGAACATCATTTCATTCATCGTCCTATATGACTTAACGTTGGAGGTTTTCTCTTATCCTGAAAGATGAATGTGTGTCACTCTAAGCTCTATGTACCCTGTACTCATTTGAACATCATTTCATTCATCGTCCGATATGACTTAACGTTGGAGGTTTTCTCTTATCCTGAAAGATGAATGTCTGTTAACTCTAAGCTCTATGAACCCTGTACTCATTTGAACATCATTTCATTCATCGTCCGATATGACTTAACGTTGAAGGTTTTCTCTTATCCTGAAAGATGAATGTCTGGTAACTCTAAGCTCTATGTACCCTGTACACATTTGAACCTCATTTCATTCATCGTCCGATATGACTTAACGTTAAAGGCTTTCTCTTATCCTGAAAGATGAATGTCTGGTAACTCTAAGCTCTATGTACCCTGTACTCATTTGAACATAATTTCATTCATCGTCCGATATGACTTAACGTTGGAGGCTTTCTCTTATCCTGAAAGATGAATGTCTGGTAACTCTTAGCTCTATGTACCCTGTACTCATTTGAACATCATTTCATTTATCGTCCGATATGACTTAACGTTGGAGGCTTTCTCTTATCCTGAAAGATGAATGTCTGGTAACTCTTAGCTCTATGTACCCTGTACTCATTTGAAAATCATTTCATTCATCGTCCGATATGACTTAACGTTGGAGGCTTTCTCTTTCCTGAAAGATGAATGCCTGGTAACTCTAAGCTCTATGTACCCTGTACTTATTTGAACATCATTTCATTCATCGACCGATATGAAGTAAAGTTGGAGGTTTTCTCTTATTCTGAAAGATGAATGTCTGGTAACGCTAAGCCCTATGTACCCTGTACTCATTTGAACATCATTTCATTCATCGTCCGGTATGACTTAACGTTGGAGGTTTTCTCTTATCCTGAAAGATGAATGTCTAGCAACTCTCAGCTCTATGTACCCTGTAGTCATTTGAACATCATTTCATTAATCGTCCTGAAATGATTTAACGTTGGAGGCTTTCTCTTTCCTGAAAGATGAATGTCTGGTAAATCTAAGCTCTATGTATCCTGTACTCATTTGAACATCATTTCATTCATCGTCCGATATGACTTAACGTTGGAGGTTTTCTCTTATCCTGAAAGATGAATGTCTGATAACTCTAAGCTCTATGTACTCTGTACTCATTTGAACATCATTACGTTTATCGTCTGATATGACTTAACGTTGGAGGTTTTCTCTTATCCTGAAAGATGAATGTCTGGTAACGCTAAGCTCTATGTACCCTGTACTCATTTGAACATCATTTCATTAATCGTCCTGAAATGACTTAACGTTGGAGGCTTTCTCTTTCCTGAAAGATGAATGTCTGGTAAATCTAAGCTCTATGTATCCTGTACTCATTTGAACATCATTTCATTCACCGTCCGATATGACTTAACGTTGGAGGTTTTCTCTTATCCTGAAAGATGAATGTCTAGCAACTCTAAGCTCTATGTACCCTGTACTCATTTGAACATCATTTCATTCATCGTCCGATATGACTTAACGTTGGAGGTTTTCTCTTATCCTGAAAGATGAATGTCTGATAACTCTAAGCTCTGTGTACCCTGTACTCATTAGAACATCATTTCATTCATCGTCCGATATGACTTAACGTTGGAGGTTTTCTCTTATCCTGAAAGATGAATGTCTGGTAACTCTAAGCTCTATGTACCCTGTACTCATTTGAACATAATTTCATTCATCGTCCGATATGACTTAACGTTGGAGGCTTTCTCTTATCCTGAAAGATGAATGTCTGGTAACTCTAAGCTCTATGTACCCTGTACTCATTTGAACATCATTTCATTCATCGACCGATATGAAGTAAAGTTGGAGGTTTTCTCTTATCCTGAAAGATGAATGTCTGGTAACGCTAAGCTCTATGTACCCTGTACTCATTTGAACATCATTTCATTCATCGTCCGGTATGACTTAACGTTGGAGGTTTTCTCTTATCCTGAAAGATGAATGTCTAGCAACTCTAAGCTCTATGTACCCTGTAGTCATTTGAACATCATTTCATTAATCGTCCTGAAATGACTTAACGTTGGAGGCTTTCTCTTTCCTGAAAGATGAATGTCTGGTAAATCTAAGCTCTATGTATCCTGTACTCATTTGAACATCATTTCATTCATCGTCCGATATGACTTAACGTTGGAGTTTTTCTCTTATCCTGAAAGATGAATGTCTAGCAACTCTAAGCTCTATGTATCCTGTACTCATTTGAACATCATTTCATTCATCGTCCGATATGACTTAACGTTGGAGGTTTTTTCTTATCCTGAAAGATGAATGTCTGATAACTCTAAGCTCTATGTACCCTGTACTCATTTGAAAATCATTTCATTCATCGTCCGATATGACTTAACGTTGGAGGCTTTCTCTTATCCTGAAAGATGAATGTCTGGTAACTCTAAGCTCTATGTACCCTGTACTCATTTGAACATAATTTCATTCATCGTCCGATATGACTTAACGTTGGAGGCTTTCTCTTATCCTGAAAGATGAATGTCTGGTAACTCTTAGCTCTATGTACCCTGTACTCATTTGAACATCATTTCATTTATCGTCCGATATGACTTAACGTTGGAGGCTTTCTCTTATCCTGAAAGATGAATGTCTGGTAACTCTTAGCTCTATGTACCCTGTACTCATTTGAACAGCATTTCATTCATCGTCCGATATGACTTAACGTTGGAGGCTTTCTCTTTCCTGAAAGATGAATGCCTGGTAACTCTAAGCTCTGGGTACCCTGTACTTATTTGAACATCATTTCATTCATCGACCGATATGAAGTAAAGTTGGAGGTTTTCTCTTATCCTGAAAGATGAATGTCTGGTAACGCTAAGCTCTATGTACCCTGTACTCATTTGAACATCATTTCATTCATCGTCCGGTATGACTTAACGTTGGAGGTTTTCTCTTATCCTGAAAGATGAATGTCTGATAACTCTAAGCTCTATGTACTCTGTACTCATTTGAACATCATTACGTTCATCGTCTGATATGACTTAACGTTGGAGGTTTTCTCTTATCCTGAAAGATGAATGTCTGGTAACTCTAAGCTCTATGTACTCTGTACTCATTTGAACATCATTACGTTTATCGTCTGATATGACTTAACGTTGGAGGTTTTCTCTTATCCTGAAAGATGAATGTCTGGTAACTCTAAGCTCTGTGTACCCTGTACTCATTAGAACATCATTTCATTCATCGTCCGATATGACTTAACGTTGGAGGTTTTCTCTTATCCTGATAGATGTATGTCTGTTAACTCTAAGCTCCATGTACCCCGTACTCATTTGAACATCATTACATTCAAGGTCCGATATGACTTAACGTTGGAGGTTTTCTCTTATCCTGAAAGATGAATGTCTGATAACTCTAAGCTCTGTGTACCCTGTACTCATTAGAACATCATTACATTCACCGTCCGATTTGACGTAACGTTGGAGGTTTTCTCTTATCCTGAAAGATGAATGTCTGGTAACTCTAAGCTCTATGTACCCTGTATTTATTTGAACATTATTTCATTCATCGACCGATATTACGTAACGTTGCAGGTTTTCTCTTATCCTGAAAGATGAATGTCTGATAACTCTGAGCTCTATGTACCCTGTACTTATTTGAACATTATTTCATTCATCGACCGATATGACGTAACGTTGGAGGTTTTCTCTTATCCTGAAAGATGAATGTCTGGTAACTCTAAGCTCTATGTACCCTGTACTCATTTGAACATCATTTCATTCATCGTCTGATATGACTTAACGTTGGAGGTTTTCTCTTATCCTGAAAGATGAATGTGTGGTAACTCTAAGCTCTATATACTCTGTACTCATTTTAACATCATTTCATTCATCGTCCGATATGACTTAACGTTGGAGGTTTTCTCTTATCCTGAAAGATGAATGTCTGGTAAGTCTAAGCTCTATGTACCCTGTACTTATTTGAACATTATTTCATTCATCTTCCCATATGACTTAACGTTAGAGGTTCTCCCTTATCCTGAAAGATGAATGTCTGGTAACTCTAAGCTCTATGTACCCTGTACTCATTTGAACATCATTTCATTCATCGTCCGATATGACTTAACGTTGGAGGTTTTCTCTTATCCTGAAAGATGAATGTGTTCGATTGCTCTAACGAATGAGCTAACATGTGATGATTTTAAAATCTCCAACTGACAGGCAAGTATGATGCAACAGTTAATTTTTAGTTATATTTTAATTTGTTATATTTCATTCACCGTTGGTTTTTTGTTGTGAACTTGGAATGAGGTACATTTCAGCATTTTTAATGTAATATAACAGGCTGTCTATTGCTCTGAAAAAATAGTGAGACATAAGGAATAATTTAGGACGAAATCTAGTGTAGGTAGGTACGTGGACCTTACCAATCTAATATCGAAACTGGCCCCAGGTCACGTCCATTACACTCAAATGAACATGTGAACGAGATTCGGCTGTGGATATAATAGCCAGGAGTTAGGGTTCCAATTTCAGGAACCCCTCTTTAATGTTATCACCCATTAGTGATTAAGCTAATATAACGTCGAATGAACAGCTATACATATAGCCGTGAGTAGGGTATTAGAGAGTGTTCTGGCGCAACAGTTTATGAGCAAGATGGCGGCCATGCGCAATCTATGTATTTAGGATATTTTGACAGTGTTCAGAGGTTTAGTCAGTCCTCTTAATTTGCTGTAGATCATGATGCTAGGTCTTGAGGTATAATCTGGGGGGCTCTAGGGTTAACTGTTGTAGGTTTTCACAGGTAAGGCTGTTGGTCTGGGAAGCTAATAGCTATAGGATTTAGAGGTTAGGTCTTGAGATAACGTTTGGGACTCTAGGGTTAAGTGTTTCAGGTTTTCTCAGGTAAAGCTGTTGGTCTGGGAGGTTAATAGCTGTAGGATTTAGTGGTTTGGTCTTGAGGTAGGATCTGAGGGTCTAGGGTTAAGAGTTGCATGCTTTTCACAGGTAAAAAATGCTGGTGTGAACAATAGTAAGTGTAGGATTTAGTGGTTAGGTCTCAAGGTATGATCTGAGGCTCTAGGATTAAGAGTTGCAGGCTTTCACAGGTAGTTTTCACTGTTGGTCTGGTAGGTTGAAATCTGTAGGAATTAGAGGTCGGGTCTCAAGTAATGTTCTGGGGAGGGCGAGCTCTAGGGTTAACAGTTGCAGGTTTTTCACAGGTAAAAGCTACTGGTCTGGAGATTAATACTGTGTGATTGGAGGTTAGGTCTTGAGGTATGATCTGGGGTCTCTAGGGTTAAGAGTTGCATCTTTCCAAAGGTAAGGCTGTTGGTCTGGGAGGTTAATTCCCGTAGGATTTAGTGGTTAGGTCTTGAGTTATGATCTGGGGCTCTAGGTTTAAGAGTTGTAGGGTTTATAGCTAAAGGTTGTTGGTCAGGAGTATAAAGGCTGTAGGATCGTTTGGCTTTGTTGTATAGGTTGAGGTATGGTCTTATGATTTTGAAGTTCACTTTGCTAGTCCAGCGTCTAAAGGTTGTTAATCTTGAGGCAAGTCCTACATTTATGCTTTACTATTTCATAGTACTATAAACCAACCTAACATAGCCTAACCTGACAGTTCTCTTTTTTATTCTTAAGGTATTTTATTCTACCCCGCTGTAACTGAAGCTAACATCCTCTTTTTTGTTTTTGTCTTCTTTCATCATTCTTTAACCTAGCTATTTGTGCTATTGGCATCCGTTCTCTTTTCTTCTTATGGTAATGTATTCTACCACTGTAACCTACCCTAATATACCCTTTTTCACCTTCTTTCATCATTCTTTAACATAATCTAACCTAACCTAACCTAACTCAGCAGTTCTCTTTCCTGAAGTTCCTCTATTTTGCCACTTTAACCTAACCTAATATACTCCTTTTTGTTGTTGCCTTCTTTCATCATTCTTTAACCTAACCTAGCTGTGTATCTGCTATTGGCATCATTTGTTGCATCTGTTAACCTGTTTTCTGTCCTTATGTTCCTCTATTCTCGCACTTTAACCTAACCTAATATACTTCTTTGTTTTTGCCATCTTTCACAGCTCCTTATCCTAATTCTTTTTGCTATTGACATCCTTTCTCTTTTCTCAAGCTGTTCTACTCTTTCCTCCTCAGCCTATCCTAAGCATGTTCATTTTCCCTTTATATAACCCATATCTTTCAAGCTCAACTATTTTGTATTCCGCTAACTACTTGTACGTATGGTGTAAAATTCTTGAGGCATGCTGATGTTAGAGCTCCTAAAACTATTTTTGGCACTGCTAGAGGTATATATGCTGATTAGGTGCGTTTATATAGTAAATTTAGCTATTTGTGTAACTGCTTCTGTTTTCCTAACCATAGAGTTTTTTTGTTGCTAGGGATTCTTGTTCTTCGTACCTTCTCTATGATTTCAAGATCTCTATTCCATCTTGTTATGTTTTGAGGCCTTATGCTTATATCTTAAGCTTCGTTATTAAGTCTTTTGCTCTGAAAGGCTATGTATATTGGTTAAGGTGCTCATCTCTCTTGGTCACGAGGTTAAGTCTTGAGGTACGATCTTAAGGCCTGGGGTTTAAAGGATGTATAGCTTAAACCCACAGGTCTTGAGGTTAAGGGCTGTAGCTTTGGTGGTTAGGTCTTATGGATTCGAAGTTAGAGTTCTCGGTCTAATGTTAAGGCTGTAGGATCTAGAGGATACGTATTGAGGTATGATCTGAGGGCTCTAGGGTTAAGAGTTGTAGGCTTCATAGCTAACGGTTTAAAGCTGTAGTGTCTAGAGGTTAGGTGTTGAGATATTATCTGGGAACTCTAGGGTTAAGAGTCGTGGGGTTCATAGCTAAACGTTTGACAGCTATAGATATCTTCGTTCCTGTTAGAGGTGTATTCGTAATCATCTGTGCGTACATTCTTCATACGGTTCTTCATTCGGATTGATGTCTTCATACTCTTGTAATATTTCGTAATGCTAAACCAACGTTCTAATGCTATTGTCATGCCTTTCCAGATGTTCTGAGCTTTTTGTACATTTCAGGGATCTTTTTAGGCTAACTTCAACTACTTAAATCTTTTTATACTAATTAAAATGTTTTCAAGGTTATTTCATATTATGAGGTAGTAGATCCTTTTTAATTTACCTATTTAACATTAATTAAAGTGTGCTCAGTTAGCTTATGCAATGAGGTAGACATCCCTCGTCTTTTTATCTGGACTTGGGACCAGCGTCAGAATTTTTGTTTTTCTGAACGGTAGACTTAATGCCTTCCTCTGCTCTTATTATTCAGGCTTTCATGACTAGATGTCAGCTGCGCACCAGGGTTTGCTGCTTCTTGAGATGGGAAATCAGTTTTTCTGTTTTAGACCTTCTTATTTCATTCATTATTCACAGCACGGTAATGTCCATGGGCATATGTGGATATTCCATCATCTGCAATTACTCTTTTGTCATCATGTGGGGATAAGGATATTTTGTTCACTTCCACTGATGTAACATTATGTTGACGAGACAGAATTAAGTTCATTGGCGTTCTTATGATTTCTCTGCTTTTAAGACAGTCCAAATAGCTCTCAAAGGTGATGTATTGTTTAATGGCGCTATGCTTTATGCCTTTTATCTTCTTGATCACACCTCCATCGATGTCGAGAGCATACATCTTCGGTCTCAGTCCAACAAAACGATTAATGATTTTTCCATTTCCTTCATCTTTAAACTTTCCCAGCACTTTCTTATTTTTTGTAGAGTGGCATATGTGGTCGCTAGGATAATCAGCAGTATCCAGATGTTCCAGAAAACGTAACTTATCCTGGTATACATCTCTAGTGGTCACGCGATGGATGAAAGAGTCGGTATCCATGTACATGAGCTTCAGATTTTCAAGTCCGTAATACGGCATTAGCACATCATAATGATACCAATACATCAAGGTCTTCGAGATATCCAGCACACACATCCCAATGTATATAGGCTTGTTGAAGACTATCTCCCGCGACGCCATGTGGACTGCAGCCAGATTAGGCCCATATATAGTTCTATCAATAAATGTAGGCTTAGCAACTAGTTTTTCCAATGTCTTCCAATCGGTGACAAGTCGTATATTCAGTCGGTTTCTGATGTTTTCCATAGTTTTTCCAAACATGGCATTGTTAAAAAGTTTGTAAAGATCCTTCTCGAAATCATTTCTTGATCCTTGTCGTAGTCGGTTATTGAATTCCACATAAGGCTTTAACCAACATGACTGTTGAAATTGTAGCACCCGATGGATTTTAGTCAGTTTTAACCCATGACTAAGGGCCTGCTTTAAGGTCATGTAATGCACCACATACTGCGTTCGTGATCCAAGGTGAGGAATTAATTTCTTTGTAGAAGAACCCGTAGGCTTGATACACTCAGGTAGGAACGGCAAATCATTATGCAGCTCATGGAGTTCTGTAGGATATTCGAGGTTCACTTCTAAAATGTATCCCAGAGGGTCATCTTCTCGTAGGATTTCCAGGTTGATATCTTCAGGAGAAACCCACTCAAAACCTCCATAAGGAAGGGCGTGGCACATTGCCCAACCATATTGGTTATTAGCATCCTCATACGTAATATATTGTGAGGGTTTACTTGTATCATACTCCTGCATGTAGATGTGGTTTGCCTCTGCATACCGATGAGAAACTTGGCATAATCCTCCTCTTATACCCGCTTCAACCATGAGTAGCTGATCATAATCCTGTAGTAATTCCAGTTCAATTCCTGTGTACAGCAGCATTGCATCCCACGTAAGTCCAGGTGATGTAAAATAATGTGCAGGATCAACTTTGTGGGTTTTCAGAGTCTGTTCCCTAAATGTCTCAAACACATCTGTTAGTAGAAGGACATCCGTAGTTAAGTAGAGGTCACTGTAGTCGCCCATTGTTCTGATGTTGAATTGGCTCCATACGTTTTTTGCATGTTTATACTCTCCATCACTAATTTCTTCTTTGTTTAACTTATTGAAGAATGCCTTCCTCGGAGGAAGTTCTGTTTCACACAAAACATCCCATGATGTGACGTAATCGTAGGGGAACACTCCCTTACGGGTCACCAATTCGATATTCTCTGTTCCAAAGTACTTCAGAGTTTCAGGATATGATGTTAGATTTTTTGCTAATTTATCCAAGCTGGTACTAAGGAAGCGATAGGTATCCACAAAGCGGAGTTTAATGTCACCAACATACTTGGAAAATGATATGTAACTTTCCTCTGAGCTAGGAATAACTTCTACTCTCTCACTAGTACAACCTAATTCTTTAACAATGAAATGGGAGTCATATCCACTCAGGTTATGCATGAAGACAGGAATATAATTGGGCGTTTTGCAAGCGAGATTACACTGATTATGTAGACTTCCTCGGTATTCACCGGTTATATGGTCATGATCCCGTACTTTCCAGTTCTCTCCTGTAAATTCTTTCCCACATAAGTAACATTCTGTAGAACACTCGAAAGATTTTTGCTGCTCATCTGTTAGTGTTAATGGAGAATCAGTTTTGTATACACTATTAATCTTCTTTGCAAGAGAAGTTAAATACTCCATAAACTTCACTGCTGTATCATAACCACGATATACGTAAGGTTCAGTAGGAAGATCGGTCTGTATGCCTTCAATAGAGGCCGAGGATTTGACATATACACAGAAACTCATAGGAATATGATTCTGATATGGAACTGTATAAGATGTTTCAGGATTAGAAGAACAGCTATGGTAAGGACTGAGAATGCTTTCAAAGTCAGCATAGATGACATAAGGCAATTTCAGCATCCTTTCAAAGTTCTTGAATCTAACGATAGACTTCTCCTTTGTTGGCATAACAATCCTGGCAACTCCGTGCTGATTGCATATTTTTCTATGTTCATTTAGCTTCTGCACTCCTCCTCGTCCATGCTGATCATCAAAGTGCGTAAAACAACGTTTGCAGGTGTAGATCTTTCCCTTACGTTTAGTTTTCTGTTGATGAATAAGTTTCTCAAAATGCTTTATATAAACGTAATGCAGGCGCCCTACAGCATCACTTAACAGAAGCAGATCACGATGTTCAGTCTGTTCAGCATCTACAACTTTCATAGGAAACACTTGATTCTTTTCATCCAAACCGAAAACGTTTATAGAGATGTTATTTCGTCGTTCAAATTTAGGGATATCTCTCAGGCTCGTAGGAAACGAGACGCAGGAAAAGTCATATATTTCTTGAAAATCCTTATACTTGCTAACACGTTGAGGATCCTTTTGAATGAATTTGGCAAGAACAGCATACATAAAACATTTTTCATCATCATAGTTCTGTGGATTTATGCAGGCTTTCTTCGCTTCTAAAGATGGCGGTAGAGGGATGTAGCTGCTTCCTCTTAGCCCATTATTCTTGTTGATTCTAACTCGAACCCCGTCAACAGCTAATAAAGCCCAGTTGCTTCCTTTAAGTTGACCTTCCTCCATTTCAGTACAAAGTTTCTTGAATTTCCTTTCCAAGATGGCGTCCAAGTCACTTTCTAAAAATATTGCTTGATTTGGTGTTTTAAAGGCTTTATCAGTAGTATCACCAACGGTATTCACAAACTGACATTCAGCCACGAGGTTAATTTTCACACTTTTATGGGTCCTTAGTTGCTTCTGAACGGCTTGAATTATCCGCTGTTTTGATTCTTGGAGATATGTCTTTAGATCCTGGCATGTAGAGCACTGGATGAAAAACGATTTCAGTCGATCCTGGAAAGCTGTTTCATATTCTACGACATCGTCTTCATCAGGAACCATTAACAGCAATTTATGCTTGGTAGGCTCGATCTTGAGTTTCTTAGCAGCACTTATTCTCTCGCATCGTTCTTGGTGCTCATCTCTACGACGTTCAGTACCATAAACGCCATCACAATGTTTACATTCGTAATACTGGCCACATACCAGCTCGTGTCTCTTTTTATTGTAGTTTTTCAGGAAACTCTTATCACATTTACCACACTTAAATTCTTGTATAGCAGCGTCTAACAGAGCTTCCATCGCTTTAATATTCCAGTTTTTGTTATGTGCAGGCTAATTCTCGGGGAATATGTTGCTAAGTAAGTGTCCGATACACCCTTTCAGATCTCTTCACCTTGATAACTTATCAACGCTACTGAAGATGAATTTCACTGCAGGAGCTGATCCGCTAAGCTATAAACACACTAGCGTAATTACAACCTAAGCTCAATAAAGCTCCATTTATACAATTAGCGCAGACCTAAAAGAAAACTTCATCATTCCCACCAATACCGGGGTTCGAAGGTGGCGCTCCTATCGGAGAAAACCTAAAAGAAAACTATTATCTTGCTACCACAGGGGTTCGAAGATGGTTCTACTATTGGAGAAAACCTAAAAGAAAACTATTAATTTTCCAGTTTTCGATTATTCTTTAACTACTATACAATTCACATGTGAGAAAAAATTAGACAAATTAAAATTGAAAAAGGAAATAAATAACTAGATTTGAAGATAAAATTTAGACAATTCAAACGAGTATAAACACGACTAAGCTACGCCTTCTAGTTTTAAAGTTACATTAGGAGATTACATTGCCACCCGTAGACACCTCTCCGTCATCTTCAACCACGTGCTCTTGATTCTTTTCACACATATCTTAACCTAGCAGTTCTATTTTCCTCAAGTTCATCTATTGCACTGTTTAACTCATCTAAGGGGCGTCCTTAGGCTCCTTCACTTCATCCTCAACCTCGTGTTCTTGATTCCTTTAGATCCATCTTTAACCTAGTTATGTTTTTGCTATGGACATCATTTCTCTTTTCTTAAGTTCAATTATTTCATCCATCTTGTTATGTTGAGTCTTTTGCTTATATCTTAAACTTTGTGATTAAGTCTTTTGATTTGAAAGTCTATGTATATTGCTTGAGGTCCTCATCCCTTTTGGTCATGGGACAGGTCATGATATATGATTCTTATGGGTTGAGCTTGTCAACACACCTAAAACATTAATATTCAGAGTTATTTAAATTATCCTGCTGAGATTCGAACCATGATCGTAAAGTGTAAATCACCAGTTCAACAGCAAATCAGCCCTAAGGTATGATTGAACACGCTATTTCATTGCGTTACCATTATTAGTTCAAGAGTTATTTAAGATTCAATTTATTTCGACTGAACCGGTAATCGAACCATGGATCACTAGGATACAGAGCCATAAAACATTCACAGCATACGTAAATAAAAATACCTATGGTTTACGCCGCTATTCTAAGTGTAATAGCTCGCAAAATAGATCACAATTACGGAATTTGATGAACGCCGGGAATCGAACCAAGGATCTTCTCCGCTAAAACATAATAGGATGTGATTAACCGCAAAAAGTATCGCCATATAAAGTTAATTTCACCACTCTAGACACATTGGTTACAGAGATATTCAGATTAACTGATCCAGGAATCGAACCAGGGACCCTCGAATTCTACATTGTCAGCATATGATTAACAATGAAGTTAATGTTTATTTCAGTGCTCTAGTTCTATTGGTCACAGAGATATTCAAATTAAACGATTTAGCACTCGAACCGAGGATTCCAGGTATACGGTATAAACCCAGCAGATACCACTTAACTATATAAAATTTATAAAGTTTGTTAGAACCCGACCACATAATTAGTTTCAGAGTTATAACGGTATTAAGAGTGCTCACTTGCGCGAGAGTCGAACCCAGGATGGGGACAATTTACCTACCTGCCCTCAGGCGTGATAGATAGAAACGATGGTGGTTAGCTCGTTGTTGCACTAAAAGCAATTTACCTACCTGCCCTCAGGCATGATAGATAGAAACGGTGGTGGTTAGCTCGTTGTTGCACTAAAAGCAGTAGGGGATAAATGTATGTTCAAACACAGATTCAAGGTCATCCAGGCGGCTCTATGTCTAGACATATGACGCAACGCCTGTCAATGCCATCCAGTAAGTAAACATGTTTACTTCCTAATTAACCTTGAATTGCCTCAGGAAACTAAATATATTTATCCCCTACTGCTTTTAGTGCAACAACGAGCTAACCACCACCGTTTCTATCTATCATGCCTGAGGGCAGGTAGGTAAATTGCTTTTAGTGCAACAACGAGCTAACCACCATCGTTTCTATCTATCACGCCTGAGGGCAGGTAGGTAAATTGTCCCCATCCTGGGTTCGACTCTCGCGCAAGTGAGCACTCTTAATACCGTTATAACTCTGAAACTAATTATGTGGTCGGGTTCTAACAAACTTTATAAATTTTATATAGTTAAGTGGTATCTGCTGGGTTTATACCGTATACCTGGAATCCTCGGTTCGAGTGCTAAATCGTTTAATTTGAATATCTCTGTGACCAATAGAACTAGAGCACTGAAATAAACATTAACTTCATTGTTAATCATATGCTGACAATGTAGAATTCGAGGGTCCCTGGTTCGATTCCTGGATCAGTTAATCTGAATATCTCTGTAACCAATGTGTCTAGAGTGGTGAAATTAACTTTATATGGCGATACTTTTTGCGGTTAATCACATCCTATTATGTTTTAGCGGAGAAGATCCTTGGTTCGATTCCCGGCGTTCATCAAATTCCGTAATTGTGATCTATTTTGCGAGCTATTACACTTAGAATAGCGGCGTAAACCATAGGTATTTTTATTTACGTATGCTGTGAATGTTTTATGGCTCTGTATCCTAGTGATCCATGGTTCGATTACCGGTTCAGTCGAAATAAATTGAATCTTAAATAACTCTTGAACTAATAATGGTAACGCAATGAAATAGCGTGTTCAATCATACCTTAGGGCTGATTTGCTGTTGAACTGGTGATTTACACTTTACGATCATGGTTCGAATCTCAGCAGGATAATTTAAATAACTCTGAATATTAATGTTTTAGGTGTGTTGACAAGCTCAACCCATAAGAATCATATATCATGACCTGTCCCATGACCAAAAGGGATGAGGACCTCAAGCAATATACATAGACTTTCAAATCAAAAGACTTAATCACAAAGTTTAAGATATAAGCAAAAGACTCAACATAACAAGATGGATGAAATAATTGAACTTAAGAAAAGAGAAATGATGTCCATAGCAAAAACATAACTAGGTTAAAGATGGATCTAAAGGAATCAAGAACACGAGGTTGAGGATGAAGTGAAGGAGCCTAAGGACGCCCCTTAGATGAGTTAAACAGTGCAATAGATGAACTTGAGGAAAATAGAACTGCTAGGTTAAGATATGTGTGAAAAGAATCAAGAGCACGTGGTTGAAGATGACGGAGAGGTGTCTACGGGTGGCAATGTAATCTCCTAATGTAACTTTAAAACTAGAAGGCGTAGCTTAGTCGTGTTTATACTCGTTTGAATTGTCTAAATTTTATCTTCAAATCTAGTTATTTATTTCCTTTTTCAATTTTAATTTGTCTAATTTTTTCTCACATGTGAATTGTATAGTAGTTAAAGAATAATCGAAAACTGGAAAATTAATAGTTTTCTTTTAGGTTTTCTCCAATAGTAGAACCATCTTCGAACCCCTGTGGTAGCAAGATAATAGTTTTCTTTTAGGTTTTCTCCGATAGGAGCGCCACCTTCGAACCCCGGTATTGGTGGGAATGATGAAGTTTTCTTTTAGGTCTGCGCTAATTGTATAAATGGAGCTTTATTGAGCTTAGGTTGTAATTACGCTAGTGTGTTTATAGCTTAGCGGATCAGCTCCTGCAGTGAAATTCATCTTCAGTAGCGTTGATAAGTTATCAAGGTGAAGAGATCTGAAAGGGTGTATCGGACACTTACTTAGCAACATATTCCCCGAGAATTAGCCTGCACATAACAAAAACTGGAATATTAAAGCGATGGAAGCTCTGTTAGACGCTGCTATACAAGAATTTAAGTGTGGTAAATGTGATAAGAGTTTCCTGAAAAACTACAATAAAAAGAGACACGAGCTGGTATGTGGCCAGTATTACGAATGTAAACATTGTGATGGCGTTTATGGTACTGAACGTCGTAGAGATGAGCACCAAGAACGATGCGAGAGAATAAGTGCTGCTAAGAAACTCAAGATCGAGCCTACCAAGCATAAATTGCTGTTAATGGTTCCTGATGAAGACGATGTCGTAGAATATGAAACAGCTTTCCAGGATCGACTGAAATCGTTTTTCATCCAGTGCTCTACATGCCAGGATCTAAAGACATATCTCCAAGAATCAAAACAGCGGATAATTCAAGCCGTTCAGAAGCAACTAAGGACCCATAAAAGTGTGAAAATTAACCTCGTGGCTGAATGTCAGTTTGTGAATACCGTTGGTGATACTACTGATAAAGCCTTTAAAACACCAAATCAAGCAATATTTTTAGAAAGTGACTTGGACGCCATCTTGGAAAGGAAATTCAAGAAACTTTGTACTGAAATGGAGGAAGGTCAACTTAAAGGAAGCAACTGGGCTTTATTAGCTGTTGACGGGGTTCGAGTTAGAATCAACAAGAATAATGGGCTAAGAGGAAGCAGCTACATCCCTCTACCGCCATCTTTAGAAGCGAAGAAAGCCTGCATAAATCCACAGAACTATGATGATGAAAAATGTTTTATGTATGCTGTTCTTGCCAAATTCATTCAAAAGGATCCTCAACGTGTTAGCAAGTATAAGGATTTTCAAGAAATATATGACTTTTCCTGCGTCTCGTTTCCTACGAGCCTGAGAGATATCCCTAAATTTGAACGACGAAATAACATCTCTATAAACGTTTTCGGTTTGGATGAAAAGAATCAAGTGTTTCCTATGAAAGTTGTAGATGCTGAACAGACTGAACATCGTGATCTGCTTCTGTTAAGTGATGCTGTAGGGCGCCTGCATTACGTTTATATAAAGCATTTTGAGAAACTTATTCATCAACAGAAAACTAAACGTAAGGGAAAGATCTACACCTGCAAACGTTGTTTTACGCACTTTGATGATCAGCATGGACGAGGAGGAGTGCAGAAGCTAAATGAACATAGAAAAATATGCAATCAGCACGGAGTTGCCAGGATTGTTATGCCAACAAAGGAGAAGTCTATCGTTAGATTCAAGAACTTTGAAAGGATGCTGAAATTGCCTTATGTCATCTATGCTGACTTTGAAAGCATTCTCAGTCCTTACCATAGCTGTTCTTCTAATCCTGAAACATCTTATACAGTTCCATATCAGAATCATATTCCTATGAGTTTCTGTGTATATGTCAAATCCTCGGCCTCTATTGAAGGCATACAGACCGATCTTCCTACTGAACCTTACGTATATCGTGGTTATGATACAGCAGTGAAGTTTATGGAGTATTTAACTTCTCTTGCAAAGAAGATTAATAGTGTATACAAAACTGATTCTCCATTAACACTAACAGATGAGCAGCAAAAATCTTTCGAGTGTTCTACAGAATGTTACTTATGTGGGAAAGAATTTACAGGAGAGAACTGGAAAGTACGGGATCATGACCATATAACCGGTGAATACCGAGGAAGTCTACATAATCAGTGTAATCTCGCTTGCAAAACGCCCAATTATATTCCTGTCTTCATGCATAACCTGAGTGGATATGACTCCCATTTCATTGTTAAAGAATTAGGTTGTACTAGTGAGAGAGTAGAAGTTATTCCTAGCTCAGAGGAAAGTTACATATCATTTTCCAAGTATGTTGGTGACATTAAACTCCGCTTTGTGGATACCTATCGCTTCCTTAGTACCAGCTTGGATAAATTAGCAAAAAATCTAACATCATATCCTGAAACTCTGAAGTACTTTGGAACAGAGAATATCGAATTGGTGACCCGTAAGGGAGTGTTCCCCTACGATTACGTCACATCATGGGATGTTTTGTGTGAAACAGAACTTCCTCCGAGGAAGGCATTCTTCAATAAGTTAAACAAAGAAGAAATTAGTGATGGAGAGTATAAACATGCAAAAAACGTATGGAGCCAATTCAACATCAGAACAATGGGCGACTACAGTGACCTCTACTTAACTACGGATGTCCTTCTACTAACAGATGTGTTTGAGACATTTAGGGAACAGACTCTGAAAACCCACAAAGTTGATCCTGCACATTATTTTACATCACCTGGACTTACGTGGGATGCAATGCTGCTGTACACAGGAATTGAACTGGAATTACTACAGGATTATGATCAGCTACTCATGGTTGAAGCGGGTATAAGAGGAGGATTATGCCAAGTTTCTCATCGGTATGCAGAGGCAAACCACATCTACATGCAGGAGTATGATACAAGTAAACCCTCACAATATATTACGTATGAGGATGCTAATAACCAATATGGTTGGGCAATGTGCCACGCCCTTCCTTATGGAGGTTTTGAGTGGGTTTCTCCTGAAGATATCAACCTGGAAATCCTACGAGAAGATGACCCTCTGGGATACATTTTAGAAGTGAACCTCGAATATCCTACAGAACTCCATGAGCTGCATAATGATTTGCCGTTCCTACCTGAGTGTATCAAGCCTACGGGTTCTTCTACAAAGAAATTAATTCCTCACCTTGGATCACGAACGCAGTATGTGGTGCATTACATGACCTTAAAGCAGGCCCTTAGTCATGGGTTAAAACTGACTAAAATCCATCGGGTGCTACAATTTCAACAGTCATGTTGGTTAAAGCCTTATGTGGAATTCAATAACCGACTACGACAAGGATCAAGAAATGATTTCGAGAAGGATCTTTACAAACTTTTTAACAATGCCATGTTTGGAAAAACTATGGAAAACATCAGAAACCGACTGAATATACGACTTGTCACCGATTGGAAGACATTGGAAAAACTAGTTGCTAAGCCTACATTTATTGATAGAACTATATATGGGCCTAATCTGGCTGCAGTCCACATGGCGTCGCGGGAGATAGTCTTCAACAAGCCTATATACATTGGGATGTGTGTGCTGGATATCTCGAAGACCTTGATGTATTGGTATCATTATGATGTGCTAATGCCGTATTACGGACTTGAAAATCTGAAGCTCATGTACATGGATACCGACTCTTTCATCCATCGCGTGACCACTAGAGATGTATACCAGGATAAGTTACGTTTTCTGGAACATCTGGATACTGCTGATTATCCTAGCGACCACATATGCCACTCTACAAAAAATAAGAAAGTGCTGGGAAAGTTTAAAGATGAAGGAAATGGAAAAATCATTAATCGTTTTGTTGGACTGAGACCGAAGATGTATGCTCTCGACATCGATGGAGGTGTGATCAAGAAGATAAAAGGCATAAAGCATAGCGCCATTAAACAATACATCACCTTTGAGAGCTATTTGGACTGTCTTAAAAGCAGAGAAATCATAAGAACGCCAATGAACTTAATTCTGTCTCGTCAACATAATGTTACATCAGTGGAAGTGAACAAAATATCCTTATCCCCACATGATGACAAAAGAGTAATTGCAGATGATGGAATATCCACATATGCCCATGGACATTACCGTGCTGTGAATAATGAATGAAATAAGAAGGTCTAAAACAGAAAAACTGATTTCCCATCTCAAGAAGCAGCAAACCCTGGTGCGCAGCTGACATCTAGTCATGAAAGCCTGAATAATAAGAGCAGAGGAAGGCATTAAGTCTACCGTTCAGAAAAACAAAAATTCTGACGCTGGTCCCAAGTCCAGATAAAAAGACGAGGGATGTCTACCTCATTGCATAAGCTAACTGAGCACACTTTAATTAATGTTAAATAGGTAAATTAAAAAGGATCTACTACCTCATAATATGAAATAACCTTGAAAACATTTTAATTAGTATAAAAAGATTTAAGTAGTTGAAGTTAGCCTAAAAAGATCCCTGAAATGTACAAAAAGCTCAGAACATCTGGAAAGGCATGACAATAGCATTAGAACGTTGGTTTAGCATTACGAAATATTACAAGAGTATGAAGACATCAATCCGAATGAAGAACCGTATGAAGAATGTACGCACAGATGATTACGAATACACCTCTAACAGGAACGAAGATATCTATAGCTGTCAAACGTTTAGCTATGAACCCTACGACTCTTAACCCTAGAGTTCCCAGATAATATCTCAACACCTAACCTCTAGACACTACAGCTTTAAACCGTTAGCTATGAAGCCTACAACTCTTAACCCTAGAGCCCTCAGATCATACCTCAATACGTATCCTCTAGATCCTACAGCCTTAACATTAGACCGAGAACTCTAACTTCGAATCCATAAGACCTAACCACCAAAGCTACAGCCCTTAACCTCAAGACCTGTGGGTTTAAGCTATACATCCTTTAAACCCCAGGCCTTAAGATCGTACCTCAAGACTTAACCTCGTGACCAAGAGAGATGAGCACCTTAACCAATATACATAGCCTTTCAGAGCAAAAGACTTAATAACGAAGCTTAAGATATAAGCATAAGGCCTCAAAACATAACAAGATGGAATAGAGATCTTGAAATCATAGAGAAGGTACGAAGAACAAGAATCCCTAGCAACAAAAAAACTCTATGGTTAGGAAAACAGAAGCAGTTACACAAATAGCTAAATTTACTATATAAACGCACCTAATCAGCATATATACCTCTAGCAGTGCCAAAAATAGTTTTAGGAGCTCTAACATCAGCATGCCTCAAGAATTTTACACCATACGTACAAGTAGTTAGCGGAATACAAAATAGTTGAGCTTGAAAGATATGGGTTATATAAAGGGAAAATGAACATGCTTAGGATAGGCTGAGGAGGAAAGAGTAGAACAGCTTGAGAAAAGAGAAAGGATGTCAATAGCAAAAAGAATTAGGATAAGGAGCTGTGAAAGATGGCAAAAACAAAGAAGTATATTAGGTTAGGTTAAAGTGCGAGAATAGAGGAACATAAGGACAGAAAACAGGTTAACAGATGCAACAAATGATGCCAATAGCAGATACACAGCTAGGTTAGGTTAAAGAATGATGAAAGAAGGCAACAACAAAAAGGAGTATATTAGGTTAGGTTAAAGTGGCAAAATAGAGGAACTTCAGGAAAGAGAACTGCTGAGTTAGGTTAGGTTAGGTTAGATTATGTTAAAGAATGATGAAAGAAGGTGAAAAAGGGTATATTAGGGTAGGTTACAGTGGTAGAATACATTACCATAAGAAGAAAAGAGAACGGATGCCAATAGCACAAATAGCTAGGTTAAAGAATGATGAAAGAAGACAAAAACAAAAAAGAGGATGTTAGCTTCAGTTACAGCGGGGTAGAATAAAATACCTTAAGAATAAAAAAGAGAACTGTCAGGTTAGGCTATGTTAGGTTGGTTTATAGTACTATGAAATAGTAAAGCATAAATGTAGGACTTGCCTCAAGATTAACAACCTTTAGACGCTGGACTAGCAAAGTGAACTTCAAAATCATAAGACCATACCTCAACCTATACAACAAAGCCAAACGATCCTACAGCCTTTATACTCCTGACCAACAACCTTTAGCTATAAACCCTACAACTCTTAAACCTAGAGCCCCAGATCATAACTCAAGACCTAACCACTAAATCCTACGGGAATTAACCTCCCAGACCAACAGTCTTACCTTTGGAAAGATGCAACTCTTAACCCTAGAGACCCCAGATCATACCTCAAGACCTAACCTCCAATCACACAGTATTAATCTCCAGACCAGTAGCTTTTACCTGTGAAAAACCTGCAACTGTTAACCCTAGAGCTCGCCCTCCCCAGAACATTACTTGAGACCCGACCTCTAATTCCTACAGATTTCAACCTACCAGACCAACAGTGAAAACTACCTGTGAAAGCCTGCAACTCTTAATCCTAGAGCCTCAGATCATACCTTGAGACCTAACCACTAAATCCTACACTTACTATTGTTCACACCAGCATTTTTTACCTGTGAAAAGCATGCAACTCTTAACCCTAGACCCTCAGATCCTACCTCAAGACCAAACCACTAAATCCTACAGCTATTAACCTCCCAGACCAACAGCTTTACCTGAGAAAACCTGAAACACTTAACCCTAGAGTCCCAAACGTTATCTCAAGACCTAACCTCTAAATCCTATAGCTATTAGCTTCCCAGACCAACAGCCTTACCTGTGAAAACCTACAACAGTTAACCCTAGAGCCCCCCAGATTATACCTCAAGACCTAGCATCATGATCTACAGCAAATTAAGAGGACTGACTAAACCTCTGAACACTGTCAAAATATCCTAAATACATAGATTGCGCATGGCCGCCATCTTGCTCATAAACTGTTGCGCCAGAACACTCTCTAATACCCTACTGCCGTGCGTAAACGTGCGGGGGTTACCGCACCCCCTTGCCATACGTGAGTCGGTATAAGGAAGGATCACTGTGCATGCGATTATGGTGCATATATTACAGTGATTGGAGTAGCGTCAAATTGCTTTGGGTGCTGCAGGCGGTCCGTGATGAACATCGGGCCACTGTGAATTTCTATAGAGGCATAGCATGCTGAAATCTCACAGGAATGAAAGCGGAAGGCATATACGCCCATGGCAAAGATTTCTACACTATAGCATCTCTGCGTATATGAGGATATGTTATTTAGGCGCAAGAGTTCTTTTGTTTACGACCTCCAAAATTAAATTATCTCAGACGATAAATGATGAAGTTCAAATGTTCACGTATTCCCTTGTAACTACAATTGGTCAATGTTTATCTTGAACTAGATACAGCAAAAGGTGTACAAAAGTAGAGAAAGTCAAGTATACATCACATAACGACCAGAACATTTGACTATCACTTAAAGTCTATTGTATCCCTTTGTAACTACAATAAGATAATGTTTATCTTGAAGTAGATAGAGCAATAAGTGTTCGTACAAGAGTAGAAAAGGTCAAGTATACATCACATAACGACCAAAACATTCGACTGTCACTTAAAGTCTACTGTATTCCCTTGTAACTACAATAAGGTAATATTTATCTTGAAGTAGATAGAGCAATAAGTGCTTTTACAGGAGTAGAGAAAGTCATGTGTACATCACACAACAACCAAAACATTTGACTATCACTTAAAGTCTACTGTATTCCCTTGAAACTACAATAAGATAATGTTTATCTTGAAGTAGATAGAGCAATAAGTGTTTCTACAAGAACAGAGAAAGTCATGTGAGGAGAGTACATCAGTGTTTTGACCTCTGTTTTATCCTTATATAAGGTTACATCGTATGTTATCTCACAGTCTTATCGTGAATATTTGTAGCGGAGTGGTTTTCTTGTTGTAGCTGCTGGTATAATATTTGGAGCCACTAATTACGTGACGTCACTAAGCTGAACACAGAGAATCAAAAGGTGATAAATCCTCTCAGCGAGGGACATTAGTTTGCTGTGAGCCCGAGCGCTCTTTCAGATGGATTACACAGGCGTTCATCAGCTCGTTACACAGTACAAGTTTTCCCGTCGACTAGCAGCTACATGACGCGAGGAGATAGCTTTAGTGGCGCCCAACAAAGGGCTTCTATCCCAAAACAAAAACCCACACGATGTCGCATGCTGGTAGCTCCATGTCCATCATTTTGAAAGTCTTTACGTCCACGTAACTGTAAGAAAAAATTAATAACTTAATCAATATCTTCATTATTTTATTGTGGGTATATGAGAACACAGTATATTTAAGTGATAGTCAAATGTTTTAAACAGTTGGTCGATATTTGACGTGTCTGACATTTCGTTCCCTTTGTGAGGGCAAGAGAAAAATGGAAAATAACTTCACTTTGGAGAAAAGATTCAAATAAAAAATACAAAAAGTGACAAGGAATATCCTTGAAGGGGTTACTGGTCCGCTTCTGTAGCGTGAAAGTAGCGTGTGTCTGCCTCACACTGGAAATTACCTGTGTTCAAATATTTTTCCTGGTTTCTCCAGGGTTGTATCCTTATCCTTAAAAATGAAAGTCTGGTAACTCTAAGCTCTATGTATCCTGCACTCATTTGAACATCATTTCATTCATTGTCCGATATGACTTAACGTTCTAGATTTTCCCTTATCCTGAAAGATGAATGTCTGGTAACTCTAAGCTCTATGTACCCTGTGCTCATTTGAACATCATTTCATTCATTGTCCGATGTGACTTAACGTTGGAGGTTTTCCTTATCCTGAAAGTTGAATGTCTGGTAACTCTAAGCTCTATGTACCCTGTATTCATTTGAACATCATTTCTATCATCGTCCGATATGACTTAACATTGGAGGTTTTCTCTTATCCTGAAAGATGAATGTCTGGTAACCCTAAGCTCTATGTACCCTGCACTCATTTAAACATAATTTCATTCACCTTCCGATGTGACTTAACGTTGGAGGTTTTCTCTTATCCTGAAAGATGAATGTCTGGTAACTCTAAGTTCTATGTACCCTGTACTCATTTAAACATAATTTCATTCACCTTCCGATATAACATAACGTTGGGGTTTTCTCTTATCCTGAAAGATGAATGTCTGGTAACTCTAAGCTCTATGTACCAAAAGCGGGCATCGATTGAAGGAACATTTTGGCCAAATCTTGCGCCCACGGTCTGCTTTCTTATCGATCCAGGATGCAGAACCCGTGACGTCATGAAGGATTGATAAATAGCAATGCTTCTTCCTGGTGACACTAAAATCCTCTGGCAGGCGCCATTTTTTTAATCTGGAGGGTCTTGCCCGTGGGGTGTAATAGATTCGTGTATGCTAATGCCCCATCCATCTAGAGGGCAAAGTGCTGCTCCGTCACTTGCAATTTACATAGAATTCCAAACCCCTCGCTTCCCCCCCCCCACCCCGAACATTCGGTTTTGTTTCTAGATTAATTATATAAAATTTCTTTGGTAACCCCCTGGAGAGGGTTCTTCCCCTGGTTGTGCGCAATAATTGGATGAATTTATTAGTGCATAAATATGCCAAACATCGCCACTCCGACACGCTTCCAAAACCCAGCAAAAAATGAAATTAAAGTCTGACATCTTTCGATTGTTGCAGTACTTATGCCTCACAGCTGAGCTGCCAGTAATAAATTTTACTACCCCTTTCTCCTGTTACCTATGACGTATGTGTGAGAAATTACTAATTTAATTTGATTATACTTCATTGAACGTAACTCAATTTTTTAGCGTCCATTTCACAGGTATCAAAATCAAAGCTACTAGTATTGTATAATTTGACATCTGAAGTGAACCAACGTATTTCAGGCATTTACGAGGGCTATCCAGAAAGTAGATAACGTTTTGGAATAAAAAGTAAACAAAGTATAGGAAACAAATTTTATTATATACAGATGAAAGCCACACTCAAATACTACTTTTCGACATAGTCACCATTCAAATTAAGGCATTTATCGTAGCGATGTACGAGCTTGGAAATTCCGCCTGCGTCTTCAACCACTTCGTTACCTCTTCTTGTAGCTGTGCGTCGTCATTAAAACGCTGCATAGCCAGCCACTTCTTCATTGCTGGGAATAGGTGGAAGTCGCTCGGTGCCAGGTCGGGACTGTACGGCGGATGAGGAAACAACTCCCACTTAAAAGATTCAAGAACTTCACGAGTGACATTTGCCGTGTGGGGCCGGGCGTTGTCGTGAATCAACAAGATCTTAGAGCTCAACATTCCTCTGCGCTTGTTTTGAATGGCTCTTCTGAGTTTTTGGAGAGTTTGGCAATACCTTTGAGAGTTTATGGTAGTGCCTCTTTCCAGGAAGTCCACCAAAATCACACCTTTTCTGTCCCAAAAAAACAGTCGCCATCATCTTCCTTGCCGACATTGTTTGCAGGCATTTCTTGGGTTTTTGGGGAGAACTTGTGTGCCCCCACTGCATTGATTGCAATTTCGTTTCACAGTTCACGTGTTTCACCCATGTTTCGTCACCAGTAACGATGCGATCGAGTAAAGAGTCACCATCCTTATGGTAAACGTCCAAAAAGTTCAACGCTGCAGCCATTCGCTGATTTTTGTGGTCCTCTGTCAAGATTTTTGGAATCCATCTTGCACAAAACTTGTGGTAACCAAGCTTTTCGCTGATGATTTCGTGCAACAAACTTCGCGAAATTTGTGGAAAACTCAAAGAAAGTTCCGTTATTGTGAACCTTCGATTTTCACGGACTTTAGCATCGACTTTTTCGACAAGTTCGGCAGTCACTATGCTGGGTCTCCCACTTCGATCTTCGTCGTGAACATTGGTTCGGCCATTTTTAAATCTGATGACCCACTGACGCACTCCACCTTCAGTGATAATGTTGTCCCCATACACTTCACAAAGCTGCCGATAGATTTCTATCGGTTTACAGTTTTTTGCAGTCAGAAACCTTATTACTGCACGCACCTCGCGGGATTTTCAATTAACGCAGACATTTCAAACCGTCACAGTATCTGAACGGAGCACAGCACGAACCTCTCACTAGCACGGCTAGATGCCGACTGAGCTGCGCAACGCTCTGACCCCAAGATGGCCGCGCTAGCCCCGCCCCTAGCGGAAACAGACGAAAACGTAATCTACTTTCTGGATAGCACTCGTATTAGATGATGCTCGAATCAGTATCACTACTGTGACTTGACTTTTTATCTGAGAAAAGTATAATGTGACTTTATGGGTTCGTAGAATTAAAAGTCGAATTTGCAGGAATTCAAAACTTTCTTTATGTCCCTATATATAAACTTTGGTCAACCGTTACAGTAGCAGAATTACCAAACGTACACAAATACAGCCTCCAAGGTCGTCTGACACCCACAAACAAAAGAGTGCACTTTCAAAACACAGCTGTACGTGGACGATTCTCAAGTTCCAATTTGACTCTCCCATTACAACTTTCCACTCAACTAACCGCGGCTTCCTTTAATGGCTTCAAACGTCTGTGGGATGTTCTGTCACAATCAAGACGGTACCAGATGAAATAGTCACCGAGGTCTACTTCCCATAAGCGCCAGCCCCGTAGGACCGGGATCCCGGGTCTCATCTGTTATTTCCATTAGGACAGCACCTATTTTATAAGCTGCCCCCCCCCGTCTGCACACGGCAAACGGGAGGGATGTGGATACGCCACATACGCGCCAGTCCTTAATGAACGAGCTACCAAATAACCTTGGTAGGGCCGCCAGTGTCTAGCTCACCAGCTACTAGCTCTGCAGGCTAGTCCCCGGGACTTATGAGGCAACCCTCTACCCCCTCCGGGCGGCCCTTGGCGGCCTGGCCAGAGGTACCCAATTGCCCGTGGGTGACGGGAACCAACTGCCCCCCTCGAGACCAACCCAATCCGAACAACTCCCATGCGGGAGGGGCTCGTTATGTTCGGCCCGAGGTTCCTCTAGTAACGTCAGAGGTACCACGAGTGCTAGGGGTCCGTAGCGCCTGCACTTTGGCAGCTAAAAGGGACGGATCCCTTCCCCTACGGGGGGTACCAGATGAAAGACAAACTTTAAGTTATCCATCTTTATCTGCTTCGGCAAGCTTTTTATCTCCGCGCTGGACTATCTGTTCCTTTGTGTGCTTCGGCCGCCAGTATCGACATTAATTTGATAATTCGGAATCCTAACAAGGTAAATGGATATCCCAGAGAAACGCTGTGGTGCGAGCGCTGCGGACCCCTAGCACTCGTGGTACCTCTGACGTTACTAGAGGAACCTCGGGCCGAACTGCCGAGCCCCTCCCGTGGGGGAGTTGTTCAGATTGGGTTGGACTCAAGGGTGCAGTGGTACCCGATACCCGTGGGAGATCGGGTACGTCTCCGGACGGGGTTGAGGGAAGTCATATATTCCCGCGTACTAGTCTGCATAGCTAGTAGATGCTGTGCTAGGTCACCAGGCGGACCCAACGAGGTCATATCGGTAGCATTCCCCTTTGAGGTTGGCGCGCGTAAGTGGCGTATCCACTTCCATCCCGTCTTGAGTCCCTCGTACCAGATGAGGGGGCCTGTAAGCTTCTAGGTGTCGCCCCATGCAAAGCTCCACGGAGGTGCCGGGTGCTCTTTTGGGACAGCTTGGTAAATCCCTGGTGAAGGAGGTTAGGGTGTTTGGACCTACGGTTCCGGGCTTAATTGGAGTAGAACCTCTGCAGTTAACACACAGCAACAAAGAAACGCTGTGGTAAGAGCGCTGCGGACTCCTAGCTGTCGTGGTACCTCTGACGTTACTAAAGGAACATCGGGCCGAACTGCCGAGCCGCTCCCGTGGGGGAGTTGTTCGGATTGGGTTGTACTCGAGTGGGCAGTGGTACCCGATAGCCGTGGGAGGTCGGGTGCGTCGTCCGGACGGGGTTGAGGGAAGTCATATTCCCGCTTACTAGCCTGCATAGCTATTAGAATCTGTGCTAGATCACCAGGCGGCCCCAACGAGGTCATATCGGTAGCCTTCCCCTTTGGGGTTGGTGCACGGAAGTGGCGTATAAACATCTATCCCGTCTTGAGTCCACAGGACCAGATGGGATGGCTTGTTAGTCTCTAGGTCTTGCCCTATGGAAGGCCCCACGGAGGCACCGGGCGCCTTTCGGGGACAGCTCGGTTACTCCCTGGTCGTTAGAGGTTGGTCGTTCTTCACTTTGTGTGGACTGCCCTGTTGGATACCCTAGCCTCAATGAATTCCAAAGAAACACACAAACAGAAACTAAATTTTAAGTTACATAAATTCTCTTTTTTAACAAAATCTACCCTCTTGGTGTACAGTCTGAATTTTAAAAGAAGATATGTTAAGTTCGCGAAGGGTAAGAAGGAAAGACCGTTGCTATGGTAATGTAAACAAAGGTTGCCAGATTGAATACCTGGGTGAATCACATACTCCTCAGCTCAGTTAACGCTAGTTGTATGAATACAGTCTGATTTTAAAAGAAGGTACGTAAAGGTCATCTGTTTCTCCACGTGGGTAGATCAATGTTGCCCACCAGATCGCCTTTCTTTATCCTCTCAACACTCGAAACATAAACAAGGGTTCGAGTTATCTCACCTCAACAAAAATATGTACAGTTAATCTGTATTAGCCTACTTTAAAAACAGAAATAAGTTGTTCACACATTCACTGAGTTGTAGCGTCTTCACATGTGTGAGTTCTTTTAAATAATTGCTTGTACTATGTAACTAATATTTCATACTTAACGTTATTGTTGCTGTACATCTTAAGTTGACATTCCTGTAGAGTGCGGGCAGTATTTCTCCATAGAAACACATATACGCGATGCATGTTCTAAAATCTAATATTTATCCTCAATTATATTTATTAATATTTCAGCTAATATCTTAACTACTAAAATTCATATTCATATAAATACACATAGTGCTTAAAAAAGCAAAAGAAAACAACCTTTCCTCGTTCCGTATACATTAATATCGCAATATACTATTATTAACGACTTTTTTAATTGGCATGTTCATATCAACGCCACCGATATGCCGGAATTTTGACCCACGGGGATTCTTTTACGTGCAAGCATATCTACTGACATGTGACTGTCGCTTTTGGATAAAAGGAATAAGCTGTTCAATGATAAGGAGCAAACTCTTTAGTACGTACCAACTTGTACTGCTAGTAATCTCTCTGACGTATATACAGGTTTATCTCTTACACTGCCAGGTGTTTTTGTGAAATAGGTCCTCGGGTAGTACGTCTCCAATTGAACCAGGAAAGTTGGTCATTTTCCTTTGCTTAAGGCTAATGTATAAATGTCGTACTCAGTAATGATATATTAATTAAACCAATTGTTTATCTAGATTAGCAGGTGAGCTATGCTGAAGTAGACTTTTGTTAATGTGAGGTGTAGCTAAGTGCAGCAGTACGTAGGAGATACACTGAAGCTGTGTGGGTGAGATACTTAATGAAGCAGGGCACTATACTGTGGGAGTGGACCACTTGTCCATCGATGGAGGCCTTAATTAGTGGAATGAATTCTGAGGGCGTTTGACCTTGACCCAACTCGACTCCACATTGGGAAAATCAGAATCAAGAGGCAAGCGTATCACATTACTCAGAACGTTTGCTCTAGTGTAACAGCTGTAAACGTCCATGTATATATACGAATTTAAATCTTGTGCAATCTTTTAAGGCTTGGTCAATTTGTGACACATTTTAAATTCGTTTTCTTTGAACGTATAGAACATAAGAATTGAATAAAGGGCTGTTCAATAAAGAATGATCATAATTTTTTACGGTCATAACTTTCGCACTAAAATTCAATCTTATTATATTGAATAATAAGATTGAATTAGCTTAATCTGAAACAAACACGCCATTGTAGTTTCATTGTTGGTACTCCTGCTTCCCGCCTGTGAGAACCAGGCAAGTTCAGACATGTTCAGTATCGCCTACCGCTGTAATGGAGGTAACATGCGACGAACAATATGCGGCTTTGAAATTCTTCTTTCGTCTCAACAAATCTTTATTTGATGCTTATACAATGTTACAGGAGGCCTATGGAGAGTCTGTTCTTCCCTACAGCACAGCTCAAAGGTGGTTTAAAATGTTTAAAGAAGGGAGACAATGAATTTCATAGGAAGGTGGACCCGGTGCTCCAGTTACTGCTCCTACGGAAGAAAACATCAACACTGCTGTTGCCATTGTGAGAGAGGATCGACAAATTACCTTAAGATCACTTTCTGAAATATTGAACATTTCATTGTGTGCCACCTACACGTTGGTGACAGAAACGTTACACATGAGACGTGTTTGTGCGCGATGGGTTCCAAGACTGTTGATCCCCGAACAAAAGGACATTCGCGTGTGCTTGTGCATGCAGTTAAAGTTGATGTTAGAGGAAGATCCGGAGTTTCTTTCAAACGTAATCACTGCTCATTAAACTAGGCTACATCATTTTGATCCTGAGAGCAAACAGCAAAGCTTAGTGTGGAAATCTCCTTCATCACCAACCCCCCAAAAGAGCAAAAGTGGCTACCTGCACATCCATCAGTAACTGGACAATACTACAGGGATGTCCTGAAAACATTGCAAGTCCATATCAGGTGCTAAAGACCACATTTCCGTGAAGCAGGCTGGATGCTGCACCACGATAATGCGCGTGCGCATATTGCCAATGTTGTTGCTGAATATCCTGCAAAAATCAACGTGAAGTGCATCGTTACCCTCCCTATAGTTCGGATTTAGCCCTATGTGACTCTTTTCTATTCCCTAACTTGAAGAAACGCTTTCGTGGGAGGCATCATGCATCATCAGAAACAGTGGTGAAGGCTGCGGAGGCGATTTTGAAGGATCTCTCAGAAATGGTTTCCAGCATGTCTTTGAAGACTGGCAGAAGCGCTGGGGCAAGTGCAGGGCATACAGGGGAGACTATTTTGAGAAGAACCATCAAAATTATGACGATGAGTAAAGGTACTTTCTCAAAAAAGTTGTGATCTTTCCTTATTGAACAGCTCTCTTATCTCTATAAATTGTGTGCTTTAACAAGCTCTACATTTGTTGTGTAGTAATATTTTGTCTATATCTTACAGTTTACCATTTATACAAAAGCCTTTCAAAATAAAGAGGAATTCTTGAGACATTCCCATAAAATTCGCTAGTTAATCGTTATTTTATTTTATATCAAATGCTATTATATATATTTTGATAAATTTACGGCAGCTTATATGTAGATTTTTTCATTTTTCTATTTTGGCAAATTTACTGGCCTTCTTTGGTTTGGAAAAGATTTTTACAGGATGCATTGGTTAGTGTTGCGTGCATTGCGAGAATGTATCATTCTTCAGTTGTTAATAACCAATCACTAAATGGAGATAACATAGTTTGAACTTAGAGTACTTCTAAAACACTATTAGAAACAATATTATAAAGTCACTGTCACAGCTCGAAGAATATGTGAAGTGGAAGGAGAAGGTGTCGTAAGTGAGCGTGTGGCACAGCGATGGTTCTGACCTTTCAACAATGGAGACGAAAACACTAAAGATTTACCACGTTCTGGAAGATATAAGGTATGGAATATTGAGGATACACGACAAGTTGTGCGAGAAAATACGCAAAAAGGTATTGTATGCTTTCAGAAGAACTTGGTGCTTCAAAACATAACACAATCGCCACGTTAAGACACTTGGTAAAGCATACAGAAGCTGTACATTTGTACTACATGAACTGACACCGAATTCGAAAGGATCGCCGTCGACATAGATGGACCATTCCCAGTGTCCGACTGAGGCAACAAGTACCTGATGTTGGTCGTGGATACTTCACAAAGTGGCCGGAGGTGTATGCCATCCCGAACCAAGAGGCGAAGACAATAACGGACTGCCTCGTGGAGCAAGTGTTCTGCGTTTTGGGGTGCCGTTAGAGCTCCACAGCGACCAGGGTACCAATTTTGAGTCTCACCTGTTGAGGGAGGCACTGGAAAGACTTGGGGTGAACAAGACCCGCACAACGCATCTATATCCACAGTCGGATGGCATGGTCGAGAAATACATCAAGACCTTAGAAGAGCACCTGAGGAAGGTCGTGGCCAGCCATCAGCGAGACTGGGACTTAACGTGCCACTGTTCTTGCTGGCCTACCGCTGAACACACGACACTAGTGGGATGACGCCAGCCAGGTTAATGTTCGGCCCAGAGTTACGTCTCCCCTTTGACCTGGCTTTTGGGAGCTCCCCGGACGCAAAACAGCCAGCAACTGAGTATGTGCAGAACCTGGTGCACCATCTACACGACATGCATGAGAAGGCTCGTCAGAACAGCCAGAAGGCGAGCGACTGCATGAAAACCCGATACGACAGGCAAGCCAACAGTCAAGGTTTCCAGCAAGGTGACCTGGTCTGGTTGTAAACTCTGTTTAGTTAACGCGTGTGCATGTCGGCCTCTGCCTTTGACGAACCCTTATAATCGTTTTACAAAACAGACCCTCTTACTCGCAGTCCTTTCTGCAAGGTTGCCACCTTTCTCGATAAGTCATGGGTATCGTACTAGGTTTCGTCTAAATAAATTATTTTATGTCCATTACTGCGAAACTTCCTTAGTTTTAACATTATGTATGTATGTATGTATGTATGTATGTATGTATGTATGTATGTATGTATGTATGTATGTATGTATGTATGTATGTATGTATGTATGTATGTATGTATGTATGTATGTATGTATGTATGTATGTATGTATGTATGTATGTATGTATGTATGTATGTATGTATGTATGTATGTATGTATGTATGTATGTATGTATGTATGTATGTATGTATGTATGTATGTATGTATGTATGTATGTATGTATGTATGTATGTATGTATGTATGTATGTATGTATGTATGTATGTATGTATGTATGTATGTATGTATGTATGTATGTATGTATGTATGTATGTATGTATGTATGTATGTATGTATGTATGTATGTATGTATGTATGTATGTATGTATGTATGTATGTATGTATGTATGTATGTATGTATGTATGTATGTATGTATGTATGTATGTATGTATGTATGTATGTATGTATGTATGTATGTATGTATGTATGTATGTATGTATGTATGTATGTATGTATGTATGTATGTATGTATGTATGTATGTATGTATGTATGTATGTATGTATGTATGTATGTATGTATGTATGTATGTATGTATGTATGTATGTATGTATGTATGTATGTATGTATGTATGTATGTATGTATGTATGTATGTATGTATGTATGTATGTATGTATGTATGTATGTATGTATGTATGTATGTATGTATGTATGTATGTATGTATGTATGTATGTATGTATGTATGTATGTATGTATGTATGTATGTATGTATGTATGTATGTATGTATGTATGTATGTATGTATGTATGTATGTATGTATGTATGTATGTATGTATGTATGTATGTATGTATGTATGTATGTATGTATGTATGTATGTATGTATGTATGTATGTATGTATGTATGTATGTATGTATGTATGTATGTATGTATGTATGTATGTATGTATGTATGTATGTATGTATGTATGTATGTATGTATGTATGTATGTATGTATGTATGTATGTATGTATGTATGTATGTATGTATGTATGTATGTATGTATGTATGTATGTATGTATGTATGTATGTATGTATGTATGTATGTATGTATGTATGTATGTATGTATGTATGTATGTATGTATGTATGTATGTATGTATGTATGTATGTATGTATGTATGTATGTATGTATGTATGTATGTATGTATGTATGTATGTATATCGCCAAGCTACAATTCTACTAGTTCCCATAATAACCCTTATCTTATTCAAAGTGCGGTATTTGAAACCCAGCTCCTTTAGGAGACCGCGCAAAGTGCAGCGCCCATAAGGGAAATCACAAATTTCTTGCAAATGTACAACCAATTCCTCTAAGGTGGGCACGCTCCCTTTTGCATAGAATCTATAAATTTCTCGACGAATTAAATCGCATGTGAAATTATCTACTTTAGCGAAACGTTTCCTTTTGTTTTCGCACTTGATCGGCGTCTTTGGTATTCCTTTCGTCACAATATTTCTTATTGTATTTCTGTGAATAACCAGCATATATTACCAGGTTCATTGCACGATCCAAAAATGTGTTCAAAACAAGCTCCTGAATATGCTTAGAAACAGTTCCCGTTATAACTTTGTTTTTTGAGGCTTTTCCAGCAATATAACTCGGTCCAGTTATTCAATCTGTCTTCACTTTGATTATTTTCACGTGACTGAGAGTTATCTACTACTTCATTTGCATTTATCACTGCATTTCCCTCCCACGGTCTCTACATCGTGACACTCAACGAATTTCTGCACGTAATGAAACAGGTCAACTGGAAGTTGGAACTTTGGCAACTGAAACTCCACGTGGAGTAGACATGCGACTGTCACTTCGAGAAAATCAGCGTTGCTGTTGGTCCTCAACGACAGTGATCCATTTCTGAAGTGTGGAGACAGATTTATGACGGTCATTATTGGGCGGTCGGGTCAGGTTCCTTTGACTCTGAACTGCACACCCGTTGACTAGACAGACTTTACCACCCTATCCGGACCAAGGGACGCTGCTTGAAACATCAGCAGCCATGGCAAGGACCGTAACGGGTGGTGAAGAGGAGTAACGACGTGGTCTATCGCATCCAGAAGGTGACCCGAGGGAAGATGCTGGTGGTACACTTGGATCGTCTAGCCCGCTACGATGGTGCTGTTCGGGACGACCAGCTTTGAGGAGGGAAAGGTGTTGCGACTGACAGCCGACGCACACAAATGGGCAGATAGTCCGGCGCGGAGATAAGGAACAGATAGTGCAACACGGAGATAAAAGGCTTGCCGAAACAGATAAAGTTAGATGAGCAGAAAGTTCGTGTTTCGTGTGGTGCCGTCTTACAGAACATTTCACAGACGTCTGGAATCATGAATGGTGGTATGAAAGAAGCTGCGGACAGTTGTAATGAGAGAGTCGAATTGGAACTGGAGAATCGTCCGTGTACAGCTGTGTTTTGAAAATGAACTGTTTTGAAAATGAACTGTTTTGTAAGTGGTCAACGACCTTGTCTATTGTATTTGTGTATGCTACGTAATTGTGCTACTGTAAGGGTTGACCAAAGTGTGTTTCTATGTAAATAAAGAACATTTTGAAGTTCTGAAACTTGAACTTTTAATTGTACGAAACCCCAAAGTGACAATACTATACATCGCCACATTAAGACACTTGGAAAATTATACAGTATGCTGTGGATCTGTTTCTCGTAAACTGACACCTCAACAGGCTGAATGTAACGTGGATATCTGTCGTTAGTTTATCCCTAACCCCATGTATGATAGATTTTCCAGGAGAATTGTCATGTGTGATGAAAAATGGCTGTCTAATGCCTCGAAAACAGTGCCTTGATCCCCGCCAACCGGCCAAAGCAACGGTTAAAACGTAAAAGTTCTGTCCCAAAGAAATGTTGTGTGTTGAAGATGTGATTCACTGGGAGCTTGTCCCAAATGGGCGGGCGATTGATACGGATCCTCATTCTCAGCAACTGGCACGAGTTTATGAAATTTTGAGACAGAGATCCCCAACATTAGTTAACCAAATAGAGTTCTATTGCGACAGGAGATGCAGAAAATGCACAAAAATCTTGGAAGAAATTCAAGATTGTGAGGAATGGAACTCCTATCACACCCAGCCCAGATTATCATCTTTTTCGATCCAGGTCCTATTTTCCACATGAGGAAATGTTGACAACATTGAAGTAGTGCAAGTGGGTGTCGCCGAATTATTGGCATCTAAACCAGAGACTGATACCATCGTGGGATAATAAACCTCGCTGTACGATGGCTCAAGATCATAGAATCTATTAGTCTATATAGATCTTGCTTCAAAACATTAACATAAACTGCTTCCTTTAGCAACTCTAAGTGGCCATTAATTTCACGAAATGGTACACAACATAGCTTTAACGTATGAAACTGCAATTTGGAGCTATAATTGTTGAGAACTGTCAGGCGTAATGAACTGCAATTATTTACCATAAACATTAAACCAACTTGGTAAACGTTTGCACATTAATTACGGTAGTTAACTTGCAATTCATATTCAAATGGGTAATGGTTTGTGTAGAAATTAGATTTAAAACCGTTTGGAATACTCGAGCAAACAAATGAAGCAAGAATTCGCTGCTGTTTTTTGTTTTTCGAAGGTTAATTTATATCCAACGATGCGAATTTGTTTATATTCTTTTGCAAAGGTCACGCTTAAAGTATAAAACGTGTTTTAAATGTCATATACAATTTTTAGTCATTTAAAACCTGTCTAGAAGAGACCCTTATATGTCGGAAACCTTGAAAAACTTAAAATAAGTTTCGGAACCGAGCTGTTTTCTATGTAAAATTATACTGTAACCTGGAAAACTGTGTAACTGGAAACGGCTACATCTATTAGCAACTGTTTGCTTAAATAACCTGATTAAAATGAATTGCTTTATTTGTAATGAGTTATAATGTATGTATTTTAAAAAGTACAATAATCGTGAGGGTGACTGTACTTGCAAAGAGGTCCTATGAAGTATAACGTCATAAGGGCATAAAGGATTAAACTATCCTAAGATAGAGCATAAGAAATCTGTAATGCATTGTCGATGTTCATGTCTTTGTGCTCCTTTGAAATGTAAACATAGCTTACAGCTGTGTGAAAAATGGACAGCCAGACAAAGCTTTTTCTAGTTTTAATTATTTAAATATTTAAAATATTATTATGTGTTTCAAATTAGAAGAGTTCTAACTTTTAGCCCATCAGTTCCGTTAGAGCCTTCCCCCGTTGCTACCTCAGTATCTCCACTCTTTCTATATTTCCCTCTCTCTCACACACTTGCGAGTGTTTCGTGGCGCTAGACGTAAGGGAACGCAAACTGAATTTTCCAGTTTTATATTAATGCAGTTGTTGAAATGACAATTGCAACGTGAATAGCTGTATATTACGCAAGTGTTTTAAATATTCAGTTTAAAGTTAATTATAGTTTAAGAGTTACTTATTTTTCTAATCCAATGAAAATACCAGCTGTGCATCCGTATAGCTGTGAATGTTACTTACGTTAACAGATAATTCGTCACTGTCATTGTCTTCATCGTCTGAGTACTGCAAATTTATGATGATAGGTTCCAAAATCTCGTTACGTGCTATTTCTTTCCAAAAGTCGTCTTCTTGTAGTTTATCTGATGTCTCACGCAGTTTTCCCAGTCTTGTTGTGTTCCTTGTCAATTTCTTCCTGAATAAGTCGTTCAACGTCAGTCAGTTTAAAAATATTATTGCTGTCTGCAACATAATTTGAGCCTACATTAACTCTATTCGATTGTTCTAGCAGTAGTAAGGGGGAAGGTGGAGTGTATCTCTTTGATCCAGCTGATACACTTTTTCATGGAAGAGTAACTGAATAATGCTGCTTTGAACTCTCTAGAGTAAATAGAGATTACGAACCATTTATAAACAAAGATATAATGTGACCAGACACGTTCTGTCAGACTAGCAAGAAGTGTATCGTTTCCTCTCATCGAATTTAACAAACTCCTTGGCTTATTCAAAGTACATATTTCTTTTATCACGTCATGTCAAATGTTTACGTTTAAGGGTATGTATGACTGAAATTTCATGAAAATCGTGAAAATAACGACTTTTTTATTTTAATTCTATAAAATAATTTAGACATTCCCGAATGTGAAAAATGCATAATTTGCCTCCGGACGCCATTTTTAAATGCTTATTTAAATATCGGTGGCCTTTAAACTCTGTCAGAGTCACGCCCTCTTTTGCCTACATCCACATTCTTTGTCTGTTTTCCGTTCTTAAATTTTCAATTCAAGAAAAGAAAAATAAGGCTTTCAGACAAAATAGTTCCTAAAATGTTGCCAATATATCAGAGGCTGGCTTCTACAGCATTACTAGAGAGGTGCAATGCAGGAAAAACACAGAATTCCAATGAATCTTTGCATCATGTCATATGGAATAAGTGCCCAAAGGAAGTTTTCACATCAAAACAAAAATTGGATATTGCTGTTATTAAAAGCATCAGTGAGTTTAACATGGGTAGTCTTAAGTCATTGGAGCTGCAGCAAAATATCAGAGGTGAAAGTGTAGTAGACTCAGCAAGGAAAACTTCAGTGCAGCGAGATCAGACTCGTATCCTGCAAAGCAAGAAGCGAAGTTGTGCTGAAGAAAAGCAACATCTAAAGAAGAAAAAGGTGGAAAAAGCAGCAACAGAGGAGAGGAAAAAGAAATCTGAGGGTCCAACCTATCAGCCTGGTGGATTTTAATGTGAGTTATGCAATCAAATCTTTAATCGCTGTTTTCTCAATGTTCATATTTTCAGCATTTTTCTTCCTGTAAAATGTTCCTTGCGATGCAGTTTTTGTACTACATTCATGAAATTTCCTACACAGGTTCAGAATATCATGAGGAATGGAAATTGCCCTAGGTTTTATTGTAAAATGTATATAAGCATATATTTTTAATTTTCAAACACAAAACTTACAGTTTTTTAGACAAAAAAAGAATATTTGTAAATTAAAAAATTTTTGTGACCTAAACTAAAGGAGACACAGAAAAACCCAGAGCAATTTAAAAAAGTATGTGTATTATGAACATAGGGTTAAAATATTAGACCAAAATTCAAAATATTTTGTCGCAAGGGACTTTTTTAGTGACGTAACAAAAAACATAGAAAATTTATCATAATTTCTAAACTGCTGGAGAAAAATGGTTTAAATTTAGGTTGTAACATGTTTACAATATACTACACATATGGTGTAAATTTGAAATTATTAGTTCAGAATTTGAAAATTTCAGTCATACATACCCTTAAGTACATGTTCACACATACATGCCAACCAATAATGATATTCATTACAGTGCTTACGTCATAATGCATTGTTATAATATAATGGTATCTAATTTATTTATTTTTATTAGGAAAACTATTTGAGCTAAAAATATGGGGTTTTACGGTTATGTTAAATACATTACTCTCTCCTTCGTCATGGATCGGTTTTTGCAAAATATGAATTTGTCTTAGCGCGAATAGTATTTATTAGAGATTGATCAGTTTGGCGCTCGTCACATATTACTTAGGGGGAATGGAATACAACAACACCGCAGTACTTCGATTGGTTGCTCGTCTAGTAGTGTTCAAGAACAAACACCTTCCCATTTGAAACACATAATAGTACAGTAGTTTTTCAAAGTGATTGGAATATATAAAATAATTATGTCTAGAAAGGTGGTACCAATGTAACAAATTTTCTACTTTTTTCTTTCAGGAGGTATAGAAAAAGTAATTTTGACCGAAAGAAACCGTGCTTACTTCTTCAGTGTCGGCTTCGTTTGCTACTATCGACGCCTTAGTCAACTGAACATAATTTCGCAGCTCAATTTCCACGGAGAACGTGCGATTGCAAGTATCTTCGCCGACGAAATTTTATTTTCTGAGACACAATCGCCAGGGAAGTTAAGTACATTACTGGAGCCCTACCTATTTTACTGGAGGGCACAGAGTGTTGCTACGCACACAAAAGGCACTTCAACCCCCACCCCCTCGCCCCTCACATGGTCAGCTTATCTTCCCTAGCCCCACGTGACCACGCGGTGTCTAAGTGTTCCGGAAATCCCACAAGGAAAAACGTGGAGTGCGTTGGAAATCAGAAATGGTGCAACTGTATGTCATAGAGACCATCAGGCTATCAGTTGCCCCCTCCCTCCCCCCCCCCCCGTTCCCCAGGGTGACGTTAACGGTGTGCCCTGAAGCAGAGAGAGGCTTGCTTTTGGTCAACCTTCTGCCTGGTTGGCTTCAGACGTGCCGCAATGCACCAGGTCTGCAATTGTAGAACAAAACACACTCGCCAACTAATTTTTGTTTCATACCACACATAGTTGTACTTAATACTGTTTCTCAAATATATATCCAGAATTTCTCCATCTGCCACTTTTCCGTTTTTTAAGTGAAAACTTCTTTAGGTGCGTTTAGCACTTTCTGTGGGTAGTAAATTTATCTGAGCCGTCACGCTGGAATATGTAATGCTCATTCGGGTGAAGTTGGCTCGAGTCGGCTCAATCCGAACTAACACCCCCCTCACACTCATTTGTTATTTCAGTCTTATGTTGTCCATACCGCTATACACCGTAGATTTTCTGTCGCACTCAACAGCGTATCAACAACACGTATCCAGATATGTTTTAACATATTTCAAATACTATGACAAATTCAGAAACTCTACTGCAGTTTCATTAGAAAAATAATTGTCTTAGGACCGTTCTTACAAACGTCTGTCAAGTGTTGGTAACCGATCCGGTCAGATAACCTTCTGTCATTTAAAAAGTCGACAACATGTCAAACTCCACTTTAAACAATAATAATAGTCTAAAGGAACAGATAATATCACCCAAGTTCGGTATTTGAATAATTAAAACCATAATAATGAAAAATAAGACGAGTGTGCTAATTGGAAATAAAAGTGTTAGGAATTCGTGAAAGAGATGTTGCATTTAAGAACTGGTTATTTTTATTGACAATTTCTCTTTATTGTGAATAGTAAAACGTAAAACATCAACAAATTAAATGTAATAACACATACATAATAAAATTATCACGTATTAAAAAGACGTTTTGTGTTTGTTTTAATTTACAACTTATAGGTTATGTTTTTCCACAAACTGAAAGACCGAACGAGGGTCAAAAGATTTGAAATATAAATTTGATTTCTTATAGGAAAAGTATTTAAATATAGTATTTAGTTTGGACAGTAAAATTTTGAAGACAAAACATTGGACAAAAACATTTGAATTGAAAATATAGTAATATGAGTGTGAATTGTTACAAAACATATGAAATGAATATGACATGTAATAAAATATGTATGAAAATATGTACGAACGTGTAGTAAAATATGGAGTAATGAGTATATGTAGGGATATGCAATAACATGTGTAAAATATATACCTAACCAAACATTTCCGAATATTTAAAAACTAAGCAAATGAATGCCATATAATTATGTTATAAGATATGTATGAACTTGTAGTTTTATTAAAATAAAAATGCAGTGAAATATGTGTATCAGCAAGAAACAAAATATGAAAAATGATTGTGAAATAGCATGTATTTTAATATAAAAATAAGCTACATGTAAAACAGTATATTATGTGATTTGATTTTACTTCCTTTATACATCCTTTATGTATAACCCTCTTCGCACGGTCTCAAGTCCGTCGTCATTCAGTTGTTTCAGAGCACACTTAGCGTAAGGCATCAAATGTTTACCTCGCAACTGACCTCTTTACCCAACAATGAGTGTCAACATTATATTTTTTAAGAATAATTTACAATGAATAGTATTTAGGATTTTACTTCTGTCATGAGGAAAATAGGTTGATGCTGGGTATGAATAATAAACAATTTGGTTTCAGAAAGGGATATTCAACTGAGGATGCAATATTAAAAATTCAAGAAACAGTGTCAAAAAGCCAAAAGAATTATGAAATTGGATTATTTGTGGACATATCGGGCGCTTTTGATAATTTATGGTGGCCGTATTTTTTCGGCATTTTAAAAGACAAGAAATATTCAAGTACTATTTATAATTTATTAAAGGATTATTGTTCCAATAGAGAAGTATTCATTGTTGGATCAAATTTTGAAACTAGGAAGAAGATAACCAAGGGTTGCCCTCAGGGTTCTATCTTGGGGCCCCTTTTTTGGAATATTTTATCAGAAGATTTATTAGAATTACTGGAAAGAGATCATCAGGTTTTGGATGTAATAGCGTATGCTGATGACACAGTCATAATGATGGATGGACAGAGCAGACTAGAGCTAGAAAATAAAGCAAGAGAAGTTACAAATACATTATCAAATTGGTGTTTCAGAACAAAACTAAAAATTGCACCAAACAAGTCAAATTATGTGCTTTTTAAGGGAAATTTAAAGCGGGATCCTACAGTGAAGATAAATAATCAGAACATTAAACGGGAAAAAGAGATGAGATATTTGGGTATCATGATAGATGAAAAATTTCATTTCAGAAAACACACGGAGTATATTAGGCAGAAAACAGAGAAAATAATGCCAAAGCTAGCAAGAATAACCAATTTAAATTTTGTACTTCCATTGCGTAACATACAGATATATCATAACACCATTTTTGCTTCAATTATGACGTATGCGGCAGCAGTTTGGGCAGAAAGGACGGATGATGTGCAAATAAGAAGATTGTTGAGAAGAACGCAAAGAAAAGTATTATTACGTCTGACAGGAGCTGTAAAAACAACACCAACTGTGGCATTGCTAGTAACAACGGCCATTTGGCCGATTGATTTATTAATAAGATTGAAGGGCGCAAAATTTTGGGCGAAAAAAGGAAATTTAGAAAAAGTTTATAATATAACTGGAGTCAGAACAAACAAATCTTGGGTGATTAAAAATAGTTTAAAAGATAAATGGCAAAATGAATGGACAGAAAGTCTAGAAGGTAGAAGAGTGTTTGAAATTTTTCAGAACGTCAAAGAGAGATTAAAATTGAATTTTATTCAACCAACAAAGGGATTTATACATTATATAACAGGACACGGACCTTATAAGACCTATTGGAAGAAAATCAATAAAACTGAAAATGATATATGTGAATTATGTAACAAACAAGATAATCCTGAACATGTAGTATTTGAATGTGGAAGATATGCAATTCACCAACAAGAAGAGAGGCATGCGCTAGCAGGATATATCGTAAATGACATAATTCGAGATCAACAATTGGTAAATAAATTACAAGTTTTGACTAACTTTGTAAGTAAGAAAGCATGGGAGGTAAAAATATTCAAAGGAGAAAGAGTTGATAATAGGCGAAGAATAGTAAAAGATCCAAGAAGGAGTTCTAGAATACAAAATAGGATAAGACGGGAAGAATTATTGAATAATCTAACAATGGAGGGAATTCAAGAAGAAGAAATAGATCAACAAGAAGAAGAATTAGAAGAGGTACAATTAGAAATTGATAATCTTAATCAAGTCAATGGAAGAAGATTCTTTGTAACCTCAACAGGAAGACAGGAATGGGCAGAGAGAAGAACATTCAGATCTAGGAGAAGAGAGGGGGAGACATTTGCGGAATATAGAAGTAGATTACAAGAGGAAAGAGAAGAGTAGAGAGAGTAATAAAAAGAGAAGTATCAGCGTGAGTTCAAAATAGAGTTGACTGCATGGGCGGCGGAGGGAGAGAGTGATGGCAGAGGCCATAGTGGACTACAGCATTAGTAGATTTAGATGTAGATTTAGGAAATAAGGATTTTGTAATTTTTATAGTTGTGTTCTTTTTTTTCTTTTTGCTTTTTTTGTGTTTATTTCTGTTATTTTATTTCATTTTATTTTTGTAGAGTAGTATTCTGAGAGATTTGTATAATTATAACATTTGTAAGGATTTTATGGAAAACTAAAGAGAAAATTTGGATATATGCCCCGGTATAGTTGTCTAGGTGCCGGGGTAGAATATTCAGATTTTATTTATTTATTTATTTATTTATTTATTTATTTATTTATTTATTTATTTATTTATTTATTTATTTATTTATTTATTTATTTATTTATTTATTTATTTATTTATTTATTTATTTATTTATTTATTTATTTATTTATTTATTTATTTATTTATTTATTTATTTATTTATTTATTTATTTATTTATTTATTTATTTATTTATTTATTTATTTATTTATTTATTTATTTATTTATTTATTTATTTATTTATTTATTTATTTATTTATTTATTTATTTATTTATTTATTTATTTATTTATTTATTTATTTATTTATTTATTTATTTATTTATTTATTTATTTATTTATTTATTTATTTATTTATTTATTTATTTATTTATTTATTTATTTATTTATTTATTTATTTATTTATTTATTTATTTATTTATTTATTTATTTATTTATTTATTTATTTATTTATTTATTTATTTATTTATTTATTTATTTATTTATTTATTTATTTATTTATTTATTTATTTATTTATTTATTTATTTATTTATTTATTTATTTATTTATTTATTTATTTATTTATTTATTTATTTATTTATTTATTTATTTATTTATTTATTTATTTATTTATTTATTTATTTATTTATTTATTTATTTATTTATTTATTTATTTATTTATTTATTTATTTATTTATTTATTTATTTATTTATTTATTTATTTATTTATTTATTTATTTATTTATTTATTTATTTATTTATTTATTTATTTATTTATTTATTTATTTATTTATTTATTTATTTATTTATTTATTTATTTATTTATTTATTTATTTATTTATTTATTTATTTATTTATTTATTTATTTATTTATTTATTTATTTATTTATTTATTTATTTATTTATTTATTTATTTATTTATTTATTTATTTATTTATTTATTTATTTATTTATTTATTTATTTATTTATTTATTTATTTATTTATTTATTTATTTATTTATTTATTTATTTATTTATTTATTTATTTATTTATTTATTTATTTATTTATTTATTTATTTATTTATTTATTTATTTATTTATTTATTTATTTATTTATTTATTTATTTATTTATTTATTTATTTATTTATTTATTTATTTATTTATTTATTTATTTATTTATTTATTTATTTATTTATTTATTTATTTATTTATTTATTTATTTATTTATTTATTTATTTATTCATTTATTTATTGTCATGTGGTCTTAAGCTCACAGAATCTTTTTTTATTTCAATCCCTTTAAGTAAAAGTTTTCGTGTTTGAAATATATTTCTTTCCTTAAATTTCAGGTGTTTCTATCCCAAGAGTAAAAATAGTTGTAATAAGTGCTGTTTTTCATGGTGTTTTCAACTGTACAGTAGAACCTCGTGTACCCGCATCAACTGGGACTAGGGCCGATGAGAGCTAACAATACTCCAGGTTACCCAGAGAATTACGAGTAATCGAAAAAAAAAACGTGTGTAACATCACTGAAATATTTTTAATGAAGTTTATAAATTACTTTCGGCACACTTTCACCTAAATACACATTCGCTATACACGGTGTTCATTTTTATCTGCAATTCTACCGCTCAAAATTTGACGTCACCAATAGCATCACTGAGTTTATACACGATTCCCCTAGCCGCTTGCGATCGTATTTGATGTGCTGATTGCAGCTCTGAGGTCTCCCTCTACCGGCAGGTAAATATATTCGAGAGGTGGTTTTACCCGCGTAATATAACGGTGCGTAATTTCGCCTGGTATGTACATCCGATAACTGCAAAGGTAATTATGGAGTCATAAAAGTATACCATGAAGAATATACGAAATGATAAGTGAATTGTAAACCTGTCACATAAAATAGAAATATTTCAGTTTGATCTCAATTCTTTTCTATCACCCACAGTTTCCTCACAATGTAACTTCATTACAAACCAGAAAATTAGCAGAACATGTTCTAGGAATGAAAAATAAATTAGTGTTAAAATATGTACAAAGCTTTTATCCAAGTCTAAATAAGAAAATATCCCTAGTACATAGTCTTATTTGTCCATTTTCTAAAATTTCATTTTTCTTTTTTCCCTTAAACACTCTCTGTACTGCGAGAATTACTGTTTGTACCCAGGAAGGCACATTAGACACATCCATGGTACCATCACCATATGCCTCACTCAACTGGCGATGAATTTCAATAGGTGGCACACCATGAAAATGGATAAAACGAATGATTACACGCAGTTCTTGCAATGAAAACGTCGCCAATTTAAGTTTAAAAACAGTCCTAACTCTCCTCGCTAACACTAAAGTTCTATGCACTGTATAGTGCAGCCAGCTGTCACGCAGAAGTTCATATTTGGTCCCAATCCTGGAAACAAATAGGACGTGTTAGTACTTGAAAGAATCCCGTAATTTTTAAGATGTCTTCTATGTATCTTGGTATCAACCTGACTCTCAATTTCCAGGATTTAAGTTTAAGATAAAACAGCATAAAATTTCATCTCACCGATGGCAATGATATAATCCTGGCAATAAAGAAACTTAATATATATTTTGTATTTCGATTACGGCAAGCATTGCGATGTGATTGCCTACCCCTGTATGTACATGGATGTATTGTCTCGTTGGGGCTTGTGTTACGGGCCAATCTGTTGAAAATCGATCTAATGTCCCCTGCCTTTTCCGTTGTACTAATTTAATGCAGGGGACGGGGGAAGACAAGGCCCAAGTGCTGCCCACCACGGCTGTCAGTTCAGTTACTGTCCCCGTATATTAGGCTGCCCGGAGAACAAGCGATTTCCTACATTTAATGGGTACCACAGTTATCACCGACATTCGAGGCTGTGCTTTGATGAGAAAGAGGCAAATTTATAAGCTTATGCTTTCGAAAATTGTTAAACAGTCACATGAATGCAGAGTAGCTATTGGTCTCTGAAAACCACTGGTTAATTTTTAATTTCTCTACCTAGTAATAAAGTGCATACCACATAGACCTCAGAGTTACCAGCCGTTCATCCTTCAGGATTAGGGAAACCTCCATCGTCATACCGGACCATGAATGAAATGATGTTCAAATGAGTATAGGGTACATAGAGCTTAGAGTTACCAGACATTCATCTTTCAGGATAAGAGAAAACCTCCAACGTTAAGTCATATCGGACGATGAATGAAATGATGTTCAAATGAGTACAGGGTACATAGAGCTTAGAGTTACCAGACATTCATCTTTCAGGATAAGAGAAAATCTCCAACGTTAAGTCATATCGGACGATGAATGAAATGATGTTCAAATGAGTACAGGGTACATAGAGCTTAGAGTTACCAGACATTCATCTTTCAGGATAAGAGAAAACCTCCAACGTTAAGTCATATCGGACGATGAATGAAATGATGTTCAAATGAGTACAGAGTACATAGAGCTTAGAGTTACCAGACATTCATCTTTCAGGATAAGAGAAAACCTCAAACGTTAAGTCATATCGGACGATGAATGAAATTATGTTCAAATGAGTACAGAGTACATAGAGCTTAGAGTTACCAGACATTCATCTTTCAGGATAAGAGAAAACCTCAAACGTTAAGTCATATCGGACGATGAATGAAATTATGTTCAAATGAGTACAGAGTACATAGAGCTTAGAGTTACCAGACATTCATGTTTCAGGATAAGGGAAACCTCCATCGTCATACCGGACGATGAATGAAATGTTGTTCAAATGGGTACAGGGTACATAGAGCTTAGAGTTACCAGACATTCATCTTTCAGGATAAGAGAGAACCTCCAACGTTAAGTCATATCGGACGATGAATGAAATGATGATCAAATGGGTACAGGGTACATAGAGCTTAGAGTTACCAGACATTCATCTTTCAGGATAAGAGAGAACCTCCAACGTTAAGTCATATCGGACGATGAATGAAATGATGTTCAAATGAGTACAGGGTACATAGAGCTTAGAGTTACCAGACATTCATCTTTCAGGATAAGAGAAAACCTCCACCGTTAAGACATATCAGACGATGAATGAAATGATGTACAAATGAGTACAGGGTATATAGAGCTTAGAGTTACCAGACATTCATCTTTCAGGATAAGGGAAAACCTCCAACGTTAAGTCATATCGGACGATGAATGAAATGATGTACAAATGAGTAGAGGGTGCATAGAGCTTAGAGTTACCGGACATTCAACTTTCAGGATAACAGGAAACCTCCAACGTTAAGTCATATCGGACGATGAATGAAATAATGTTCAAATGAGTACAGGGTACATAGAGCTTAGAGCTACCAGACATTCATGTTTCAGGATAAGGGAAACCTCCATCATCATACCGGACGTTGAATGAAATGTTGTTCAAATGGGTACAGGGTACATATAGCTTAGAGTTACCAGACATTCATGTTTCAGGATAAGGGAAAGCCTCCAACGTGTGGCAGGTCGAGGTGTCGGGTGAGTATTGCCGCGCAGTTCAGCTCAATTATTTGGCAGGGGCTTAACTCCTAGGGTTGTCAGCATCGCTAATAAAATTTGAAGAATATCGATGTCCTCGGCTGCTCTCGGAGATGTCCCAATATTTATGAATATAGGATCAGTGGCATGGATCTCTTGATACAGAGCGTTCTGGGTGGATCAATTAGGGTACTTGGAAAGAAACACAGGTTAGTTCTCTTATGACGATCGGTTGTATTTCAATTACTCTCGAAATACATGTTAATTAGGTGAAATCTGAATGGTAGGCTTCGCGCGGGCGTGGTCGCACTCCCGTGTCTATACAACGACTTGTCGGATTAGCACCCAGCTACTAACTAGCTTTAATTGAACACGATTTCTTTAGCTTCCTCGTCCGTTCCTTAAAGAACGCAATTTCTGCCTTCGTGCTGTCGCACGACGATCTCGGTCGACCCTTAGCCACCGACCGATTTAATGAACGCGATTTCTTTCCGCGTGCGTTAGCACGATGAACTCGGTCGACTCTCAGCCACGGACTGATTTAGATATGTATTTGTTCCCGGCTAGGCCATATGACACTTCGCTTCCCCCTTCAGCTCATTATTTTTAATTAGTTGGTCGGTAGAACACATATGGAATCCCAGTTACGAAAATCTCACCCTAGACCTCACACACTGTTCCCTTCCTGCCAAACTATGTTTGAAACTAAACGCGGGGTGAGCGCCTTAAGACTTATGGTTGCGGTCAGCTGTCCTAGGGGAGAGAAAATCCCACCTTTCAGAGTCCGTAACAAACTTGAAATTGCACACAAGATATTTTTTTTAATAAGCTTTATTGAAACAAAAACAAGGATCATCGCTTCTTATGTGGAAGCGGGGTTAGGTGAGGGAAAGTGTGGGTAGATTTGTGCAGATCCCGCGATAAGCACTCTGGAAATTCTCGTTTATTTCGAGCAGCATCTGTCTTGCTGCCTGGCGTAAAGTATAGGGCCAGGATGGCAGGCATGGCTTGCGCCCTGGAAGCCAAACTGGGGAGTCAGGGTGGACGGTACTAAGTCTTCAGTCGGCGTAGATGGCCCAAGTATAGGTTAACTGTTAAATTTATAGCTCTAATTTGTTCGCCGATGGTGTGTTTGTGGTCGTATGAGTCGTGGTGGGCTTGGAGTGTTCGAACGATCCTGTGCAGGTCGATCTTGCTGTTGTCTAATCCGTTGGCTAAGGCCTGAAGTGTAGATGGGATGTCCATGGTGGCAGATTGGTGTGTTTGTTTGATGGGTGGCTCTAGGTTATGGTACTTGTCTTCTGCTTCTGAATGTTTGGTGATGAGATCCTCCATTCGATCAAGGCGGGTGGAGAATTTTGTGAGTTCGGATGTAAAGTAGGTCAGAAAGGTGTGGAAGCTCTTTGCTGTCGCCTCTATGATGGTCCCCTCGAGCGGTGTGATGATCTCTGCGGTGTCTTGTTCTGTGTCCGTGGCGGTCGGCTGGATGGTCGTGGTGGCGGAGGCGAGTTGCGTCTCCAGGGCAGCCAGGCGGTTGTTTGTGTTGTGAAGTTCGGTCTGGATCTTGGTTGAAGCAGTCCTGAGTTCCTCATAGAAGGCTGGCGTAGGTGGTGAGGAATGTCCCGGGACAGGAGCTGCTGGTGTGGTGGTTCTGCGCCTGTTGTTCGGATTGAGCGGGCACAGTGCCTGACCTGTGTAGTGGCCAAGGCCATCGCAGGTGGCACAGTAGCGTCGGCGGCGGCGAAGGTCGTGGCGCGTGCATTCAGATGTCAGTGATGAGGCACCACAATAGTGGCACCGAGGTGGAGCGTTGCACATTGAGGCGTCGTGTCCGTAGCCACAGCAGCGTCGACATGTGGGGTGGCGTAACGCTCTGCTAGCCTCGATTCTGAGATACTGCCCTAACAAGGGCAGGCCCGTCCTCAAGGCAGCCTCGTAGTCTGCTATGTTGGTGAGCTGTAGCCGGACAAGGTTAGAAGGCCCATGGCGCGTGGTGAATCTGGTGGTCTTGAGAGTAGAGGGCCAGAGCTGTTGAGCGGCGACGAGTATGTAGCGGATCGGGAGATCTCGTGGGACCCCGCGGATAACTGCCGAGTGCAGTGCAGCGTGTTCTGGAGTGTAGACAGCGTAGGGCTCCTTTGTTGGTAGCAGCGTAGGACCTGCGGCTGGAGAAGAGCAGAGAGCTTCGGCGTAGGTTAGTTGGCTTGGGGTGGCTGTGCAGCGGGGAGACTGGCTGGCTGGTGTCGCTGCGGAGTGTGCTGGAGTTGCGTCCTGCTGCATGGACGTGGAGTCTGCTAATGCCGGCCGAGAGCGTCCGGCAGCCAGGCGTGTAAGTGGAGGACTAGGCAGGCCGGCGGTGACTGAAGCCGGTGCGGCGCTGGCCCAGAACTTTCCCCGAGGCTCTCAACGACACAAGATATTTGTTTCAATACAGGTATATATATTCCTTTAACATTTAATTAATCTTCTAGATATTCCTTAACAGTTAATTAATCAACTCGAGGAAGAAAGTACCGTTTCAAACCTTAAGTCATATCGGACGATGAATGAAATGATGTTCAAATGAGTACAGGGTACATAGAGCATAGAGTTGCCGGACATTCATTTTGCAGGATAAGAGAAGACTCCAGAAGAATCCATAACCAGAAAACTCACCTTGACAGGGATTCTAGAGACCTCTTAAAGGTGAGACAGACACCTCTAGATGTAGGTGGTTTTTGTGGTTACAGTACGATGGATTTGCATGGCCAGATCATGACAAAATGTAAAAGGCTTCCCGTTTGTTAGAATCACACGTATTAAATAATTCACACATGAGGAAGTAATAATCTGAAATGGCTAATTCAACAGAAAGTGTTTTGACGATATCTGCCAAGATGGAGAGCAACTTCTTGTCGACCTCTTACAGTTTAACAGCAATACGAAATTCTTACTGAATTAAGAGGAGTTCAATTGAAATGCCCAGAAAATTCAACGTGTAAATTAAATTTGACATGACAATTTTGGGTTGTTTATTGGATAGCTTATGATCAGCAGTGCTCTTTGAAACTTCTTTTCCATTAAACGTCATATACAATTTAATAACCTTACTATAATGGATATTGTTTCTAAAGCCGTGCTTCAGATGTTGTGACTGTTTGAAGACATCTTTCACGTTTGATCCTGAAATTTCCGCGGATAAATCAAAGAAAAGTCCACTTTATGACCTCGAGTGGTGAATTATGTTTAGCGGTAGTGGTTGTAACCATTGTGTGCCCGTTTCCTAATGATTTATCTTTCTAAACCTTCATGGCATTGGGAGAGCAGTCCTTTGTCTGACTTACGTGTGTAGAGTAGGAATCAAGTGTCGCGTAACTACAGTTTCTGTCATACTTTTGAATTCAACATATTTTTATAAACTTGACATATTTGGGAAGCTTATTCTTATTCTTATTATTATAAGCGTGGGCTGAAGTTTTCTGACCTCAACATGAAGATGACAACACTCGTTGTGAATTTCGTTGTACATCTGTTAAAAGTTATTCACCAAAATTTCAGCCATTTTGGACGCTCAGTTGTTATGTAACAGTCGCTTGAGTGAGCTGATGTGTTTTTAAAAAAATGCACAAAATCGAGCAGTCATAAAATATTTGTTTTTGAAAGGCAATATATATACGCAAATCAAAGATGAGTTGGATTCTGTATATGGGGACTCTGTACCATCATTTACCAACGTGAAATTTTGGGCAGCTGAATTTATACGTGGCCGTAAGAGCTTGCGAGGCGATGAACGTTCGGGACGTCCAAAAACTGCAACTGCCAACGATAACATCGACAAAATTCACCAACTGGTGCTAGACGGCCGCCGAATTAGAGTGAGAGGGATAGCAGAGGCTATGAATATGTCTAAAGAACGTGTTTGTCACATATTAAATCAACAATTAGACATCAGAAAGCTCTCCGCGCATTGAGTGCCGCGTTTGCTCACGTAAGACCAAAAACGTGCTCGAATGGACATTTCTAACGTTCTGTTGGCACAGTTTAGGCGTAATAAATTCGAGTTTTTGCGCCGATTAATTACTATAGATGAAACTTGGATATTCCATTACACGCCCGAAACAAAATTACAGTCCAAACAGTGGTCTGCAAAGGGGGAACCGACTCCAGAAAAGGAAAAACACTTCTTTTTGCCTGCCTCGGTGGCGTACATCGTAGCCTGTCTGCCTTGCGTTCAAGAGGTCCCGAGTTCGAATCTCGGTCAGGGTTGGTTACCTGGATAAGGGATTTTCCGGTGTTTTCCCTTATGCTTCAAGGCGACTTTTGGTTAACTCTAAGCTTCATGGACCCTGGACTCATTTGTGCATTATTTCATCAAATTCATTCGCCGTGCGATATAACAACGTTGGAGGACGTAAATTAAAAAAAAAAAAATACTTGACAAGCTGAAGGCAGAACTTGCGGAAAAACGGTCACATTTGCAGAAAAAGAAAATCCTGTTTCACCAAGACAATGCACCGTCTCACACCTCAGCGGTTGCAATGGCGAAAATCCACGAATTACGGTTTGAACTGCTTGACTCACCAGATCTAGCCCCAAGCGACTTCTTTTTGTTTCCATATCTGAAAATTTTGCTCGGAGGACAGAGATTTTCGTCAAATGAAGAGGCAATCACCTTCGTGAACAACTATTTTACAGAGAAAAACGCCGAGTACTGTTTGCACGTGTCACAGAGACAGGAGCATCGCTGGGAGAAGTGTCTAGAGTTACAAGGAGACTATGTTGAAAAATAAAAAAACAAAAAATTAAAAAGTCTGAAAAAAGTGTCTTGTATCTACCCTTATTAGGTCGAGAACTCTTCAGACCATCCTGAATTATTATTATTACTATTATTATTATTATTATTATTATTATTATTATTATTATTATTATTATTATTATTATTATTATTATTATTATTATTATTATTATTATTATTATTATTATTATTATTATTATTATTATTATTATTATTATTATTATTATTATTATTATTATTATTATTATTATTATTATTATTATTATTATTATTATTATTATTATTATTATTATTATTATTATTATTATTATTATTATTATTATTATTATTATTATTATTATTATTATTATTATTATTATTATTATTATTATTATTATTATTATTATTATTATTATTATTATTATTATTATTATTATTATTATTATTATTATTATTATTATTATTATTATTATTATTATTATTATTATTATTATTATTATTATTATTATTATTATTATTATTATTATTATTATTATTATTATTATTATTATTATTATTATTATTATTATTATTATTATTATTATTATTATTATTATTATTATTATTATTATTATTATTATTATTATTATTATTATTATTATTATTATTATTATTATTATTATTATTATTATTATTATTATTATTATTATTATTATTATTATTATTATTATTATTATTATTATTATTATTATTATTATTAATTATTATTATTATTATTATTATTATTATTATTATTATTATTATTATTATTATTATTATTATTATTATTATTATTATTATTATTGTTATTATTATTGTTATTGTTATTGTTATTGTTATTGTTATTGTTATTGTTATTGTTATTGTTATTGTTATTATTATTATTGTTATTATTATTGTTATTATTATTATTATTATTATTATTATTATTATTATTATTATTATTATTATTATTATTATTATTATTATTATTATTATTATTATTATTATTATTATTATTATTATTATTATTATTATTATTATTATTATTATTATTATTATTATTATTATTATTATTATTATTATTATTATTATTATTATTATTATTATTATTATTATTATTATTATTATTATTATTATTATTATTATTATTATTATTATTATTATTAAAGACACCTCAATATGGGAGATGATATGAAATTATATATGTCGCGAATGCTCTGGAGTCAACAATGAAGTCATTCTCCTTTGGCTTCAAGTTATTTCTTGATAATTCTGTAAAGCTGCACACATTTTTAGATGTTCTATACTTTGGAAGCACAATACATAACTTGGAGAAGTTAGTATGCCAATTCTACGGCAATCATGTCCAGTAGTAAGCCTTATACCGGCAGCAGATTTATGTGGCAATTCCGGAATTACAGAGGAATTTTCTAGAGCTTCCACCAAATTTCGATTAGTAATATTTTCAGTTACTCCAGATTTTAATTATAATTAATAATTTATTTATAATTCCTTAATTTATTCATATGCAATGGTTTTTATTGCTTTCTGTTTAACTTTGCATTCTTTTTTGCCAATATACCACGTGTAACCTTAGCCACGTCAAAGGAGATTCTCTTTTGTTAATGAAATGATAATGGAGATGAAATGGAGGGACAAGAAATTCGGAGGATGTAATTATCTTACCCAGCATTCACCCGTCCACACGCGGAAACCCCGGAAATCGGCTTCAGGAATCGAAGCCTGAGCTACTAAATACGAGCCACAGAGCCCATCTACTCGGATCGGAAAAGTAACAGTGAAACAATTCACTGCTCAAACTGCAACTTTAGCTGGATACATTTTAGAGCAGAGAAAACCTTCTAATGTCAGCAATTGCTCTTCGTTTGTTTAAAGTAAAAAAGAACATTTGAAAGTCAATTTATGTGGGTCATTTTATTTTTATTTGAGCTGCAGGCTATTTCCAGGAAAACAACAGCCAATTTATGGCCGCCAGTATAAACTTCAAGTATCTAGGACAATGTAGAGGAAGAACAGAGCAGAAATTTACTGCAGGTGCCATAAAGTTATATGACGAAACGTAGAAGCAACAACATTATCACATCCAGTCTCAACAAGTTGGGCGAAAGAGGATAGTATGAAATATCCTGCCTTTAATAACGGGTGTTTCAGCACTATTTGACAGCCCGAAGGAAAGAAATCAATGAATATTTCACATAACGTAAGACTACCTGCCTCTTATTCATTTGTTTTATATACAAGTTCTCTCATATTGTTAACACAGCCACCAACAAGTGGCATCGCCAGGACACCCCACCATTCTAGTCCCTTACACCTCTTTAATGTTCTTGAAAGTTCTTACAAACGAGTGCCATGTAGAAGAGATGATTTATGCGAGTGAAACATCTAATCTGTCAAACAACATAAGGGTGTCAAAAATAACCGTAAAATATTCTCGAACTTTATTCAGACTCCACTACGGCATTCCAATGACTTTATCATGCTTATTCCTAGCTACTACAGGTAATTTGGTAATGTCCAGTAAACCAAAGCTCTGTCTACCCTGCACTCATTTCTACATCCCCTCATTTATCGTCCGATATGACTTAACGTTGGCGGTTTTACCTTATCCTGAAAGATGAATGTCTGATAACTCTAAGTCCTATGTGCCCTGTACTCATTTAAACTTCATTTCATTCATCGTCCGATATGACTTAACGTTGGAGGTTTTCTCTTATCCTGAAAGATGAATGTCTGATAACTCTAAGCTCTATGAAAGGGTAGAGCCAGACTGAAAAGATCAATGCCACAGCTGGAATTTGAACCACGGATTTCTTGTCTCCGTTCAGCCGCTGTAAACCAACGAGCACGCAGAAGATCCGTGATTCAAATCCCGGCTATGGCATTAAATTTTTCATTCTGGCTCTACCCTTTCATAGTGCGTCCTACACACGGCTAGTGTGAAACAACAATTAATTTACATTAATTGTACCTAATAATGGTCCGAAATATGAAGCCCGGACCTTAAAGTACTTACAGCATAGTAAGTCGTCATTAAGGTAGCTGTCTCATGTGTTTATCAGAACTCCTAGTGGTTTACCGGGAAATATACGAGTCAGTTGGGGAATTTAATGTCATGTCGGCACGTGGGCCATGGTAGCTCAATGGTTTAGAGCGGCTGGAGGGAGACCAGAAGATTCGGGGTTCAAATCCCGGCTATGACATTGAATTTTTCAGTCTGGCTCTACCCTTTCATAGTGCGTCCTACACACGGCTAGTGTGAAACAACAATTAATTTCCTTCCTGAAAGATGAATGTCAGGTAACTCAAGGCTCTGTGTACTTTGTACTCATTTGTACGTAATTTCGTTCAGCGTCAGATATGACTTAACATTGGAGGTTTTCTCTTATCCTGAAAGATGAATGTCTGGTAACTCTAAGCTCTATGTACCCTGTACTCAATTGAAATCATTTCGTTGACCGTCCGATATGACTTTTGCTGGAGGACGTAAAACATAAACATAGTAAATGTAATAAATTTATATACTAATACTTTTTTCTATTGCCTAGAAGTCGCTGTAGTCCCTAACATAATTGAACAAACTCCGTGAAAATTGAGGACCTGAAAACAAGAGGAATTATTCTGTCTAAACCTTGTTCTATGAAACAATGATGCTTTTTTGTTTAACTTTACTTCGAGATGAAGTAATTGGATTATAAATAGGATATTTTATTCCACAAAGTTCATCTCTGTTAGAGTTATTCCCTGCATGTTTCAGTAAGCGGTAAGGAATTATATATGAAGAAATTGTGTGAAATGCAGCTCCGTTTCCTTGATGGGAATATAAATTATACAAAGTGCTATGTTAATGCGTGTCCCAGAGAAGCAACCGCTCGGGACTTCCTGACGCTACGTTAGTCATTAGCTGGTAAATTAACTTGCGCCAGTTTCTCATTTCACCAGCGTGTGGCCTTTATTATATCGCCTGGCTTACAATTAACTCTGCGCGCTTTGTTACGTTATCCATCACGTTCTCTAATCAAAGAATAATCTAAATTTTTGGAAACATGGTCCAAAAAGTTTCTAGTTTTACTGTAGAAATAGTAAGCATATAGGCCCACTATAGAACGTTCTTCGACAGTTTCAAATTGATCCAGAAATGGCTTTACGTTTTTAGTTATATTAACATATCTGCTAGGAAATTTCCCCAGCAATAAAATATATCTTTTGCACTTATTCATACGTACTGTAAAAAGTATATTGAAAAAATTACCTTATCTTTAACCCATATATTTAAATAAGGATGTATCTCTTGAACCCATGGCAAAATTCTCAAAAGGGCTCCTCATTGTGAATAAGTTATGTAAGATTTTATCTCCCAATTCACGTCTTTCAACGTTAGATCACCTCAGACGATGAACAAAATTATGAAAAATAAGTACAGAGTACATAGTGCTTAAAGTTACCAGACATTCATCTTCCAGTATATGGTAAAACCTCCAAAGTCATATCGGACGCTGAATAAAACGATGTTCAAATGACTACACTGTACATAGAGCTTAGATATCCGACATTTATTTGTCAGTATAAGGTAAAACCGCCAACGTTAAGTCATATCGGATGATGAATGAAATAATGTTCAAATGAGTGCATGGTACACAGAGCTTAAAGTTACCAGATATTCTTCTTTCAGGATAAGAGAAGACCTCCAACGATAAGTCATATCTGACGATGAATGAATTCGACCTGCATGTCACTGTACGTTAAAGAGTACTAAAGGGTAGCCTTAGTTCTTTGATTCATTATTCTCTCTTATTTCAATGAAAATTATTATTTGGAGCTTCCCTCGCTTTGAAAGTCACGCCCCGACACTGTACCTACGTGCGACTGTACAATAGAAAGAGTACTGAAGCCTTAGTTCTTTTATTCATTATTCTCTCTTATTTTAATGAAAATTATTATTTGGAGCTTCCCTCGCTTTGAAAGTCACACCTCGACACTGGACCTACGTGTGACTGGACAATAGAAAGAGTACTAAATAGTAGCCTTACTTCTTTTATTCATTATTCTCTCTTATTTTAATGAAAATTATTATTTGGAGCTTCCCTCGCTTTGAAAGTCACGCCCCGACACTGTACCTACGTGTGACTGTACAATAGAAAGAGTACTGAAGCCTTAGTTCTTTGAATCATTATTCTCTCTTATTTTAATGAAAATTATTATTTGGAGCTTCCCTTGCTTTGAAAGTCACACCTCGACACTGGACCTACGTGTGACTGTACAATAGAAAGGGTACTAAAGAGTAGCATTAGTTCTTTGGGTCATTATTCTCTCTTATTTTAATGAAAATTATTATTTGGAGCTTCCCTCGCTTTGAAAGTCACACCTCGAGACTGGACCTACGTGTGACTGGACAATAGAAAGAGTACTAAATAGTAGCCTTACTTCTTTTATTCATTATTCTCTCTTATTTTAATGAAAATTATTATTTGGAGCTTCCCTCGCTTTGAAAGTCACGCCCCGACACTGTACCTACGTGTGACTGTACAATAGAAAGAGTACTGAAGCCTTAGTTCTTTGAATCATTATTCTCTCTTATTTTAATGAAAATTATTATTTGGAGCTTCCCTGGCTTTGAAAGTCACACCTCGACACTGGAACTACGTGTGACTGTACAATAGAAAGAATACTAAAGAGTAGCCTTAGTTCTTTGAGTCATTATTCTCTCTTATTTTTATGACAGTTATTATTTGGAGCTCCTCTCACTTTGAAAGTCACGCATACACGTTGGACCTACGTGTGACTGTACAACAGAAAGAGTACTAAAGAGTAGCCTTAGTTCTTTGAGTCATTATTCTCTCTTATTTTTATGACAGTTATTATTTGGAGCTTCTCTCACTTTGAAGGTCACGCCTGGCTACCGGAACTACGTGTGACTGTACAATAGAAAGAGTACTAAAGAGTAGCCTTAGTTCTTTGAGTCATTATTCTCTCTTATTTTAATGAAAATTATTATTTGGAGCTTCCCTCGCTTTGAAAGTCACACCTGGACACTGGACCTACGTGTGACTGTACAATAGAAAGAGTACTAAAGAGTAGCCTTAGTTCTTTTATTCATTATTCTCTCTTATTTTAGTGAAAATTATTTTTAGGAGCTTCCCTGACTTTGAAAGTCACGCCTGGATACCTTAACCTTATTTTGAATATTCAGGCTTCAATATAAGGTTTTTACGTGCGAATTACGATTTTTGTGAAAGATTTTCAGAATATTGATCAGCTCAACAGCGCTTGCCTTACTCAAGGCTTTTAAACCCAGTTGGAAGAAGTGTTGCACATTCTGTTGCGGTTATGTTATTGAAATTTCTTCCGAGGCTAGGTTTAATATTTGTTCAAAAGGGGCTGGAGGAATGGCATGGGCTGGAAGGACCAAGTTCTGGATGAAGCCCCCAATTTCGTGTTCCTTTTCGCCCCACAAAAGAGATGGCAGACTGAAAGTTCCACTTAGACATATTCTAATGAACTTAAGCGTGACATCTGTTGGTTGTATAAGGCTTTAGCGCGGATGAAGGGTGACGTGGAATCTGCAAACACTTGCAGTTCTCCAGCAACATGAATAGAAATGACTGTCAAGAGTTCTTTCGTCCATGGTCCAATAAACTCGGGGGCCTTTCACTACTACTCTCTTTTGTGAGGTTAAAAGATCGTTTCCTGCTTTTTTATTATTATTTTTAAGTTGGTAAGCGTGCCAAGCTCTTTTAATTTAAATTCATGGCGCCTTGCTCGGAGAGATTCATTTTTCTTTTTATATTTTCGTCATTACGCGCCTGTCGATTTGCAAGGGAACTGACTCATTAAGACAGTTGCCAGCGATTTTAAGATGATAATAACTTCGCTGTAAAGGCGGAGTTATTTACAGTAGCGTTTTTAGATGGCTTATGACTCAAGAAAGCTCATCAAGAGAGTTTAAAAGATACATTTCATAAAGAAAAGCAAATAAAGGGCGTAAAACATAGTGTAGTGTTGTGTTTACGCCCGCTTTTACTACATATGGCCCTGCTGGCGGTGACAGTGATCATATATGAGATCAAGTTGTCCCACCGGTGTGATAAGATGGCGGTGCAAACAGGATATCTCTGAGTAAAAACCCGGCTCCGCGCCTTGCTGTCTCACTTTGCTGGAGCCTTATGACGATCAAGCAATCTAACCACTGAGCGATGTCACGGCCAATAACTGACAGATAAAGGATACGCGATCATTAACAGTTTTCTAAAACTGAAGTATAACAACATATAACAATATAATGTTGAGGGAACATGGCTAAAAACCCACAGGAAGAAGTCACTTTCCAAAATATGTACCCTAAATGGACCTCCATGGTCGCATATCGGACTGGAGAATGAGTCCAGCGTATATAGAGCATTTTATCCTCCATTCATATCGGCCGATGAATGTAATGAAATGATGTTCAAATAAGTACAGGGTACATAGAGCTTAGAGTTACCTGACATTCAGCTCTTAGGATAAGAGAAAACTCCGACGTTAAGTTATATTAGACGATTAATGAAGTGAGGTTCAAATAAGTACAGGGTACACAGAGCTTAGAGTTACCAGACATTCATCTTTCAGGATGAGAGAAAACCTTCAACGTTCAGTGACATCGAACGATGAATGAGATGATGTACAAATGACTACAGGGTACATAGAGCTTAGAGTTACCTGACATTCATCTTTCAGGATAAGAGAAACCTTCAAAGTTAAGTCATATCGGACTGAGAATGAAATGATGTTCAAATAAGCTCAGGGTACATAAAGCTTAGAGTTACCAGACATTCATCTCTTAGGATAAGAGAAAACTCCGACGTTAAGTCATATTAGACGATCAATGAAGTGAGGTTCAAATAAGTACAGGGTACACAGAGCTTAGAGTTACCAGACATTCATCTTTTAGGATAAGAGAAAACCTCCAATGTTAAGTCATATCGGACGATGAATGAAATTATGTACAATTGAGTACAGGGTACATAGAACTTAGAGTTATCAGACATTCATCTTTTAGGATAAGAGAAAACCTCCAATGTTAAGTCATATCGGACCATGAATGAAATGATGTTCAAATAAGTACAGGGTACATAGAGCTTAGAGTTATCAGATATTCCTCTTTTAGGATAAGAGAAAACCTCCAACGTTAAGTCATATCGGACGATGAATGAAATGATGTTCAAATGAGTACAGGGTACATAGAGCTTAGAGTTATCAGACACTCATCTTTCAGGATAAGAGAAAACATCCAACGTTGTCATATTAGACGATGAATGAAATAATGTTCAAATGAGTACAGGATACATAGAGCTTAGAGTTATCATACATTCATGTTTCAGGATAAGAGAAAACCTCCAACGTTAAGTCATATCGGACGATGAATGAGATGATGTTTAAATGAGTACAGAGTACATAGAGCTTAGAGTTATCAGATATTCGTCTTTTAGGATATGAGAAAACGTCCAATGTTAAGTCATATCGGACGATGAATGAAATGTTGTTCAAATAATTACTGGGTATATAGAGCTTAGAGTTACCAGACATTCATCTTTCAGGATAAGAGAAAACCTCCAACGTTAAGTCGTAGCGTTCGATGAATGAAATGATGTTCAAATAATTACAGGGTACATAGAGCTTAGAGTTACCAGACATTCATCTTTCAGGATAAGAGAAAACCTCCAATGTTAAGTCATATCGGACGATGAATGAAATGTTGTTCAAATAATTACAGGGTACATAGAGCTTAGAGTTACCAGACATTCATCTTTCAGGATAAGAGAAAACCTCCAACGTTAAGTCGTAGCGTTCAATGAATGAAATGATGTTCAAATAATTACAGTGTACATAGAGCTTAGAGTTATCAGACATTCATCTTTCAGGATAAGAGAAACCTTCAAAGTTAAGTCATATCGGACGATGAATGAAATGATGTTCAAATAAGCTCAGGGTACATAAAGCTTAGAGTTACCAGACATTCATCTTTCAGGATAAGAGAAAACCTCCAATGTTAAGTCATATCGGACGATGAATGAAATGTTGTTCAAATAATTACAGGGTACATAGAGCTTAGAGTTACCAGACATTCATCTTTCAGGATAAGAGAAAACCTCCAACGTTAAGTCGTAGCGTTCAATGAATGAAATGATGTTCAAATAATTACAGTGTACATAGAGCTTAGAGTTATCAGACATTCATCTTTCAGGATAAGAGAAACCTTCAAAGTTAAGTCATATCGGACGATGAATGAAATGATGTTCAAATAAGCTCAGGGTACATAGAGCTTAGAGTTACCAGACATTCATCTTTCAGGATAAGAGAAAACCTCCAACGTTAAGTCGTAGCGTTCAATGAATGAAATGATTTTCAAATAATTACAGTGTACATAGAGCTTAGAGTTATCAGACATTCATCTTTCAGGATAAGAGAAACCTTCAAAGTTAAGTCATATCGGACGATGAATGAAATGATGTTCAAATAAGCTCAGGGTACATAGAGCTTAGAGTTACCAGACATTCATCTTTCAGGATAAGAGAAAACCTCCAACGTTAAGTCGTAGCGTTCAATGAATGAAATGATGTTCAAATAATTACAGTGTACATAGAGCTTAGAGTTATCAGACATTCATCTTTCAGGATAAGAGAAACCTTCAAAGTTAAGTCATATCGGACGATGAATGAAATGATGTTCAAATAAGCTCAGGGTACATAAAGCTTAGAGTTATCAGACATTCATCTCTTAGGATAAGAGAAAACCTCCAACGTTAAGTCGTAGCGTTCAATGAATGAAATGATGTTCAAATGAGTACAGGGTACATAGAGCTTAGAGTTATCAGACATTCATCTTTCAGGATAGGAGAAAACCTCCAACGTTAAGTCATATCAGACGATGAATGAAATGATGTTCAAATGAGTACAGGGTACATAGAGCTTAGAGTTACCGGACATTCATCTTTCAGGATAGGAGAAAACCTCCAACGTTAAGTCGTAGCGTTCAATGAATGAAATGATGTTCAAATGAGTACAGGGTACATAGAGCTTAGAGTTATCAGACATTCATCTTTCAGGATAGGAGAAAACCTCCAACGTTAAGTCATATCGGGCGATGAATGAAATGATGTTCAAATGAGTACAGGGTACATAGAGCTTAGAGTTATCAGACATTCATCTCTCAGGATAAGAGAAAACCTCCAAGGTTAAGTCATATCGGACGATGAATGAAATGATGTTCAAATGAGTACAGGGTACATAGAGCTTAGAGTTATGAGACATTCATCTTTCAGGATAAGAGAAAACCTCCAACGTTAAGTCATATCGGACGATGAATGAAATGATGTTCAAATGAGTACAGGGTACATAGAGCTTAGAGTTATGAGACATTCATCTTTCAGGATAAGAGAATCCTCCAAGGTTAAGTCATATCGGACGATGAATGAAATGATGTTCAAATGAGTACAGGGTACATAGAGCTTAGAGTTACCAGACATTCATCTTTCAGGATAAGAGAAAACCTCCAACGTTAAGTCATATCGGACGATGAATGAAATGATGTTCAAATGAGTACAGGGTACATAGAGCTTAGAGTTATGAGACATTCATCTTTCAGGATAAGAGAATCCTCCAAGGTTAAGTCATATCGGACGATGAATGAAATGATGTTCAAATGAGTACAGGGTACATAGAGCTTAGAGTTATGAGACATTCATCTTTCAGGATAAGAGAATCCTCCAAGGTTAAGTCATATCGGACGATGAATGAAATGAGGAACAAATGTTTAAGCTGGACTGTTAGCAGACATTCACTTGGATAACTCATAATTCATATGTAGAAATAGAAAGTATTTTTTTGTTGCAAAAGTGCGTGCTTTTTGATATGAAGTATTTGCTTGGATATGCTATAACGCCGATACAATTATTGCGTTTACACATTTGGATTGAAAGTTGATCACTACTGTTGTTATATGCCGTATATAGATTTAGTCCAATCTAAAATGTATTAATTACGAAGTGTTTGGCACATATTTTGCCCTACGAATTTACAGTTGAATTCGTTACTCATTTTGTTTCATGCAGCGTAATGAATTCCGTGGTATTGATATAAATATAATTTATTAATTTCGGCTTTTGCCATTACGAGGGAGTGAGGTAAAGTGTTAATGATCACCCGGTAGTTTATGCTAGAGTGATGAAAATCTTTCAGTATCATCACTGACCCCTCGGGACATAATATTGGTAGTTTCAGTGATTTGAGTTCTTTTGTTTTTTCCAGTGAGTGCCAGAAGTGACTGAGGTGTAAGATGGAGACTCGTAGTGTGATCAAGTTCCTGCATTTGAAGGCCGAAACTGCCCGGAAAATCCATGATGAGATGACGACTGTTTATGGAAATGATTGCCCATCGTATGACACTATTGTGAGGTGGAAAAGGAATTTTCAAACTGGTCACATGTCCCTGACAGATGAGCCAAGAGCTGGTAGACCGTCAGCTGTCACAGTGAAGAAAGTGGAGTGTTTAATACTGGAAGACAGACGAGCATCATCCAAATGATCATGAATGAGACACATCTTAGTTATGGTAGTGTGTGGACGAACTGTACATGTCTAAGGTGTCTGTACGGTGAGCTCCACGTTTGCTAACCCCTTTCCAAAAGCAAACACGGCGTGACCTTTCAAGACAGATGTTGATGATGTTGGAACAGGAAGAAGATGTCTTTTTTATCGTCTGGTAAACATGGATGAATCCTGGATCTATCAGTATGGTTCAGAGACAAAAACCATGAGCATGGAATGGAAACATGCTGATCCCCCCTATCAAAAGGCAAAGGTACAAAAGTCAGCTGGGAAGGTCATGCTTTCAGTTTTCTGGGACTGTCGTGAGTCATCCTTACAGATTATCTTGCCAAGGGTCAAACCATCACTGACAGATACTACTGCAATCTTCTGGAGAAGTTACGAGCAGCTCTGATTAAGAAACGACGCGGTATGCTCTCCAAAGTTGTTCGTCTTCTGTCTGACAATGCACCAGCTCATTCATCTCAAGTTGCAGTTGACAAAACAAGTGAATGTGGCTTTGAGATATTACAGCATCCACCTTATTCGTCCGATCCCGCACCAAGTGACTTTTTCTTGTTCCCGTAAATGAAGAATCCGTTGCGTGACAACACAAATGACGTCATTAATGAAGTGGAAGTGTAGTTTAAAGCGAATTCTGCAGACTTCTATAATCAAGGTATTCGGAAGGTCAAGAAATGCTGGGAAAATTGTGTAGATCTGGATGATGACTACGTAGAGAAGATCTAACAAGCATATATCAACAGAAACTCTCTATCAAAAATGTATATGCAGATGCGTTCGCCATTTATTTCTACAAAATCTATTGTTACTTAGAGAAATTATATACAAGTATAACATTTTTGGAAGGTTCAGCTTTTACTTGTTACGCAGATTTCCCACTACGTTCTCTTTTCTCCTCTGTATAGCCAAACATGATGTTCTCCCACACCAAACCTCCCTTCCGTTCCTTGACACGAAGAAGAGAATATACCTAATTAACCTTTTTTTCAATTTAATATAGACTGAAGCAAGTGGATTTAAGGTTAAAATAGTTTATTATACTCTTAATATTTTCATATTCAATTGCACTTGGCAACAACGAAAATGTTTTGGGCTTAAAATAGTTAATTTACATTAATTTCCATCTGCTAAATTAAAATGTGGCCATAAAATTATAGATTATCTCTTGTTATGAAGATAAAGTGACATTTCATTTTTAGAGCGAAGATTTCAAAATTGGGGCATTTCTTTTGGTCGCTGGAACACCTGTAAAATAACAAAACAGTATCAGAGAGAAATGTTGTAAATTAAGTAATGCAAAAATTAAGGAAGGCATTATTGTCGGACCACAAATAAGAGAACTTGTAAAGGATCCTGCATTTGACCAAATTTTGGAGGGGAAAGAAAAGGAAGCTTGGGAAGCCTTCAAGGATGTTGTTCATGGATTTTAAGGCAACAAAAGAGATGACAACTACAAGCATTTGGTGACAGTGCTCCTGCAGAAATACCGTAACCTTGGATACAACATGTCCCTTAAGATCCATTTTCTCCACACCCACCTAGACTTTTCCCTCCTAGTTGTGGAGCTGTTGATGATGAACATGGAGAGAGATTCCATCAAGACATTTCTGTTATGTAACAAAGATATCAGGGTCGTTGGAATGAAGTAATGCTTTGTCTTTGTATAGGGATTCTGCGCAACTCCATCACAAGAGGCAAGCTAAAAGACGACGAAGTCATGATTCTCTTCAGACACGACTATCTGCGAAGTATTTTTCCAGAAATTTAGAACTCTTTGCATGTAAATTACCAGTTAAAAAGGTCAAATGCACATTCATTGTTGTTAGCATGTATGTAATTAAAATGTATCATTTTCTCTCCATCTGTTAATATGTAATATTTCCATCTTATGTACATCATAGAAACTAGAGCTAATAAGCATTTTCATTGTCATATTCAATTTCCTCAAACAGAAATTAGTAGGAATTGCCTCATGAAGTGCTTGACAAATAAAAAAAATATTTTGTTCTTTCCCAGTGTTGTCAAACAAACCAATTTTATGAATAAAAATTTGATGTAGAGGCCCACAAAGTCAAAGTCTATCTCTGTCAGATTTGAGCAAATCCTTTTCAGTGTTGGAAACCCATACATATGCACCCGTTTGCGTATGTTAAATTTGGGCCTGGCTGCTCGGAATCACACTTGACTGGATAGGGTGTGTTCACGCACAGTAGCGAGCTTTGAGTTCCGGCATTTCTTTTCAATACAGAGCGCAGTTTATCAAACTCGTCTATTCCTATTTTTCCAAGCTCAGCTCTTCGCTTCCGAATTACATTTTCCGCCACATTAATTGATTTATGGAGTGAGGTCGCGCAGTTTCCAGCTTTGAATGTTCTCTGGAATTTAGCGCTAGTTAATTTCGAATCACTGAGCGAATGAAAGGATTTGCGCACCGAATGTTGATTTTTCAAAGAAAAGGTATCCACTATGGGACTTTATACTTCACCGACAGTTTTCAGCACCTCAAACAAACAAAAATATCCCAGTTGCACTGATAGTCAAGTAATGATAGTCAAATGTTTTGTTCGTTATGTGACGTATACCTGACTCTCTCTACCCTTATACAAACACTTATTTCTCTATCTACTTCAAGATAAACATTATCTTATTGTAGTTACAAGGGAATACAGTAGACTTTAAGTGATAGTCAAATGTTTTGGTCGTTATGTGATGTATACATGACTTTCTCTACTCTTGTACAAACACTTATTGCTCTATCTACTTCAAGATAAACATTATCTTATTGTAGTTACAAGGGAATACAGTAGACTCTAAGTGATAGTCAAATGTTTTGGTCGTTATGTCATATATACATGACTTTCTCTACTCTTGTACAAACACTTATTGCTCTATCTACTTCAAGATAAACATTATCTTATTGTAGTTACAAGGGAATACAGTAGACTCTAAGTGATAGTTAAATGTTTTGGTCGTTATGTGATGTATACATGACTTTCTCTATTCTTGTACAAACACTTATTGCTCTATCTACTTCAAGATAAACATTATCTTATTGTAGTTACAAGGGAATACAGTAGACTTTAAGTGATAGTCAAATGTTTTGGTCGTTATGTGATATATACATGACTTTCTCTACTCTTGTACAAACACTTATTGCTCTATCTACTTCAAGATAAACATTATCTTATTGTAGTTACAAGGGAATACAGTAGACTCTAAGTGATAGTTAAATGTTTTGGTCGTTATGTGATGTATACATGACTTTCTCTATTCTTGTACAAACACTTATTGCTCTATCTACTTCAAGATAAACATTATCTTATTGTAGTTACAAGGGAATACAGTAGACTTTAAGTGATAGTCAAATGTTTTGGCCGTTATGTGATGTATACATGACTTTCTCTACTCTTGTACAAACACTTATTGCTCTTTCTACTTCAAGATAAACATTATCTTATTGTAATTATAAGGGAATACAGTAGAGTTTAAGTGATAGTCAAATGTTTTCCTCAAATTGGTAATACAAGGAGACCTTTGGCTGCGTGTTGCAAACATTTTGCCTTATAGCTTTAAGAAGGCAGTTTTAGGCTTTCGAGAGCTATAGAAGCAGAAACATTTTGATATAGGCGGGTTATTTCTACACATAAAAGTTAAAATTGACTGAATTATAACACTAAAAATTACATTAAGACTTCCTACAGCAAAATGTATCATAGAGATATATTTATGAGGTGAAGTACGTTCTCGAAATTCACAGTCATAACATTCAGACCATTTTTTTGAGGTTATATATCAGTATAGGACAGAAAAATTTAAGTTATGTATTTTCCTGTGTATTAGAAAGTTTTACCCCACATAGGAAATATATTCTTTTGAAGAATATGGGATAAAATTGTACCATAGCCTGTAACAAATGCATGAAATTGGCCCTTCACGTCCTCGATTGCCAGTAAACCACACCTTTGCCACATCAAAGTGGACAAACATTCCTCCTATTTCGAATATTTGCACTCCAGCAAATAGATGCACGTGTGTAGCTGTAAGGTCGTTATTTGACAAACAGTCTGGCAGATAATTCGGGTAACGTATTTGGCAAACAGCGCATGACATAGAGGGAAAAACAGACAACCTTCACTGTAATTGAAGGTATATTTCAATAAGTGTTTTACTCAAGTATTTCTTCGAAATTAAACTTTCAAAATATGATAAGCACGGGTGTATCGAATCAATATTTTGATTATCTTTAACGAAAGCCATATAAATATGTAAGCTTTTACCTTTTATTGAACCCTACTACTGCCATGTTGTCAAAATTTTTTTCACGTATTTCGCCTCGGTATTGTAGATGGTAGCGTTTCTGACTCACGTTCAAGAGGTCCCGAGTTCGAATCTCGGTCAGGGCGAGGTACCTGGATAAGGCAGGGTGAGTTACCTGGGATTTCACTTATCCTGACAGTAGAATTTTGAGTAACTCTAAGCTCTATGGACTCTGGGCTCATTTGAGCATTATTTCACCCATTCCATTCATCGTCCTATATTACAGTTGGAGGACGTAGATTAATAATAATAATAATAATAATAATAATAATAATAATAATAATAATAATAATAATAATAATAATAATAATAATAATAATAATAATAATAATAATAATAATAATAATAATAATAATAATAATAATAATAATAATAATAATAATAATAATAATAATAATAATAATAATAATAATAATAATAATAATAATAATAATAATAATAATAATAATAATAATAATAATAATAATAATAATAATAATAATAATAATAATAACAACAATAATAACAACAATAACAACAACAATAACAACAACAATAACAACAACAATAACAATAACAATAACAATAACAATAACAATAACAATAACAATAACAATAACAATAACAATAACAATAATAATAACAATAATAATAATAATAATAATAATAATAATAATAATAATAATAATAATAATAATAATAATAATAATAATAATAATAATAATAATAATAATAATAATAATAATAATAATAATAATAATAATAATAATAATAATAATAATAATAATAATAATAATAATAATAATAATAATAATAATAATAATAATAATAATAATAATAATAATAATAATAATAATAATAATAATAATAATAATAATAATAATAATAATAATAATAATAATAATAATAATAATAATAATAATAATAATAATAATAATAATAATAATAATAATAATAATAATAATAATAATAATAATAATAATAATAATAATAATAATAATAATAATAATAATAATAATAATAATAATAATAATAATAATAATAATAATAATAATAATAATAATAATAATAATAATAATAATAATAATAATAATAATAATAATAATAATAATAATAATAATAATAATAATAATAATAATAATAATAATAATAATAATAATAATAATAATAATAATAATAATAATAATAATAATAATAATAATAATAATAATAATAATAATAATAATAATAATAATAATAATAATAATAATAATAATAATAATAATAATAATAATAATAATAATAATAATAATAATAATAATAATAATAATAATAATAATAATAATAATAATAATAATAATAATAATAATAATAATAATAATAATAATAATAATAATAATAATAATAATAATAATAATAATAATAATAATAATAATAATAATAATAATAATAATAATAATAATAATAATAATAATAATAATAATAATAATAATAATAATAATAATAATCTTTTACGTAGAAAATGGTCCATGGATCGAAAAAGATGATAATCTGATGGTGCGAGGTCAGGGCTGTGTGCTGGGTGTGGTTGCAGTTCCATTCCTCCCAATTCCTGAAGTTCTTCCATGATTGCTCCTACAGTATGTGGTTTTGTACTAGAACTCTACTTCGGTTAACTAATGCTGGGTATCTCCAGCTCAGAATTTCATGAAATCGATCCAGTTGTTGAGAATAAAGATCCGCTTCAATCGCCCGCCCTTTTGGAACAAACTTCCAGTGTTTATGTAAAAAACTGAAGCTGCTGACAGTGAAGTAAACTAGGTTATTAATAATAACTAAACACTAGTAACACAAGTTGACTTATCTTATTTAAATCTTGGGACCGGTTTCAAAGCAAACATCTGCTTTATCCTCAGCCACTCAGCTTGACACTCACCCACTAACTGACTGACTGACCTTGACCACTACCGGAGTTTGAAGAATAGCTCCTTATCTAACTGCCATCTACCGGGGACAACACAAACTTATTGATGATATCTATAGGAGGGATATCAAAATTCATTACGCGATCCTTATTTTTCAAAATAAACATCTTCTCCCAAACCATTAAATCTATCGGTTCCTTCAATTGTTTCAATAATTTAACTTCTAGATTTACTTCATGATTATATGACCAAAAATGATCAGCCACTGCCGATTTCTCGGTCTGTCTATATTTAATATTTCTAAAATGTTCTTTCGCTCTGGTTTCTAAATTGCGCTTGGTTCTGCCAATATAGGTCTTATCACATTCTAAACAGTTAACCTGATAAATACCAGATTTTTTGTTGTCTGAAATTTTGTCTTTTTTAGAAAACTGTAGCAAATTCTTTATACTGTACTTATTATGAGGTGCTAGTATTATACCCACTTCTTTGAAAATTTTTTGGAACTTTGTATTTGCCCACGGATGATAAGTATATTTTTTGAAATTATAATCCTCTTTTACTTTTTTAAGAGTGGAAACATCATTAACATTTTTTTGATATTTAAATTTTTCCATTCTTCTGATTATAAAATCTTTATTAAAGCCGTTAATTAAAGCAGTGTTTACAATATGTTTATATTCCGCATTAAATTCTTCTTCATTTAGAGGTATGTTTATCAATCGGTAAATCAAACTATTAAAAACAGCAAATTTGTGTGACATAGGGTTAAAACTTTTATTTTTGATATAATTATCCGTGTGAGTTGACTTTCTATAGATGCCAAAACTTAATTTATTGTTATTTTTCATTATTTTTGGATCTAGAAAGGGGATGTAGCCATTGTTTTCAATTTATATTGTGAACTTGATAGCTTTATCCTGTGAATTTAGAATATTTAAAGCCTCATCTATATATCTTTCAGGAACTATGGCAAAAATGTCATCTACGTATCTATACCATATTTTAAAAATTGAAGGAAAAGCTTTAGTAACTTCTATTTCAAAAAAACTCATAAATAGATCAGCAAGAAAGGGTGAAAGGGGACTACCCATAGCTACTCCTGAAATTTGTTGAAAAACATTTCCATTGAAAGTAAAGAAATTTTGATCTAAACACAGATTAGTAAGTTTCATAAAATCTTCTATTGACTCCTTATCCAAATCATTAGAACTCAACCATTTTCTTAAAAACGTTAGAAGTTTTTCCTTGGGAATACTTGGAAATAGGGCAGTTATGTCAAAGGAAACAAGCCTATCATTTTTTGACAATACTATATTGCTGATCTTGTTTACTAACTCAAATGAGTTTTTTATACTTAAGCTGTTAAATCTATCAGTTAGTGGGTGAGTGTCAAGCTGAGTGGCTGAGGATAAAGCAGATGTTTGCTTTGAAACCGGTCCCCAGGATTTAAATAAGATAAGTGAAGTTGTGTTACTAGTGTTTAGTTGTTATTAATAAACTTCCAGTGACTTACACCTTCAAAATTCCACCTGATAGGTGAAGGTATCAGGGTTTCGGTAATATACTCATTTCTCATCACCCCCCCCCCAGGGGCCTACTTTGGTAGGTACGGGTTTGGCGTACCCGGGGTCCCGAGCCAACAGTCTCCCTCGTGTGGGCTCCTCATCGTGGCTGAGGTCAACAGGCCCACCCACGTGTAGGCCGTGTGTGGAGACGCTTGGAGAAGGTTTTTAGATTCTTTTCTAGTTTAGAGTTTAGGATTTAGTGAACAAAATTTTTAGTAGTGTTTGGTTGATTTTTTTTATGTACGTGTACTTTTAATAGGTTTTGTTACACTTCTATAGTTTTTAGAAAGCTTTATATCTGGCTCTAGCCATGACTAGTTTTTTAAAGGGCGCTGATGACCGCCGTAGTTGAGCGCTCTTATATATCATCATCATCATCATCATCATCATCATCATCATCATCATCATCATCATCATCATCATCATCATCATCATCATCATTTCTCATCACAAGTGATAACTCTCCTGACAAATGTATCATCCATTGGATTACGGATAAGCTGGCTACAGACACCAACTCCATGTTCAGCCTGTTGAGGTTTCAGTTCATGAGTTACAGATGTACACCTTCTGTATGAATTTCCACATGTCTTGATGTGGTGATGTATGGTATCTTTTGATGTACCGAGTTCTTCTGAAAGTCTACGGGTACTTTTTGGCAGACATTCTCGCAAAATTTGTCGTGTATCCTCAATATTCCATATATTAGGTCTTTCAGAACGTGCTAAACCTTTAGTGTTTTCGTCTCCATTGTTGAAACTTTGGAACCATTTTGTCCCACACGCTCACTAACACCTTCTCCTTCCACTTCATATTTATTTATTTATTTATTTATTTATTTATTTATTTATTTATTTATTTATTTATTTATTTATTTATTTATTTATTTATTTATTTATTTATTTATTTATTTATTTATTTATTTATTTATTTATTTATTTATTTATTTATTTATTTATTTATTTATTTATTTATTTATTTATTTATTTATTTATTTATTTATTTATTTATTTATTTATTTATTTATTTATTTATTTATTTATTTATTTATTTATTTATTTATTTATTTATTTATTTATTTATTTATTTATTTATTTATTTATTTATTTATTTATTTATTTATTTATTTATTTATTTATTTATTTATTTATTTATTTATTTATTTATTTATTTATTTATTTATTTATTTATTTATTTATTTATTTATTTATTTATTTATTTATTTATTTATTTATTTATTTATTTATTTATTTATTTATTTATTTATTTATTTATTTATTATTTATTTATTTATTCATTCATTCATTTATTCATTCATTCATTCATTCATTCATTCATTCATTCATTCATTCATTCATTCATTCATTCATTCATTCATTCATTCATTCATTCATTCATTCATTCATTCATTCATTCATTCATTCATTCATTCATTCATTCATTCATTCATTCATTCATTCATTCATTCATTCATTCATTCATTCATTCATTCATTCATTCATTCATTCATTCATTCATTCATTCATTCATTCATTCATTCATTCATTCATTCATTCATTCATTCATTCATTCATTCATTCATTCATTCATTCATTCATTCATTCATTCATTCATTCATTCATTCATTCATTCATTCATTCATTCATTCATTCATTCATTCATTCATTCATTCATTCATTCATTCATTCATTCATTCATTCATTCATTCATTCATTCATTCATTCATTCATTCATTCATTCATTCATTCATTCATTCATTTATTCATTTATTTATTTATTTATTTATTTATTTATTTATTTATTTATTTATTTATTTATTTATTTATTTATTTATTTATTTATTTATTTATTTATTTATTTATTTATTTATTTATTTATTTATTTTATTTATTTATTTTCTTCATTTGTGCTACAACAGAGCAAAGCTCCAATTACAGTAGCTACATGCAATTTAGTTACACAAGTTTGACTAAATGCAAAACAGAAATACAAAAAGGAATACAGACAATCTAAAAATATACTATATATTAAGCTATTATTGAAGACAAGACATTGCAAATTGTATACTAATCAAGCAAATAAGTGATACAACAGAGTAAACAATAATTGATCAAAGTTGAATATAAAAGAAAGAGAATGCAATTAATGGAAAAAAAATATTAAAAAAACTAAGACTAAAAATGAAACATATTAAACTACTATATAAGACTAGAATTGCAAATGTTAAACTCATTATGCAATACAACTGAAAATCACATGCAAATAATTCCCATATTTAATTGTTTTTTAAACTGCTCGCAAGTTAAACTAAAATCCAGCTCTATTTTAGTAGAGAGTTTATTGTATTTCGCACACAACCTAACAACGGGAGAATTTTTATGGGATACTGTTTTGGGAGTCTTAAATTGAAAGAGCTGACGATTTCTAAAATATATTCTTCGAGCTACACCAGTGGCTGCTATCTAATATTACCTAATTTTATTTTCTAATATTATTAATATTGTCATCTAATTATCGGAAGGCCCGACCAGCTAGCAGCCGGGTAGGCGACAGGAGGCATTCAGGCCACGCCAACCCATTTATCTTGTAGCGCTAACGAGAGGGATGGTTGGAAAAACATTGCTAGCCATCTCTTTCCCCATCCCTGACGTCTGGAACACCCGGGAAGATTCACTGAACCGCGAGACTTCCAGAAACGTCATTCTTCCCTATATAAGTACTGCAGTAGACGAGTAAGTAAGTTCTTGGCGAGCAGCCGTGAGGAGCGCCGAGTAAGAGAACGGACCGGAAGACTGTGTACGAGTATCAGAGGAGCTGTACGTAATTGTGAGTGTAAACAGACGAACTGGCGAATTGTAATTGTGTGCGCTCCATAATTCTGTGTAATCGACAAGTGTTCCAAACGTAATTCGGTGGTAAATAAACAACATTTTGAGTTTGGGCAATTGGACTTTTAATTTCACGAACCCACAAAGTCACAATATATTTACTGGTTAGGTTCAATAGAATATAAGAACTGCAACAATATATCTTGAAATATAGTAGTTTCTTGTTAGTGTTAACGACATTTAAAACGTTACACAGATTTTAGAGGACAATATGATGGGGAAAATGGAGAGAAGGACATGACTATGGGCAAAGAGAAAATGATAATATGAATAAAAGAGACGAAAGTGTCAATGTCATATCGGATAACGGTATATCACATTGCGCCGATATGAGAGAGATACATGTGATACGTGAATGTGGAATGTAAAATTCTCTACTAACTTTTACTGAGCTACGGTACAGAGTTCTCAAATCGAATTTCTCAGAGCTTTTCCTATAATAACGAGATGCAAAACAGAAACAGCTTCCAAGATGAGAGCTGTTAGGTGGATGTTCAACACTTGCAATGCTGAATTTAGCAAGAAACTGTAAAATGAAGTCCGCACAAGGACAGTCACAGCATGTATTGGCCTCCTTTGAAGTTCTTGGACCATCTAAACACTATCGCACGAGGTAGTGTATCTTAAACGTATGCCTGTTGCAGCTTTACTAAACCTTTATACCTTGTGTAAATTAAACAAAAATGTAATTCTATTGCATTGCTCGGTGTGCTCTCCAGTTTGTGGTCCACGTACATAATTCAAGCAGAGTCTACAATACTCTCAACCTACAGATACAAGAGCTTTCATTTGTTTATTTAATATCCTGCAACGTTATGGACCCCAGGGACCTTAGACCTTAGAATTACCAGACATTTATCTTTCAGCATAAGAGAAAGCCTCCAAAGTTAAAACATATCGGACGATGAATGAAATGATGTTCAAATAAGTACAGGGTACATACAGCTTAGAGTTACCAGACATTTATCTTTCAGGATAAGAGAAAACCTCCAACGTTACGTCATGTCAGGCGATGAATCAAATGATGTTCAAATGAGTATAGGGTACATAGAGCTTAGAGTTACCAGACATTTATGCTTCAGGATAAGAGAAAACCTCCAACGTTAAGTCATATCAGACGATGAATCAAATGATGTTCAAATGAGTACAGGGTACATAGAGCTTAGAGTTACCAGACATTTATCCTTCAGGATAAGAGAAAACCTCCAACGTTAAGTCATATCAGACGATGAATCAAATGATGTTCAAATGAGTACAGGGTACATAGAGCTTAGAGTTACCAGACATTTATCTTTCAGGATAAGAGAAAACCTCCAACGTTACGTCATGTCAGGCGATGAATGAAATGATGTTCAAATGAGTACAGGGTACATAGAGCTTAGAGTTACCAGACATTTATCCTTCAGGATAAGAGAAAACCTCCAACGTTAAGTCATATCAGACGATGAATCAAATGATGTTCAAATAAGTACAGGGTACATAGAGCTTAGAGTTACCAGACATTTATCTTTCAGGATAAGAGAAAACCTCCAACGTTACGTCATGTCAGGCGATGAATCAAATGATGTTCAAATGAGTATAGGGTACATAGAGCTTAGAGTTACCAGACATTTATGCTTCAGGATAAGAGAAAACCTCCAACGTTAAGTCATATCAGACGATGAATCAAATGATGTTCAAATGAGTACAGGGTACATAGAGCTTAGAGTTACCAGACATTTATCCTTCAGGATAAGAGAAAACCTCCAACGTTAAGTCATATCAGACGATGAATCAAATGATGTTCAAATGAGTACAGGGTACATAGAGCTTAGAGTTACCAGACATTTATCTTTCAGGATAAGAGAAAACCTCCAACGTTACGTCATGTCAGGCGATGAATCAAATGATGTTCAAATGAGTACAGGGTACATAGAGCTTAGAGTTACCAGACATTTATCTTTCAGGATAAGAGAAAACCTCCAACGTTACGTCATGTCAGGCGATGAATCAAATGATGTTCAAATGAGTACAGGGTACATAGAGCTTAGAGTTACCAGACATTTATCTTTCAGGATAAGAGAAAACCTCCAACGTTACGTCATGTCAGGCGATGAATCAAATGATGTTCAAATGAGTACAGGGTACATAGAGCTTAGAGTTACCAGACATTTATCCTTCAGGATAAGAGAAACCTCCAACGTTAAGTCATATCAGACGATGAATCAAATGATGTTCAAATAAGTACAGGGTACATAGAGCTTAGAGTTACCAGACATTTATCTTTCAGGATAAGAGAAAACCTCCAACGTTACGTCATGCCAGGCGATGAATCAAATGATGTTCAAATGAGTCCAGGGTATATAGAGCTAAGAGATAACAGTAATTATATTTCAGGATAAACGAAAACCTCCGACGCTATGTCATATCGGACGATGAATGGAATATTGTGCAAATGAGTACAGGGTACAGGGAGCTAGAGCCACCCGACATTTGTCTTTCAGGATAAGTGAAAACCTCCAAGGTTAAGTTATATCGGGCGATGAATGAAATAATGTTCAAATGAGTACAGGGTACAGGGACCTAGAGCCACCCGACATTTGTCTTTCAGGATAAGTGAAAACCTCCAAGGTTAAGTTATATCGGGCGATGAATGAAATAATGTTCAAATGAGTACAGGGTACATAGAGCTTAGAGTCACCACACATTCATATTTCAAAATAAGGGAAATCCCCCAACGTTAAGTCATATCGAACGATGAATGGAATGATTGTTAAATGAGTACAGGGTACAGGGAGCTTAGAGCTACCAGACATTTGTCTTTCAGGATAAGGAAACCTCCAACGTTAAGTCATATCGGACGATGAAGCAAATAATGTTCAAAGAAGTATGGGGTACATAGAGCTTAGAGTTACTGGACATTAATTTTTTCAGGATAAGGGAAAGTTTTTCTAGATTGCTACCCTCACAGCACTAGAGGCGGACCTAACATTTGTTGATGCCTATAATGCAAAGAAATGCAATACACGTTTGAAAATGATATCTTCATTGTGGGAAAATAAATTCGAGCTGTAAATTTGCTATTTGAATACAATGTACCTTTGTCCATCTGAAAGGTTGTTTTCAATGTGTAGTTCTGGAGAATGAACCCGGATCATGGAAGGTCATGCCTTAAGTAGCTATGGTGCGACGCCCTCCTATTCGTTTCCCGCCCAATCAGGCAGGCTTATTTCCTGTTGGAGCTCCTCCCTTGCACCTGAATCTATTTCACGCATCTAAGGAGCAGCCGTTAGCAATTTGCATAAAATTATATGCAGTATTTTTCCTTCTAACGGCTGAGAAAGCTGGACAGGTGTAACAGAAGTATGTCATTGTTGAGGGCGTTAATCTCCTTGTCTGGCGGTCTGCATCTCCTCCAGGTAGACGATGACTTCATCACCACTTGCACGATCATTTAGCTCTAGTCGATAAACAAGGCAGTGCTTCATTCCGTGTTATAATCAGGGAAATCGTAGCATGCTAAAGTGGTTATAATCGGAGGTTGACGGTTGGAACACTGGCCCTTTTGGCATGCGACCATTTAGCCCACGGAAAGTTACGTTGCTATTAAGTTCAGACACACAATAACGTAAATACAATTGCTCTTTCAGTCATACTTTTAGACTAGTAGAATAAGGTATTCTTATTATTCATTCGTGGGTGCTATTTTGTAGCTGCGTTATTTGCCTGGCCTGGAAAAAAATGAATAGCGCCTTCTTACTTGATAAAGGAAAAAGTACAACACAACAATAAGAGACTACTCGTAAATGGTCGCACGAGTGGTCTGCAAAGGAAATAAAAGCTAGGGAATTTTGTTGTTCATCTGTTGTCAGTTACTCACCAAAGTTTCACCGAATTTGAACACTCAGTTGTTATATAACAGTGTTTGAGTGAAATGATGTGAGTGCCTTTATGAAAATGGACAAAATCGAGTATCGAGCTGTCATTAAATATTTGTTTTTGAAAGGTAATACGTCTACGTAAATCAAAGATGAGTTGGATTCTGTGTATGAGGACTCTGCACCATCATTTACGACAGTGAAATTTTGGACAGCTGAATTTAAACGTCGCTGTAAGAGCTTGGGAGACGATGAACGTTCGGGACGTCCAAAAACTGCTACTACCGACGAAAACATCACCAAAGTTGACCAAATGTTTCTAGACGACCGCCGAATTAAAGTGAGAGAGATAGCAGAAGCTATAAACATGTCAAAAGAACGTGTTTGTCATATATTAAATCAACATTTAGACATGAGAAAGCTGTCCGCGCGTTAGGTGTCGCGTTTGCTCACGTTAGACCAAACACGTGTTCGAATGAACATTTCCAACGCTCTGTTGGCGTGGTTTAGGCGCAATAAATCCGAGTTTTGACACCGAATAATTACTGTAGATGAGATCTGGATACACCATTATACGTCAGAAACAAAAATACAGTACAAACAGTGGACTGCAAAGGGTGAACTGGCTCCGAAAAAAATGTGTTTGAAAAGATAAATTTTAAAATATAATTCCCTTTTATATTTGATCTGCCCTTGTAAAAGCGAACCTGCCCTCTGCACTGTCAGGACTGTTTTGACGGCCGTCATCTGCCTCCCCTTGACTCATACTTCCCCCAAGGAGGTGTACCACTTGGGGGCATAGAACCATAGACTAAGTTTGGATCTCCACGCCCAAACCCTCCTTAGCGTAGTCCAGTCCAGCCCCTGTATCAGATGACGTCTTCCAGTTTAGCTGTTACAGGAAGGCTGTAAGAGTTTTTATATTTGCAGATAATAGGTGCCCAGCCCTCTGTTGTGTATCTCCTGAAGTACAACCGCTCTTAGAACCTTCTTACTTATTACTTACAGTGGTGTACTGTAAGTGTATACTCATATCACTGAAGTATTACAGGAGAAAACGAAGACATGTGGTGAATATCCAAGGTAGATCCTCAGAGAAGCTGCGAACACGATGTAAGGTGGTGACCGGAATGGCTAACGAGAGGCGTAGCCTTAACCCTAATTTTTTCCATGTAATTATATTTATTGCGTCCCTAAAGGCAGTTGCTAGGAAACGAAACTTAATTCACCTTCAAATTACACCACGAGAATTATCGATCGTCACACAAGGATACAAATCTGCACTTATCACCATTATTATAATATAACATTCCAGTCAAGCAGTGCTGTTGCTGTAAGTAGACACAGATGCGCCTGAATTTCATTCCGTAGGAGTTAACAGGGCACCGGGATTTTAAATTACACTTAAAATTGCAAATTGCAAATTCCTGTGCTTTATCCTTTTTCCACGTAGAGCTCAAAAACAATAACAATAATCATCTTATTTCAACTTTTCAAGGAGAACAGTACTTGAAGTTTGAGGGTATCTCACTTAAGAGTTATAAAAGAAATCATACGATTAACCACCTATATCAACTTCTTTTTTTCTATTTTTTACTCAAATGAGTCAACGTTCCATGGAGCTTAGAGCTACCCAAAATTCGTCTGTAAGGATAAGGGAAAACCCCAGCTATATCAATGTTGAAAACTATAAATACAGGTATAATATAAAGATAAACCGCAACTTCCTATAGAATTTTCATTCTCTAACGTTAAGTCATATCAGACGATGAATGAAATGATGTTCAAATGAGTACAGGGTACATACATCTTAGAGTTACCATTCATCTTTCAGGAACAGGGAAACCTCCAACGTTAAGTCATATCGGACGATGAATGAAATGATGTTCAAATGAGTACAGGGTACATAGAGCTTAGACCTACCAGACATTCACCGTTCAGGATAAGAGAAAACCTCCAACGTTATGTCATATCCGACGATGAATGAAATGGTGTCCATGTGAGTACAGGGTACATAGAGTTTAGAGTTACCAGAAATTCACCGTTCAGGATAAGAGAAAATCTCCAATGTTAACTTAAATCGGACGATGAATGAAATGATCTTCATGTGAGTACAGGGTACTTAGAGCTTAGAGTTACCAGACATTCATCTTTCAGGATAAGAGAAAATCTCCAATGTTAACTCAAATCGGACGATGAATGAAATGATGTTCATGTGAGTACAGGGTGCATAGAGCTTAGAGTCACCAGGCATTCATCTTTCTGGATAAGAGTAAACCTCCAACGTTATGTCACATCCGACGATGAATGAAATGATATTTAAATGAGTACTGGGTGCACTGAGTTTAGAGTTACAGACATTCGTCTTTCAGGTTAAGAGCAAACTTCCAACGATAAGTCATATCGGACGATGAATGAAATGATGTTCAATTGACTACAGGGTACATAGAGCTTAGAGTTACCAGAGATTCATCCTTCAGGATAAGGGAAACCCTCAAACGATAAGTCATATCAGACGATGAATGAAATGATGTTCAAATGAGTATAGGGTACATAGAGCTTAGAGTTACCAGACATTCATCTTTCAGGATAAGGGAAAACCTCCAACATTAAGTCATATCGGACGATGAATGCAAAAATGTTCAAATGAGTACAGTGTACATAGAGCTTAGAGTCACCAGACATTCATCTTTCTGGATAAGAGTAAACCTCCAACGTTAAGTCACATCCGACGATGAATGAAATGATATTTAAATGAGTACAGGGTGCACTGAGCTTAGAGTTACAGACATTCGTCTTTCAGGTTAAGAGCAAACTTCCAACGATAATTCATTGCGGACGATGAATGAAATGATGTTCAAATGAGTAAAGGGAACATAGAGCTTAGAGTTACCAGTCAATCATTTTTCAGGATAAGAGAAACATCCAACGTTAAGTCATATCGGACGATGAATGAAATGATGTTCAAATGAGTATAGGGAACGTAGAGCTTAGAGTTACCAGTCATTCATTTTTCAGGATAAGAGAAACATCCAACGATAAGTCATATCGGACGATGAATGAAATGATGTACAATTGACTACAGGGTACATAGAGCTTAGAGTTACCAGAGATTCATCCTTCAGGATAAGGGAAACCCTCAAACGATAAGTCAATTCAGACGATGAATGAAATGATGTTCAAATGAGTATAGGGTACATAGAGCTTAGAGTCACCAGACATTCATCTTTCTGGATAAGAGTAAACCTCTAACGTTAAGTCACATCCGACGATGAATGAAATGATGTTTAAATGAGTACAGGGTGCACTGAGCTTAGAGTCACCAGACATTCATCTTTCTGGATAAGAGTAAACCTCCAACGTTAAGTCACATCCGACGATGAATGAAATGATGTTTAAATGAGTACAGGGTGCACTGAGCTTAGAGTTACAGACATTCGTCTTTCAGGTTAAGAGCAAACTTCCAACGACAATTCATTGCGGACGATGAATGAAATGATGTTCAAATGAGTACAGGGAACATAGAGGTTAGAGTTACCAGTCAATCATTTTTCAGGATAAGAGAAACATCCAACGTTAAGTCTTATCGGACGATGAATGAAATGATGTTCAAATGAGTACAGGGAACATAGTGCTTAGAGTTACCAGTCATTCATTTTTCAGGATAAGAGAAACATCCAACGTTAAGTCATATCGGACGATGAATGAAATGATGTTGAATTGACTACAGGGTACATAGAGCTTAGAGTTACCAGAGATTCATCCTTCAGGATAAGGGAAACCCTCAACGAATAAGTCATATCAGACGATGAATGAAATGATGTTCAAATGACTATAGGGTACATAGAGCTTAGAGTTACCAGACTTTCATCTTTCAGGATAAGGGAAAACCTCCAACATTAAGTCATATCGGACGATGAATGCAATAATGTTCAAATGAGTACAGTGTACATAGAGCTCAGAGTCACCAGACATTCATCTTTCTGGATAAGAGTAAACCTCCAACGTTAAGTCACATCCGACGATGAATGAAATGATGTTCAAATGAGTACAGGGAACATAGAGCTTAGAGTTACCAGTCAATCATTTTTCAGGATAAGAGAAACATCCAACGTTAAGACATATTGGACGATGAATGAAATGATGTTCAAATGAGGACAGGGAACATAGAGCTCAAGTTTACCAGTCATTCATTTTTCAGGATAAGACATACATCCAACGATAAGTCATATCGGACGATGAATGAAATGATGTTCAATTGAGTACAGGGTACATACAGCTTAGAGTTACCTGAGATTCGTCTTTCAGGATAAGGGAAACCCTCAAACGATAAGTCATATCAGACGATGAATAAAATGATGTTCAAAGGAGTACAGGGTACATAGAGCTTAGAGTTACCAGACATTCATCTTTCAGGATAAGGGAAAACCTCCAACATTAAGTCATATCGGACGATGAATGAAATAATGTTCAAATGAGAACAGTGTACATAGAGCTTAGAGTTACCAGATATTCATCTTTCAGGATAAGAGAAAACCTCCAACGTTAAGTCATATCGGACGATGAATGAAATGATGTTCAAATAAGTGCAGGGTACATAGACCTTAGAGTTACCAGACATTCATCTTTCAGGATAAGAGAAAACCTCCAACATTAAGTCATATCGGACGATGAATGAAATGATGTTCAAATGAGTACAGGGTACATAGAGCTTAGAGTTACCAGACATTCCTCTTTCAGGACAAGAGAAAACCTCCAACGTTAAGTCATATCGGACGATGACTGAAATGATGTTCAAATAAGTACAGGGTACATAGACCTTAGAGTTACCAGACATTCATCTTTCAGGATAAGGGAAAACCTCCAGCGATAAGTCATAGCGGACGATGAATGAAGTGATGTTCATGTGAGTACAGGGTACATAGAGCTTAAGTTATCAGACATTCATCTATCAGGATAGGGTAAAACCTCCAACGTTTACTCAAACCGGACGATGAATGAAATGATGTTCTTGTGAGTACAGGGTACACAGAGCTTAGATTTACCAGAAATTCACCGTTCAGGATAAGAGAAAATCTCCAACGTTAAGTCATATCAGCCGATGAATTAAATGATGTTCCTGCGAGCACATTGTACATAGATCTTAGAGTTACCAGACATTCTTCTATCAGGATAAGAAACAAACTCCAACGATAAGTCATACCGGATGATGAATGAAATGATGTTCAAATGAGTACAGGGTACATAGAGCTTAGAGTTACCACACATGCATCTTTCAGGGTATGGGAAAACCTGCAGCGTGACGTCATATCGGACGATGAATGAAATGATGTTCAAATGAGTACAGGGTACATAGGGCTTAGATTTACCACAGATTCATCTTTCAGGATAATAGAAAACCTCCAACGTTAAGTCATATCGGACGATGAATGAAATGATGTTCAAATAAGTACAGGGTACATAGACCTTAGAGTTACCAGACATTCATCTTTCAGGATAAGAGAAAGCCTCCAACATTAAGTCATATCGGACGATTAATGAAATGATGTTCAAATGAGTACAGGGTGCATAGAGCTTAGAGTTACCAGACATTCCTCTTTCAGGACAAGAGAAAACCTCCAACGTTAAGTCATATCGGACGATGACTGAAATGATGTTTAAATAAGTACAGGGAACATAGACCTTAGAGTTACCAGACATTCATCTATCAGGATAAGGGAAAACCTCCAGCGATAAGTCATAGCGGACGATGAATGAAGTGATGTTCATGTGAGTACAGGGTACATAGAGCTTAAGTTATCAGACATTCATCTAACAGGATAGGGTAAAACCTCCAACGTTTACTCAAATCGGACGATGAATGAAATGATGTTCATGTGAGTACAGGGTACACAGAGCTTAGATTTACCAGACGTTCATCTTTCAGGATAAGAGAAAACCACTAACATTAAGTCATATCGGACGATGAATGAAATAATGTTCAAATGAGTACAGGGTACATAGACCTTAGAGTTACCAGACATTCATCTTTCAGGATAAGAGAAAACCTCCAACATTAAGTCATATCGGACGATGAATGAAATGATGTTCAAATGAGTACAGGGTTCACAGAGCTTAGAGTTACCCGACATTCCTCTTTCAGGATAAGAGAAAACCTCCAACGTTAAGTCATATCGGACGATGAATGAAATGATGTTCAAATGAGTACAGGGTACATAGAGCTTAGAGTTACCAGACATTCCTCTTTCAGGATAAGAGAAAACCTCCAACGTTAAGTCATATCGGACGATGAAAGAAATAATGTTCAAATGAGTACAGGGTACATAGAGCTTAGAGTTACCAGACATTCCTCTTTCAGGATAAGAGAAAACCTCCAACATTAAGTCATATCGGACGATGAATGAAATGATGTTCAAATGAGTACAGGGTACATAGACCTTAGAGTTACCAGACATTCCTCTTTCAGGATAAGAGAAAACCTCCAACGTTAAGTCATATCGGACGATGACTGAAATGATGTTCAAATAAGTACAGGGTACATAGAGCTTAGAGTTACCAGACATTCATCTTTCAGGATAAGGGAAAACCGCCAGCGATAAGTCATAGCGGACGATGAATGAAATGATGTTCAAGTGAGTACAGGGTACATAGGGCTTAAGAGTTACCAGACATTCATCTTTCAGGATAAGAGGAAACCTCCAACGTTAAGTCATATCCGACGATGAATGAAATGATGTTTAAATGAGTACAGGGTACATAGAGCTTAGAGTTATCAGACATTCATCTTTTACTATAAGGGGAAGAAAACCTTATTCTTATAGCTGGACCTCACCGATATTTGAAGTCGTGACCTCTTGAACGTTAAACAGACACGCTGACTTCTAAGCTACTTAGGCGAACATGTAGCTAATTGAAACAACTAATGAATGTGAATTAAACCACAAGAGCGTTTACAATGAGCTTAATTTAAGGTCAGAAAACTTGAGAGCGTAGCTCAGTTACTGCTGCCAAATCCCTCACTAGCTGTAAAATCAACAACCCGGAAACGGTATCAGGCAATACCCTTTGTTACCCTGGAGCGCGGCTTAAGGCTGTGTGCAAACAATTTTGTAGAATTCAGATGCTGCCGAACTCTAACCTCATTTGTCCGAACCTGAAAAGTCAAACTTCCTAAAATTAGATTTTAGTTCATTTCCTTGGAATGTTTGGCTTTGCGTTATGTGTGCTAAACGGAATGCTGAAAGGGGACAAGATGGGAGCATCAGGCTGAGACCTAAATCAGTGACATATATAGAATATATTATCAGTATTAGATAACAAGTCTCTGTATTTATAACTTATCACAATACCCTTGATATAACATCACAGTAACAAAATGTACTCAACAAACACTTGACACGTGGTACACCTAGACTGTTAGACATCCGATAAACGCTTCTTTGTAACACAATTCATGGTTTTGTCTCTTAGTTCGTGGTGGGTTATTGTATCTTTATATCCATTTTACAGTTAAATGTACGTACCAAATCAGCAGTAGGTCTCTCTAACTCTAACTTATCACAATACACTTGATATAACATCACAGTAACAAAATGTACTCAACAAACACTTGACGCGTGGTACACCTAGGCTGTTAGACATCCGATAAACGCTTCTTTGTAACACAATTCATAGTTTTGTCTCTTAGTTCGTGGTGGGTTATTGTATCTTTATATAAAGTTTACAGTTAAATGTACGTACCAAATCGGCAGTAGGTCTCCCTAACTCTAACTTATCACAATACACTTGATATAACATCACAGTAACAAAATGTACTCAACAAACACTTGACGCGTGGTACACCTAGGCTGTTAGACATCCGATAAACGCTTCTTTGTAACACAATTCATAGTTTTGTCTCTTAGTTCGTGGTGGGTTATTGTATCTTTATATAAAGTTTACAGTTAAATGTACGTACCAAATCGGCAGTAGGTCTCCCTAACTCTAACTTATCACAATACACTTGATATAACATCACAGTAACAAAATGTACTCAACAAACACTTGACACGCGGTACACCTAGACTGTTAGACATCCGATAAACGCTTCTTTGTAACACAATTCATGGTTTTGTCTCTTAGTTCGTGGTGGGTTATTGTATCTTTATATAAAGTTTACAGTTAAATGTACTTACCAAATCGGCAGTAGGTCCCAGGTATTGCAGGTCATTGTTGAAGTTGAAAATTACTTCAAGGAGTGTATATGATATGCAACACCCTGTATAGTAATAGCCAAATTATATATGTGAAGAATTATATGTGATGCGACGAATATATAATAAACTCACTGAACATATAAACAGACAGCGCTTGTTTTAAAATTAAATGTAGGCGGTACACTATTTCAAGCTCCAACGGAATGAAGGGGCCTTATACTGAAATTTCCTAGAATGATTAGAACAGAGACAAACATAAAAAGAGTACTTTGCACTTGAATTGTACTTTGCGTTATTTATGTTGTGGCGAAAATGTTAGGACAAACTTGACTTTGTATAATGGCTGGCAACCTTGGAAAATGAAATGTAAACAGTTCCCCAAATCATTATTATTATTTCACTGAGATGGGAAAGAGACCGCAGCCGTAGGCGTTCATTCAGCTCTCACCATAATGCTCCATGCAATTTCACCAAACGCTCGCAGGCTTCTGCGAGATCTTTTACACAAACTCAAGCTGCTGCAGTTTGTCTGTATACAGGGTGTTGGGTTGGTGACCGATACTCTATTCGTCCTTAAAGTGTCTGCGCGTGGCAGCATTATAGCGTAGCAAAAAATTTTATTGCGAGCGAAACAGAGAAGACCAAGTGGGAAGAGTTCGTAACTACATTGCATTTACAGTGTAAACTCGGTTACCCGGATCAACTCTGACCAGGGCCGATTTTAGTTGACGAAACTCCCGGACACATAAAAACGAGGCTGGTCTGAAAAGTTTCCGACCTCAAGATAAAGCTGGCAGCACTCCTTAATAAAAGCTGGTGAATTTCGTTGTCCATTTGTTGACAGCTACTCACCTAAGTTTCAGCTATTTTGGACGCTCAGTTATTATGTAACAGTTGTTTGAGTGAGTTGATGTGAGTGTTTTAATGAAAAAGGACAAAATCGAGTATCGAGCTCTCATTAAATATTTTTTTTTCAAAGGCAATACGCCTACACTAATCAAAGATGAGTTGTATTCTGTATGGGGACTCTGCGCCATCATTTACCACAGTGACATTTTGGACAGCTGAATTTAAACATGGCCGTAAGAACTTGGGAGACGATGAACTTTAAAACGTCCAAAAACTGCAGCTGCCGATGAAAACAATGCCAAAATTCATTAAATGGTGCTAGACGAGCGTCGACCTATAAAGATACAATACATTTCTTCAGGATCTGTTTTCCAGCATAGTCCCCTTGTAACTCTACACGCTTCTCCCAGCGATGCTCCCATCTCTGTAACCCGTCCAAACAGTACTCGGCGTTTTTCAACATAGTCTCCTTGTAACTCTACACACTTCTCCCAGCGATGTTCCCATCTCTGTAACCCGTCCATATAGTACTCGGCGTTTTTCAACATAGTCTCCTTGTAACTCTACACGCTTCTCCCAGCGATGCTCCCATCTCTGTAACCCGTCCAAATAGTACTCGACGTTTTTCAACATAGTCTCCTTGTAACTCTACACACTTCTCTCAGCGATGCTCCCATTGCTGTAACCCGTCCAAATAGTACTCGGCGTTTTTCAACATAGTCTTCTTGTAACTCTACACACTTATCCCAGCGATGCTCCCATTGCTGTAACCCGTCCAAATAGTACTCGGCGTTTTTCAACATAGTCTCCTTTTAACTCTACACACTTTTCCCAGCGATGCTCCCATCTCTGTAACCCGTCCAAATAGTACTCGACGTTTTTCAACATAGTCTCCTTGTAACTCTACACACTTCTCCCAGCTATGTTCCCATCTCTGTAACCCGTCCAAATAGTACTCGGCGTTTTTCAACATAGTCTCCTTTTAACTCTACACACTTTTCCCAGCGATGCTCCCATCTCTGTAACCCGTCCAAATAGTACTCGACGTTTTTCAACATAGTCTCCTTGTAACTCTACACACTTCTCCCAGCTATGTTTCCATCTCTGTAACCCGTCCAAATAGTACTCGGCGTTTTTCAACATAGTCTCCTTTTAACTCTACACACTTTTCCCAGCGATGCTCCCATCTCTGTAACCCGTCCAAATAGTACTCGACGTTTTTCAACATGGTATCCTTTTAACTCTACACACTTTTGCCCAGGATGCTCCCATCTCTGTAATCCGTCCAAATAGTACCCGGCATTTTTCTGTTGTTCACGAAGGTGAATGCCTCTTCTTTTGACGAAAATCTCTGTCCTCCGAGCGCAATTTTCAGATGAGGGAGCAAAAAGAAGTCGCTTGGGGCTAGATCTGGTGAGTCAAGCTGTTCAAATAGTAATTCGTGGATTTTCGCCATTGCAACCGATAAGGTGTAAGACGGTGCGTTGTCTTGGTGAAACAGTATTTTCTTCTTCTGCAAATGTGGCCGTATTCCGCAAGTTCTGCCCTCAGCTTGTCAAGTAATGATGTGTAGTATGCTCTTGTAATGGTTTTCTTTCTTTTTGAAAATGATGGATTAAAATAACTCCATGATTATCCCTCCCCCCAAAAAAAAGATGTCCCAGCATAAGTTCCCAGCCTAAGACACAGTTTTTGCCTTCTTGGGGTCAGGTTTCCCTTTACAGTCAGTACAATTCCCTTTACAGTAATTAATCTGCGCAAAAACTGTGATTTTTTGCACCTAAACTGCGCCAACAGAGCGTTGGAAATGTTCATTTGAACACGTTTTTGGTCTACCGTGAGCAAGCGCGGCACCCAACGCGCGGACAGCTTTCTCATGTGTAAATGTTGATTTAATATGTGACAAACACGTTCATTTGTCCTGTTCATAGGTTATGCTATCTCTCTCACTGTAATTCGGCGGTCGTCTAGCACAATTTGGTGAACATTGGCGATGTAGTAGTTGCAGGTTTTGGACGTCCCGAACATTCATCGCCTCCAAAGCTCTTACGGACACGTTTAAATTCAGCTGCCCAAAATGTCACTGTAGGAAATGATGGTGCGGAGTCCCCATACACAGAATCAAGCTCATCTTTGATTTTCAGAGGTGTATTGCCTTTCAAAAACAAATATTTAATGACAGCTCGATACTCGATTTTGTTCGTTTTCATAAATTTACTCAAATCAACTCACTCAAACGACAGTTACATAACAACTGAGCGTCCAACGTGGCTGAAACTTTGGTGAGTAACTGTCAACAGATGAATAGCGAAATATCTTAGCTTTTATTTTATATGCTTGATGAAAGATCATGTAATGTGCCGGCAATTGGTTCCAGTAATTGAATGTGCATTAACAACAGAATAAAATTGATTTTAAAAGGATCGACTCTGTTTATATTACACGTTCAAAGCATAACATGGTAAAACACGCGAGTGGGAAGGTTAAATTACCACTTAATTCAGTGTTGTTTATCTCGCATGAAAAAGCCATTATGTGATTACATTTAAGTAATTCAAAATTTAACAGATAGCCGCCCACCAAGAACAGCAGTTCAACGTAATGTATACAACAAATATTTGTATAACTAACGCAATTTAAATTAGTGACCAATCAGCACAAAGATATTCCATGGTTCATTTACAGAGACTTTCGAACACTGATAGTGGTATTTAGTGTAATGCTCAAAATATCATTGAGCCATTCCGAGTATCTGGGAGGCACGAGTTCACTTCCCAGCCTCCTGATACATGGGTATATTCGAGGACTTTCCCGGGTCGCGAGGTAAAATACATCAACCGAATTTCAAGTACCTCCATTATAATCATATCATCTCGAATCTAGGGGTCTCAAGGTAGAAGTGTCGGACAGTGGCTTGGCGCTGACGACCTCCGGGCCGGCATAATGGACGTTTCTACTCAGTTCCCACCCCTCTGTATCCTCCTACTTCATGCTTTCACCCGGAGATGCCCCACTGGGGTTACAGGTATATTAGATCAAAGTCTATCTCCTTCAAAGTTGTATTTCAAATATAATGTTGCATTTACTAATTTCATTTGTTATTTTCAATAATATTATTAGCTTAAACGATTTTTCTATGATATTCTCTACTCTAGCAGCTCAACGAGCATATTCCAGGTGCTACAGGGTACAATGAGCTTAGAGTTACCCGACATTCATCTTTCAGAATAAGAGAAAACCTCCAACGTTAAGTCATTACAGACGATGAATGAAATGATGTTCAAATGAGTACAGGGTACATAGAGCTTAGAGTTACCCGACATTCATCTTTCAGAATAAGAGAAAACCTCCAACGTTAAGTCATTACAGACGATGAATGAAATGATGTTCAAATGAGTACAGGGTACATAGAGCTTAGAGTTACCTAACATTCATCTTTCAGGATAAGATAAAACCTCCAACGTTAAGTCATATCGGACGATGAATGAAATGATGTTCAAATGAGTACAGGGTACATGGAGCTTAGAGTTACTTGACATTTATGTTTCAGGATAAGGGAAAACCTCCAACGTTAAGTCATAGCGGGCGATGAAAGAAATGATCTTCAAATGAGTACAGGGTGCATAGAGCTTACAGTTACCAGACTTTCATCTTTCAGGATAAGAGAAAACCTCCAACGTTGTCATATCAGACGACGAATGATATGAAGTTCAAAATAGTACAGGATACATAGAGCTTAGAGTTATCAGACATTCATCTTTCAGGATAAGAGAAAACCTCCAACGTTAAGTCATATCGGACAATGAATGAAATGATGTTTAAAACAGTACAGGGTACATAGAGCTAAGAGATACCAGACATTAATCTTTCAGGATAAGGGAGAGCCTCCAACATTAAGTCATATCGAACGATGAATGAAATGATGTTTAAATGAGTACAGGGTACATAGAGCTTAGAGTTACCAGACATTCATCTTTCAGGATAAGAGAAAACCTCCAACGTTAAGTCATATCGGACAATGAATGAAATGATGTTCAAATAAGTACAGGGTACATAGAGCTTAGAGTTACCTGACATTCATCTTTCAGAATAAGAGAAAACCTCCAACGTTAAGTCATATCGGACGATGAATGAAATGATGTTCAAACGAGTACAGGGTACATAGAGCTTAGAGTTACCAGACATTCATCTTTCAGGATAAGAGAAAACCTCCAACGTTAAGTCATATCAGACGATGAATGAAATGATGTTCAAATGAGTACATGGTACATAGAGCTTAGAGTTACCAGACGTTCATCTTTCAGGATAAGAGAAAACCTCCAACGTTAAGTCATATCAGACGATGAATGAAATATTGTTCAAATGAGTACAGGGTATATAGAGCTTAGAGTTACCAGACATTCATCTTTCAGGATAAGGGGAACCTCCATGTTAAGTCCTATCGAACGATGAATGAAATGAAGTTGAAATGAGTACAGGGTACACAGAGCTTGGAGTTACCAGACATTCATCTTTCAGGATAAGAGAAAACCTCCAACGTTGTCATATCGGACAATGAATGAAATGATGTTCAAATGAACTCATGTGTCATAGGAGTTATTTCTATCCTAGGGGGAGGAAAACTTTATTCAAGAAACTTACCCTGAACTAGATTCAAACTTTTGACCTCTTGAATGTTAGGCAAACACCTACCACGTAACTACAGAAAGCGGCGGCTTCCTAAATGTTGAGTTTGGGATGACCAAATTTCTAGAAGAGTGTGGGTAGTCCTTGGACTGCATGGCAGTTCAATGCTTCGAATAACGTAATAATTGCTGTTGCCTCAGATGATGAATGTAAGTTTTGTGGGAGGGTCTATCTGGTAAAACTGCAAACACTCCCAACTAAACTCGAACTCTTGATCATCCGAATTCAGGCCTCGACATTACCTCACAGCTTTTCGCTTGGTGTCACGATGGCTTTGTATTGGCAGCGCCGACTATGGTGAAAGGATTAAGTACTAAATAAAGTTGTATGACGTCACTTCTCCTCCTTTCTGTTCCGACAAGGCTCGAGATAACGTACGTATTCTGTCTTCCTTAATCTCCAGCAAAGCTCCTTAAGCGGTAAGATTATTCAGATGGTTATTTTGGAAGCATGGGGCTGTGAGAATAAAACGACGTACATACAACCCCTTCTCTATCCTTATTTTCCCTCAAGAAGTTCATCCCTTTACTGCTATACCTGCTTATCTTGGTACATCCAATACCAAGCAAGGTGGAGCCGTGAATACGCGTGCATCTCACATTCAAAACAATTCCCGGCGAAGTGCACTCAAACCCATGGACCTTTATTTCTTCCTGTCCCTCTTTTTTGTAATTATCTCCAGGTAATAATGTTGAAAACTTCTGAATAAGTCCTGAGAGAACACATAGCTGTAATGCAGATGCTCTGATGTTTCCACACACAAAATTTTTGCCTGAGCTGTACAATTTGTTGTAGGAAGATGCACATAGTTTCTGCAACATACGAGTTGGGGGCCCAAAAGAAACCAGACTCCGTAGACGTAGTGCAGGGTTCTCACGCTAGATGGTGTTAGTAGAGACCTTCATGAAACAGCTGTGCCGACGGCGTCAGTGTAGAGCTGAACATGCAAGTGTCGTATTGTGTTTCTCTTTGTGAAATTTGGTTTCCTGCTTAAAAGAGCTGCAACGGGACGCACCAAATGCGTCAGGAAGTTTTCTAGGAGGACGCTATGAGCTGGACACAGGTTTTCGGGTGGTTTGGGCGCCTTAAACGTGGTGAGATGTGTGTTGAAGACCAAGCTCGTTCTGGACGCCCTTCAACATCGCGAAATGAGGAGAACATTGAAAAGTTCCGTCAATAGATCAAAGAGAATCGTCACCAAACGATCGAGCACATTTTTTCAGCGACAGGGTTCAGTTGGAGCTCGTGCCAGCGGATTTTGAGGGAGGATTTGCACGTGAGACGTGCTGCTGCTAAATTTCTTCCGAGCCTTCTCACACAGGAAATGAAATGTGTAGTGTTTAACGCCCGCTTTTACTACATACGGCACCGCAGGCGGTGACACTGATGATACATGAGATGAAGATGGAGAACCGGTGGAATGAGATGGCGGGGTAAACCGGAGGTCCCGAAGAAAACCTGCCCCACCGCCGTGTTGTCCACCACAAATCTCACTTTGCGGTCGTCTGGAATCAAACCCGGGTCACCTTGGTGAGAGCCAAGCAGTGTAACCACTAAGCCACGGCGCGGCCTTTCTCACACAGGAGCATAAAACCATCCGCATGAATGTGTGTCAGGACTTGAAAACAGAGATTGTACGTGATCCAAACTTCTTCAACAAAGTCATTACAGGGGATGAGAGTTGGTGTTACGGGTGTGACCCAGAAACCAGGCAAGCGTCAAGCCAGTGGAGGACTCCCAACTCTCCCAGACCAAAAAAGGCAAGGCAAGTGAGGTCAAATGTGAAGACGATGATCATTGTTTTTTTTTTATGTTCGTGAAATTGTGAATCGGGAATTCGTACCCCCCGGCCAGACTGTTAACCAGCACTTTCACTTGGATGTTTTAAGACGTCTGCAAGAGGATGTGAGGAGGCAACGACCGGAACTTTGGCTATCAGGTGACTGGTTTCTGCATCACGACAACGCTCCAGCACACACGGCCTTATGAGTGAGCCACTATTTGGCATCTCAGAGTTGATCTGTCGTCCCCCTCGTTCCTATTTGCGGGACCAAGCCCCGTGCAACCTTTTCCAATTTCTACAAATGAAAAAAGAAACGCTAAGAGGGAGCGTTATGACGATGTGGAGGCGGTAAAAACAGCTTCGCAAAGGACACTGGGCAATATCAAACTTGAAGAGCACCAAAAATGCTTCCAACAGTGAGAAAGAAACTTGACAAATGCATCCCATGTAATGGAGAGTATTTTGAAGGTGACTGAAGTAATTTTGTAAAAAGGTTCATCGGTAAAGTTTTTATGACAACAATCCGGTTTCTTTTGGGTCAACGCCTCGTGTACCATTCAACATTTCGGAGAACATTTCGGCAATTACGAGGCTCGTCTTTAAAGCTTTCGACCTCAACACAAAGATGGCAGCACTCGTAAAAACGAGAGCTGATCAACAAAGAGTGAGACTGTTATTTCCTGTAGCTTCGGTGATAATTTCGTATCTGTAACACAAATATTTGAAAACAGCGGGTTTTTATGCGTAATGTCGATAGGTGGCAGCCCTCTCGTAATGGTAGGCTGGTAGTAATACTCTATTTTGTAGACCCTACGTGCATTTCGCATACCAGACGGTGAAGGTGACGCGAGAGAAGCAGTAGAGCGCAATCAAATTCTGTTATCCATTATCACCGGTGATGAGTCATTATAGTCCTCAAGGAACACAAGCCAGCACGTGTGGAAATCGCAAGGCTCAACAACACCAAAAAAGGCAAAAGTTGTTCCATCTGCAGGGAAAGTGATCACATTTATTGAGTGTCCTGGAATGATATACCAGTATGCAGTTCCCCCTCACACTACCGTTACAGTAGCATACTACACGTCAGTATTGGCTACACTGAGGAAGCACATTGCAAAGAAACGACCAGAGCTTTCTCAGACTGGGTGACGACTTCATCATGACAATACACGGCCTCACGTCACATGCAGTTCCCCCTCACACTACTGTTACAGCAGCATACTACACGTCAGTATTGGCTACACTGAGGAAGCACATTGCAAAGAAACGACCAGAGCTTTATCGAACTGGGTGACGACTTCATCATGACAATGCACGGCCTCACGTCACATGCCGTTCCCCCTCACACTACTGTTACAGCAGCATACTACACGTCAGTATTGGCTACACTGAGGAAGCATATTGCAAAGAAACGACCAGAGCTTTCTCGGACTGGGTGACGACTTCATCATCAAAATGCACGGCCTCACGTCACATGCCGTTCCCCCTCACACTACTGTTACAGCAGCATACTACACGTCAGTATTGGCTACACTGAGGAAGCACATTGCAAAGAAACGACCAGAGCTTTCTCGGACTGGGTGACGACTTCATCATGACAATGCACGGCCTCACGTCACATGCCGTTCCCCCTCACACTACTGTTACAGCAGCATACTACACGTCAGTATTGGCTACACTGAGGAAGCATATTGCAAAGAAACGACCAGAGCTTTATCGAACTGGGTGGCGACTTCATCATGACAATACACGGCCTCACGTCACATGCAGTTCCCCCTCAAACTACCGTTACAGTAGCATACTACACGTCAGTATTGGCTACACTGAGGAAGCACATTGCAAAGAAACGACCAGAGCTTTATCGAACTGGGTGGGGACTTCATAATGACAATACACGACCTCACGTCACATGCAGTTCCCCCTCACACTACTGTTACAGCAGTATACAACACGTCAGTATTGGCTACACTGAGGAAGCTCATTGCAAAGAAACGACCAGAGCTTTCTCGGATTGGGTGACGACTTCATTATGACAATGCACGACCTCACCTCACATGCAGTTTCCCCTCACACTACTGTTACAGCAGCATACTACACGTCAGTATTGGCTACACTGAGGAAGCTCATTGCAAAGAAACGACCAGAGCTTTCTGGGATTGGGTGACGACTTCATTATGACAATGCACGACCTCACCTCACATGCAGTTCCCCCTCACACTATTGTTACAGCAGCATACTACACGTCAGTATTGGCTACACTGAGGAAGCTCATTGCAAAGAAACGACCAGAGCTTTCTCGGATTGGGTGACAACTTCATTATGACAATGCACGACCTCACCTCACATGCAGTTCCCCCTCACACTACTGTTACAGCAGCATACTACACGTCAGTATTGGCTACACTGAGGAAGCACATTACAAAGAAACGACCAGTGCTTTCTCGGACTGGGTGGCGACATCATGACATGCACGACCTCACGTCGCATGCAATTCCCCCTCACACTACTGTTACAGCAGCATACTACAAGTCAGTATTGGCTACACTGAGGAAGCACATTGCAAAGAAACGACCAGAGCTTTCTCGGACTGGGTGGCGACATCATCATGACATGCACGACCTCACGTCGCATGCAGTTCCCCGTAACACTACTGTTACAGCAGCATACTATACGTCAGTATTGGCTACACTGAGGAAGCACATTGCAAAGAAACGACCAGAGCTTTCTCGGACTGGGTGACGACTTCATCATGAAAATGCACGACCTCACGTCACATGCAGTTCCCCCTCTCACTACTGTTACAGCAGCATACTACATATCAGTATTGGTAACACTGAGGAAACACATTACAAAGAAATGACCAGAACTTTCTCAGACTGGGTGACGACTTCATCATGACAATACACGGCCTCACGTCACATGCAGTTCCCCCTCACACTACTGTTACAGCAGCATACTACACGTCAGTATTGGCTACATTGAGGAAGCACATTGCAAAGAAACGACCAGAGCTTTCTCGGACTGGGTGGTGACTTCATCATGACAATGCACGGCCTCACGTCACATGCAGTTCCCCCTCACACTACTGTTACAGCAGAATACTACACGTCAGTATTGGCTACACTGAGGAAGCACATTGCAAAGAAACGACCAGAGCTTTCTCGGACTGGGTGGTGACTTCATCATGACAATGCACGGCCTCACGTCACATGCAGTTCCCCCTCACACTACTGTTACAGCAGCATACTACACGTCAGTATTGGCTACACTGAGGAAGCACATTGCAAAGAAACGACCAGAGCTTTCTCGGACTGGGTGGTGACTTCGTCATTATAATGTACGGCCTTACGTCACATGCAGTTCCCCCTTACACTACTGTTACAGCAGCATACTACACGTCAGTATTGGCTACACTGAGGAAGCACATTGCAAAGAAACGACCAGAGCTTTCTCGGACTGGGTGGTGACTTCATCATGACAATGCACGGCCTCACGTCACATGCAGTTCGCCCTCACACTACTGCTACAGCAGCATACTACACGTCAGTATTGGCTACACTGAGGAAGCACATTGCAAAGAAACGACCAGAGCTTTCTCGGACTGGGTGATGATTTCGTCATGATAATGTACGGCCTTACGTCACATGCAGTTCCCCCTTACACTACCGTTACAGCAGCATACTACATATCAGTATTGGTTACACTGAGGAAGCACATTACAAAGAAATGACCAGAGCTTTCTCAGACTGGGTGACGACTTCATCATGACAATGCACGACCTCACGTCACATGCAGTTCCCCCTCTCACTACTGTTACAGCAGCATACTACATATCAGTATTGGTTACACTGAGGAAGCACATTACAAAGAAATGACCAGAGCTTTCTCGGACTGGGTGACGACTTCATCATGGCAATCCACGGCCTCATGTCGTATGCAGTTCCCCCTCACTCTACTGTTACAGCAGCATACTACACGTCAGTATTGGCTACACTGAGGAAGCACATTGCAAAGAAACGACCAGAGCTTTCTCGGACTGGGTGGTGACTTCATCATGACAATACACGGCCTCATATCACATGCAGTTCCCCCTTACACTACTGTTACAGCAGCATACTACACGTCAGTATTGGCTACACTGAGGAAGCACATTGCAAAGAAACGACAAGAGCTTTCTCGGTCTGGGTGATGACTTCGTCATGACAATGCACGGCCTCTCGTCACATGCAGTTCGCCCTCACATTACTGTTACAGCAGCATACTACACGTCAGTATTGGCTAAACTGAGGAAGCACATTGCAAAGAAACGACAAGAGCTTATCGGACTGTGTGACGACTTCATCATGACAATGCACGGCCTCTCGTCACATGCAGTTCGCCCTCACACTACTGTTACAGCAGCATACTACACGTCAGTATTGGCTACACTGAGGAAGCACATTGCAAAGAAACGACCAGAGCTTTCTCGGACTGTGTGATGACTTCGTCATGACAATGCACGGCCTCACGTCACATGCAGTTCGCCCTCACACTACTGTTACAGCAGCATACTACACGTCAGTATTGGCTACACTGAGGAAGCATATTGCAAAGAAACGACCAGAGCTTTATCGAACTGGGTGGCGACTTCATCATGACAATACACGGCCTCACGTCACATGCAGTTCCCCCTCAAACTACCGTTACAGTAGCATACTACACGTCAGTATTGGCTACACTGAGGAAGCACATTGCAAAGAAACGACCAGAGCTTTATCGAACTGGGTGGGGACTTCATAATGACAATACACGACCTCACGTCACATGCAGTTCCCCCTCACACTACTGTTACAGCAGTATACAACACGTCAGTATTGGCTACACTGAGGAAGCTCATTGCAAAGAAACGACCAGAGCTTTCTCGGATTGGGTGACGACTTCATTATGACAATGCACGACCTCACCTCACATGCAGTTTCCCCTCACACTACTGTTACAGCAGCATACTACACGTCAGTATTGGCTACACTGAGGAAGCTCATTGCAAAGAAACGACCAGAGCTTTCTGGGATTGGGTGACGACTTCATTATGACAATGCACGACCTCACCTCACATGCAGTTCCCCCTCACACTATTGTTACAGCAGCATACTACACGTCAGTATTGGCTACACTGAGGAAGCTCATTGCAAAGAAACGACCAGAGCTTTCTCGGATTGGGTGACAACTTCATTATGACAATGCACGACCTCACCTCACATGCAGTTCCCCCTCACACTACTGTTACAGCAGCATACTACACGTCAGTATTGGCTACACTGAGGAAGCACATTACAAAGAAACGACCAGTGCTTTCTCGGACTGGGTGGCGACATCATGACATGCACGACCTCACGTCGCATGCAATTCCCCCTCACACTACTGTTACAGCAGCATACTACAAGTCAGTATTGGCTACACTGAGGAAGCACATTGCAAAGAAACGACCAGAGCTTTCTCGGACTGGGTGGCGACATCATCATGACATGCACGACCTCACGTCGCATGCAGTTCCCCGTAACACTACTGTTACAGCAGCATACTATACGTCAGTATTGGCTACACTGAGGAAGCACATTGCAAAGAAACGACCAGAGCTTTCTCGGACTGGGTGACGACTTCATCATGAAAATGCACGACCTCACGTCACATGCAGTTCCCCCTCTCACTACTGTTACAGCAGCATACTACATATCAGTATTGGTAACACTGAGGAAACACATTACAAAGAAATGACCAGAACTTTCTCAGACTGGGTGACGACTTCATCATGACAATACACGGCCTCACGTCACATGCAGTTCCCCCTCACACTACTGTTACAGCAGCATACTACACGTCAGTATTGGCTACATTGAGGAAGCACATTGCAAAGAAACGACCAGAGCTTTCTCGGACTGGGTGGTGACTTCATCATGACAATGCACGGCCTCACGTCACATGCAGTTCCCCCTCACACTACTGTTACAGCAGCATACTACACGTCAGTATTGGCTACACTGAGGAAGCACATTGCAAAGAAACGACCAGAGCTTTCTCGGACTGGGTGGTGACTTCATCATGACAATGCACGGCCTCACGTCACATGCAGTTCCCCCTCACACTACTGTTACAGCAGCATACTACACGTCAGTATTGGCTACACTGAGGAAGCACATTGCAAAGAAACGACCAGAGCTTTCTCGGACTGGGTGGTGACTTCGTCATTATAATGTACGGCCTTACGTCACATGCAGTTCCCCCTTACACTACTGTTACAGCAGCATACTACACGTCAGTATTGGCTACACTGAGGAAGCACATTGCAAAGAAACGACCAGAGCTTTCTCGGACTGGGTGGTGACTTCATCATGACAATGCACGGCCTCACGTCACATGCAGTTCGCCCTCACACTACTGCTACAGCAGCATACTACACGTCAGTATTGGCTACACTGAGGAAGCACATTGCAAAGAAACGACCAGAGCTTTCTCGGACTGGGTGATGATTTCGTCATGATAATGTACGGCCTTACGTCACATGCAGTTCCCCCTTACACTACCGTTACAGCAGCATACTACATATCAGTATTGGTTACACTGAGGAAGCACATTACAAAGAAATGACCAGAGCTTTCTCAGACTGGGTGACGACTTCATCATGACAATGCACGACCTCACGTCACATGCAGTTCCCCCTCTCACTACTGTTACAGCAGCATACTACATATCAGTATTGGTTACACTGAGGAAGCACATTACAAAGAAATGACCAGAGCTTTCTCGGACTGGGTGACGACTTCATCATGGCAATCCACGGCCTCATGTCGTATGCAGTTCCCCCTCACACTACTGTTACAGCAGCATACTACATGTCAGTATTGGCTACACTGAGGAAGCACATTGCAAAGAAACGACCAGAGCTTTCTAAGACTGGGTGACGACTTCATCATGACAATACACGGCCTCACGTCACATGCAGTTCCCCCTCACTCTACTGTTACAGCAGCATACTACACGTCAGTATTGGCTACACTGAGGAAGCACATTGCAAAGAAACGACCAGAGCTTTCTCGGACTGGGTGGTGACTTCATCATGACAATACACGGCCTCATATCACATGCAGTTCCCCCTTACACTACTGTTACAGCAGCATACTACACGTCAGTATTGGCTACACTGAGGAAGCACATTGCAAAGAAACGACAAGAGCTTTCTCGGTCTGGGTGATGACTTCGTCATGACAATGCACGGCCTCTCGTCACATGCAGTTCGCCCTCACATTACTGTTACAGCAGCATACTACACGTCAGTATTGGCTAAACTGAGGAAGCACATTGCAAAGAAACGACAAGAGCTTATCGGACTGTGTGACGACTTCATCATGACAATGCACGGCCTCTCGTCACATGCAGTTCGCCCTCACACTACTGTTACAGCAGCATACTACACGTCAGTATTGGCTACACTGAGGAAGCACATTGCAAAGAAACGACCAGAGCTTTCTCGGACTGTGTGATGACTTCGTCATGACAATGCACGGCCTCACGTCACATGCAGTTCGCCCTCACACTACTGTTACAGCAGCATACTACACGTCAGTATTGGCTACACTGAGGAAGCACATTACAAAGAAACGACCAGAGCTTTCTCGGACTGGGTGACGACTTCATCATGACAATGCACGGCCTCACGTCACATGCAGTTCCCCCTCACACTACTGTTACAGCAGCATACTACACGTCAGTATTGGCTACACTGAGGAAGCACATTACAAAGAAACGACCAGAGCTTTCTCGGACTGGGTGACGACTTCATCATGACAATACACGGCCTCACGTCACATGCAGTTGCCCCTCACACTACTGTTGCAGCAGCATACTACACGTCAGTATTGGCTAAACTGAGAAAGCACATTGCAAAGAAACAACCAGAGCTTTCTCGAACTGGGTGACGACTTCATCATGACAATATACGACCTCACGTCACAAGCAGTTCCCTCTCACACTACTGTTACAGCAGCATACTACACGTCAGTATTGGCTACACTGAGGAAGCACATTGCAAAGAAACGACCAGAGCTTTCTCGGACTGGGTGGTGACTTCGTCATGATAATGTACGGCCTTACGTCACATGCAGTTCCCCCTTACACTACTGTTACAGCAGCATACTACACGTCAGTATTGGCTACACTGAGGAAGCACATTGCAAAGAAACGACCAGAGCTTTCTCGGACTGGGTGGTGACTTCATCATGACAATGCAGGCCTCACGTCACATGCAGTTCGCCCTCACACTACTGTTACAGCAGCATACTACACGTCAGTATTGGCTACACTGAGGAAGCACATTGCAAAGAAACGACCAGAGCATTCTCGGACTGGGTGATGATTTCGTAATGATAATGTACGGCCTTACGTCACATGCAGTTCCCCCTTACACTACCGTTACAGCAGCATACTACATATCAGTATTGGTTACACTGAGGAAGCCCATTACAAAGAAATGACCAGAGCTTTCTCAGACTGGGTGACGACTTCATCATGACAATGCACGACCTCACGTCACATGCAGTTCCCCCTCTCACTACTGTTACAGCAGCATACTACATATCAGTATTGGTTACACTGAGGAAGCACATTACAAAGAAATGACCAGAGCTTTCTCGGACTGGGTGACGACTTCATCATGGCAATCCACGGCCTCATGTCGTATGCAGTTCCCCCTCACACTACTGTTACAGCAGCATACTACATGTCAGTATTGGCTACACTGAGGAAGCACATTGCAAAGAAACGACCAGAGCTTTCTAAGACTGGGTGACGACTTCATCATGACAATACACGGCCTCACGTCACATGCAGTTCCCCCTCACACTACTGTTACAGCAGCATACTACACGTCAGTATTGGCTACACTGAGGAAGTACATTGCAAAGAAACGATCAGGGCTTTCTCGGACTGAGTGACGACTTCATCATGACAATGCACGGCCTCACGTCACATGCATTTTCCCCTCACACTACTGTTACAGCAGCATACTACACGTCAGTATTGGCTACACTGAGGAAGCACATTGCACAGAAACGACCAGAGCTTTCTCGGACTGGGTGGTGACTTCATCATGACAATACACGGCCTCATATCACATGCAGTTCCCCCTCACACTACTGTTACAGCAGCATACTACACGTCAGTATTGGCTACACTGAGGAAGCACATTGCAAAGAAACGACAATAGCTTTCTCGGACTGGGTGATGACTTCGTCATGACAATGCACGGCCTCTCGTCAGATGCAGTTCGCCCTCACACTACTGTTACAGCAGCATACTACACGTCAGTATTGGCTACACTGAGGAAGCACATTACAAAGAAACGACAAGAGCTTTCTCGGACTGGGTGATGACTTCGTCATGACAATGCAGGGCCTCTCGTCAGATGCAGTTCGCCCTCACACTACTGTTACAGCAGCATACTACACGTCAGTATTGGCTAAACTGAGGAAGCACATTGCAAAGAAACGACAAGAGCTTATCGGACTGTGTGACGACTTCATCATGACAATGCACGGCCTCTCGTCACATGCAGTTCGCCCTCACACTACTGTTACAGCAGCATACTACACGTCAGTATTGGCTACACTGAGGAAGCACATTGCAAAGAAACGACCAGAGCTTTCTCGGACTGTGTGATGACTTCGTCATGACAATGCACGGCCTCTCGTCACATGCAGTTCGCCCTCACACTACTGTTACAGCAGCATACTACACGTCAGTATTGGCTACACTGAGGAAGCACATTACAAAGAAACGACCAGAGCTTTCTCGGACTGGGTGACGACTTCATCATGACAATGCACGGCCTCACGTCACATGCAGTTCCCCCTCACACTACTGTTACAGCAGCATACTACACGTCAGTATTGGCTACACTGAGAAAGCACATTGCAAAGAAACAACCAGAGCTTTCTCGAACTGGGTGACGACTTCATCATGACAATATACGACCTCACGTCACATGCAGTTCCCCCTCACACTACTGTTACATCAGCATACTACACGTCAGTATTGGCTACACTGAGGAAGCACATTGCAAAGAAACGACCAGAACTTTCTCGGACTGGGTGACGACTTCATCATGAAAATGCACGACCTCACGTCACATGCAGTTCCCCCTCTCACTACTGTTACAGCAGCATACTACATATCAGTATTGGTAACACTGAGGAAACACATTACAAAGAAATGACCAGAACTTTCTCAGACTGGGTGACGACTTCATCATGACAATACACGGCCTCACGTCACATGCAGTTCCCCCTCACACTACTGTTACAGCAGCATACTACACGTCAGTATTGGCTACATTGAGGAAGCACATTGCAAAGAAACGACCAGAGCTGTCTCGGACTGGGTGGTGACTTCATCATGACAATGCACGGCCTCACGTCACATGCAGTTCCCCCTCACACTACTGTTACAGCAGCATACTACACGTCAGTATTGGCTACACTGAGGAAGCACATTGCAAAGAAACGACCAGAGCTTTCTCGGACTGGGTGGTGACTTCATCATGACAATGCACGGCCTCACGTCACATGCAGTTCCCCCTCACACTACTGTTACAGCAGCATACTACACGTCAGTATTGGCTACACTGAGGAAGCACATTGCAAAGAAACGACCAGAGCTTTCTCGGACTGGGTGGTGACTTCGTCATTATAATGTACGGCCTTACGTCACATGCAGTTCCCCCTTACACTACTGTTACAGCAGCATACTACACGTCAGTATTGGCTACACTGAGGAAGCACATTGCAAAGAAACGACCAGAGCTTTCTCGGACTGGGTGGTGACTTCATCATGACAATGCACGGCCTCACGTCACATGCAGTTCGCCCTCACACTACTGCTACAGCAGCATACTACACGTCAGTATTGGCTACACTGAGGAAGCACATTGCAAAGAAACGACCAGAGCTTTCTCGGACTGGGTGATGATTTCGTCATGATAATGTACGGCCTTACGTCACATGCAGTTCCCCCTTACACTACCGTTACAGCAGCATACTACATATCAGTATTGGTTACACTGAGGAAGCACATTACAAAGAAATGACCAGAGCTTTCTCAGACTGGGTGACGACTTCATCATGACAATGCACGACCTCACGTCACATGCAGTTCCCCCTCTTACTACTGTTACAGCAGCATACTACATATCAGTATTGGTTACACTGAGGAAGCACATTACAAAGAAATGACCAGAGCTTTCTCGGACTGGGTGACGACTTCATCATGGCAATCCACGGCCTCATGTCGTATGCAGTTCCCCCTCACACTACTGTTACAGCAGCATACTACATGTCAGTATTGGCTACACTGAGGAAGCACATTGCAAAGAAACGACCAGAGCTTTCTAAGACTGGGTGACGACTTCATCATGACAATACACGGCCTCACGTCACATGCAGTTCCCCCTCACACTACTGTTACAGCAGCATACTACACGTCAGTATTGGCTACACTGAGGAAGCACATTGCAAAGAAACGACCAGAGCTTTCTCGGACTGGGTGGTGACTTCATCATGACAATACACGGCCTCATATCAAATGCAGTTCCCCCTTACACTACTGTTACAGCAGCATACTACACGTCAGTATTGGCTACACTGAGGAAGCACATTGCAAAGAAACGACAAGAGCTTTCTCGGTCTGGGTGGTGACTTCGTCATGACAATGCACGGCCTCTCGTCACATGCAGTTCGCCCTCACATTACTATTACAGCAGCATACTACACGTCAGTATTGGCTAAACTGAGGAAGCACATTGCAAAGAAACGACAAGAGCTTATCGGACTGTGTGACGACTTCATCATGACAATGCACGGCTTCTCGTCACATGCAGTTCGCCCTCACACTACTGTTACAGCAGCATACTACACGTCAGTATTGGCTACACTGAGGAAGCACATTGCAAAGAAACGACCAGAGCTTTCTCGGACTGTGTGATGACTTCGTCATGACAATGCACGGCCTCACGTCACATGCAGTTCGCCCTCACACTACTGTTACAGCAGCATACTACACGTCAGTATTGGCTACACTGAGGAAGCACATTACAAAGAAACGACCAGAGCTTTCTCGGACTGGGTGACGACTTCATCATGACAATACACGGCCTCACGTCACATGCAGTTGCCCCTCACACTACTGTTGCAGCAGCATACTACACGTCAGTATTGGCTACACTGAGAAAGCACATTGCAAAGAGACAACCAGAGCTTTCTCGAACTGGGTGACGACTTCATCATGACAATATACGACCTCACGTCACATGCAGTTCCCTCTCACACTACTGTTACAGCAGCATACTACACGTCAGTATTGGCTACACTGAGGAAGCACATTGCAAAGAAACGACCAGAGCTTTCTCGGACTGGGTGGTGACTTCGTCATGATAATGTACGGCCTTACGTCACATGCAGTTCCCCCTTACACTACTGTTACAGCAGCATACTACAAGTCAGTATTGGCTACACTGAGGAAGCACATTGCAAAGAAACGACCAGAGCTTTCTCGGACTGGGTGGCGACATCATCATGACATGCACGACCTCACGTCGCATGCAGTTCCCCGTAACACTACTGTTACAGCAGCATACTATACGTCAGTATTGGCTACACTGAGGAAGCACATTGCAAAGAAACGACCAGAGCTTTCTCGGACTGGGTGACGACTTCATCATGAAAATGCACGACCTCACGTCACATGCAGTTCCCCCTCTCACTACTGTTACAGCAGCATACTACATATCAGTATTGGTAACACTGAGGAAACACATTACAAAGAAATGACCAGAACTTTCTCAGACTGGGTGACGACTTCATCATGACAATACACGGCCTCACGTCACATGCAGTTGCCCCTCACACTACTGTTACAGCAGCATACTACACGTCAGTATTGGCTACATTGAGGAAGCACATTGCAAAGAAACGACCAGAGCTTTCTCGGACTGGGTGGTGACTTCATCATGACAATGCACGGCCTCACGTCACATGCAGTTCCCCCTCACACTACTGTTACAGCAGCATACTACACGTCAGTATTGGCTACACTGAGGAAGCACATTGCAAAGAAACGACCAGAGCTTTCTCGGACTGGGTGGTGACTTCATCATGACAATGCACGGCCTCACGTCACATGCAGTTCCCCCTCACACTACTGTTACAGCAGCATACTACACGTCAGTATTGGCTACACTGAGGAAGCACATTGCAAAGAAACGACCAGAGCTTTCTCGGACTGGGTGGTGACTTCGTCATTATAATGTACGGCCTTACGTCACATGCAGTTCCCCCTTACACTACTGTTACAGCAGCATACTACACGTCAGTATTGGCTACACTGAGGAAGCACATTGCAAAGAAACGACCAGAGCTTTCTCGGACTGGGTGGTGACTTCATCATGACAATGCACGGCCTCACGTCACATGCAGTTCGCCCTCACACTACTGCTACAGCAGCATACTACACGTCAGTATTGGCTACACTGAGGAAGCACATTGCAAAGAAACGACCAGAGCTTTCTCGGACTGGGTGATGATTTCGTCATGATAATGTACGGCCTTACGTCACATGCAGTTCCCCCTTACACTACCGTTACAGCAGCATACTACATATCAGTATTGGTTACACTGAGGAAGCACATTACAAAGAAATGACCAGAGCTTTCTCAGACTGGGTGACGACTTCATCATGACAATGCACGACCTCACGTCACATGCAGTTCCCCCTCTCACTACTGTTACAGCAGCATACTACATATCAGTATTGGTTACACTGAGGAAGCACATTACAAAGAAATGACCAGAGCTTTCTCGGACTGGGTGACGACTTCATCATGGCAATCCACGGCCTCATGTCGTATGCAGTTCCCCCTCACACTACTGTTACAGCAGCATACTACATGTCAGTATTGGCTACACTGAGGAAGCACATTGCAAAGAAACGACCAGAGCTTTCTAAGACTGGGTGACGACTTCATCATGACAATACACGGCCTCACGTCACATGCAGTTCCCCCTCACTCTACTGTTACAGCAGCATACTACACGTCAGTATTGGCTACACTGAGGAAGCACATTGCAAAGAAACGACCAGAGCTTTCTCGGACTGGGTGGTGACTTCATCATGACAATACACGGCCTCATATCACATGCAGTTCCCCCTTACACTACTGTTACAGCAGCATACTACACGTCAGTATTGGCTACACTGAGGAAGCACATTGCAAAGAAACGACAAGAGCTTTCTCGGTCTGGGTGATGACTTCGTCATGACAATGCACGGCCTCTCGTCACATGCAGTTCGCCCTCACATTACTGTTACAGCAGCATACTACACGTCAGTATTGGCTAAACTGAGGAAGCACATTGCAAAGAAACGACAAGAGCTTATCGGACTGTGTGACGACTTCATCATGACAATGCACGGCCTCTCGTCACATGCAGTTCGCCCTCACACTACTGTTACAGCAGCATACTACACGTCAGTATTGGCTACACTGAGGAAGCACATTGCAAAGAAACGACCAGAGCTTTCTCGGACTGTGTGATGACTTCGTCATGACAATGCACGGCCTCACGTCACATGCAGTTCGCCCTCACACTACTGTTACAGCAGCATACTACACGTCAGTATTGGCTACACTGAGGAAGCACATTACAAAGAAACGACCAGAGCTTTCTCGGACTGGGTGACGACTTCATCATGACAATGCACGGCCTCACGTCACATGCAGTTCCCCCTCACACTACTGTTACAGCAGCATACTACACGTCAGTATTGGCTACACTGAGGAAGCACATTACAAAGAAACGACCAGAGCTTTCTCGGACTGGGTGACGACTTCATCATGACAATACACGGCCTCACGTCACATGCAGTTGCCCCTCACACTACTGTTGCAGCAGCATACTACACGTCAGTATTGGCTAAACTGAGAAAGCACATTGCAAAGAAACAACCAGAGCTTTCTCGAACTGGGTGACGACTTCATCATGACAATATACGACCTCACGTCACAAGCAGTTCCCTCTCACACTACTGTTACAGCAGCATACTACACGTCAGTATTGGCTACACTGAGGAAGCACATTGCAAAGAAACGACCAGAGCTTTCTCGGACTGGGTGGTGACTTCGTCATGATAATGTACGGCCTTACGTCACATGCAGTTCCCCCTTACACTACTGTTACAGCAGCATACTACACGTCAGTATTGGCTACACTGAGGAAGCACATTGCAAAGAAACGACCAGAGCTTTCTCGGACTGGGTGGTGACTTCATCATGACAATGCAGGCCTCACGTCACATGCAGTTCGCCCTCACACTACTGTTACAGCAGCATACTACACGTCAGTATTGGCTACACTGAGGAAGCACATTGCAAAGAAACGACCAGAGCATTCTCGGACTGGGTGATGATTTCGTAATGATAATGTACGGCCTTACGTCACATGCAGTTCCCCCTTACACTACCGTTACAGCAGCATACTACATATCAGTATTGGTTACACTGAGGAAGCCCATTACAAAGAAATGACCAGAGCTTTCTCAGACTGGGTGACGACTTCATCATGACAATGCACGACCTCACGTCACATGCAGTTCCCCCTCTCACTACTGTTACAGCAGCATACTACATATCAGTATTGGTTACACTGAGGAAGCACATTACAAAGAAATGACCAGAGCTTTCTCGGACTGGGTGACGACTTCATCATGGCAATCCACGGCCTCATGTCGTATGCAGTTCCCCCTCACACTACTGTTACAGCAGCATACTACATGTCAGTATTGGCTACACTGAGGAAGCACATTGCAAAGAAACGACCAGAGCTTTCTAAGACTGGGTGACGACTTCATCATGACAATACACGGCCTCACGTCACATGCAGTTCCCCCTCACACTACTGTTACAGCAGCATACTACACGTCAGTATTGGCTACACTGAGGAAGTACATTGCAAAGAAACGATCAGGGCTTTCTCGGACTGAGTGACGACTTCATCATGACAATGCACGGCCTCACGTCACATGCATTTTCCCCTCACACTACTGTTACAGCAGCATACTACACGTCAGTATTGGCTACACTGAGGAAGCACATTGCACAGAAACGACCAGAGCTTTCTCGGACTGGGTGGTGACTTCATCATGACAATACACGGCCTCATATCACATGCAGTTCCCCCTCACACTACTGTTACAGCAGCATACTACACGTCAGTATTGGCTACACTGAGGAAGCACATTGCAAAGAAACGACAATAGCTTTCTCGGACTGGGTGATGACTTCGTCATGACAATGCACGGCCTCTCGTCAGATGCAGTTCGCCCTCACACTACTGTTACAGCAGCATACTACACGTCAGTATTGGCTACACTGAGGAAGCACATTACAAAGAAACGACAAGAGCTTTCTCGGACTGGGTGATGACTTCGTCATGACAATGCAGGGCCTCTCGTCAGATGCAGTTCGCCCTCACACTACTGTTACAGCAGCATACTACACGTCAGTATTGGCTAAACTGAGGAAGCACATTGCAAAGAAACGACAAGAGCTTATCGGACTGTGTGACGACTTCATCATGACAATGCACGGCCTCTCGTCACATGCAGTTCGCCCTCACACTACTGTTACAGCAGCATACTACACGTCAGTATTGGCTACACTGAGGAAGCACATTGCAAAGAAACGACCAGAGCTTTCTCGGACTGTGTGATGACTTCGTCATGACAATGCACGGCCTCTCGTCACATGCAGTTCGCCCTCACACTACTGTTACAGCAGCATACTACACGTCAGTATTGGCTACACTGAGGAAGCACATTACAAAGAAACGACCAGAGCTTTCTCGGACTGGGTGACGACTTCATCATGACAATGCACGGCCTCACGTCACATGCAGTTCCCCCTCACACTACTGTTACAGCAGCATACTACACGTCAGTATTGGCTACACTGAGAAAGCACATTGCAAAGAAACAACCAGAGCTTTCTCGAACTGGGTGACGACTTCATCATGACAATATACGACCTCACGTCACATGCAGTTCCCCCTCACACTACTGTTACATCAGCATACTACACGTCAGTATTGGCTACACTGAGGAAGCACATTGCAAAGAAACGACCAGAACTTTCTCGGACTGGGTGACGACTTCATCATGAAAATGCACGACCTCACGTCACATGCAGTTCCCCCTCTCACTACTGTTACAGCAGCATACTACATATCAGTATTGGTAACACTGAGGAAACACATTACAAAGAAATGACCAGAACTTTCTCAGACTGGGTGACGACTTCATCATGACAATACACGGCCTCACGTCACATGCAGTTCCCCCTCACACTACTGTTACAGCAGCATACTACACGTCAGTATTGGCTACATTGAGGAAGCACATTGCAAAGAAACGACCAGAGCTGTCTCGGACTGGGTGGTGACTTCATCATGACAATGCACGGCCTCACGTCACATGCAGTTCCCCCTCACACTACTGTTACAGCAGCATACTACACGTCAGTATTGGCTACACTGAGGAAGCACATTGCAAAGAAACGACCAGAGCTTTCTCGGACTGGGTGGTGACTTCATCATGACAATGCACGGCCTCACGTCACATGCAGTTCCCCCTCACACTACTGTTACAGCAGCATACTACACGTCAGTATTGGCTACACTGAGGAAGCACATTGCAAAGAAACGACCAGAGCTTTCTCGGACTGGGTGGTGACTTCGTCATTATAATGTACGGCCTTACGTCACATGCAGTTCCCCCTTACACTACTGTTACAGCAGCATACTACACGTCAGTATTGGCTACACTGAGGAAGCACATTGCAAAGAAACGACCAGAGCTTTCTCGGACTGGGTGGTGACTTCATCATGACAATGCACGGCCTCACGTCACATGCAGTTCGCCCTCACACTACTGCTACAGCAGCATACTACACGTCAGTATTGGCTACACTGAGGAAGCACATTGCAAAGAAACGACCAGAGCTTTCTCGGACTGGGTGATGATTTCGTCATGATAATGTACGGCCTTACGTCACATGCAGTTCCCCCTTACACTACCGTTACAGCAGCATACTACATATCAGTATTGGTTACACTGAGGAAGCACATTACAAAGAAATGACCAGAGCTTTCTCAGACTGGGTGACGACTTCATCATGACAATGCACGACCTCACGTCACATGCAGTTCCCCCTCTTACTACTGTTACAGCAGCATACTACATATCAGTATTGGTTACACTGAGGAAGCACATTACAAAGAAATGACCAGAGCTTTCTCGGACTGGGTGACGACTTCATCATGGCAATCCACGGCCTCATGTCGTATGCAGTTCCCCCTCACACTACTGTTACAGCAGCATACTACATGTCAGTATTGGCTACACTGAGGAAGCACATTGCAAAGAAACGACCAGAGCTTTCTAAGACTGGGTGACGACTTCATCATGACAATACACGGCCTCACGTCACATGCAGTTCCCCCTCACACTACTGTTACAGCAGCATACTACACGTCAGTATTGGCTACACTGAGGAAGCACATTGCAAAGAAACGACCAGAGCTTTCTCGGACTGGGTGGTGACTTCATCATGACAATACACGGCCTCATATCAAATGCAGTTCCCCCTTACACTACTGTTACAGCAGCATACTACACGTCAGTATTGGCTACACTGAGGAAGCACATTGCAAAGAAACGACAAGAGCTTTCTCGGTCTGGGTGGTGACTTCGTCATGACAATGCACGGCCTCTCGTCACATGCAGTTCGCCCTCACATTACTATTACAGCAGCATACTACACGTCAGTATTGGCTAAACTGAGGAAGCACATTGCAAAGAAACGACAAGAGCTTATCGGACTGTGTGACGACTTCATCATGACAATGCACGGCCTCTCGTCACATGCAGTTCGCCCTCACACTACTGTTACAGCAGCATACTACACGTCAGTATTGGCTACACTGAGGAAGCACATTGCAAAGAAACGACCAGAGCTTTCTCGGACTGTGTGATGACTTCGTCATGACAATGCACGGCCTCACGTCACATGCAGTTCGCCCTCACACTACTGTTACAGCAGCATACTACACGTCAGTATTGGCTACACTGAGGAAGCACATTACAAAGAAACGACCAGAGCTTTCTCGGACTGGGTGACGACTTCATCATGACAATACACGGCCTCACGTCACATGCAGTTGCCCCTCACACTACTGTTGCAGCAGCATACTACACGTCAGTATTGGCTACACTGAGAAAGCACATTGCAAAGAGACAACCAGAGCTTTCTCGAACTGGGTGACGACTTCATCATGACAATATACGACCTCACGTCACATGCAGTTCCCTCTCACACTACTGTTACAGCAGCATACTACACGTCAGTATTGGCTACACTGAGGAAGCACATTGCAAAGAAACGACCAGAGCTTTCTCGGACTGGGTGGTGACTTCGTCATGATAATGTACGGCCTTACGTCACATGCAGTTCCCCCTTACACTACTGTTACAGCAGCATACTACACGTCAGTATTGGCTACACTGAGGAAGCACATTGCAAAGAAACGACCAGAGCTTTCTCGGACTGGGTGGTGACTTCATCATGACAATGCAGGCCTCACGTCACATGCAGTTCGCCCTCACACTACTGTTACAGCAGCATACTACACGTCAGTATTGGCTACACTGAGGAAGCACATTGCAAAGAAACGACCAGAGCTTTCTCGGACTGGGTGGTGACTTCGTCATGATAATGTACGGCCTTACGTCACATGCAGTTCCCCCTTACACTACTGTTACAGCAGCATACTACACGTCAGTATTGGCTACACTGAGGAAGCACATTGCAAAGAAACGACCAGAGCTTTCTCGGACTGGGTGGTGACTTCATCATGACAATGCAGGCCTCACGTCACATGCAGTTCGCCCTCACACTACTGTTACAGCAGCATACTACACGTCAGTATTGGCTACACTGAGGAAGCACATTGCAAAGAAACGACCAGAGCTTTCTCGGACTGGGTGATGATTTCGTAATGATAATGTACGGCCTTACGTCACATGCAGTTCCCCCTTACACTACCGTTACAGCAGCATACTACATATCAGTATTGGTTACACTGAGGAAGCACATTACAAAGAAATGACCAGAGCTTTCTCAGACTGGGTGACGACTTCATCATGACAATGCACGACCTCACGTCACATGCAGTTCCCCCTCTCACTACTGTTACAGCAGCATACTACATATCAGTATTGGTTACACTGAGGAAGCACATTACAAAGAAATGACCAGAGCTTTCTCGGACTGGGTGACGACTTCATCATGGCAATCCACGGCCTCATGTCGTATGCAGTTCCCCCTCACACTACTGTTACAGCAGCATACTACATGTCAGTATTGGCTACACTGAGGAAGCACATTGCAAAGAAACGACCAGAGCTTTCTAAGACTGGGTGACGACTTCATCATGACAATACACGGCCTCACGTCACATGCAGTTCCCCCTCACACTACTGTTACAGCAGCATACTACACGTCAGTATTGGCTACACTGAGGAAGTACATTGCAAAGAAACGATCAGGGCTTTCTCGGACTGAGTGACGACTTCATCATGACAATGCACGGCCTCACGTCACATGCATTTTCCCCTCACACTACTGTTACAGCAGCATACTACACGTCAGTATTGGCTACACTGAGGAAGCACATTGCACAGAAACGACCAGAGCTTTCTCGGACTGGGTGGTGACTTCATCATGACAATACACGGCCTCATATCACATGCAGTTCCCCCTCACACTACTGTTACAGCAGCATACTACACGTCAGTATTGGCTACACTGAGGAAGCACATTGCAAAGAAACGACAATAGCTTTCTCGGACTGGGTGATGACTTCGTCATGACAATGCACGGCCTCTCGTCAGATGCAGTTCGCCCTCACACTACTGTTACAGCAGCATACTACACGTCAGTATTGGCTACACTGAGGAAGCACATTACAAAGTAACGACAAGAGCTTTCTCGGACTGGGTGATGACTTCGTCATGACAATGCAGGGCCTCTCGTCAGATGCAGTTCGCCCTCACACTACTGTTACAACAGCATACTACACGTCAGTATTGGCTAAACTGAGGAAGCACATTGCAAAGAAACGACAAGAGCTTATCGGACTGTGTGACGACTTCATCATGACAATGCACGGCCTCTCGTCACATGCTGTTCGCCCTCACACTACTGTTACAGCAGCATACTACACGTCAGTATTGGCTACACTGAGGAAGCACATTGCAAAGAAACGACCAGAGCTTTCTCGGACTGTGTGATGACTTCGTCATGACAATGCACGGCCTCACGTCACATGCAGTTCGCCCTCACACTACTGTTACAGCAGCATACTACACGTCAGTATTGGCTACACTGAGGAAGCACATTACAAAGAAACGACCAGAGCTTTCTCGGACTGGGTGACGACTTCATCATGACAATGCACGGCCTCACGTCACATGCAGTTCCCCCTCACACTACTGTTACAGCAGCATACTACACGTCAGTATTGGCTACACTGAGAAAGCACATTGCAAAGAAACAACCAGAGCTTTCTCGAACTGGGTGACGACTTCATCATGACAATATACGACCTCACGTCACATGCAGTTCCCCCTCACACTACTGTTACATCAGCATACTACACGTCAGTATTGGCTACACTGAGGAAGCACATTACAAAGAAACGACCAGAGCTTTCTCGGACTGGGTTACGACTTCATCATGAAAATGCATGGCCTCACGTCGCAGTTTTTGGCTCGATTCAACATTTCCTGCGTACCACATCCACTTTATAGCCCCGCTCTTGCAACTTGTAAGCTTTTTTTATTCTCATCATTAAAGGTAAAGCTTAGGGGTATTCGATATGAGAACTCTGAGAAAGTGCTCAAGAAAAGTGAGGCGATTCTCAAGGAGTTGACAAAGAATTGTCTGCAGCCCGTGTTCCAGCCTGACAGAGACGCTATAAAAAGTACATTGAAGAAGGCGACTACTTGAAAAAGGTCATGTAAATATTGAATTGCAGTAATAAACATCTGTGTTAAGGGTTCAAGCACCTGTCTAGTCGAGTACATTTTCTGCAAACTCTAAAAATACTTTAACTTAAAACTTATGACTTCTGTATGATTAGGTCTAGGATACAATGGGAGGATGTGACCGGCGAGTAGCCCAGATAGCTCAGCCGGTAGAGCATTAGGCCTTTAAGCTAGGGGTCCTGGATACGAGTCCCTGTCGTGGTGGATACATTTTCTGCAATATGTAAAAATATTTTAAGTTGAAAATTATGACATTTCTATGAGTAGCTCTATATTACTATTGGGAGATTTATTAATTGTGTAGCCCAAATAGCTCAGTCGGTAGAGCATTAGGCTTTTAACCTAACGTTCAGGGTTCGAGTCCCTTTCTGGGTGAGAAAAATTATAATTATATTTTCTACAATGTGTAATTGAGTGAAACATTTCACAGTTATATCATTATATCTATGATACTACTTGTAGGATGTAGCCAACCAGTAGCCCAGATAGCTCAGTGGGTATAGCATTCGGCTTTTAACCTAAGGGTCCAGGGTTCGAGTCCCTGTCTGGGTGGATAAATTTATAATTACAATTTTTAATTAAGTTAAACATTTGACTGTTGTATGACTAGCTCTATAATACTACTTTTGAGATGTAGTCGATCAGCAGACAGATAGCTCAGTCGGTAGAGCATTAGGCTTTTAACCTAAGGGTACAGGGTTCGAGTCCCTGTCTGTGCGAGAAAATTTATATTTTCTACAATCTTTAATAAAGTTTAAAATTTGACAGTTGTATCAGTAGATCTAGGATACTACTTGTAGGATGTAGCATATCAGTAGCCCAGATAGCTCAGTCCGTAGAGTAGTAGGCTTTTAACCTAAGAGTCTAGGGTTCGAGTCCCTGTCTGGGCGAGAAAATTTATATTTTTAATTAAGTTTAAATTTGACTGTTGTATCAGTTGATCTAGGATACCACTTGTAGGATGCAGCCGACCAGTAGCCAGATAGATCAGGCGGTAGAGCATTAGGGTTTTAACCTAAGGTTCTAGGGTTCGAGTCCCTGTCTGGGTGAAAAAATTTATAGTTTTAATTAAGTTTAAATTTGACTGCTGTATCAGTAGATCTAGGATACTACTTGTAGGATGTAGCCTATCTGTAGCCCAGATAGCTCAGTCGGTATAGCATTAGGCTTTTAACCTAAGGGTCCAGGGTTCGAGTCCATGTCTGGGCAAGAAAATTTATATTTTCTACAATTTTTAATTAAGTTTAAAATTTGACAGTTGTATCAGTAGATCTAGGATACTACTTGTAGGATGTAGCCAACCAGTAGCCCAGATAGCTCAGTCGGTAGAGCATTAGGCTTTTAACCTAAGGGCCCAGGGTTCGAGTCCCTGTCTGGGCGAGTAAGTTTATATTTTCTACAATCTTTAATTAAGTTTAAAATTTGACAGTTGTATCAGTAGATCTAGGACACTACTTGTAGGATGTGGCCAACCAGTAGCCCAGATAGCTCAGTCGTTAGAGCATTAGGCTTTTAACCTAAGGGTCCAGGGTTCGAGTCCCTGTCTGGGCGAGTAAGTTTATATTTTCTACAATCTTTAATTAAGTTTAAAATTTGACAGTTGTATCAGTAGATCTATGATACTACTTGTAGGATGTAGCCAACCAGTAGCCCAGATAGCTCAGTCGGTAGAGCATTAGGCTTTTTAACCTAAGGGTTCAGGGTTCGAGTCCCTGTCTGGGCGAGTAAGTTTATATTTTCTACAATCTTTAATTAAGTTTAAAATTTGACAGTTGTATCAGTAGATCTAGGATACTACTTGTACGATGTAGCCAACCAGTAGCCTACATAGCTCAGTCGGTAGAGCGTTAGGCTTTTAACCTAAGGGTCCAGGGTTCGAGTCCCTGTTTGGGCGAGTAAGTTTATATTTTCTACAATCTTTAATTAAGTTTAAAATTTGACAGTTGTATCAGTAGATCTATGATACTAATTTTAGGATGTAGCCAACCAGTAGCCCAGATAGCTCAGTCGGTAGAGCATTAGGCTTTTTAACCTAAGGGTCCAGGGTTCGAGTCCCTGTCTGGGCGAGTAGCTTTATATTTTGTACAATCTTTAATTAAGTTTAAAATTTGACGGTTGTATGAGTAGATCTATGATACTACTTGTAGGATGTAGCTGATCATCAGCCCAGATAGCCCAGTCGGTAGAGCATTAGGCTTTTAACCTAAGGGTCCAGGGTTCGAGTCCCTGTCTGAGCGAGTAATTTATATTTTTAATTAAGTTTAAAATTTGACAGTTGTATCAGTAGATCTAGGATACTACTTGTAGGATGTAGCCAACCAGTCGCCCAGATAGCCCAGTCGGTAGAGCATTAGGCTTTTAACCTAAGGGTCCAGGGTTCGAGTCCCTGTCTGGGCGAGTAGCTTTATATTTTGTACAATCTTTAATTAAGTTTAAAATTTGACAGTTGTATGAGTAGATCTATGATACTACTTGTAGGATGTAGCCTATCGGCAGCACAGATAGCTCAGTCGGTAGAGCATTAGGCTTTTTAACCTAAGGGTCCAGGGTTCGAGTCCCTGTCTGGGCGAGTACCTTTATATTTTGTACAATCTTTAATTAAGTTTAAAATTTGACAGTTGTATCAGTAGTTCTAGGATACTACTTGTAGGATGTAGCTTATCAGTAGCCCAGATAGCTCAATCGTTAGAGCATTGGGCCTTTGAAACTAAGGGTCCAGGGTTCGAGTCCCTGTCTGGGCGAGTAAGTTTATATTTTCTACAATCTTTAATTAAGTTTAAAATTTGACAGTTGTATCAGTAGATCTATGATACTACTTGTAGGATGTAGCCAACCAGTAGCCCAGATAGCTCAGTCGGTAGAGCATTAGGCTTTTTAACCTAAGGGTCCAGGGTTCGAGTCCCTGTCTGGGCGAGTAAGTTTATATTTTCTACAATCTTTAATTAAGTTTAAAATTTGACAGTTGTATCAGTAGATCTAGGATACTACTTGTAGGATGTAGCCAACCAGTAGCCCACATAGCTCAGTCGGTAGAGCGTTAGGCTTTTAACCTAAGGGCCAAGGGTTCGAGTCCCTGTTTGGGCGAGTAAGTTTATATTTTCTACAATCTTTGATTAAGTTTAAAATTTGACAGTTGTATCAGTAGATCTATGATACTAATTGTAGGATGTAGCCAACCAGTAGCCCAGATAGCTCAGTCGGTAGAGCATTAGGCTTTTTAACCTAAGGGTCCAGGGTTCGAGTCCCTGTCTGGGCGAGTAGCTTTATATTTTGTACAATCTTTAATTAAGTTTAAAATTTGACGGTTGTATGAGTAGATCTATGATACTACTTGTAGGATGTAGCTGATCATCAGCCTAGATAGCCCAGTCGGTAGAGCATTAGGGTTTTAACCTAAGGGTCCAGTGTTCGAGTCCCTGTCTGAGCGAGTAATTTATATTTTTAATTAAGTTTAAAATTTGACAGTTGTATCAGTAGATCTAGGATACTACTTGTAGGATGTAGCCAACCAGTCGCCCAGATAGCCCAGTCGGTAGAGCATTAGGCTTTTAACCTAAGGGTCCAGGGTTCGAGTCCCTGTCTGGGCGAGTAGCTTTATATTTTGTACAATCTTTAATTAAGTTTAAAATTTGACAGTTGTATCAGTAGATCTATGATACTACTTGTAGGATGTAGCCAACCAGTAGCCCAGATAGCTCAGTCGGTAGAGCATTAGGCTTTTTAACCTAAGGGTCCAGGGTTCGAGTCCCTGTCTGGGCGAGTAAGTTTATATTTTCTACAATCTTTAATTAAGTTTAAAATTTGACAGTTGTATCAGTAGATCTAGGATACTACTTGTACGATGTAGTCAACCAGTAGCCCAGATATCTCAGTCGGTAGAGCATTAGGCTTTTAACCTAAGGGTCCAGGGTTCGAGTCCCTGTTTGGGCGAGTAAGTTTATATTTTCTACAATCTTTAATTAAGTTTAAAATTTGACCGTTGTATCAGTAGATCTATGATACTAATTGTAGGATTTAGCCAACCAGTAGCCCAGATAGCTCAGTCGGTAGAGCATTAGGCTTTTTAACCTAAGGGTCCAGGGTTCGAGTCCCTGTCTGGGCGAGTAGCTTTATATTTTGTACAATCTTTAATTAAGTTTAAAATTTGACGGTTGTATGAGTAGATCTATGATACTACTTGTAGGATGTAGCTGATCATCAGCCCAGATAGCCCAGTCGGTAGAGCATTAGGCTTTTAACCTAAGGGTCCAGGGTTCGAGTCCCTGTCTGAGCGAGTAATTTATATTTTTAATTAAGTTTAAAATTTGACAGTTGTATCAGTAGATCTAGGATACTACTTGTAGGATGTAGCCAACCAGTCGCCCAGATAGCCCAGTCGGTAGAGCATTAGGCTTTTAACCTAAGGGTCCAGGGTTCGAGTCCCTGTCTGGGCGAGTAGCTTTATATTTTGTACAATCTTTAATTAAGTTTAAAATTTGACAGTTGTATGAGTAGATCTATGATACTACTTGTAGGATGTAGCCTATCGGCAGCCCAGATAGCTCAGTCGGTAGAGCATTAGGCTTTTAACCTAAGGGTCCAGGGTTCGAATCCCTGTCTGGGCGAGTACCTTTATATTTTGTACAATCTTTAATTAAGTTTAAAATTTGACAGTTGTATCAGTAGTTCTAGGATACTACTTGTAGGATGTAGCTTATCAGTAGCCCAGATAGCTCAATCGTTAGAGCATTGGGCCTTTGAAACTAAGGGTCCACAGTTCGAGTCCATGTCTGGGCGAGAAAATTTATAATTATATTTTTACAATCTTTAATTAAGTTAAAATTTTTAAGATAATTGTTGTATAATATAGCCGGCGGGTAGCCCTGGTACCTCAGTCGGTAGAGCATTAGGCTATAAACCTAGAGGTCATGGGTTTGTGTTTCTTCTCTGGGCGAGTGCATTTTCTGCAAACTATAATAGAACTTTAAGTTAAATTTATGGCTTCTGTATGAGAAGATATATGATACTATCGAGAGGATATACTTGACTTGTAGCCCAGATAGCTCAGTCGGTAAAACATTAGTCTTTTAATCTAAGGGTCCAGGGTTCGAATCCCTGTCTGGGCGAGTACCTTTATATTTTGTACAATCTTTAATTAAGTTTAAAATTTGACAGTTGTATCAGTAGTTCTAGGATACTACTTGTATTATGTAGCTTATCAGTAGCCCAGATAGCTCAATCGTTAGAGCATTGGGCCTTTGAAACTAAGGGTCCACAGTTCGAGTCCATGTCTGGGCGAGAAAATTTATAATTATATTTTTACAATCTTTAATTAAGTTAAAATTTTTAAGATACTTGTTGTATAATATAGCCGGCGGGTAGCCCTGGTACCTCAGTCGGTAGAGCATTAGGCTATAAACCTAGAGGTCATGGGTTTGTGTTTCTTCTCTGGGCGAGTGCATTTTCTGCAAACTATAATAGAACTTTAAGTTAAATTTATGGCTTCTGTATGAGAAGATATATGATACTATCGAGAGGATATACTTGACTTAGCCCAGATAGCTCAGTCGGTAAAACATTAGTCTTTTAATCTAAGGGTCCAGGGTTCGAGTCCCTTTCTGTGCGAGAAGGTTTATATTTTCTAAATCTTTAATTAAGTTAAAATTTGACAGTTGTATAAGTAGGCCTATTATACCACATGCAGGATGCAGACGATCAGCAGCCCATACAGCTCAGTTGGTAGAGCATTAGACTTTTAACCTAAGAGTCCAGTGTTCGAGTCTCTGTCTGGGTCAGACGGTTTGTAATTACATTTTCTAAAAGATCTAATTAAGTTAAAAGTTTGAAACTTTTATGAGTAGCTCTATGAAACATACTTGCAGTATGTACCGAATAAGTAGCCCCGATAGCTCAGTCAGTAGAGCATTAGGCTTTTAATCTAAGGGTCCAGGGTTCAAGTCCCTGTCTGGGTTAGTGCATCTATAATTATATTTAGTATAATCTGTAATTAAGTTAAAAATTTGACAGTTGTATGAGTAGACATATAATACTACTAGTAGGACGTAGCAGATCAGTGGGTCATATAGCTCAGTCGGTAGAGAATTGGGCCTTTTAGCCTATGAGTCCAGGCTTGGAGACCCTGTCTTGGCTAGTACGTTTATAATTATATTTTCTGTAATTAAGTTAAAAATTTGAGAGTTTTATAAGTAGTTCCATGATTTTACTTGTAGGCTCTATCTGATAAGAGTCGGTAGAGTAGGCTTTTACCCCAAGGTTCCAGGTTTCGAATCCATGTCTGGGAGAGAAAATTTATAATTATGTGTTACACAATTTGTAATTAAGTTAAAAATTTGACAGTTGTATGAGCAGATCTCTTACACTAATTGTAGGATGTACTGGATCAGTAGCCCAGATAGCTCAGTCGGTAGAGCATTAGTCTTTTAACCTAAGGGTCCAGGGTTCGAGTCCCTGTTTGGACGAGCATATTTATAATTATATTTTTTACAATTTTAATTAAGTTAAAGATTTGACATTTGTATGACTAGATCTATGATACCACTTGTAGGACGTAACCGATCAGAAGCCCAGATAGCTCAGTCAGTAGAGCATTAGCCTTTTTAACGTAAGGATCCAGGGTTCGAGTCCCTGTCTGGGCAAGTAATTTTACGACATTTTGTACAATCTGTAATTAAGTTAAAAATTTGACAGTTGTATGAGTAGACCTATGATACTACTTGTAGGACGTACCAGATCAGTAGACCATATAGCTCAGTCCGTGGAAAATTAGGATGTTAACCTGAAGGTCCAGGGTTTGAGTCCCTGTCTGTGCGAGTAAATTTATATTCCTATTTTCTACAAACTGGATTTATATAAAGTTAAGAATTTGATTTTTGTGCGAGTGGACCTATAACGCTCACCAGCAGTACATAGCAGCCAAGTAGTCCAGGCACCTCAGTCGCTTGAGCAGTAGGCTTTTTGGGCTAAAGGTCCTGGGTTCTGTTCTCTCTCTAGGGGAGTAAACTGTCTGCAAATGTAACAACAGTTTAAATTAATTATTTTTGTATGAGTAGAGCTATGATACTAGTGGGAAGATATAGTCGTTGAGTAGCACAGATGCCTCAGTCGTTAGAGCATCAAGCTTTTAGCCTAGAGGTCATAGATTCGTGTCCTTCTCTGGGCGAGTACATTTTCTGCAAACTATAATAGAATTTTAAGTCAAAAGTTATGGCTTCTGTATGAATAGATCTATGATACTATCGAGAGGATATACTTCTGCTGTAGCCCAGATAGCTCAGTCGGTAGAGCATTAGTCTTTTTAACGTAAGGGTCCAGGGTTCGAGTCCCTGTCTGGGCGAGAAAATTTATAATAATACTTTTTACGATTTTTAATTAAGTTAAACGTTTGACATTTGTATGACTAGATATATGATACTACTTGTAGGATGCAGCCGGTCAGCAGCCCAGGTAGCTCAGTCGGTAGAGCATTAGGCTTTTAACCTAAGGGTCCAGGGTTCGAGTCCCTGTCTGGGCGAGAAAATTTATAATTTCTCTTTTTACAATACTTAGTTAAGTTAAAAATTTGACAGTTGTATGAGTTGATCAATGATACTACTTGTAGGATGCAGCCTATCATCAGCCCAGATAGCTCAGTCGGTAGAGCATTAGGCTTTTAACCTAAGGGTCCAGGGTTCGAGTCCCTGTCTGGGCGAGAAAATTTATAATGATACTTTTTACGACTTTTAATTAAGTTAAACGTTTGACATTTGTATGACTAGATCTATGATACTACTTGTAGGACGCAGCCTATCATCAGCCCAGATAGCTCAGTCGGTAGAGCATTAGGCTTTTAACCTAAGGGTCCAGGGTTCGAGTCCCTGTCTGGGCGAGAAAATTTATAATTATACTTTTTACGACTTTTAATTAAGTTAAACGTTTGACATTTGTATGACTAGATCTATGATACTACTTGTAGGACGCAGCCTATCATCAGCCCAGATAGCTCAGTCGGTAGAGCATTAGGCTTTTAACCTAAGGGTCCAGGGTTCAAGTCCCTGTCTGGGCGAGAAAATTTATAATTATACTTTTTACGACTTTTAATTAAGTCAAACGTTTGACATTTGTATGACTAGATCTATGATACTACTTGTAGGACGCAGCCTATCATCAGCCCAGATAGCTCAGTCGGTAGAGCATTAGGCTTTTAACCTAAGGGTCCAGGGTTCAAGTCCCTGTCTGGGCGAGAAAATTTATAATTATACTTTTTACGACTTTTAATTAAGTTAAACGTTTGACATTTGTAGGACGCAGCCTATCATCAGCCCAGATAGCTCAGTCGGTAGAGCATTAGGCTTTTAACCTAAGGGTCCAGGGTTCAAGTCCCTGTCTGGGCGAGAAAATTTATAATTATACTTTTTACGACTTTTAATTAAGTCAAACGTTTGACATTTGTATGACTAGATCTATGATACTACTTGTAGGACGCAGCCTATCATCAGCCCAGATAGCTCAGTCGGTAGAGCATTAGGCTTTTAACCTAAGGGTCCAGGGTTCAAGTCCCTGTCTGGGCGAGAAAATTTATAATTATACTTTTTACGACTTTTAATTAAGTCAAACGTTTGACATTTGTATGACTAGATCTATGATACTACTTGTAGGACGCAGCCTATCATCAGCCCAGATAGCTCAGTCGGTAGAGAATTAGGCTTTTAACCTAAGGGTCCAGGGTTCAAGTCCCTGTCTGGGCGAGAAAATTTATAATTATACTTTTTACGACTTTTAATTAAGTTAAACGTTTGACATTTGTAGGACGCAGCCTATCATCAGCCCAGATAGCTCAGTCGGTAGAGCATTAGGCTTTTAACCTAAGGGTCCAGGGTTCAAGTCCCTGTCTGGGCGAGAAAATTTATAATTATACTTTTTACGACTTTTAATTAAGTTAAACGTTTGACATTTGTATGACTAGATCTATGATACTACTTGTAGGACGCAGCCTATCATCAGCCCAGATAGCTCAGTCGGTAGAGCATTAGGCTTTTTAACCTAAGGGTCCAGGGTTCAAGTCCCTGTCTGGGCGAGAAAATTTATAATTATACTTTTTACGACTTTTAATTAAGTCAAACGTTTGACATTTGTATGACTAGATCTATGATACTACTTGTAGGACGCAGCCTATCATCAGCCCAGATAGCTCAGTCGGTAGAGCATTAGGCTTTTAACCTAAGGGTCCAGGGTTCAAGTCCCTGTCTGGGCGAGAAAATTTATAATTATACTTTTTACGACTTTTAATTAAGTTAAACGTTTGACATTTGTATGACTAGATCTATGATACTACTTGTAGGACGCAGCCTATCATCAGCCCAGATAGCTCAGTCGGTAGAGCATTAGGCTTTTAACCTAAGGGTCCAGGGTTCAAGTCCCTGTCTGGGCGAGAAAATTTATAATTATACTTTTTACGACTTTTAATTAAGTTAAACGTTTGACATTTGTATGACTAGATCTATGATACTACTTGTAGGACGCAGCCTATCATCAGCCCAGATAGCTCAGTCGGTAGAGCATTAGGCTTTTAACCTAAGGGTCCAGGGTTCGAGTCCCTGTCTGGGCGAATAAACTTATAATTAATTGTTTTACAATCTTTAATTAACTTAAACATTTGACAGCTTTATGAGTAGATGTATGATACTACTTGTAGTAGGTAGCCAGCCAGCAGTCCAGATAGCTCAGTCGGTAGAGCATTAGGCTTTTAACCTAAAGGTCCAGGTTTCGAGTCCCTGTCTGGGCGAGTAAGTTTGTAATTACATTTTTTAAAAGATGTAATTAAGTTAAAAATTTGAAACTTTTAAGAGTAGCTCTATGAAACTACTTGTAGGATGTAGCACATAAGTAGCCCAGATAGCTCAGTCAGTAGAGCGTTAGGCTTTTAACCTAAGGGTCCGGGGTTTAAATCCCTCTCTGCGCAAGTGCATTTTCTGCACTCTGTAGCAGTATTTTATGTTAGAAATTATGACATCTGTATAAGTAGATCATTGATTCTACTGGGAGGATACAGCAGGCTAGTAGCCCAGATAGCTTAGTCTGTATAGCATTTAGGCTTTTAACCTAAGGGTCCAGGGTTCGTGTCCCTGTCTGGGCGAATAAATTTTCTGCAAACTGTAATATTTGAAATTAATTATTTTTGTATCAGTAGTTCTATGATACTACTGGCAGTACGGAACCGTTGAGTAGTCCAGATGGCTCAGGTGATAGAGCATTAGGCTTTTGTTTGCAAAGTAAATGGTGTTAGCGAAACGCCTTCAACTAGAACTGCAAAACTTATAATATTTACTATACTTGTAAAGTAAAATTATAATTAGTGGTATTCAATTGTTTATTTCTACCTCACTATTCTTAGGTGCTCTCTTGTTTACATAACGTAACCCACCCGCTCCTCCTTGTACTTGGAATAGGTTTGTACCAGGACTATGGTCAATTTATGCAGTCTAAATTTCTAATTTTTCACTTGAAGTGCAGCTACATGGTGAATCAATGTTCCACCACTTATTTTACTTACTTTTTAATTTTGTTTGGTAGCATTGGTCCCAGGTTTCATCTGATGTTATGACACGTCGAAGAAAACGCTCACGTTCAGAGCATTGTAAGTGTAACCTCGCTGTTTGCATCCTCAGTCACATTGTTACCTCTGTAAGATTGTGTGGAGTCCATCGAGCGAAGATTCTCCTCATCTTTAACTTCTTCTTAAGTATGTGGTTAATAGTACCAGGAGCAACTCTAACTTCCCTTGCTAGTTCAATATGAGTCCAACAACGATGTTCTTCCAGCAGTACTCTAACATCATTCACTTGCTGATTGCGGTCTGCCAGCTCCACGTCTTCCCATCCTCTACGAAATGCATTCACCCACCTAACCATGGCACGTTATTGTACCATAAACTTCCAGTAATTCTGTATGGCATTGTCGAACATTGATACAGATGTACTTTTTCATCTTGAAAAGTGCAGAGCGATGCGCAGTGATATCTGGACGATTCCACTTCAGAACGGTTGCAACTGGAGGGGAGGGCAGGTCAGTTGTGTACCAGCTGCGAGCAACTAAACACGTGCAGAGCTACTCAGTAATACTACAGCTTGTTTCAAAATGTGCTTGTCTCCTGGTTCCAAGAGGGCATTTATAAATGACACCTCCTAGCAGCACATTAGGAAATAAAGTGCTACATTTAAAAACACGAAAAGTAATAACCAATATCCATAGATTTATAAAAAATGAACAATGGCCTGGGTCAGCCATAAAAATCTGGGGAAAGGTATCTGAGGCAACAGTTGTGTCTGAAAGCAGTTTAGGAGAGTTATTAAGGAAATAAAATCCATTGGTGCTAGTGCAACAACGTCCTTCTCTATGCCCAGTAAACAAAGATTAAGAACATGCACAAAATCTAATTTGGATGCTTTAATTCAGAAGTAGTTAGGCGAACTATGAATAATTTTTAAAGCACAGAAAAACAAAGACCAACTTTGAAGAAAGTGCTTATGAAGCTAAAAATTCTACTGACTTCCAAGGCAGTGTCTGAACATTAAGAAGAGTTCTTTTGAAGCTAGGATTATTTGAAATAAAGACACTAAGCGTGACAGACAAATGTTAATCGAGCATCGCACCATGCGTGCAAAAAGGCTTAAGTATTTACGAAATATTCAGAGATATTGAAGTGAAGTTTATATAGTTTATATGTATGAAACTTATATAAATACAGCACATACTGGACCATATGCCTGGAGTGAAATACGTTACAGGGACTCTGCAGCGATATTGAAAGGCCGACAGTTGTTTATCATGCCTGCTTGAGGAGAACAGGGTTTTGTTCCAAATGTCTATGTACTATTTAAGATCCAACAAAAGCGTGGAGATTACTACCATAGTAAGATTTACAACTTAGTTTATAAGAGCTGCAAAACTGGCTTCGAGAATGACATTTGTTTTTAGACACCTTAGGTACCACCCTCCCCTCTCGTAATCTTACGCGTGTGACGCATTGTGGCGATAGGTGCACTATCCCCACCACAGTTGCTACTCATCCCTACCGCGCAGGATTCCTGTCAAGATAAAATAATACATCTGTACCTCTTGAAACCTGTATTTTAAGAAACATCTTTGTTTGTACTTACTAAACATATTTATAGCACTAAAGATAACAGTTTACAATTAAACTTACTAAAAATGTCTTATTAAATAACATTATTGTCTTAAACTGACAGCTAACAAACATTAGATGTTCTTATTTTTCATTGATATCAGCTTAAAGCGCCAAGTGCAACCCGTGTTGCCAATAATTTTTGAATGACCCATTTTTAAAATAATTTACTGCTATTTTTGTAGATTATATGTTCGAAACTTGGACACCTTAAATAAATATTTAAGAGGTTTGAAATTTATTTTCGAAAATGTTCGCTCGAGTTTATAAGATCTACAAAAACAGTGAACACAGATCTGTAAGAATCAGCTTGTTGAACTGTATTATCAGTGAGTCCTGTTTAAGCAATACGGCATGTATGGAAGTTGACAACAACCCTACCCCTCACACTGGCCAATTAGCCCTCTCTCTCTCTCTCCCTGTTTTGTTGACAACTGCAAGCGAGAGGGCACTCACTCGTCACAAGAGCTTGTATCTGTCAGCTCTCAACAACCTCCTTCAGAAGCGGGCACAAATTTGTCGATGCAACGAGGGTGGAAACGCTGTGCTTCCAACTTCAGCAAATCATCGCTCAAAACAATCACTAGGGAAATATTATTTCACAAGATTATACAAGGGAACCTAAGTACACAAGTCATGGGTTCTCTTCCCGGTATTTTCTTTCAAAACAATGATTCTCTATCGATTTGGGGTCTGAAAGTAAAATTTAGTGTTAGATAATTGATGGAAATTAACACTAGCCGTATATAGGCTAAGATTTTTGATAGAGTCAACATAAAAAATTCAATGCCACAGCCGGGATTTGAACCATGAATAGGCAGGCTGTTCAATAAAGAAATGGTCATAATTTTTTTACGGTCATAACTTTTTGCACTAAAATTAAATCTTATTATATTCTGTTAGCTTAATATGAAACAAACATGCCGTATTAGTTTCATTGTTGCACTCCTGGTTCCCGCCTGTGAGATCCAGACAAGTTCAGATATGTTCAGTATCGCCTACCGCTGCAATAGAGGTAACACGCGAGGAACAATATGCGGCTTTGAAATTCTGCTTTCGTCTCAGCAAATCTTCAGTTGAGGCCTATACAATGTTACAGGAGGCCTATGGAGAGTCTGTTCTTGCCTACAGAACAGCTTGAAGGTGGTTTAAATTTATTAAAGAGTGGAGAAAATCAATTTCAAACGAACGTAGACCAGGTGCTCCAGTGACTGCTCTTACCGAAGAAAACATCAACACTGCTGCTGCCATTGTGAGAGAGGATCGACGAATTACCTTAAGATTACTTTCTGAAATACTGAACATTTCATTGGGTGCCACCCACACGTTGGTGACAGAAACATTACACATGAGACGTGTTCATGCGCGATGGATGCCAAGACTATTGATTCCCGAACAAAGGACATTCGCTTGCAGGTCTGCATGCAGTTAAAGTTGATGTTAGAGGAAGATCCGGAATTTCCTTCAAACGTAATCACTGCTGATGAAACTTGGCTACATCATTTTGATCCTGAGAGCAAACAGCAAACCTCAGTGTGGAAATCTCCTTCCCCAATCAACCCCCAAAAAAGCAACAGAGGTTGCTTCTGCTGGGAAAGTTATGGTCATCTCCTTCTTTGATATTCATGGAGTGGTTTATCAGCATGTTGTACCTGCACACACATCAGTAACTGGACAGTAAATACTACAGGTATATCCTGAAAACATTGCAAGACCATATCAGATGCAAAAGACCACATTTCCATGAAGCAGGCTGGATGCTGCACCACGATAAGCGCGGCCGCGTATTGCCAATGATGTTGCTGAATATCTTGCAAAAATCAAGAGAAATGCAATCCTCACCCTCCCTACAATCCGAATTTAGCCTCATGTGACTTTTTATGTTCCCTAACTTGAAGAAACGGCTTCGTGGGAGGCATTATCCATCATCAGAAGCAGTGGTGAAGGCTGTGGAAGCAATTTTGAAGGATCTCCCAAAATAGTTTCCAGCATGTCTTTGAAGACTGGCAGAAACGCTGGGACAAGTGCATCGCATTCAGAGGAGACTATTTTGAGAACCACCGTCAAACTTATGAGAATGAGTAAAGGTGCGTTGTCAAAATAAAATTGTGATGACACTTTATTGAGCAGACCTCGTAAGAGTTTAATAATGAAGCCTGGGACTCAAGTACTTACGATAGTAATTCGGCAAAAATGGTGTATCTCGAATGCAGGAGCCCCTGTTGATTTACCGGGGAAATGTAGTGTCATGACCGCAAGTTGGCCATGATATCTCAATGGGTTAGTGCCACTGGACGGAAACCAGGAGATCCGTGGTTCAAATCCCGGCCGTGGCATTGAATTTTCCATGTTGACACAGTCTATCAAAATTTGGTGTGTTTAATGTTGAATTAAAAATTCAGATTCCCTACAATTCAAAGCTCCGACATGACCAAAGGAGTTTCAAGGGAGTACAGAAAATAAAAATTAGAATAGGATAGATGCTTAGGAAGCTCTGCATTGCGTCCAAGCTTAATCTATTGTACCTATGCCCCAAGTGGGGCATCCATGGGAGGAAAGGTGAGGCGAGAAGGGACAGGGCGGCCTTCCTAAACGGCCACGACAGCAGCGGCCTAATCGAGGCATACGTAAGGAGCGCTGTCACTCCCCCCCTCCCATCATAAATTTTGGGCAACTGAATTTAAACGTGGCCGTAAGAGCTTGATAGAGGATGAAAGTTCGGGACGTCCAAAAACTGCAACTACATCGCCAAAGTGCACCAAATGGTGCTACACGACCGCCGAATTAAAGTGAGAGAGATAGCACAGGCTATGAACTAGTCAAAAGAACGTGTTTGTCACATATTAAATCAACATTTAGACATGAGAAAGCTGTCCGCACTTTGGTACCGCCTTTCTTGACGTTAGAACATAAACGTGTTCGAATGAACATTTCCAACGCTCTGTTGGCGCAGTTTAGGCGCAATAAATCCGAGTTTTGGCGCCGATTAATTACTGTAGCGGATACACCATTATACGGTCGAAACAAAAATACAATCGAAACAGCGGACTGCATAGGGGGAACCGGCCACCAAAAATAGCAAAAACTGTCTTTTTTCAGCTGGGAAAGTGATAGCGACAGTTTTTTTAGAATAGTCATGGAGTTATTTTAATAGATTTTCTTCAAAAAGGAAAATGCTTCACAGGAGCATACTACTTATCGTTACTTAACAAGGTGAATGCAGAACTTGCGGAAAACGGCCACATTTGCAGAAAAAGAAAGTCCTGTTTCACCAACACAACGCACCATCTCACACCTCAGGGGTTGTAATCACGAATTACGGTTTGAACTCCCTGACTCACCGGATCTAGCCCCAAGCAACTTCTTTTTGTTCCCTCGGAGGATACAAATTTTCGTCAAATGAAGAGGCAATCACCTTCGTGAACAATTATTTTGTAGAGAAAAACGCCGAGTACTATTTGGACGGGTTACAGAGATGAGAGCATCGCTGGGAGAAGTGTGTAGAGTTACAAGGAGACTATGTTGAAAAACGTCGAGTACTATTTGGATGGGTTACAGAGATGAGAGCATCGCTGGGAGAAGTGTGTAGAGTTACAAAGAGACTATGTTGAAAAACACCGAGTACTATTTGGACGGGTTACAGAGATGAGAGCATCGCTGGGAGAAGTGTGTAGAGTTACATGGAGACTATGTTGAAAAACGCCGAGTACTATTTGGATGGGTTACAGAGATGAGAGCATCGCTGGGAGAAGTGTGTAGAGTTACAAAGAGACTATGTTGAAAAACGCCGAGTACTATTTGGACGGGTTACAGAGATGAGAGCATCGCTGGGAGAAGTGTGTAGAGTTACAAAGAGACTATGTTGAAAAACGCCGAGTACTATTTGGACGGGTTACAGAGATGAGAGCATCGCTGGGAGAAGTGTGTAGAGTTACAAGGAGACTATGTTGAAAAACGCCGAGTACTATTTGGACGGTTACAGAGATGAGAACATCGGTGGGAGAAGTGTATAGAGTTACAAGGAGACTATGTTGAAAAACGCCGAGTACTATTTGGACGAGTTACAGAGATGAGAACATCGCTGGGAGAAGTGTGTAGAGTTACAAGGAGACTATGTTGAAAAACGCCGAGTACTATTTGGACGGGTTACAGAGATGTGAGCATCGCTGGGAGAAGTGTGTAGAGTTACAAGGAGACTATGTTGAAAAACGCCGAGTACTATTTGGACGGGTTACAGAGATGAGAACATCGCTGGGAGAAGTGTGTAGTGTTACAAGGAGACTATGTTGAAAAACGCCGAGTACTATTTGGACGGGTTACAGAGATGGGAGCATCGCTGGGAGAAGTGTGTTGAGTTACAAGGAGACTATGTTGTAAAACGTCGAGTAGTATTTGGATGGGTTACAGAGATGAGAGCATCGCTGGGAGAAGTGTGTAGAGTTACAAAGAGACTATGTTGAAAAACGCCGAGTACTATTTGGACGTGTTACAGAGATGAGAACATCGGTGGGAGAAGTGTATAGAGTTACAAGGAGACTATGTTGAAAAACGCCGAGTACTATTTGGACGAGTTACAGAGATGAGAACATCGCTGGGAGAAGTGTGTAGAGTTACAAGGAGACTATGTTGAAAAACGCCGAGTACTATTTGGACGGTTACAGAGATGAGAACATCGCTGGGAGAAGTGTATAGAGTTACAAGGAGACTATGTTGAAAAACGCCGAGTACTATTTGGACGGTTACAGAGATGAGAACATCGGTGGGAGAAGTGTATAGAGTTACAAGGAGACTATGTTGAAAAACGCCGAGTACTATTTGGACGAGTTACAGAGATGAGAACATCGCTGGGAGAAGTGTGTAGAGTTACAAGGAGACTATGTTGAAAAACGCCGAGTACTATTTGGACGGGTTACAGAGATGAGAACATCGCTGGGAGAAGTGTGTAGAGTTACAAGGAGACTATGTTGAAAAACGCCGAGTACTATTTGGACGGGTTACAGAGATGAGAGCATCGCTGGGAGAAGTGTGTAGAGTTACAAAGAGACTATGTTGAAAAACGCCGAGTACTATTTGGACGTGTTACAGAGATGAGAACATCGGTGGGAGAAGTGTATAGAGTTACAAGGAGACTATGTTGAAAAACGCCGAGTACTATTTGGACGAGTTACAGAGATGAGAACATCGCTGGGAGAAGTGTGTAGAGTTACAAGGAGACTATGTTGAAAAACGCCGAGTACTATTTGGACGGTTACAGAGATGAGAACATCGCTGGGAGAAGTGTATAGAGTTACAAGGAGACTATGTTGAAAAACGCCGAGTACTATTTGGACGGTTACAGAGATGAGAACATCGGTGGGAGAAGTGTATAGAGTTACAAGGAGACTATGTTGAAAAACGCCGAGTACTATTTGGACGAGTTACAGAGATGAGAACATCGCTGGGAGAAGTGTGTAGAGTTACAAGGAGACTATGTTGAAAAACGCCGAGTACTATTTGGACGGGTTACAGAGATGTGAGCATCGCTGGGAGAAGTGTGTAGAGTTACAAGGAGACTATGTTGAAAAACGCCGAGTACTATTTGGACGGGTTACAGAGATGAGAACATCGCTGGGAGAAGTGTGTAGTGTTACATGGAGACTATGTTGAAAAACGCCGAGTACTATTTGGACGGGTTACAGAGATGAGAACATCGCTGGGAGAAGTGTGTAGAGTTACAAGGAAACTATGTTGAAAAACGCCGAGTACTATTTGGACGGTTACAGAGATGAGAACATCGGTGGGAGAAGTGTATAGAGTTACAAGGAGACTATGTTGAAAAACGCCGAGTACTATTTGGACGGTTACAGAGATGAGAACATCGGTGGGAGAAGTGTGTAGTGTTACAAGGAGACTATGTTGAAAAACGCCGAGTACTATTTGGACGGTTACAGAGATGAGAACATCGGTGGGAGAAGTGTGTAGTGTTACAAGGAGACTATGTTGAAAAACGCCGAGTACTATTTGGACGGGTTACAGAGATGAGAACATCGCTGGGAGAAGTGTGTAGTGTTACAAGGAGACTATGTTGAAAAACGCCGAGTACTATTTGGACGGATCACAGAGATGGGAGCATCGCTGGGAGAAGTGTGTAGAGTTACAAGGAGACTATGTTGAAAAACGCCGAGTACTATTTGGACGGGTTACAGAGATGTGAGCATCGCTGGGAGAAGTGTGTAGAGTTACAAGGAGACTATGTTGAAAAACACCGAGTACTATTTGGACGGGTTACAGAGATGTGAACATCGCTGGGAGAAGTGTGTAGAGTTACAAGGAGACTATGTTGAAAAACACCGAGTACTATTTGGACGGGTTACAGAGATGGGAGTATCGTTGGGAGAAGTGTGTAGTGTTACAAGGAGACTATGTTGAAAAACGCCGAGTACTATTTGGACGGGTTACAGAGATGGGAGCATCGTTGGGAGAAGTGTGTAGTGTTACAAGGAGACTATGTTGAAAAACGCCGAGTACTATTTGGACGGGTTACAGAGATGAGAGCATCGCTGGGAGAAGTGTGTAGAGTTACAAGGAGACTATGTTGAAAAACGCCGAGTACTATTTGGACGGGTTACAGAGATGGGAGCATCGTTGGGAGAAGTGTGTAGAGTTACAAGGAGACTATGTTGAAAAACGCCGAGTACTATTTGGACGGATTACAGAGATGGGAGCATCGTTGGGAGAAGTGTGTAGTGTTACAAGGAGACTATGTTGAAAAACGCCGAGTACTATTTGGACGGGTTACAGAGATGAGAGCATCGTTGGGAGAAGTGTGTAGTGTTACAAGGAGACTATGTTGAAAAACGCCGAGTACTATTTGGACGGATTACAGAGATGGGAGCATCGTTGGGAGAAGTGTGTAGTGTTACAAGGAGACTATGTTGAAAAACGCCGAGTACTATTTGGACGGATTACAGAGATGGGAGCATCGTTGGGAGAAGTGTGTAGTGTTACAAGGAGACTATGTTGAAAAACGCCGAGTACTATTTGGACGGGTTACAGAGATGAGAGCATCGCTGGGAGAAGTGTGTAGTGTTACAAGGAGACTATGTTGAAAAACGCCGAGTACTATTTGGACGGATCACAGAGATGGGAGCATCGCTGGGAGAAGTGTGTAGAGTTACAAGGAGACTATGTTGAAAAACGCCGAGTACTATTTGGACGGGTTACAGAGATGTGAGCATCGCTGGGAGAAGTGTGTAGAGTTACAAGGAGACTATGTTGAAAAACACCGAGTACTATTTGGACGGGTTACAGAGATGTGAACATCGCTGGGAGAAGTGTGTAGAGTTACAAGGAGACTATGTTGAAAAACACCGAGTACTATTTGGACGGGTTACAGAGATGGGAGCATCGTTGGGAGAAGTGTGTAGTGTTACAAGGAGACTATGTTGAAAAACGCCGAGTACTATTTGGACGGGTTACAGAGATGGGAGCATCGTTGGGAGAAGTGTGTAGTGTTACAAGGAGACTATGTTGAAAAACGCCGAGTACTATTTGGACGGGTTACAGAGATGTGAACATCGCTGGGAGAAGTGTGTAGAGTTACAAGGAGACTATGTTGAAAAACGCCGAGTACTATTTGGACGGGTTACAGAGATGGGAACATCGCTGGGAGAAGTGTGTAGAGTTACAAGGAGACTATGTTGAAAAACGCCGAGTACTATTTGGACGGGTTACAGAGATGAGAGCATCGCTGGGAGAAGTGTGTAGAGTTACAAGGAGACTATGTTGAAAAACGCCGAGTACTATTTGGACGGGTTACAGAGATGGGAGCATCGTTGGGAGAAGTGTGTAGAGTTACAAGGAGACTATGTTGAAAAACGCCGAGTACTATTTGGACGGGTTACAGAGATGGGAGCATCGTTGGGAGAAGTGTGTAGTGTTACAAGGAGACTATGTTGAAAAACGCCGAGTACTATTTGGACGGGTTACAGAGATGGGAACATCACTGGGAGAAGTGTGTAGAGTTACAAGGAGACTATGTTGAAAAACGCCGAGTACTATTTGGACGGGTTACAGAGATAGGAGCATCACTGGGAGAAGTGTGTAGAGTTACAAGGAGACTATGTTGAAAAACGCCGAGTACTATTTGGACGGATTACAGAGATGGGAGCATCGTTGGGAGAAGTGTGTAGTGTTACAAGGAGACTATGTTGAAAAACGCCGAGTACTATTTGGACGGGTTACAGAGATGGGAGCATCGTTGGGAGAAGTGTGTAGAGTTACAAGGAGACTATGTTGAAAAACGCCGAGTACTATTTGGACGGGTTACAGAGATGGGAGCATCGTTGGGAGAAGTGTGTAGTGTTACAAGGAGACTATGTTGAAAAACGCCGAGTACTATTTGGACGGGTTACAGAGATGGGAACATCACTGGGAGAAGTGTGTAGAGTTACAAGGAGACTATGTTGAAAAACGCCGAGTACTATTTGGACGGGTTACAGAGATGGGAGCATCGTTGGGAGAAGTGTGTAGAGTTACAAGGAGACTATGTTGAAAAACGCCGAGTACTATTTGGACGGGTTACAGAGATGGGAGCATCGTTGGGAGAAGTGTGTAGTGTTACAAGGAGACTATGTTGAAAAACGCCGAGTACTATTTGGACGTGTTACAGAGATGTGAGCATCACTGGGAGAAGTGTGTAGAGTTACAAGGAGACTATGTTGAAAAACGCCGAGTACTATTTGGACGGGTTACAGAGATAGGAGCATCACTGGGAGAAGTGTGTAGAGTTACAAGGAGACTATGATGGAAAGCGCCGAGTACTATTTGGACGGGTTACAGAGATGAGAGCATCGCTGGGAGAAGTTTGTAGAGTTACAAGGAGACTATGTTGAAAAACGCCGAGTACTATTTGGACGTGTTACAGAGATGAGAACATCGCTGGGAGAAGTGTGTAGAGTTACAAGGAGACTATGTTGAAAAACGCCGAGTACTATTTGGACGGGTTACAGAGATAGGAGCATCGCTGGGAGAAGTGTGTAGAGTTACAAGGAGACTATGTTGAAAAACGCCGAGTACTATTTGGACGGGTTACAGAGATAGGAGCATCGCTGGGAGAAGTGTGTAGAGTTACAAGGAGACTATGTTGAAAAACGCCGAGTACTATTTGGACGGGTTACAGAGATAGGAGCATCACTGGGAGAAGTGTGTAGAGTTACAAGGAGACTATGATGGAAAGCGCCGAGTACTATTTGGACGGATTACAGAGATGGGAGCATCGCTGGGAGAAGTGTGTAGAGTTACAAGGAGACTATGATGGAAAGCGCCGAGTACTATTTGGACGGGTTACAGAGATGAGAGCATCGCTGGTAGAAGTGTGTAGAGTTACAAGGAGACTATGTTGAAAAACGCCGAGTACTATTTGGAAGGGTTACAGAGATAGGAGCATCACTGGGAGAAGTGTGTAGAGTTACAAGGAGACTATGTTGAAAAACGCCGAGTACTATTTGGACGGGTTACAGAGAGAAGAGCATCGCTGGGAGAAGTGTGTAGAGTTACAAGGAGACTATGTTGAAAAACGCCGAGTACTATTTGGACGGGTTACAGAGATAGGAGCATCACTGGGAGAAGTGTGTAGAGTTACAAGGAGACTATGATGGAAAGCGCCGAGTACTATTTGGACGGGTTACAGAGATGGGAACATCGCTGGGAGAAGTGTGTAGAGTTACAAGGAGACTATGTTAAAAAACGTCGAGTACTATTTGGACGGGTTACAGAGATGGGAGCATCGCTGGGAGAAGTGTGTAGAGTTACAAGGAGACTATGTTGAAAAATAAAAAACAAAATCTGAAAAAAATGTCTTGTTTCTCTGTTAGTGCGGAAACTTTTCAGGGCTGGTACGACAAACATCTCAAAAATGTGAATGTGCAATTTCCTGTCCTACTAAACTTTACATAGAAAGGGTTGTTTCACACTTGAAATACCTTCATACTTATTAATCTCAAAGAAATATAATAGTAAAGTATTTCTGCATAATCATGATGCTGGACTTCTGTTCAGCTTCTATTGGAAAACGGAAATCCGTCGGATTAAGAAGCACAGATCTATACAACTTGATCATCAAGTTAAGTACAGTACGCGCAAGATATGTTGAGCGCTGGATTTACGGTGTGATAGGGTCAGAGGGGAAGAAGCGAGAGCTAACGCTCTTTTGTTTCTGCAGTGTGGTCAACTTTGAAAAACACAGTTCAGAAAAATAGCGTGTAAGAAAAGCGAAGATATCACAAGTAACAACGTTGTATCCTCTGAAAACATTTCTTAGTTTTGGCCAAGCCAGTTCAATTGCATTCAGATCACAGTTATACGGAGGTAGAGGAATAATAATGTGTCCCCTTTCGAGAGCCATAACATCCACAAATGTTCATACAAATATAAATCATTTTCAAGTAAATGCTGATGTACTCGTAACAAGGATAAACTGACAATTCGAGCGCACCAAACGAGCCTTTATGAAGGAAGCTTTAACTACAATGTGATAATGTTATATAATAAACTTCCAAATTCATTTAAACAAGCTGCATCATTAAAACACTTTAAGAATAAGGTTAAGAAATGTTTGCATGTACACTGTTTTTATACGGTTAATGAATTTTTAGAACTATAACCATGTAAATGAGCACTGGGAGCATAGTACATTCACAAACCTGTAATATTTATATTATGACATTTCTTGTAGTAAATTAGTCTATGCAAATACCACATGAAACCATAGAAAAGCTGCTTACTGTGTATATTGTATGTACTCAATTTGACTTTATGCATATACTGTATTTATACATTTTGACGTGTATCTTCTTCTTCTTCTTCACTCTAAGGGCTAGGCAATTCTGCTTGTTCCGGCTTAAGACATGTCTGACCATCGTTTTCGTGGTCTTCCCGGATGTCTCTTTCCTCTAGGTTTATATTTTATAACTCTTCTTGGGATCCTATCTCTCGGCATTCTCTCAATATGCTCTCTCCATTCATTTCTATAACTTATTATTTTTTCTTCTAAAGAAATTATTTATAAATTTTCCCTTATTTATTCATTTGGAATTTTATCTAAAATAGTACATCCCTTTACTGCTCTTAAAAATCTCATTTCGGCAGCCTGTATCTTGTTTTTGTCTGCTTTTGTTAATGTCCATGTTTCAGAACAAAAAACAAAAGCAGGCACAGCCATTACATTATAAAACTTCATCCGCGTTTCTTTTCTGGTTTTAGTTTTTAGGCTTCTATTTATTATGCCGCATATTCTTTGAAACATTGGTAATATATTTTTAAAATCACTTTCATAATTATAACTGACATATGTTCCCAAATATTTAAAACCCGTAACTTGCTCTAAGATAATATCATCAATTACTATTTTGGTTCTAACAGGGTCTTTACATCGAAACGCCATTGTTTTGTTTTATTTGTGGAAATTTTGAAATTATAATTCTTACATAACTTCTGTAAAATATACAGGATGTTACAAAAAGGTACGGCCAAACGTTCAGGAAACATTCCTCACACACAAAGAAAGAAAATATGTTATGTGGACATGTGTCCGGAAACGCTAAATTTCCATGTTAGAGCTCATTTTAGTATTTCTCTTAAAATGTAAATTGAAATCATTCGTGCAGACAAATGTCAAAATACCCCATTGTGGTTCATGCACGATGGAGCTCCTCCACATTTCAGTCGAAGTGTTCGTACGCTTCTCAACAACAGATTCGGTGACCAATAGATTGGTAGAGGCGGACCAATTCCATGGCCTCCACGCTCTCCTGACCTCAACCCTCTTGACTTTCATTTATGGGGGCATTTGAAAGCTCTTATCTACACAACCCAGGTAGCAAATGTAGAGACTCTTCGTGCTCGTATTGTGGACGGCTGTTCTCCAGGGCTGCATCAGCGCATCAGGGATTCCATGCGACGGAGGATGGATGCATGTAACCTCGCTAACGGAGGACATTTTGAACATTTCCTGTAATAAAGTGTTTGAAGTCACGCTGGTACGTTCTGTTGTCGTGTGTTTCCATTCCATGATTAATGTGATTTGAAGAGGAGTAATAAAATGAGCTCTAACATGGAAATTAAGCGTTTCCGGACACATGTCCGCATGACATATTTTCTTTCTTTGTGTATGAGGAATGTTTCCTTAAAGTTTGGCCATACCTTTTTGTAACATCCTGTATAATGCTCTTTGCAGCTCGTCTTCAGGTTTACTTATAATTATTTGGTCATCCGCAAATAGCATCGTCTTAAGAATAAAATTCGGTGCAACATGAATGCCTCCGTCAATCTTAAACATCCACTCTCTAATCAGATCATGTATATAAATTATGAATAAGATAGGAGACAAACTGCAACCCTGTCTTACACCTTTATTTGCATGTATCCATTTACTATACATTCCATTTCCAATATGTATGCTGATTGCTGTATCCTTATATTTAGACCTTAGAACTTTAATGAGATGATCTGGGTAGCCTCTTCGAGTCATGATTTCCCACAATATTTTTCCCATTTACACGATCAAATGCTTTTTCATAATCGATAAAAGCTATATGTGTTTCCAGATTAAAATTCTCTTCTTTTTTCTATTATCTGCTTAACTGTAAAGGTAGCATCGAATCTGCATGTTGACGTGTCTCATAACACGTATATGTTACCAAGGACGAACTAAAATTCTAATTCTAACATACGATTGTTGTAAACTGGTTAGGTAATTAACCTCGAAATTGATCAAAACGAAATATGGTGGACATGCTAAAGCTTAGCGTATTAGCCACTAGATGTCAGTGTATAGCGCATTTCAAATTTCAAAGTTAACGAAACCTACCGAATGAGGACTTGGGACCCGACCGCTCTCCTTATCGCGCGCATGTAGTAGTTACATTTTTCTGACCCACTTAATTTTTTATACTCACGCCATCTCCTGACCTGGCAATTAATTTACTTAAAACAGTCTTTTGTTCAGTGATGAGAGTATTGAGAGTGCTTTGTCTTTTTTCATATTTGTGTTATATCCACAAACACAATTAGTGGTTATAACATTTCTCAGAATGATCCATTCTCAACACGTCGAATTCTACTCGTATTTTCATCTGCTTGTTTCCCTAGAAGACCTCGAACTTAACTCTCTTTGTTATAACCGAATTATTGTGAATTTATTACTGAATACATTGAATAAACTTCAAAGGAAATAATTAAATAGTAGTCAAACAATGCCAGAGCGTCTCTAACGGTCAGATATTACTAATAACATCATTCTTGGTATTGTTCAAATGAGTAGAGGGTACATAGAGCTTAGGGTTACCAGACATTCATCTTTCAGGATAAGAGAAAACCTCCAACGTTAAGTCATATCAGACGATGAATGAAATGATGTTCAAATGAGTACAGGATACATAGAGCTTAGAGTTGCCAGACATTCATCTTTCAGTATAAGAGAAAACCTCCAAAGTTAAGTCATATCGGACGATGAATGAAATGTTGTTCAAATGAGCACAGGATACATAGAGCTTAGAGTTGCCAGACATTCATCTTTCAGGATAAGAGAAAACCTCCAAAGTTAAGTCATATCAGACGATGAATGAAATGATGTTCAAATGAGTACAGGGTACATAGAGCTTAGAGTTGCCAGACATTCATCTTTCAGGATAAGAGAAAACCTCCAACGTTAAGTCATATCAGACGATGAATGAAATGTTGTTCAAATGAGCACAGGGTACATAGAGCTTAGAGTTGCCAGACATTCATCTTTCAGTATAAGAGAAAACCTCCAACGTTAAGTCATATCAGACGATGAATGAAATGTTGTTCAAATGAGCACAGGATACATAGAGCTTAGAGTTGCCAGACATTCATCTTTCAGTATAAGAGAAAACCTCCAACGTTAAGTCATGTCGGACGATGAATGAAATGATGTTCAAATGAGTATAGGGTACACAGAGCTTAGAGTTACCAGACATTCATCTTTCAGGATAAGAGAAAACCTCCAACGTTAAGTCATATCGGACAATGAATGAAATGATGTTCAAATGAGTACAGGGTACATAGAGCTTAGAGTTACCACACATTCATCTTTCAGGATAAGAGAAAACCTCCAACGTTAAGTCATATCGGACAATGAATGAAATGATGTTCAAATGAGTACAGGGTACATAGAGCTTAGAGTTACCACACATTCATCTTTCAGGATAAGAGAAAACCTCCAACGTTAAGTCATATCGGACAATGAATGAAATGATGTTCAAATAAGTACAGGATACATAGAGCTTAGAGTTGCCAGACATTCATCTTTCAGTATAAGGGAAAACCTCCAACGTTAAGTCATATCGGACGATGAATGAAATGATGTTCAAATGAGTACAGGGTACATAGAGCTTAGAGTTACCAGACATTCATCTTTCAGGATAAGAGAAAACCTCCAACGTTAAGTCATATCGGACGATGAATGAAATGATGTTCAAATGAGTACAGGATACATAGAGCTTAGAGTTACCGGACATTCATCTTTCAGGATAAGAGAAACCCTCCAACGTTAAGTCATATCAGACGATGAATGAAATGATGTTCAAATGAGTACAGGGTACGTAGGGCTTAGAGTTATCAGACATTCATCTTTCAGGATAAGAGAAAACCACCAGCGTTAAGTCATATCCGACGATGAATGAAATGATGTTCAAATGAGTACAGGGTACATAGAGCTTAGAGTTATCAGACATTCATCTTTCAGGATAAGAGAAAACCTCCAACGTTAGGTCATATCCGACGATGAATGAAATGATGTTTAAATGAGTACAGGGTACATAATGCTTAGAGTTATCAGACATTCATCTTTCAGGATAAGAGAAAACCTCCAACGTTAAGTCATATCCGACGATGAATGAAATGATGTTCAAATGAGTACAGGGTACATAGAGCTTAGAGTTACCAGACATTCATCTTTCAGGATGAGGGAAAACCTCCAACGTTAAGTCATATCCGACGATGAATGAAATGATGTTCAAATGAGTACAGGGTACATAGAGCTTAGAGTTACCAGACATTCATCTTTCAGGATAAGAGAAAACCTGCAACGTTAAGTCATATCGGACGATGAATGAAATGATGTTCAAATGAGTACAGGATACATAGAGCTGAGTGTTATCAGACATTCATCTTTCAGTATAAGGAAAAAGAACTGGAAAAAGAACCACTCTGTTCGAGATTCGAATTGAGAACCACTTGTATTTGGCCCCGTATCTGGTTCTTTTGTAATACAAGATTCTACTTCAGCACTCAGTATTAATGTCTTAAATCAGTGGGGAATATAAAGCAGCATACCGCGCATGCGCCTTCTCTTGCCTGCATTAATCGCGGAAATTGATAATTTCACAGCTCGTAACGTTACCCTCATGCATAATTCACATGAGACGGAAGGGTTTTTTAATTTTACTTTGCTCTCATGCCTTAATTTCTTATTTTCCTCCGACCTCTTTGCTTTCTTGGAAGGTTTTTTGACTTGCAGATGAAACAAAGGCGGTAGAAACCTGTAATCTATCATACAGTGGTGAAATAATTCTCGTACAAGTGGGACAGAGTGCCCTAGAGTCACGCAGCTACCTCTCTCATTGTTCCGAAAAAGCCAAAAGTGCTTAATGTAATGAATGGGAGCGAAAACATACAAGAAAGGAAAAAGACAGAGAGAGATTCTAATGTTCACGTAAGGAAGGTGCCTGTTACAGAATGCTTAAACTGACTTATACAATTCAAATATGCAAAAAGTCATAATTTCATGGAACTTTTGTTACAAAAGCTAATTATTCTGTTCCAGTTGCATTCATTCGAGGTAAAGATTTCTAGAACTGCTTTTGTTACTATTTCCCAGGGTGCTACGAATGAATTCTCCTTGCATGACCTCGACAGAAATAACGAATAAAATTTGAAATAACCAATACTCAATATCAGAGAAGTGAAACCAATTTTTCCCACGAAAATAGCGATTTCCTGTAAATTAAGTTTTTAAAAATTCTACATGTCTTGTATAGAAAAATTTTGATTTTCCCTTACAGTTTACCAGATATAAAAGACTTATTCACTGTGAAGAGTACTTATAAGAAAATTCTTAGAAAATTCATTATATACGAGGACTGTTGAATAAATAATGATCATAAATTTTTTACAGTTACAAATGTTCGCACTAAAATTCAAACTTATTTTATTCTGTTAGTTTAATTTCAAACAAACCCGCCGTAGTAGTTTCATTGTTGGTACTCCTGGTTCCCGCCTGTGAGAACCAGGCAAGTTCAGACATGTTCAGTATCGCCTGCCGCTGCAATGGAGGTAACACGCGAGGAACAATATGCGGCTTTGAAATTCTGCTTTCTTCTCAACAAAACTTCAGTGTAGGCCTATACAATGTTACAGGAGGCCTATGGAAAGTCTGTTCTTCCCTACAGCACAGCTCGAAGGTGCTTTGAAAGGCTCAAAGAGAGGAGACAGTCAATTTCAAAGGAAGGAAGCACGGTGCTCCAGTTACTGGTCTTACGGTAGAAACCTTCAAAACTGCTGCTGCCATTCTGAGAGAGGATCGACGAATTACCTTGAGATCACTTTCTGAAATATTGAACATTTCATTGGGTGCCACCCACATGTTTTGTGTGTGTGTGTGTGTGTGTGTGTGTGTGTGTGTGTGTGTGTGTGTGTGTGTGTGTGTGTGTGTGTGTGTAATTTACGTCCTCCAACGTTGAGTCATTTCTGACGATGAATGGAATGGATGAAATGATGCTCAACAGAGTCCGGAGTTCATGGAGCTTAGAGGCACCCAACATTCGTCTTACAGGATAAGGGAAAACCCTGGAAAAAGCCTTATCCAGGTAACTCACCCTGACCGAGTTTCGAACTCGGGACCTCTAGAACGTGAGGCAGACATGCTACCACCACGCTACCAAGGCAGGCCACACGTTGGTGACAGAAACATTACACATGAGACGTGTTTGTGTGCGATGTTTTACAAGAATGTTGATTCCCGAACAAAAGGACATTCACATGCAGGTCTGCATGCAGTTAAAGTTGATATTAGAGGAAGATCCGGAGCTTCTTTCAAACTTAATCACTGCTGATGAAACTTGGCTACATCATTTTGATCCTGAGAGCAAACAGCAAAGCTCAGTGTGGAAATCTCCTTCATCACAACTCCCAAAAAAGGAAAAGTGGCTGCTACTGCTGGGAAAGTTATGATCATCTCATTCTTTGATATTCATGGAATGGTTTATCAGCATGCTGTACCTGCACACACATCAGTAACTGGACAATACTACACGGATGTCCTTAAAACATTGCAGTCCATATCAGGTGCAAAAAACCACATTTCCTTGAAGCCGGCTGGATGCTACACCACGATAATGCGCGGCCGCATATTGCCAATGTTGTTGCGGAATATCTTGCAAAAATCAACATCAAGTGCATCCCTCACCTTCGCTATAGTCCGGATTTAGTCCCATGTTACTTTCATCTATTCCCTAACTTGAAGAAACCCTTCGTGGGTGACAGTATTCATCATCAGAAGCAGTGGTGAAGGCTGTGGAGCCATTTTGAAGGATCTCTCGAAAATGGTTTCCAGCAAGTCTTTGAATACCTACAGAAAAGCTGGGAAAAGTGCATCGCATTCAGGGGAGACTATTTTGAGAAGGAGCCTCAAAATTATGATAATGAGTAAAGGTACGTTGTCAAAAAAAAAAAAAAAAATAAAAATATAAATAAAATCTGATCATTCTTTGTTGAACAGCTCTTTGGGTTCGGAAGATCTTTTTGGAAATCTTCTTAGAGAAGTTCTTAATGTAATTTTCAAATTGGCAGTTTATTCGACAGTTTTTTTAATTCCGTTCATACTTAGCTAAACATAAAATTTATCTTTTTAAAAAGAAAGTGCTTTTGTGCTTCGGTGAACCTCCAAACGTGTATTTTGGATCAGAAATTACGGCTGGAAGCATTAGCATCTCAGCGTTGTATGTATGTTAGAGAAATAAAAAAAAATCTACGACAAAATATAACCTGCTGCTTTGGTAGAAAATTTAATTCAATATCTGTAAAATTCGCCTACAAAAATTGAAGATATTAAAGAAATAATTCACTATAAATATTATGCACTATTATAAAGGAATTGAATAAACTAATACATTACTTAAAGCAAGGACGGTAACCACAGCTGTCATAAAGTCGGTTTGCCTTGAACATTCTCTCTGCATGGATCTTTAAACTATTGTGTAACATGGAAGAAGCTTACACCACAGAAAGTGGGTAAAGAAGATACAAAGAAGAGTTGACTCTGTTTCCATAAATCAGCAATGACATCACCTAATCCTGCAAATATTGGAAATGTCTCTAAAGTTGAGGAGGGTTAAGGAAACCACGTAAATCCTCAACGACCTGACTCGGCTGACTTTGTGCTCCGTCGTAATCTGTGAGGAGCGCATTAACCTCCCATATTATCCGGGTATACATACACGACCGCAACACAAAAACTTCGAGTAGAGTCTAATTTGTGTAATCTTTATATACAAACATAAAAACACTAAGCTCTATGTAACCTGTACTCATTTAAATATCATTTGATTCATCGTCCGATATGACTTAACGTTGGAGGTTTTCTCTTATTCTGAAAATGGATGTCTGGTAACTCTGAGCTCTATGTACCCTGTACTCATTTGAATATCATTTCATTCATCGTCCGACATGACTTAACGTTGGCGGTTTTCTCATATCCTGAAAGATGAATGTCTGGTAACTCTGAGCTCTATGTACCGTGTTATCATATCAACATCATTTCATTCACCGTCCGACATGACGTAACGTTGGAGGTTTTCCCTTATATTAAAGGATGAACGTCTGGTAACTCTGAGTTCTATGTACCCTGTACTCATTTGAACATCATTTCATTCATCGTCCGATATGACTTAACGTTGGAGAAACTAAGTAAGTGGAAGCATGGAGCTTAATATTTACTTCTATTGTCCTTGTCATAAATCTAAGTAACCTTTCTTAAACGCGCCAACAATTTTCTTACAACTGGCAATAAAGAAAAGAAGATAATATTGCTCGTAAACATGGAATCCGCGCCGTGCAAGCGGCAGTTAATTTTCATTATATCGACTCTTTTTTACCACAAGTGGGATGCATTATCTTTTACACAGACAGAGTAAGTGTGGGATGTAGCTGTTTTGTTTATCCCAAGCTGTAACCAACATTTTAAAGTCCACAGTCGTGTATATCTTCATAAGTTAAAGGCATTATACAGCCCGTGGTGTCTGTAACTGATTTGTCTACAACTGTTTAGTGTGCTTGTCCATTAGTGAGACCACATTTTTCAGAATTTTGAATAATTCTTGAACTTAGGTTGATCATCGTTATATGTTTTGAATTGTCCTCAATTCTACCCAAAGTGCCTAGGTAGCCTCGAAAGTTTCCGACCTGATAAAGACGCAAGACCTTCTCTTTCATATTTTATTTTTCGACATAGTCTCCCTGTAACTTTACACACTTCTCCCAGCTATGTTCCTGTCTCTGTAACCCGCACAAATAGTACTCGGCGTTTTTCAACATAGTCTCCTTGTAACTCTACACACTTCTCCCAGCGATGCTCTCATCTCTGTAACCCGTCCAAATAGTACTCGGCGTTTTTCAACATAGTCTCTTTGTAACTCTACACACTTCTCCCAGCGATGACCCCATCTCTGTAACCCGTCCAAATAGTGCTCGGCTTTTTTAAACATAGTCTCCTTGTAACTCTACACACTTCTCCCAGCGATGCTCCCATCTCTGTAACCCGTCCAAATAGTACTCGGCGTTTTTTCAACATAGTCTCCTTGTAACTCTACACACTTCTCCCAGCGATGCTCTCATCTCTGTAACCCGTCCAAATAGTACTCGACGTTTTTTCAACATAGTCTCCTTGTAACTCTACACACTTCTCCCAGCGATGCTCCCATCTCTGTAACCCGTCCAAATAGTATTCGGCGTTTTTCAACATAGTCTCTTTGTAACTCTACACACTTCTCCCAGCGATGACCCCATCTCTGTAACCCGTCCAAATAGTGCTCGGCTTTTTTAAACATAGTCTCCTTGTAACTCTACACACTTCTCCCAGCGATGCTCCCATCGCTGTAACCCGTCCAAATAGTACTCGGCGTTTTTCAACATAGTCTCCTTGTAACTCTACACACTTCTCCCAGCGATGCTCCTATCTCTGTAAGCCGTCCAAATAGTACTCGGCGTTTTTCAACATAGTCTCCTTGTAGCTCTACGCACTTCTCCCAGCGATGTTCCTATCTCTGTAACCCGTCCAAATAGTACTCGGCGTTTTTCAACGTAGTCTCCCTGTAACTTTACACACCTCTCCCAGCGATGTTCCCATCTCTGTAAACCGTCCAAATAGTACTCGGTGTTTTTCAACATAGTCTCCTTGTAACTCTACACACTTCTCCCAGCGATGCTCTCATCTCTATAACCCGTCCAAATAGTACTCGGCGGTTTTGTGTGCAAAAGAATTGTTCACGAAAGTGATTGTCTCTTCATTTGACGAAAATCTCTGTGCACCGAGCGCAATTTTCAGATGAGAGAACAAAAATAAGTCGCTTGGGGCTAGATCTCTTGAGTAAAGCAGTTCGTAGTTCGTGAATTTTCCCCATTGCAGCCGCTGAGGTGTGAGACGATACATCGACTTGCTGAAACAGGATTTTCTTTTTCTGCAAATGTGGCCGTTTTTCCGCAAGTTCTGCCTTCAGCTTGTCAAGTAATGATGCGTAGTATGCTCCTGTAGTGATTTTTCCTTTTGGAAGATAATCAATTAAAATATCTCCATGACTATCCCAAAAAGCAGTCGCCATCACTTTGCCAGTCGGAAAAAGAAAGTTTTTGCCTTTTTCAGCCGATTTCCCCTTAGCAGTCCACCGTTTGGACTGTATTTTTGTTTCGGGCTTATAATGGTGTATCCAAGTGTCATCTACAGTAATTAATTGGCGCCAAAGCTCGGATTTATTGCACCTAAACTGCACCAACAGAGCATTGGAAATGTTCATTTGATAACGTTTTTCGTCTAACGTGGGTAAACGCGGCACCCAACCCGTAGACAGCTTTCTCATGTCTAAATGTTGATTTAGTATGTAACAGACACGTTCTTTTGACACGTCCATATCCTCGGCTATCTCTCTTACTTTAATTTGGCGATCGTCTAGCACCATTTGGTGAACTTTGGCGATGTTTTAGTCGGTAGTTGTAGTTTTTAGGCGTCCCAAACGTTTATCGTGTCCCAAGCTCTTACTGTCACTTTAAATTCAGCTGCCCAAAATTTCATTGTGGTAAATAATGGTAGAGAGTTAGCATACACAAAATCCAACTCATCCTTGATTAGCGCAGACGTATTAACTTTCATAAACCAATATTTGTCAGCTGGATATTCGATTTTGTATATTTTCAAAAAACACTCACTTCAACTCACTCAAACGACTGTTCAATAAATACTGAGCGTCCAAAATGGCAGAAACTTTGGTTAATTTTCAACAAATAAACAGCTAAATTCACTATCTTTTGTTTACGAGTGCTGACATTTTCATGCTTGTTTCAGTAACTGCAGTGATAGGTATTATGTACTGTCTAACCAACACAAGAAGGCAAGCGAGGCCTGAAGAGGGAGAGGAGCTTGAATTGTTTATCTGCTCTGTTGGTAGATCTGTTTACTACGAAATGAGTGTATGAGAGTACATATGAGTCACCCATGCTGTCAGATCTAATGCTTGTTTCAGTAACTGCAGTGATAGGTATTATGTACTGTCTAACCAACACAAGAAGGCAAGCGAGGCCTGAAGAGGGAGAGGAGCTTGAATTGTTTATCTGCTCTGTTGGTAGATCTGTTTACTACGAAATGAGTGTATGAGAGTACATATGAGTCACCCATGCTGTCAGATCTAATGCTCGTTTCAGTAACTGCAGTGATAGGTATTATGTACTGTCTAACCAACACAAGAAGGCAAGCGAGGCCTGAAGAGGGAGAGGAGCTTGAATTGTTTATCTGCTCTGTTGGTAGATCTGTTTACTACGAAATGAGTGTATGAGATAACATATGAGTCACCCATGCTGTCAGATCTAATGCTTGTTTCAGTAACTGCAGTGATAGGCATTATGTACTGTCTACCCACCACAAGAAGACAAGCGTGGCCTGAAGAGGGAGAGGGGCTTGAACTATTTATCTGCTCTGTTACTGGACCTGTTTACTTCGAAATGAGTGTATGAGAGTACATATGAGTCACCCACACTGCCAGATCTAATGCTTGTTTCAGTAACTGCCGTGATAGGTATTATGTACTGTCTACCCACCACAAGAATACAAGCGAGGCCTGAAGAGGGAGAGAGGAGCGTGAACTGTTTATCTGCTCTGTTAGTGGATCTGTTTACCACGAAATGAGTATATGAGAGTACATATGAGTCACCCATACTGTCAGATCTAATGATTGTTTCAGTAACTGCAGTGATAGGTATTATGTACTGTCTACCCACCACAAGAAGACAAGTGAGGTCTGAAGAGAGAGAGGAGCTTGAACTGTTTATCTGCTCTGTTAGTGGATCTGTTTACTACGAAATGAATGCATGAGAGTACATATGAGTCAATCATGCTGTCAGATCTAATGCTCGTTTCAGTAACTGCAGTGATAGGTATTATGTACTGTCTACCCACCACAAGAAGGCAAGCGGGACATGAAGAGGGAGAGGGGCTTGAACTATTTATCTGCTCTGTTAGTGGATCTGTTTACTAGGAAATGAGTGTATGAGAGTACATATGAGTCACCCATGCTGCCAGATCTAATGCTTGGTTCAGTAACTGCAGTGATAGGTATTATGTACTGTCTACCCACCACAAGAAGACAAGCGGGGCCTGAAGAGGGAGAGGGGCTTGAACTGTTTATCTGCTCTGTTAGTGGATCTGTTTAGTAGGAAATGAGTGTATGAGAGTACATGTGAGTCACTCATGCTGTCAGATCTAATGCTCGTTTCAGTAGCTGCAGTGATAGGTATTATGTACTGTCTACCCACCACAAGAAGACAAGCGGGGTCTGAAAAGTGAGTGGAGCTTGAACTGTTTATCTGCTCTGTTAGTGGATCTGTTTACTAGTAAATGAGTGTATGAGAGTGCATATGAGTCACTCATTCTGTCATATCTAATCCTCGTTTCAGTAACTGGTGTTAAAATAACTTAGAGAAGGCGTTGGAAAATCTGGGTTTAACCTCCAAACTGATTAGTTTCTCATTCTACAAGCATGGATACAAAACCCATACTTGGCTGCTATATCATTCAGATTTACTCTTGCTTTGAAGAGCTATACTCTGTTGAATACGTTTGTTTTTATGCGCTTTACAAAACCGACAGCGGGCACCTGTCACGTTTTGGTACACTGAATACTTGAATTACCTTTTTTACGCGCAATCGTTCTCTCTGAAATACCTTTGTGGGATTACCAGTATTTTCACTACTTGTGTGATAAGCACGCAGAGAAATAATTTGTGACATTCGAAAACAATGGCTTTGATAATGAATTATTCAGGCAAAATAAAATAAAAAGGTACAAAAGAGGCAGGGTTACCTTTGAAATAGCTCCCACACTTCATGGTAAAAATAAACCACCGTAAAAAGTGTGTGTGTGTGTGTGTGTGTGTGTGTGTGTGTGTGTGTGTGTGTGTGTGTGTGTGTGTGTGTGTGTGTGTGTGTGTGTGTGTGTGTGTGTGTGTGTGTGTGTGTCCGCGCCGATGTATTGTACTTGGTTTGTCATGCAAGTGGAAACCTGTACGCGATAAATCTGGCAAACAGATATGACAAATAGAACACGTCCTCTCGTAGACTGGCCACATTTCCTCGTGTTACATGGACACAGTCGATGTACCTGAAGAAAAGAATTGATTGGATGTATCATACACTACTGTCATGACTTCCTGCAACGTAAGTCACATCAGACGATGAATGCAATGATGTTCAAATGAGTACAGGGTTCATAGAGCTTAGAGTTAGCAGGCATTCATCTTTCAGGATAAGGGAAAACCTCCAACGTTAAGTCATATCGGACGATGAATGAAATTATGTTCAAATGAGTACAGGGTACATAGAGCTTAGAATTACCAGACATTCATCTTTTACGATAAGGGAAAACCTCGAACGTTAAGTCACATCAGACGATGAATGCAATGATGTTCAAATGAGTACAGGGTACATAGAGCTTAGAGTTACCAGACATTCATCTTTCAGGATAAGAGAAAACCTCAACGTTAAGTCATATCGGACGATGAATGAAATGATGTTCAAATGAGTACAGGGTACATAGAGCTTAGAGTTACCAGACTTTCATATTTCAGGATAAGAGAAAGCCTCCAAAGTTAAGTCATATCGGACGATGAATGAAATGATGTTCAAATGAGTACAGGGTACATAGAGCTTAGAGTTACCAGACATTCATATTTCAGGATAAGAGAAAACCTCCAACGTTAAGTCATATCGGACGATGAATGAAATGATGTTCAAATGAGTACATCGTATATACAGTATAGAGTTAATGGATATTTATCTTTCAGGATTAGGAAGAGCTGCGGAAATGAACCTTAGCAGTCTGGCCGAGATTCGAACTCGGGGCGTGTTGAAAGTGACAAAGGAATGATACCAGCTGCTTTATAGATGCGGCCAAAGGCAACCTTTCGCTTGAATGATTGGAAGGCATGCTTCGTAATGACGGTCCACAACAAGGAATTGTCTCGTTTTTATATTTATTTTGGATGTTTATTACTTAAGTTTTGGGTTATGAGGAGTTCGGTTTGAGGCATGGTTGCTGAGGAAACGCAAGGAATTGCAGAAAGTTTGAGTGTATAGCTAGAGGGAATAAGTGAGCGTGGCAGTGAGCCCTTAAACCAGTGGGCATTTTCTCTGCGCTCGACTGTACAATTCCACAGTTATTTGGCACATTGTGACAATTTTCTGACCTCCACAGAGAAGCTGTAGATTTTAAGAAGAAGAACTGTGGCCATTTTGACCTCACTGCATTCGTTGTGAGATATTGTTGGTTCACCAGCAGCTGTCAGCCATTAGAAAAAGAAGGAACGTCGTCAAAACGATAATGATAATACTTGATCGTGGTCCCGTTTAGGTATCCGCTGATGGGAACCCGTTAGCCTTCCGGCAAAAGCATATCCAATATCGGGAAAATGCTTTGACATTACAGGACACGCCTATTCTCCATTTTTCATCTCTCTTTCCTTGTCGCTTTTTGTGCCGATGGGCGGGAAGTCGTTTCGTGGCCACCACAAGATGTCCATTACAATCTTTTGTCTCCATCTCTCCTTCGTTATACCCTTTCTTGCAGTTCTTTTTTCCCTCGGCGTGGTGCTTTGGACATTGTCTTTCTGATGAGGGGCGACATTCCATATCCGCCTCATTGCGCCCTCCATGGATATTCTTGCAACTTTCCACACAAAGGGAAACGGAAATGAAATATCGTCGCAGAGCCGGTTTAAGAAAAATGGTCTGCAAAGCAGCGCTCCCAGAAGATTTGAAAAGTTCTGTAACCATCTCTGATTCCTTTCTATTTTATGTAAGTATGAAATCTATATAGGGGAACATGGAGCACGACTGGGTACTTAACATTTGTACATCTATATTTGACATTTGAACATTTATAAATTTTGTTTCGGTAATGTAAATGTCTTTATTATTGCATAATTACCAGAAAAACATAGATTAAATAGACACTCGCAAACAATGGGAGTAGCTATCACGTCAAAAACAAAATTAGTACATTCTCTTTCGTTTTGCCCCATAGGTGGGGCAGTAATGGGTATTACTTCTTTGACCAATTTTACAATTAGTTCACATCTCACAATATGCGCAAATATGTACGAGGGCTATCCAGAAAGTAGATTACGATTTGGAATAAAAAGTAAACAAAGTATAGGAAACAAATTTTATTATATACAGATGAAAGCCACACTCAAATACTACTTTTCGACATAGTCACCATTCAAATTAAGGCATTTATCGTAGCGATGTACGAGCTTGGAAATTCCTTCGTCGAAAAATTCGGCCGCCTGCGCCTTCAACCACTTCGTTACCTCTTCTTGCAGCTGTGCGTCGTCATCAAAACGCTGCATAGCCAGCCACTTCTTCATTGCTGGGAATAGGTGGAAGTCGCTCGGTGCCAGGTCGGGACTGTACGGCGGATGAGGAAACAACTCCCACTTAAAAGATTCAAGAACTTCACGAGTGACATTTGCCGTGTGGGGCCGGGCTTTGTCGTGAATCAACAAGATCTTAGAGCTCAACATTCCTCTGCGCTTGTTTTGAATGGCTCTTCTGAATTTTTGGAGAGTTTGGCAATACCTTTGAGAGTTTATTGTAGTGCCTCTTTCCAGGAAGTCCACCAAAATCACACCTTTTCTGTCCCAAAAAACAGTTGCCATCATCTTCCTTGCCGACATTGTTTGCATGCATTTCTTGGGTTTTGGGGGAGAACTTGCGTGCCCCCATTGCATTGATTGCAATTTCGTTTCACAGTTCACGTGTTTCACCCATGTTTCGTCACCAGTAACGATGCGATCGAGTAAAGAGTCACCATCCTTATGGTAAACGTCCAAAAAGTTCAACGCTGCAGCCATTCGCTGATTTTTGTGGTCCTCTGTCAAGATTTTTGGAATCCATCTTGCACAAAACTTGTGGTAACCAAGCTTTTCGCTGATGATTTCGTGCAACAAACTTCGCGAAATTTGTGGAAAACTCAAAGAAAGTTCCGTTATTGTGAACCTTCGATTTTCACGGACTTCAGCATCGACTTTTTCGACAAGTTCGGCAGTCACTATGCTGGGTCTCCAACTTCGATCTTCGTCGTGAACATTGGTTCGGCCATTTTTAAATCTGATGACCCACTGACGCACTCCACCTTCAGTGATAATGTTGTCCCCATACACTTCACAAAGCTGCCGATAGATTTCTATCGGTTTACAGTTTTTTGCAGTCAGAAACCTTATTACTGCACGCACCTCGCAGCTCGCGGGATTTTCAATTAACGCAGACATTTCAAACCGTCACAGTATCTGAACGGAGCACAGCACGAACCTCTCACTAGCACGGCTAGATGCCGACTGAGCTGCGCAACGCTCTGACCCCAAGATGGCCGCGCTAGCCCCGCCCCTAGCGGAAACAGACGAAAACGTAATCTACTTTCTGGATAGCCCTCGTACATCATCATCATCACTTTCGACACCTGCACAAGAATTATGGCAGCATGGATGTCTAATCCACCCTACTTCTGAATAATCGCGGCAGTAAAGACAATTGTCTTCGTCGTATTTTGCCACTTCTTTCCTGTTACCAACAGACAAATTACTTCTGGAACGTTTGGTCACAGGAGGGTGAGGAGATCTATGCCTATCTTTCGGTAATTCCCGTTTTGTTTCGCTTTCTGGCAGAGCAAGACGCCTTTTTGCAGGTCTGTTATTCATTTTTACTTGTTCCGCACTCAACAGCGCTTCTTTATAAGGGGATGTTGTCAGTATTGTGCTTTTCCCCCTTTTTTCCAAACTCTCTTGTCATTCTGATCTACCTTTGGAATACTTGTGAAATTTTCTGGGCTGTAACACTGAAAACTACTGCAGCTTGGCATCTCAATGTTTTCTCTTCCCATAGGTGAACCAGAGACAACGAACATCTCAGAAGTTGAAGGATTAACATCATCAGGAACTCCAGAAGAAAGCTCAATATCTGTCGTTTTGGACGGTAGGAAATCAGTATCATCAAACACATTGATGTTCACAGACCATATTCCTATTTTTCAAAACCCATTGACTGCCGTGCTCATTGTTGAGGCTCACCTATAACTGACACCAAACAAAGATGCAACCTGAAACAGTGTCACGACTTTTCCTGGATTACATCTAACCCAGGAGCGAATTTCATCCTCATAATATTTGATTAGTGGTTTATGACAGAAACGTATAGCGGCTGCAGCCTGTGAGAATATTTTAACAACATAATCAGGATTTTCTCGTTTCTTCTTAACGTAGCGTTCAAGAGTTGTTTGGGGCACTTGGAATTGACTAGCTGCCCTTTTGTACCCCATTGAACCATCAAGTACAGCATTCACAGCCACCTCCATTGAGACTAAAGACCACTCCTGCCTCTGTGACTTCTGTACGTAATTACGCACTATTCCGGAATCACATGAAACATGAGTAGTCAATCATATGAATGACACAGAAAGAGTTTTACACCAGGGGTATAATGGGGTAGTATCCTGTTATGCCCCACCCATATTGCCACGTAAACACAAGCTTAGGTTAATGCTTGTCCATAGTTTGACATTCAGAGATAACTTAGCGAAAAACATGGATTTAGAAGTAAATTAAGTGTTATATTCCATAGTAATTATTGTTTTTTATCTATATGTAGGTATGATGTACTTACATGCATTGAAAGAAATCACGAATCTTGTAAAACTGCTTTAAACTGTATCCATCACACAACTCGCACACAACAGAGTCTGTTATGGCAGCCAACTGACGTGTACTAGTAGCTGTGATTGAGATCACGAATTTTTGACAGATTCCGGTAGATTGTACCACCTACTAGAGAGAAAACACGTATACCCCGTTCTTCCTCACTAACCCGATATGCCGCATGTTCCCCTACTACACGAAAAAATCGATGTCTAGCTTTCACCTGGTAAGGTACACGCGAATGAGTCGAATAAACATTTTTACAATTTTTACAGAAGTCCTAATTTTTAAGTAAGATAAACTTTTGTACCTTATATCGAAGCCTGGATATTCAAGATTACGTAGAATGCTAAGTTTTTCTATAAAGAATTTTCTGTATACTTCATTTTCATTTGTATTCTGAGCGAAAACTAATCCTCCCGCATTTGGAGGATGAATACGACTGGCATAGCGGACGAATTGCAATGGAACATTCAATTTCAGTACATCATATTATAATGAGAACAAAATAACACATTTATACACTTATATATCGTCGCGAGGCATTGTGGCGACGGGCATGGCCTGCGCGCGCATAGAGACGGATAGTGCTATGCGGAGATAAAAGCTCACCGAAACAGATAAAGAAAGATATAGTCAGTGGTTTACCGGGAAAAACACAAGTCAGTTGAAGAAGTAAATGTCATGTCGGTACGTTGGCCATAGTAGCTCAATGGTTTAGAGCTGCTGGACGGAGACCAGTAGATCCGTGGTTCAAATTCCAGCTATGGCATTGAATTTTACAGGCTGAGTCTACCTTTCAATACTTTAACCTACACAAGAGCCAGTGTGAAAGAACAATTAATTTCTATTAATTGAGCTAACAGTGGTTAACTATAAAGCCCGGGCCTTATAGTACTTACACGTTGTAAGTCGCCATTAGGGTAGTTGTCTCATGTGTTTATGAGAACTCCTAGTGGTTTACTATAAAGCCCGGGTCTTAAAGTACTTACAGCATAGTAAGTCGTCATTAAGGTAGTTGTCTCATGTGTTTATGAGAACTCCTAGTGGTTTACTATAAAGCCCGGGTCTTAAAGTACTTACAGCATAGTAAGTCGTCATTAAGGTAGTTGTCTCATGTGTTTATGAGAACTCCTAGTGGTTTACTATAAAGCCCGGGCCTTAAAGTACTTACAGCATAGTAAGTTGTCATTAAGGTAGTTGTCTCATGTGTTTATGAGAACTCCTAGTGGTTTACTATAAAGTCCGGGCCTTAAAGTACTTACAGCATAGTAAGTCGTCATTGAGGTAGTTGTCTCATGTGTTTATGAAAACTCCTAGTGGTTTACTATAAAGTCCGGGCCTTAAAGTACTTACAGCATAGTAAGTCGTCATTAAGGTAGTTGTCTCATGTGTTTATGAGAACTCCTAGTGGTTTACTATAAAGCCCGGGTCTTAAAGTACTTACAGCATAGTAAGTCGTCATTAAGGTAGTTGTCTCATGTGTTTATGAGAACTCCTAGTGGTTTACTATAAAGCCCGGGCCTTAAAGTACTTACAGCATAGTAAGTTGTCATTAAGGTAGTTGTCTCATGTGTTTATGAGAACTCCTAGTGGTTTACTATAAAGTCCGGGCCTTAAAGTACTTACAGCATAGTAAGTCGTCATTGAGGTAGTTGTCTCATGTGTTTATGACAACTCCTAGTGGTTTACTATAAAGTCCGGGCCTTAAAGTACTTACAGCATAGTAAGTCGTCATTAAGGTAGTTGTCTCATGTGTTTATGAGAACTCCTAGTGGTTTACTATAAAGTCCGGACCTTAAAGTACTTACAGCATAGTAAGTCGTCATTAAGGTCGTTGTCTCATGTGTTTATGAGAACTCCTAGTGGTTTACTATAAAGTCCGGGCCTTAAAGTACTTACAGCTAGTAAGTCGTCATTAAGGTAGTTGTCTCATGTGTTTATGAGAACTCCTAGTGGTTTACTATAAAGTCCAGGCCTTAAAGTACTTACAGCATAGTAAGTCGTCATTAAGGTAGTTGTCTCATGTGTTTATGAGAACTCCTAGTGGTTTACTATAAAGTCCGGAACATAAAGTACTTACAGCATAGTAAGTCGCCATTAAGGTAGTTGTCTCATGTGTTTATGAGAACTCCTAGTGGTTTACTATAAAATCCGAGTCTTAAAGTACTTACAGCATAGTAAGTCGCCATTAAGGTAGTTGTCTCATATGTTTATGAGAACTCCTAGTGGTTTACTATAAAGTCCGGATCTTAAAGTACTTACAGCATAGTAAGTCGTTATTAAGGTAGCTGTCTCATGTGTTTATGAGAACTCCTAGAAGTTTGCTATAAAGTCCGGACCTTAAAGTACTTACAGCATAGTAAGTCGTCATTAAGGTAGTTGTCTCATGTGTTTATGAGAACTCCTAGTGGTTTACTATAAAGCCCGGGACTTAAAGGACTTACAGCATAGTAAGTCGTCATTAAGGTAGTTGTCTCATGTGTTTATGAGAACTCCTAGTGGTTTACTATAAAGCCCGGGCCTTTAAGTACTTACAGCATAGTAAGTCGCCATTAAGGTAGTTGTCTCATGCGTTTATGAGAACTCCTAGTGGTTTACTATAAAGTCCGGACCTTAAAGTACTTACAGCATAGTAAGTCGTCATTAAGGTCGTTGTCTCATGTGTTTATGAGAACTCCTAGTGGTTTACTATAAAGCCCGGGCCTTAAAGTACTTAGAGCATATTAAGTCGCCATTAAGGTAGTTGTCTCATGTGTTTACGAGAACTCCTAGTGGTTTACTATAAAGCCCGGACCTTAAAGTACTTACAGCATAGTAAGTCGTCATTAAGGTAGTTGTCTCATGTGTTTATGAGAACTCCTAGTGGTTTACTATAAAGTCCGGACCTTAAAGTACTTACAGCATAGTAAGTCGCCATTAAGGTAGTTGTCTCATGTGTTTATGAGAACTCCTAGTGGTTTACTATAAAGTCCGAGTCTTAAAGTACTTACAGCATAGTAAGTCGCCATTAAGGTAGTTGTCTTATATGTTTATGAGAACTCCTAGTGGTTTACTATAAAGTCCGGATCTTAAAGTACGTACAGCATAGTAAGTCGTTATTAAGGTAGCTGTCTCATGTGTTTATGAGAACTCCTAGTAGTTTACTATAAAGTCCGGACCTTAAAGTACTTACAGCATAGTAAGTCGTCGTTAAGGTTGTTGTCTCATGTGTTTATGAGAACTCCTAGTGGTTTACTATAAAGCCCGGGCCTTAAAGTACTTACAGCATAGTAAGTCGTCATTAAGGTAGTTGTCTCATGTGTTTATGAGAACTCCTAGTAGTTTACTATAAAGTCCGGACCTTAAAGTACTTACAGCATAGTAAGTCGCCATTAAGGTAGTTGTCTCATGTGTTTATGAGAACTCCTAGTGGTTTACTATAAAGACCGGGCCTTAAAGTACTTACAGCATAGTAAGTCGTCATTAAGGTAGTTGTCTCATGTGTTTATGAGAACTCCTAGTGGTTTACTATAAAGTCCGGGCCTTAAAGTACTTACAGCATAGTAAGTCGCCATTAAGGTAGTTGTCTCATGCGTTTATGAGAACTCCTAGTGGTTTACTATAAAGTCCGGGCCTTAAAGTATTTACAGCATAGTAAGTCGTCATTAAGGTAGTTGTCTCATGTGTTTATGAGAACTCCTAGTGGTTTACTATAAAGCCCGGGCCTTAAAGTACTTACACCATAGTAAGTCGCCATTAAGGTAGTTGTCTCATGTGTTTATGAGAACTCCTAGTGGTTTACTATAAAGCCCGGAACTTAAAGTACTTACAGCATAGTAAGTCCTCATTAAGGTAGTTGTCTCATGTGTTTATGAGAACTCCTAGTGGTTTACTATAAAGTCCGGAACTTAAAGTACTTACAGCATAGTAAGTCGCCATTAAGGTAGTTGTCTCATGTGTTTATGAGAACTCCTAGTGGTTTACTATAAAGTCCGGACCTTAAAGTACTTACAGCATAGTAAGTCGTCATTAAGGTAGTTGTCTCATGTGTTTATGAGAACTCCTAGTGGTTTACTATAAAGCCCGGGCCTTAAAGTACTTACACCATAGTAAGTCGCCATTAAGGTAGTTTTCTCATGTGTTTATGAGAACTCCTAGTGGTTTACTATAAAGCCCGGACCTTAAAGTACTTACAGCATAGTAAGTCGTCATTAAGGTAGTTGTCTCATGTGTTTATGAGAACTCCTAATGGTTTACTATAAAGTCCGGACCTTAAAGTACTTACAGCATAGTAAGTCGCCTTTAAGGTAGTTGTCTCATGTGTTTATGAGAACTCCTAGTGGTTTACTATAAAGTCCGAGTCTTAAAGTACTTACAGCATAGTAAGTTGCCATTAAGGAAGTTGTCTCATGTGTTTATGAGAACTCCTAGTGGTTTACTATAAAGTCCGGACCTTAAAGTACTTACAGCATAGTAAGTCGCCATTAAGGTAGTTGTCTCATGTGTTTATGAGAACTCCTAGTGGTTTACTATAAAGTCCGGATCTTAAAGTACTTACAGCATAGTAAGTCGCCATTAAGGTAGTTGTCTCATGTGTTTATGAGAACTCCTAGTGGTTTACTATAAAGTCCGGACCTTAAAGTACTTACAGCATAGTAAGTCGCCATTAAGGTAGTTGTCTCATGTGTTTATGAGAGCTCCTAGTGGTTTACTATAAAGTCCGGACCTTATAGTACTTACAGCATAGTAAGTCGTCATTAAGGTAGTTGTCTCATGTGTTTATGAGACTCCTAGTGGTTTACTATAAAGCCCGGGACTTAAAGTACTTACAGCATAGTAAGTCGCCATTAAGGTAGTTGTCTCATGCGTTTATGAGAACTCCTAGTGGTTTACTATAAAGCCCGGGCCTTAAAGTACTTACAGCATAGTAAGTCGTCATTAAGGTAGTTGTCTCATGTGTTTATGAGAACTCCTAGTGGTTTACTATAAAGCCCGGGCCTTAACGTACTTACAGCATAGTAAGTCGTCATTAAGGTAGTTGTCTCATGTGTTTATGAGAACTCCTAGTGGTTTACTATAAAGCCCGGGCCTTAAAGTACTTACAGCATAGTAAGTCGACATTAAGGTAGTTGTCTCATGTGTTTATGAGAACTCCTAGTGGTTTACTATAAAGTCCGGGCCTTAAAGTACTTACAGCATAGTAAGTCGTCATTAAGGTAGTTGTCTCATGTGTTTATGAGAACTCCTAGTGGTTTACTATAAAGCCCGGGCCTTAAAGTACTTACAGCATAGTAAGTCGCCATTAAGGTAGTTGTCTCATGTGTTTATGAGAACTCCTAGTGGTTTACTATAAACCCCGGACCTTAAAGTACTTACAGCATAGTAAGTCGTCATTAAGGTAGTTGCCTCATGTGTTTATGAGAACTCCTAGTGGTTTACTATAAAGTCCGGACCTTAAATTACTTACAGCATAGTAAGTCGCCATTAAGGTAGTTGTTTCATGTGTTTATGAGAACTCCTAGTGGTTTACTATAAAGTCCGAGTCTTAAAGTACTTACAGCATAGTAAGTCGCCATTAAGGTAGTTGTCTCATATGTTTATGAGAACTCCTAGTGGTTTACTATAAAGTCCGGATCTTAAAGTACTTACAGCATAGTAAGTCGTTATTAAGGTAGCTGTCTCATGTGTTTATGAGAACTCCTAGAAGTTTGCTATAAAGTCCGGACCTTAAAGTACTTACAGCATAGTAAGTCGTCATTAAGGTAGTTGTCTCATGTGTTTATGAGAACTCCTAGTGGTTTACTATAAAGTCCGGACCTTAAAGTACTTACAGCATAGTAAGTCGTCATTAAGGTAGTTGTCTCATGTGTTTATGAGAACTCCTAGTGGTTTAGTATAAAGCCCGGGACTTAAAGGGCTTACAGCATAGTAAGTTGTCATTAAGGTAGTTGTCTCATGCGTATATGAGAACTCCTAGTGGTTTACTATTAAGTCCGGACCTTAAAGTACTTACAGCATTGTAAGTCGTCGTTAAGGTAGTTGTCTCATGTGTTTATGAGAACTCCTAGTGGTTTACTATAAAGTCCGGACCTTAAAGTACTTACAGCATAGTAGGTCGTCGTTAAGGTAGCTGTCTTATGTGTTTATGAGAACTCCTAGTGGTTTACTATAAAGCCCGGGCCTTAAAGTACTTACAGCATAGTAAGTCGTCATTAAGGTAGTTGTCTCATGTGTTTATGAGAACTCCTAGTGGTTTACTATAAAGCCCGGGCCTTAAAGTACTTACAGCATAGTAAGTCGCCATTAAGGTAGTTGTCTCATGTGTTTATGAGAACTCCTAGTGGTTTACTATAAAGTCCGGACCTTAAAGTACTTACAGCATAGTAAGTCGTCATTAAGGTCGTTGTCTCATGCGTTTATGAGAACTCCTAGTGGTTTACTATAAAGCCCGGGCCTTAAAGTACTTACAGCTAGTAAGTCGTCATTAAGGTAGTTGTCTCATGTGTTTATGAGAACTCCTAGTGGTTTACTATAAAGTCCAGGCCTTAAAGTACTTACAGCATAGTAAGTCGTCATTAAGGTAGTTGTCTCATGTGTTTATGAGAACTCCTAGTGGTTTACTATAAAGTCCGGAACTTAAAGTACTTACAGCATAGTAAGTCGCCATTAAGGTAGTTGTCTCATGTGTTTATGAGAACTCCTAGTGGTTTACTATATAATCCGAGTCTTAAAGTACTTACAGCATAGTAAGTCGCCATTAAGGTAGTTGTCTCATATGTTTATGAGAACTCCTAGTGGTTTACTATAAAGTCCGGATCTTAAAGTACTTACAGCATAGTAAGTCGTTATTAAGGTAGCTGTCTCATGTGTTTATGAGAACTCCTAGAAGTTTGCTATAAAGTCCGGACCTTAAAGTACTTACAGCATAGTAAGTCGTCATTAAGGTAGTTGTCTCATGTGTTTATGAGAACTCCTAGTGGTTTACTATAAAGCCCGGGACTTAAAGGACTTACAGCATAGTAAGTCGTCATTAAGGTAGTTGTCTCATGTGTTTATGAGAACTCCTAGTGGTTTACTATAAAGCCCGGGCCTTTAAGTACTTACAGCATAGTAAGTCGCCATTAAGGTAGTTGTCTCATGCGTTTATGAGAACTCCTAGTGGTTTACTATAAAGTCCGGGCCTTAAAGTACTTACAGCATAGTAAGTCGTCATTAAGGTAGTTGTCTCATGTGTTTATGAGAACTCCTAGTGGTTTACTATAAAGCCCGGGCCTTAAAGTACTTAGAGCATATTAAGTCGCCATTAAGGTAGTTGTCTCATGTGTTTACGAGAACTCCTAGTGGTTTACTATAAAGCCCGGACCTTAAAGTACTTACAGCATAGTAAGTCGTCATTAAGGTAGTTGTCTCATGTGTTTATGAGAACTCCTAGTGGTTTACTATAAAGTCCGGACCTTAAAGTACTTACAGCATAGTAAGTCGCCATTAAGGTAGCTGTCTCATGTGTTTATGAGAACTCCTAGTGGTTTACTATAAAGTCCGAGTCTTAAAGTACTTACAGCATAGTAAGTCGCCATTAAGGTAGTTGTCTTATATGTTTATGAGAACTCCTAGTGGTTTACTATAAAGTCCGGATCTTAAAGTACTTACAGCATAGTAAGTCGTTATTAAGGTAGCTGTCTCATGTGTTTATGAGAACTCCTAGTAGTTTACTATAAAGTCCGGACCTTAAAGTACTTACAGCATAGTAAGTCGTCGTTAAGGTTGTTGTCTCATGTGTTTATGAGAACTCCTAGTGGTTTACTATAAAGCCCGGGCCTTAAAGTACTTACAGCATAGTAAGTCGTCATTAAGGTAGTTGTCTCATGTGTTTATGAGAACTCCTAGTAGTTTACTATAAAGTCCGGACCTTAAAGTACTTACAGCATAGTAAGTCGCCATTAAGGTAGTTGTCTCATGTGTTTATGAGAACTCCTAGTGGTTTACTATAAAGACCGGGCCTTAAAGTACTTACAGCATAGTAAGTCGTCATTAAGGTAGTTGTCTCATGTGTTTATGAGAACTCCTAGTGGTTTACTATAAAGTCCGGGCCTTGAAGTACTTACAGCATAGTAAGTCGGCTTTAAGGTAGTTGTCTCATGCGTTTATGAGAACTCCTAGTGGTTTACTATAAAGTCCGGGCCCTAAAGTATTTACAGCATAGTAAGTCGTCATTAAGGTAGTTGTCTCATGTGTTTATGAGAACTCCTAGTGGTTTACTATAAAGCCCGGGCCTTAAAGTACTTACACCATAGTAAGTCGCCATTAAGGTAGTTGTCTCATGTGTTTATGAGAACTCCTAGTGGTTTACTATAAAGCCCGGACCTTAAAGTACTTACAGCATAGTAAGTCCTCATTAAGGTAGTTGTCTCATGTGTTTATGAGAACTCCTAGTGGTTTACTATAAAGTCCGGACCTTAAAGTACTTACAGCATAGTAAGTCGCCATTAAGGTAGTTGTCTCATGTGTTTATGAGAACTCCTAGTGGTTTACTATAAAGTCCGGACCTTAAAGTACTTACAGCATAGTAAGTCGTCATTAAGGTAGTTGTCTCATGTGTTTATGAGAACTCCTAGTGGTTTACTATAAAGCCCGGGCCTTAAAGTACTTACACCATAGTAAGTCGCCATTAAGGTAGTTTTCTCATGTGTTTATGAGAACTCCTAGTGGTTTACTATAAAGCCCGGACCTTAAAGTACTTACAGCATAGTAAGTCGTCATTAAGGTAGTTGTCTCATGTGTTTATGAGAACTCCTAGTGGTTTACTATAAAGTCCGGACCTTAAAGTACTTACAGCATAGTAAGTCGCCATTAAGGTAGTTGTCTCATGTGTTTATGAGAACTCCTAGTGGTTTACTATAAAGTCCGAGTCTTAAAGTACTTACAGCATAGTAAGTTGCCATTAAGGAAGTTGTCTCATGTGTTTATGAGAACTCCTAGTGGTTTACTATAAAGTCCGGACCTTAAAGTACTTACAGCATAGTAAGTCGCCATTAAGGTAGTTGTCTCATGTGTTTATGAGAACTCCTAGTGGTTTACTATAAAGTCCGGATCTTAAAGTACTTACAGCATAGTAAGTCGTTATTAAGGTAGCTGTCTCATGTGTTTATGAGAACTCCTAGAAGTTTGCTATAAATTCCGGACCTTAAAGTACTTACAGCATAGTAAGTCGTCATTAAGGTAGTTGTCTCATGTGTTTATGAGAACTCCTAGTGGTTTACTATAAAGCCCGGGACTTAAAGTACTTACAGCATAGTAAGTCGCCATTAAGGTAGTTGTCTCATGCGTTTATGAGAACTCCTAGTGGTTTACTATAAAGCCCGGGCCTTAAAGTACTTACAGCATAGTAAGTCGTCATTAAGGTAGTTGTCTCATGTGTTTATGAGAACTCCTAGTGGTTTACTATAAAGCCCGGGCCTTAAAGTACTTACAGCATAGTAAGTCGTCATTAAGGTAGTTGTCTCATGTGTTTATGAGAACTCCTAGTGGTTTACTATAAAGCCCGGGCCTTAAAGTACTTACAGCATAGTAAGTCGACATTAAGGTAGTTGTCTCATGTGTTTATGAGAACTCCTAGTGGTTTACTATAAAGTCCGGGCCTTAAAGTACTTACAGCATAGTAAGTCGTCATTAAGGTAGTTGTCTCATGTGTTTATGAGAACTCCTAGTGGTTTACTATAAAGCCCGGGCCTTAAAGTACTTACAGCATAGTAAGTCGCCATTAAGGTAGTTGTCTCATGTGTTTATGAGAACTCCTAGTGGTTTACTATAAAGCCCGGACCTTAAAGTACTTACAGCATAGTAAGTCGTCATTAAGGTAGTTGCCTCATGTGTTTATGAGAACTCCTAGTGGTTTACTATAAAGTCCGGACCTTAAATTACTTACAGCATAGTAAGTCGCCATTAAGGTAGTTGTTTCATGTGTTTATGAGAACTCCTAGTGGTTTACTATAAAGTCCGAGTCTTAAAGTACTTACAGCATAGTAAGTCGCCATTAAGGTAGTTGTCTCATATGTTTATGAGAACTCCTAGTGGTTTACTATAAAGTCCGGATCTTAAAGTACTTACAGCATAGTAAGTCGTTATTAAGGTAGCTGTCTCATGTGTTTATGAGAACTCCTAGAAGTTTGCTATAAAGTCCGGACCTTAAAGTACTTACAGCATAGTAAGTCGTCATTAAGGTAGTTGTCTCATGTGTTTATGAGAACTCCTAGTGGTTTACTATAAAGTCCGGACCTTAAAGTACTTACAGCATAGTAAGTCGTCATTAAGGTAGTTGTCTCATGTGTTTATGAGAACTCCTAGTGGTTTAGTATAAAGCCCGGGACTTAAAGGGCTTACAGCATAGTAAGTTGTCATTAAGGTAGTTGTCTCATGCGTATATGAGAACTCCTAGTGGTTTACTATTAAGTCCGGACCTTAAAGTACTTACAGCATAGTAAGTCGTCGTTAAGGTAGTTGTCTCATGTGTTTATGAGAACTCCTAGTGGTTTACTATAAAGTCCGGACCTTAAAGTACTTACAGCATAGTAGGTCGTCGTTAAGGTAGCTGTCTTATGTGTTTATGAGAACTCCTAGTGGTTTACTATAAAGCCCGGGCCTTAAAGTACTTACAGCATAGTAAGTCGTCATTAAGGTAGTTGTCTCATGTGTTTATGAGAACTCCTAGTGGTTTACTATAAAGCCCGGGCCTTAAAGTACTTACAGCATAGTAAGTCGTCATTAAGGTAGTTGTGTCATGTGTTTATGAGAACTCCTAGTAGTTTACTATAAAGTCCGGACCTTAAAGTACTTACAGCATAGTAAGTCGTCGTTAAGGTAGTTGTCTCATGTGTTTATGAGAACTCCTAGTGGTTTACTATAAAGCCCGGGCCTTAAAGTACTTACAGCATAGTAAGTCGTCATTAAGGTAGTTGTCTCATGTGTTTATGAGAACTCCTAGTAGTTTACTATAAAGTCCGGACCTTAAAGTACTTACAGCATAGTAAGTCGTCATTAAGGTAGTTGTCTCATGTGTTTATGAGAACTCCTAGTGGTTTACTATAAAGCCCAGGCCTTAAAGTACTTACACCTTAGTAAGTCACCAATAAGGTAGTTGTCTCATGTGTTTATGAGAACTCCTAGTGGTTTACTATAAAGTCCGGACCTTAAAGTACTTACAGCATAGTAAGTCGTCATTAAGGTAGTTGTCTCATGTGTTTATGAGAACTCCTAGTGGTTTACTATAAAGCCCAGGCCTTAAAGTACTTACAGCTTAGTAAGTCACCAATAAGGTAGTTGTCTCATGTGTTTATGAGAACTGCTAGTGGTTTACTATAAAGTCCGGACCTTAAAGTACTTACAGCATAGTAAGTCGTCATTAAGGTAGTTGTCTCATGTGTTTATGAGAACTCCTAGTGGTTTACTATAAAGTCCGGACCTTAAAGTACTTACAGCGTAGTAAGTCGTCATAAAGGTAGTGGTCTCATGTGTTTATGAGAACTCCTAGTGGTTTACTATAAAGCCCGGGCCTTAAAGTACTTACAGCTTAGTAAGTCAGCATTAAGGTAGTTGTCTCATTTGTTTATGAGAACTCTTAGTGGTTTACTATAAAGCCCGGGTCTTAAAGTACTTACAGCATAGTAAGTCGTCATTAAGGTAGTTGTCTCATGTGTTTATCAGAACTCCTAGTGGTTTTCTATAAAGCCCGGGCCTTAAAGTACTTACAGCATAGTAAGTCACCATTAAGGTAGTTGTCTCATATGTTTATGAGAACTCCTAATGGTTTACTATAAATTACGGACCTTAAAGTACTTACAGCATAGTAAGTTGTCATTAAGGTAGTTGTCTCATTTGTTTATGAGAACTCCTAGTGGTTTACCGGAAAAAACACGAGTCAGTTGGAGAATTTAATGTCATGTTGGCACGTTGGCCATAGTAACTCATTGATTTAGAGCGGCTGGACGGAGACTAGTAGATCCGTGGTTCAAATTCCATCTATGGCATTGAATTTTACAGTCTGGCTCTATCTTTCAATACTTTAGCCTACACAAAGGCCAGTGCGAGAGATCAATTAATTCCCATTAATTGATCTAATGGTGGTTAAGCATAAAGCCAGGGCCTTATAGTACTTACACGTTGTAAGTCACCATTAAGGTAGTTGTCTCATGTGTTTATGAGAACTCCTAGTGCTTTACTGGAAAAATACGAGTCAGTTGGAGAATTTAATGTCATGTCGGTACGTTGGCCATAGTAGCTCAAGTGTTAGAGCGACTGGACGGCAACCAGAAGATCCGTGGTTCAAATCCCGACTATGGCATTGAATTTTTCAGTCTGGCTCTACCCTTTCTTAGTGTATCCTACACACGGCTAGTGTGAAAGAACAATTTATTTCCGTAACTACTTAACTTGATCAAGCTGAATAGTTCTGTGCTTCTCAAGTCAAGGGATTTACATTTTTAATAGCGGTTTCCAAGACCTATACAGAAGCACAGACCTATTAAAGCTGAGACATGTAAAAGCAATAGTTAAAAGTTTGTAAATTGCTGCAAAATATGGGGAGAACGAATAGGAGAGAAAAAAATGAAAGCAGTTTGCAGTGCAGCTATGTTGTTTTCCAGCTTATACCCTTATAGGCAGGCAACTTCTCTAGCACATATGCAGGCGGGTTGCGTAGTTTCACGGTGTGTATAGGAAAAGCGTTCGGGAACTCAGGTTCCCTCATATAGGAACTATGTTGTAAGGAGCGTATTTATAGACACTAAAAATGTGTGAAATACGCAGGCGGAAAGACACTAAAAATCGGTAAAACAGGCACTTAAATAGGCACTAAAAAATTGCTAAGTACGCACTTATAAATGCACAGTTTTGGTAAAATGCACTATAACAAAATGACAGTCACCGCAACATATACTGCAATAAATTCACTAAACACATTGCGATTCCCTAGACGAAATAGTTCTAAATTTATTCGAAATTTCACAAATGGCTCCACAGCAAGTTAAAATAACAGATATTGTCGCATAATTAAAATACATATAAATCCACTTCACTAAGTAAGAACCATAATATGCAGAAAGGTGTGGAGCTATTAACTATGTCAGAAAACAAAAGCATGGGTTGGACGGGAGCTTAATGGTGAATATTGAAATATCTGAAGCTTTTGTTAGATTTGATTCAAATTTATACCATTTATCAATAATAACTAAACTCTAGTAACACAACTTCACTTATCTTATTTAATTCCTGGGACCGGTTTCAAAGCAAACATCTGCTTCATCCTCAGCCACTCAGCTTGACACTCATCCACTAACTGAGTCATAAGTAATGCCTTTTAAGGAAAACAATTAGTTTAAATAAGTTCCGACAAACAATTAAGTGATTTTCAAGAATATACCATTATATTCTATGGTCCTGAGCCATCATGAAGACAGTTTTATTACCTCACTAGGGTACCAGTTTCTGGTTTTTGATGCGAAGAATTTGGTGACATTCACTTGCATTGCCGCAGCTCAAAAAGAATTTTTTTAATAATTTTTATTGATCGATCAGCAGTACAATACTTTACAGATCAGAGTGAAAAGAAGGTAACAGTACAATAAGAACAATAACACTCAGGGGTAGGCTAACAGGCCGCCCCCTAACTACATTAAGTTAGAACTCCAATAACACTCTCTGAGAAATTACGTCAATATTGAAGATGTAAGACAGACTTCAAGAACTAGAATCAGTCGAGTCAGATGTATCACTTAGAAGCAGTTCCTGTGGTAGCCTCCTCTTCAAGCGTGAGGGCTAGCGCCTATGGACGCCGATGTTATAGTGCACAGCTCCTGGAACTTCTTGCAGCGTGGAAAAGAAACGATGAGTGATCCTGCGAATGTAGTCGTAAAGAGGTAACAGTCCTAGTTCGTGATGGAGCTGCTGATTACGGATGAACCATGGAGCGTTGGTAGCGATGCGCATGAAGCGATTCTGTATGACCTGAAGACGACGCAGATAACACGTGTGTGCGGCCTCCCACACTTGACAGGCATATGTAATAAGCGGACGAACGAGTGATTTGTAGAGTAACAATGCACGCCAGGTCAGTCGAGAGTCCAAAAGCACTCCAAGGTATTTAACGGGAGTTGTAGTGGGGAGCCAAGGGACATTGTTCCTGTAGAGACACAACGGAGTAAACGGCGTATATCGGCGAAGAGTGAAGATTTCAGCTTCGGTTTTCTGAGGGTTCAAAGAGATCGGCCAAGTGCTGAACCAATGAGTTAGGCGATCTAAAGAGAGCTGTACTACTTGTTGTGCGTGCTGGAGATTAACATGAGAATAATATAGTACTGTGTCATCAGCGTAAAGAGCTAAAGAAGTCGGAGCTAAGTCAGGAATATCAGAAATGTATATATTAAATAGAGTCGGGGCGAAGATAGAACCCTGTGGGACACCTGCGGTAATATTACGTGGGGATGAAAGCTTTTCACCAATGCGTACTGTAAAGCTGCGGTCGTAGAGGAAACTGTTGATTGGATGTGATAAGTAATTATGAAAACCGATGCGGTAGTGCTGAATGAGCAAACCATCATGCCAAACCCTGTTCAAAATGAAATGAAATGTGTAGCGTTTAACGCCCACTTTTACTACATATGGCACCGCAGGCGATGATACTGATGATACATGAGATGAAGATGGAACACCGGTGGAATGAGATGGCGGGGGAAACCAGAGATCCCGGAGAAAACCCGCCCCAGCGCCGTGTTGTCCACCACAAATCTCACTTTGCGGTCGCCTGAGATCGAACCGGCGACTGCAGCTAGAAGAATATGTGAAGTGGAAGGGGAAAGTGTCTTTAGTGAGCGTGTGGCACAACGATGGTTCCAAAGTTTCTACAATAGAGACGAAAATACTAAAGTCTTGCCACGTTCTGGAAGATCTAAAGTATGGTATATTGAGGATATGAGAGAAAATCGTCAAAAGGAACACATAGGCCTTCAGAAGAACTTGGTACATCAAACTATACCATACATCGCCACATTAAGATACTTACATACAGCAGCTGTAGATCTCTAACTCATGAACTGACACCTCAACAGGCTGAACTGGATATCTGTCGTCAGCTTATCCATAATCCCCTGGATGATAGATTTGTCAGGAGAATTGTCATTTGTGATGACAAATGGGTATGTTACCGAAACCCTGATACCCCTCCCACCTGCAAAGTCATCGTTAAAAGAAATCAGTTCGGCCCGAAAGCAATTTTGTACGTCTAGTGTGATTTTAAAGATGTGATTCACTGGGAGTTTGTTCCAAAGGGACGGGCGATTGATGCGGATCTTTATTCTCAACAAGTGGAACGAGTTCATGAAATCTTGAGACAAAGATACCCAGAATTAGTTAACCGAAATAGAGTTATATTACAAAAGGACAATGTAACATCCCATACTACAGGAACAACCATGGAAAATATTCAGGAATTGAGAGGAATCGAACTGCTACCACACCCAGCATACAGCCCTGATCTCGTAACATCAGTTTATCGTCTTTTTCGATCCATGAACCATTTTGACAACATTAAAGCAGTGCAAGTGGCTGTCACCGAATTCTTGGCATCAATAACCAGACATTGGTACCATCGTAGGAAACCACGCTGAACGATGGCTCAAGACCATAGAATCTTCTTCATCTTCTTCCTCTTATCATCATATAGGCTACTATAGGGGGATTTTAGGGCTTATTTCGCCCTATGGCTGCTTCAGGGGTGTACCCTCTTCAGCCTTGACTTCATTTGGAGTTGAGGGAGGACGGCTTTTTTTTCTTTGCTTTATTATGTTATGTATGCATGTGATAAAAATTTGTCACTTGTCGTTATTGGCTAGTTGCAATACTGTTGATATTTGTCATATTTACAGGATGTTACAAAAAGGTACGGCCAAACTTTCAGGAAACATTCCTCACACGCAAAGAAAGAAAATATGTTATGTGGGCATGTGACCGGAAACGCTAACTTTCCATGTTAGAGTTCATTTTAGTATTTCTCTTAAAATGTAAATTGAAATCATTCGTGCAGACAAATGTCAAAATACCCATTGTGGTTCATGCACGATGGAGCTCCTGCACATTTCAGTCGAAGTGTTCGTACGCTTCTCAACAACAGATTCGGTGACCAATAGATTGACCAATAGATTGGTAGAGGCGGACCAATTCCATGGCCTCCACGCTCTCCTGACCTCAACCCTCTTGACTTTCATTTATGGGGGCATTTGAAAGCTCTTATCTACACAACCCAGGTAGCAAATGTAGAGACTCTTCGTGCTCGTATTGTGGTCGGCTGTGATACAATACGCCATTCTCCAGGGTTGCATCAGCGCATCAGGGATTCCATGCGACGGAGGATGGATGCATGTAACCTCGCTAACGGAGGATATTTTGAACATTTCCTGTAATAAAGTGTTTGAAGTCACGCTGGTACGTTCTGTTGTCGTGTGTTTCCATTCCATGATTAATGTGATTTGAAGAGAAGTAATAAAATGAGCTCTAATATGGAAATTAAGCGTTTCCGGACACATGTCCGCATAACATATTTTCTTTCTTTGTGTGTGAGGAATGTTTCCTGAAAGTTTGGCCGTACCTTTTTGTAACATCCTGTATATTTTATTTAATATCACATAATTTTTTTCTTTAATATATTCTTTTCTTTATTTTATTATATATTTATATTTTTTATTTATATTTATATATAGTTTCGTTTTGTTTTTAGTAGTAGCTTTTTGTAATTTTTAATACTTTTTAATACTTTTTTTAACAATCTTTGTGGTATGTGTACAGTTATGGTATGTACACAATCGTCATTTTTCAAGCTAGAAGTATTCGGAGATGTTCTTGGATCTCGTCTTCCTGGGCTTCCTTGATCCTGACGTGGTGCTGTATCAGGGTGACGATTGGTAGGGCCGTGGTCTTGTAGTTCTCTGCTGCTGCAATCAGCTGCCTCCTGTACGGTCTCTCGGACGCATTCGCGATGTACCTGTACATCCTGTTTTGTATGTGTTCAAGTGGGATTGCCTTACAGATGTCATACACCTCTTCGTTTCTGTGCCAGGGTACGAGTTTATTGTTTACTCTTAAGCACTTTCTCCCATCTGTAGAAGCCTGGTTTTGATGTATGTTGTCGTTATTGGGAAGGTGACGATAGTGGCGTAGGTGAAGTATGGTCTTACTATTGTCTTGTACAGTTGGTTGAGGATCGGTGCTGAGAGTCCTATTTTGCCTTTTTTTATAAGTATTGTAGGGTGGAGATTGCTGTTTTTGCTTCTTTCATCTTTTGGTGGAAATGTGGTTTTGTGCTTACTTTTTTATGAAGCTTTATTCCCAGGTATTTTACTGTGGTCTGTATAGGTAATTTGTGTCCTTGGTAGGCTATCGTCGATTTTTGGTAGTTACGCTTTGTTTTCCTGCTGAAAATGATGGCTTGCGTTTACTGTGAGACGCCATTTGGATGCCCATCTGTCAAAGGCTTTTAGCTGTTTCTCTATTCTTGGTTTTGCGTTCATCAGCTTCGGTTCGCTGCTCATCATCTCATCATATAGGCCTACGGCCTACTCCAGGAACTAGGAGTCTTTGCTTTTTTTTTGGCCTTCCAGGAGATCTTCTTCTGTCTGCTGGTAAGTAGTCTCTTGCTATACGTGCGATTCAGTCCGATGTCATACAGGATACATGGTTACTCCATTCGCTTCGTCTTCTATCCACCCAATCACCTATTGTCTAATATCTTCACTTCTTATTTTATCTCTTCTTGTTCTTCCTATAATTTTTCTTAATACTGTGACTTTGTGGGTTCGTGAAATGATAAAACGAGGTTACGAAACACAAAAACTACACTTTATTCTCCTCGAAATTAACTATTCAACATTACAAAATTGCTAGAACCTCAAACTGCTTATTTTACCTAACAACTACTCTCAACTCTCTCGCTTCCGGTAACGATTGGTTCCGAAGTTTTCCGAATCTCCACCGGCTTCGGCTTCGCGAGCCTACCGCCAGGGCGACAATACGTTCATTTCATTTGTCTCTAGAATCTGTTTCGTCTATGAAGTGTCCGCTCTTACTTCACAGGCATAGGTGGATATTGGACGTATTACCGCTTTATAGATTCTAGTCTTGGTTTCTTTATTTAAATATTTGTTTTTTCCATATAATACCATTTATGCAGCCTGCAATTCTCGCTGCTTTATTCGCTTGATATGTAACTTCATTCTGCAATGCTCCCCAACTGTTTAACTCAACACCCAGGTACCTTATTGTCATTACCTGTTCTATTATTTTCTTCCCTAGTTCCAATTTACATCGCAAGGGGTATTTACTTATGGTCATTTATTTCGTTTTTGTTAATGATGTTTTCATGTTATTGTTTCTACATCCAGTATAGAATCTATATAGCAGTCTCTGTAGGTCATCCTCATCAGGACAACATCGTCAGCGTAGCATACAATATTAAGGTTATTATTCCCCATTTTATATCCATCCATTTTATTGATCTCATTTATAATTTCATTCATTACTAAATTGAATAGTAATGGACTAAAAACAACTCCTTGTGGAACCCCTCTTCTGACTGGTATCTTCTCAGATATTTTCTCTTCCACTTTTATTCTATTAAAATTGTTAGTAAAAATGTCATTATGACGCTTAAATCCTTGAAGAAAGAACTAATGAAGCACTTAAAATAATACACTCATGGGGAATTAAAAATAAACACATGTTTAATCCCTACAAAACCTTGACGATGATTGTCACCAGAAGAAAAAAAAATGGAGCCCATTACTCTTACCATGAATAACGTCAACTTGAAGGTGGTATCTACGGTAAAATACTTTGGCGTTATACTGGATTGTAAACTAACATTTCGATCACACTTTGATTATATTGTTGAAAGAGCCAGCAAGCTCCTTGGTGCCCTCGCAACAACAAGACCAACCTGGGGTCTGAATTCTAGTATTCTTAAAATTATATATCAAGGTGCTGTAGTGCCCCTAATCTTGTATGGTGTATCTGCATTCCAGGATGTTCTTAATAAAAATGGGCAGTTAAAGAACTTGCACAAATTCAAAGGGGATTCCTCCTTCGCATAATTCGAGGATATCGTACAATCTCCACTGATGCAGCTCAGATTATAGCTAACATCGAACCTTTGGCTCTCACTGGTTTATCAACAGCAACTATTACGAATTTAAGACATGAACGTGAATGTGCGTCTTATCTGTCTCACTTAAAACTACAAATCCCGGAGCATCCTACCACAGCAGGACACCCATCAAGTTTTGTAACCTGTTTAAAGGAAATATGTAATTTTCATGATTATTACATATATACAGATGGTTCGCGTTACCAATTTGAAGATAATATATCTGCAGTAGGATGTGCTTTTGTTGTTTATGAAAACCAAACGGAACTAACTCACTCCATGTTTAAATTGTCACCTGAATGTTCTGTATTCCAGTCGGAGCTCTTAGCAATTAAAGAAGCTATAAAATGGTGTACTGTTAATGGGAACAGTGATTCACAATCAGCTCTACTCGCTATTAATGATAAATACAACTTAAATTCATTAGCACATGAAATCAGAACCTTGCTTCAAAACCATCCAGGACATATTTGCATGCGACGGCTTAAAGGACACAGTGGAATTTTAGGTAACGAGAGAGCTGATTGCTTGGATAAGAAGGCTGTAGAATCCAATCTTCCTGTGACATACTCTTTATGTCCTATTTCTACTGTAAGTAGAATAATACATCAACATATTCTTGAAGAATGGAACCAACAATGGCTAACAACTCCAAATGGAAGTTTAACAAAAACATTATTTTTCCCTAGTGTATATGACAGAGGAAAATGTGAAACTCTTGTACCAAATTTTGTTTTGACACAATTTTTAAGTGGACATGGTAAATTGGTGAATACTTATCACGTTTTCACTTAACATCTAACCCCAAGTGCATGTGTGGTGAAGAATTTCAAACTGTGGTTCATCTCCTTTTCTGTTGTCCCATTTTCTGGAGAGAAAGACAAGAATTAATATTCAAGCTAGACTCACTAGGAACTGAATTTTCTGCTCCGCTCACATCTTTGCTAATGAAGCCACAATAGTATAAGTACTTCATGATGTTTATAAACTCAGTGTTTAAACGTCTGAAATAGTTTAAATTAATATGCATCAGATTATAACATATTTTCTTCCTTCTAGTATTTAAAATAATTTTGTTAAAATTGTGTATTTTTATGTATCAACACTAACCCTAATATACCACGGTGTAAAATAGGGTTCATAAATCTGGATAAATAAAAAAAATCAATAAAATCGATCCATTCGGTACAATATGTTTTTCTAAAATGTTTATAACATCTTTAAGTTCCAGCCTAACAAAGGACTTATAAAACATAGAAATGCAGGTTTATTATACTCAATAGCTTTTTCTATTACCTGCTTTATCACAAAAATAGCCTCAGTATAAGATCTACCAAGCCGAAATCCCTGTTGTTCATCCTGAAGGTAAATAATTTTTTATAGTTTTTGATTAATTAGTTTCGTTGTAAGTTTCAGTTGGGTGTTAAGTAGATTTATTGGTCTATAATTCTCTGGTTTCTGTTTATCGCCTTTCTTAAAGATAGGAATCACAATACTAGTCTTCCAATCATTTGGAATTTTAATTTTTTGGAATATTTGTGTAATTAATTTTATTATTTCTAATGTGAGTCTATCCCCTTCGTATTGTGACTTTGTGGGTTCGACGAGAATGCCAGCAGCCCAACTTCAGGTCCAGGGTCAAGAACCACTGCGCACCAGCTAGTGTGTCCAGGGTGTCGTCAATCCGGGGTAAGAGGAAGCCGTCCTTCCGGGTGAGAGCGTTCAGCTTCCTGTAGTCCACGCAGAAGCGTAGCTTGCCGATCTTCTTTGTCACCAAGACTACAGTGGAACACCAAGGGCTGTCAGTCTCTTCAATCACTCCCCTGAATCTCATGTCCTCCAGCATGTCTCGTACCGCCCTTTGATTCGCCAGCGGAACACATCTAGGTGGTTGACGAATAGGCCGGGCGTCCCCGGTGTCGATGCGATGAAGCACTTTGTCCTTGCGGCCGTAGTCACTATCACCTTGGCAAGTGTTAATAGTATATATTTTTGGGGGAGGGGCTTTGCCCCTCCCCGTGGTGTTTAAAGTGAATGATGAAGTTTATTTGTGGTTTAGTTTAGGGAGGGATTTTCCTTCCCCGGTGTAAGATGATGAGAGAAGTGTTGTAAGTAATAATGTGGTGTAGTAATGGATGAGTTAAGTTGTTTTTTTTTTTTTTTTTGGATGGTTGTTTTGTAGTGAAGGATATTGGTGAATTGAGTTATGGATTATTATTATGGATAATTTGAGTGAAAGATGAAGGAGGATTTGAATGAATTATTTTAAGAAGTGGATATTTGGAAAAATGGATTTAAGGAGTTGATTTGATAAATCATAGAGATGTTATTTTATTTAAATTTGGTGTAAAATGAGGATTGCTAAATTATGAGAAAGTGTGTTTTGAGAAATTATAGAATAGGAATTTATATATATATATATATATATATATATATATATATATATATATATATATATATATAATTATGTTGAAGATTTAGGAGATTTAATAGTTGAAATGTGTTTTAGTATAATGTTAATTTGATATTTTTGTGTTAATAAGGTAAAAAAAATTAAATTATAAATAAATGAAATAAATAAATTAAATTGAATTGTTTGGTTTGGTTGTTTGAAGGTTATTGTAATGGTTTAATTTTGAAATATATGAAAGTTATTGAATGTATAATTATTGTTTGTTTAATATGTTTGAATTGTATTGCTATTTTTGAATTTGAGATTTATATTTTATTTGATATAAAGTAGATTTGAAAAAAAAAATATTGATTGGTGTAGAATTAAAAATAATAATTGAATTTGTTTGTTTATATAAATTGATATAATGTATTTTAATTTGTTTAAAGAATTTGGAGTCAATAATTTGTAAATTCTGTGATTGTTGTAATGTAAATTTTATGAATTATTTTTATATAAGTTTTTGGTTAAATGTTTTGTAAGTTTTTAAGAAGGTTTTTATCAGTTAAATGATAAATTGATAAGTTTTAAATGTACTGGTTACCAGTACATTAAGTATCGGTTTCCGGTATTGTAGTCTTGTTTTGTAATTGTAGCTGGTTGCCAGTTATTTGTATACTGGATTCCTGTAAATTTTTATTACTTAAATTGTAAATTTTTAAATTGGTAGTTTTTGTATTTGTTTAAAATTTTTTCTTTTAATTTTTGTTTTTTTTTATTTTATTATCTGAAAAATGATTGTTTAAATTGTATTTTTGTATTTATGTGGTAGTTAATAAATTAGAATTTGGAAATCATGTCCCGGTATAAGAAATTAGGTACCGGGATTAGATTTTCAGATTTTATTTATTTATTTATTTATTTATTTATTTATTTATTTATTTATTTATTTATTTATTTATTTATTTATTTATTTATTTATTTATTTATTTATTTATTTATTTATTTATTTATTTATTTATTTATTTATTTATTTATTTATTTATTTATTTATTTATTTATTTATTTATTTATTTATTTATTTATTTATTTATTTATTTATTTATTTATTTATTTATTTATTTATTTATTTATTTATTTATTTATTTATTTATTTATTTATTTATTTATTTATTTATTTATTTATTTATTTATTTATTTATTTATTTATTTATTTATTTATTTATTTATTTATTTATTTATTTATTTATTTATTTATTTATTTATTTATTTATTCATTCATTCATTCATTCATTCATTCATTCATTCATTCATTCATTCATTCATTCATTCATTCATTCATTCATTCATTCATTCATTCATTCATTCATTCATTCATTCATTCATTCATTCATTCATTTTATTTATTTATTTATTTATTTATTTATTTATTTATTTATTTGTTTATTTGTTTATTTGTTTGTTTGTTTGTTTGTTTGTTTGTTTGTTTGTTTGTTTGTTTGTTTGTTTGTTTGTTTATTTGTTTATTTATTTATTTATTTATTTATTTATTTATTTATTTATTTATTTATTTATTTATTTATTTATTTATTTATTTATTTATTTATTTATTTATTTATTTATTTATTTATTTATTTATTTATTTATTTATTTATTTATTTATTTATTTATTTATTTATTTATTTATTTATTTATTTATTTATTTATTTATTTATTTATTTATTTATTTATTTATTTATTTATTTATTTATTTATTTATTTATTTATTTATTTATTTATTTATTTATTTATTTATTTATTTATTTATTTATTTATTTATTTATTTATTTATTTATTTATCTATTTATTTATTTATTTATTTATTTATTTATTTATTTATTTATTTATTTATTTATTTATTTATTTATTTATTTATTTATTTATTTATTTATTTATTTATTTATTTATTTATTTATTTATTTATTTATTTATTTATTTATTTATTTATTTATTTATTTATTATTTATTTATTTATTTATTTATTTATTTATTTATTTATTTATTTATTTATTTATTTATTTATTTATTTATTTATTTATTTATTTATTTATTTATTTATTTATTTATTTATTTATTTATTTATTTATTTATTTATTTATTTATTTATTTATTTATTTATTTATTTATTTATTTATTTATTTATTTATTTATTTATTTATTTATTTATTTATTATTTATTTATTTATTTATTTATTTATTTATTTATTTATTTATTTATTTATTTATTTATTTATTTATTTATTTATTTATCACCTTGGCTGAAGACGCACTGGTATCATCTCAGCAATTGTCGAACTTTCTCCAGTTGCTCTGCGGTCAGGTAGTCGGCCGCCCTCTACAGTGGGACTTCTAGCCGGGGCCCCAGGTGTTGCGTCGGCACCGGCCTCTGCGTCTTGTCGATTGCTGTTACGCTTACCACGGGCTCGCATGTTCCCAACTCCGTCCAAGGCGCTCTTCGTTTTGACGGAGACCTCTTCTCTGTTGAGCCGCAGGACCTTCCTGCCGACGTCGCCCGTCGCCTCGTGGCTCCTGAGGTCATCCAGTCCCAGAATCACCTCTTCAGCCACCTTCGCGACGAACACCCACAGACGTACGGCACTCTTTCCCAAAGTCAACTTTAGCAGGGCCTCCTTCTCCACAGGCAAGGTGTCACCCGATGCCGTGACAAGCCGGTATGGTCGGCTCGGCTTCCTCGTCGGCAAACCCTTCGCCACGTCAGGTCTGATGATGGTCACGGCCGCCCCGGTGTCCACCAGCACGCGGCACGGTTTTCCCTCCACTCAACCGTCCGCGATGAGGCTGTCATCCAAACGCCGACGACGGCGCGCAGTGTCACTGGAGGGGATGGTGGTGATGGCGACAAAGTGCCCCTCTCCACGACGGCCCTTACTCGTTTTCTGGCTGCTCTTCCTGGTGTAGGCAGTCTCTCTCCAGGTGTCCGGGCTGTCCAAACCCCCAACACAGGCCACTAGGTCTTCGCCGGCGTCCCTCGGCTGGTCTCCTGTCTCCGGTGTAGCGGACACTCCTCGTTCTCGACGTCGGGACAGCTGTTACCTTGGCCGCCTCCATCCTTAATGCTGCCGTTGGCGCCTCGTGGATGGTTTTATAATCGCCGAGCATTAAGTGCTGACGAATCTCCGTATCTCGTACCCCGTAAACGAATGTGTAGGCATCTTCGCGGGATACGAACTCTGGTGGGAGGTCGACTAGGGCCTTGCCAGCCAGTTGTTCAACTGCCAGGGCGAACTCCTGCAGCGTCTCCCCTGGTTGCTGTGACCTTGCCTTTAGCTGGCTGCGGTACGCTGCGGCTAAGCGGTGGTTTCCAAAACGATTCTCCAGGGCCTCCCAGATGTTCTTGGGCGCCGCCGTTGTCTGTACCGCGTTCACGACTTCCGCGGCCCGTCCCTGGAGGCTGGCTATTAACTGTGTGGCCTCCTCCTCTGGTGACCATTTGTTGTGCTTGGCCACTGCGTCGAATTGGCGGCGGAAGACCTCAAACGTTAAGGCGCCGTCATATTTCGGAGGTTTGACGCGCGCCGATGTTGTGTCGCGTCCCGATGCGTCGGCCTTCAAATTCTTCAACCTCCTGCCGACGACGACTTGCACCATGGCGTTCAGGGACTTTTCGCTGCTGTCGGCCTTTCCTTCCAGGTCGTTAACGCGACTCGCCAGGTCTTCGACGCGCTCACCATGCTCCGTGACGTCCTCTTTTACGTCGGCCAACTGCTCTTCAAATTTTGCGGCGAGGACTTCGTTGGCCGCTTTAATTTCCTTGGTATATTCGGTCTTAATTTCCTTCAGTTCTGCGGCCAGGTTGTTATTCCCGCTTCTGTTTTTGCAGCGAAGTTGTCATTTGCTGCTTTCATTTCCGTCATCTTCTCCAAAATCTTTTCCAATGAAGCCTCCATGTCGTCCCACTTCAGACACCAATTGTGACTTTGTGGGTTCGTGAAATCAAAAGTCCAAGTTACAAACACAAAAAATTGTACTTTAGTTCCGTAATAATACGCTTCGTACTCATACACAATACAACATACAAGCTCAACAAACACAGCCGCTTACCCGCACGCGTTCAATTACCGAATGACTGACTCTCTTTAGCAGGCAGGCTGCCTTTTTATGGTTTTCCTAACATTCCAGAAATTTCTCAAACAATCGAGACCGGCTAGAACAAAGGCGAACTCTTGTGAAATCCATCTGCTCCCGCCCACCATTTCGGCAGGCTTTTGTCTTCACACTGCACTGCCGTCTCTTTGATCTTGTTACCCGCGCTGCCTCCAATCAACAATGACCTGGCGACAGTATTCTATCATTTCGTTGGTTATACCATCTTCTCCTGGAGATTTTCTATTCTTAAGATTTTTGATTGTTGTAATAATTTCTTTTTCAGAGACTTCAAAAATCGCTTTAGAATCTAATGGTCTATACTTTCAAAATTATTCCCCGTAGGGAGAGGATCCGTCCCCTTGAGCTGCCGTGGCACTGTGGACCCCTAGCACTCGTGGTACCTCTGACGTTACTAGAGGAACCTCGGGCAGAATATTCGAGCCCTTCCCGGATTGGGAGTTGTTCGGATTGGGTTGGACTCGAAGGGGCAGTGGTTCCCGATACACGTGGGAGATCGGGAACATCTGCGGATGGGGTTGAGGGAAGCCAAGGTGTGCTAGATCACCAGGCGGTCCCACCGGTCCTATCGCTAGCCTTCCCCTTTTGGAATTGACGCGCGTAAGTGGCGTATCCAGTTTCAGGCCGCTTTTACTACATACGGCACCGCAGGCGCTGACAGTGATGATACATGAGATGAAGATGGAGCACCGGTGGAATGAGATGGCGGGGGAAACCGGAGGTCCCGGAGAAAACCCACCCCAGCGCCATGTTGTCCACCACAAATCTCACTTTGCGGTCGCCTGGGATCGAACCCGGGCCACCTTGGTGAGAGCCAAGCGGTCTAACCACTGAGCCACGGCGCGGCCACAGGAGCTGAACGGGGGGCTTGTTAGTCTCTACGGCTTGTCCTATAGAAAGCCCCATGGAGGCTCCGAGCGGTCTTTCGGAATAGCTCGGTAACTGCCTGGTCGTCAGAAGGGCTGTCAGTCATCAATCTGCCGTGCTAGATACCCTCGAGATTATGTTGTTGCAAACCAGAATTGTAAGGGGGTTGAAGGACTTACAAACCTAATCAACAACTAGGAGTGTAGCCACTGAAAGGATAAGGCAGCAGATGGTAGAGCTAAACCGTTCAAAGGTTAGGGACATGAGTAGAGTTAAAATAAAGTGATGGGTCTTCCATAACACTGACAAGTATATTTTAATGATTTGGGAAGTCATTTCAAATAAGGCTCGCCTTTATCTTGAAGAGATGAAGGGTGCAATCAAGACAGACAATAAATCAATTAATGCATGATAAAATATTACTGCAACTTGAACAACCAGTTAAACAAGCTTCTCATCCAGCCACTGGTGTCTCTAGGCTCCTTGAAGATTGTGCAGCAGAATATCACCAGTACTCCATTTACACAGATGGCTCTCGGATAGCTGAAAGGCTTAGTAAAAGTGCTAAAGTAGGATGTACGTTTGTGGTATTCTCTCTCCATAGAATGCCATTCTTCCATGTTCAGACTTGCCAAGGAGTGTTCAGTTTTTCAAGCTGAATTATTAGCAATTGGTGAAGCTGTGAAATGATGCAACAGCTTACAATGTACCGCTCGCCTTTACAGTGACTCACAAGCAGCAATTGCAGCTTTGAAAGATACCAAAAACAGTAATCCCATTGCAGCTGAAATAAGAAGTCAATTATTATGTAGTTCTCATCTGTGTATTAAATGGGTCAGAGGACACGTATAGATTGCCAGATGAGCTTGCAAGGAGAGCTGCGACTTCAGATCCTCCAGAGACATACACTCCATGCCCCATTTCTTATGTGAGACAAACATTAAAGGAGATTATCATGAACGACTGGAATGAATACTGGTTAAAATGCGATTGTGGTGCTTTGACTAAGGATTTATATTTCCCAGCAGTTTCTGACAGACATAAACGTAAATTCGTTAATCCTAACTATGTTCTCACTCAATTCTTAACAGGACATGACAAATTTTCAGCTTACTTATTTCGGTTCAAAATCAAATCCACATCTCATTGTATTTGTGGAAATCATCTTCAAAATTTCCCTCACATTTTATATTATTGCCCGTTTTTGTTTTGAAGGATATGAACTTGAATTATTGCTTCAATCCTTAGGTTACACTTTCTCTAAAACACTTACACATATTCTGATGAATTACAAAACTTAAGAATATTTCATGGCTTTCTTAAACAAAGTATTTCTTAAGCTAAATGATTCATCTTGATGTTTACTGTTTGTCAGCTTGATATAAAAATTTGTTCTATTTTTGTAAATTGTATTATATTCATAAATCTGTAAAACTTTATTCCTAATATACCTTTGGGTAAAATAGGAATAAAAAATTGGATAATAAATACATAAATAAATAAAATATTACCTTTTATGGAGAGTGGCGTAGAGTTCTGAACAAGCGGTGACTGGTTTACTTTGATGAATTGATTTTTGTATAACTATTCACAAGTAGCAGCCACCAATGATCTAACCAACTTAACTGACTAACTGATGACTGACTAACTATGATCAGACTAACTATGATCATACTAACCCTTCCTTACTGGCTGTAATGGTTTAAATCAGGGGCGGCCGGTGAGGTATTGTATTGATGGTGCCATAAATAAATAAGGGTTGTTAAAGAATAAATATGTGTACCAATTACGAACGATTGAGGTAATCTTATCAATAATCCATCCTATTTTATAATATGCTGTACCAAACAGAACGTGCAGAACAATCTTAGAAATGCCTTTGAATACTGATGACTGGCTGAGATGCACTTGAAGTTCTTTATCCAACTCCGCACTAAACTGAATGAGCTCACGAAAAACCCCCTTATTTTGAGAGGCGTCAGATTCGTCGTGTCCCCTAAGAGCCAGCTCCAAAGCACCACAGAACCGAATACAATTTATATTTAAGTTCAATATATACCTGTTCTTGTATACTTGTTTGTTATGGCTGTTGACTGTTTGCCCATACTGCGAATCTAAGTTGTCCTGAATATTGGTTTTGCCTAGAAATGAAACGCTCAGAACTTTGTCCATGTGTTGCTTCGATGTTTTATGCATTTTCATTTTAGACCATAAATGCCCAATATCAGTTATTCCAGTCTTACACCAATGGACATCTCCCCCAAATAACACACAAGGAAAACAAAAAACTGCATTGTTTTCATCACAGCCGCAAATCCATTTGTTCTTTTGATAAATATCTGGATTAAACTTACGGCATCGATTTTTTGTTTGCTGCTGCAGATTCAGATTTGGGAGTAGCTTACCCATTGTTTTTATCTGAATTTTTTCCACTTAGAGTCCTGTTACTAAATGGATTTTTCAGTAATTTACTCACCTTGTTCATGTTCGTAACTTTACTGTGAAGTTTAACTTAAAGAAAAAACACTGAACACTGTTTTAAAAATCCATGCTCACGATGAACTACAGCATTACAAGAGCACATACAGAACTACTCTACCATTGTTTTGAAAACATGTGTCCAACACATGCTGGACGCGCGGGTTTTATTTTCTACCAACAAAACTGCTGCTGTGAAATATGCACATTATGAAATACTGTCTCTTAATTTTAAAATCTGATACTATATTCACATTGAAACCAAATTAATTTTATTTATAAAGATATCTGTGTGTTGTGCTTCTACAACTGATTTCATTAAGCATTAATTTGCGTTTTGAAGTTCTTCAGCATTAACTTGCAGTAGATGGTGACACTGCATTAAAGGAAGGTATAGCGCGAAATGTATTCTTACCATTGTCTTTCGCTAGGTGGCAGGATGGTGGTTCTCTGAAGTCCCGTGTTTTACTGCACTCTAACGGGCAAAGCGTAAGTTATGCGCCAGAGAAATCCCGGCACTACCTTCTCTGACCTCCTCCCATAAGAAGCCGTGTATAAGCAGAGATCTTAGCCCCTAGCCCTAACACAGGCGTTTATGAGCGTAGACGGTGCCGTTCTCGAATTGGCACCAAGCTACGGAAAACAACCAAGAGAGAGCGCTGGTGTTCAACGCGCCTATTCAAACGAGGGAGCAACTATTCATAAACAATTCCTTTTGCGCAATTCTTATACACTTCTCTTTCTTTCGCTTTCATACAGATGGTGCCATGGCACAGCGGCACTACCTCAGAAGCCGCCCCTGGTTTAAATAGAACTGGCTTCCAAAATGTCTGCCATCATACGACTCAGCGGTTCTTCACAGAGGGTTTACATCCTATGGTGCAATCTTGTGCAACCCAAGAACGACTCCTCTTAACTTTTTTGTCGATTTAACAGAACACATATGAGCTGGCAGGTCAATACCACTGCTTACTCTGATCACTGAGTTATCCAACGTCTCACAACTTGCTACTTCCTGCTAAAGCCTAGAGCTTACCACGAAATGAAATGTGAACCTCAAATAATTAAAATACTTCCCAAATCTTCTTCAGACCTTATACGCAACAACATTATATTTCAAAATTACTTAACTGTCTGTCACAACACATCTCAAATACTTAATTATGTCTCTTAAAGCAGAATTTACTTATAAATAGAATTTACCTGGTCTAGATTCATCAGGCAGCATTAAAACACTCTAATGCCCGATTTCACCAACAAATGTTAAAATTAACGTTAACAACTGTAATGTAACAATTGTCACAGCGGTAAAACTAATGTTAAATTTCTTGCATTTCACCAACCTGTTTTCTGACAATGTTAACAAACCTGTGTTAAGGCCAAGTAACTTGTAAATATCACAGTTATAGAAGGCTATGGATGATTTTCTGAACGTACTCCGATGCGCTTTTGTTTTCATTTTCGTCTGCACAAATGGCTTGAACAAAATCATAAATAAAGCCGTGAGACGAATTTCTCATCGACCGAGAAAGAATTGTTAATTGAAATGATGATGAAGAGTAAGGATATCGTGGGAAATGAGAGGACGGATGCAGTGAATGTAAAAGAGAAAGATGTCGCGGGGAAAATATTGGAAACGAATTTAATTCAAGTGTATGTGTCACTACTACAAGCACCACACAACTTGTCAGTATTGCGTAAATTTAAAACGAGGTGCGAAGAACAAGTGACTTGAACGTTTCAAGACGGGAGGTGGACAATGTATTATCCACATAATTCAGTGAATTATAAAATCGCAAAGTTATTAATACTTGAAGCAAAGGCGAGATAGTCATATTCCTTTCGATGCATGTTCTAACCTCTCTTGTACTTCCGCAGTAACCTTCATAACAACATGTTTCGACAGTCTATACATCCGTAAAACAAATTTCCTCGGATAGTTCCTCAAAATAATTTCTCCTCATAGGCCGTACTCTATTACGAATGTCATTTAGACGGTCTTAAATATAACAAACGACATCAACAGCTGAGTTCATGCTCGCCATCTTGACTATTTACAATTGTTAAGGACTTAACATTAGAAATTCGGCTTGTTAGTTTATCATGAGATTTAACACTTGTGTTATGCTAACACTTGTTGGTGAAATGCAATTTTTGTTTTAACTATTACTAAACTCGTGTTAACTCTTAACATTGGTTGGTGAAATCGGGCATCAGCCTTGCAAGATATATTTTAATTTTCTTAAAGTGGGAAGAGCGGATGGTCTAAAGACGGCGTGGAAGAAGAAGACGTTTTACAAAAGATCTTCTTCGACAGTTTTTCTGACTCACAGCCGACTTAATGTAATTATTTCAAGCACGATATTAAAATCTTATCTCTCTGTCGCTGGTGGTAGGAATTTCTTGTTTCTTTCTTTACCACTCTCTCAGTCTTGTGTAATGCACTCTTCCTTCATTTAGCTAACAAAATTAATTTCGAGTCAGTGCTACGTAAACATCTTGTTCGTTTAATAAATAAAATTACAAAGTAATCAGTAAATAAACGGCGTCATTGAATACTTACTCATAAAAAGTAGTTACCTAGCAATTTTAAGATTTTCTGTATCTGTATGGGTTCATCTTCGCAGTTTGACTTCTTCAAACTTTCATATAATAATGCCCTAGAAACCGGAGGCTTGCTCAAATCCTCCCCTCCAGCGGGAACCAAGGAAAGTCAACTGATATATAAGTAATCATTTTAGACATTTGAATATATTAGACCTGGGCAAATCTTACTGCTATTGATTCCAGTCATTCATCAGAAAACACCCAAAATACGAGGATATGTCTTAAAAGTTTTAACTATCACCAGCTACTTTTTATGTTAGAGTGATGAAAATTTTTAAGTGTTATCATAGATCCTTCGAAACATAATGTTCGTAGTTTCAGTGATTTGGATCCTTTTGTTTTTATAAAGAGAGTGCTAGAAGTTACTGAGGTGTAAGATTGAGAAAATTGAGGCTCGTAGTGTGATCAAGTTCCTGCATTTGAAGGTCAAAACTACCCGGTAAATCCATGACGAGATGACGTATGTTTATGGAAATGATTGCCCATCGTATGACACTATTGTGAGGTGGAAAAGGAATTTTCAAACTGGTCACATGTCCCTGACAGATGAGCCAAGAGCTGGTAGACCGTCAGCTGTCACAGTGAAGAAAGTGGAGCGTTTAATACTGGAAGACAGACGAGCAACCATCCAAATGATCATGAATGTGAACTGTACCCGTAGGCTAAGGTACAATTATACAACTTACTTTGATAATTTAAAAGCTTTAATAAATCTCTTATTCACACTGACAGCTTACTTGCACAATTACACTTAACTTAAACTTCCTCGAAAGTTAAACTTTGTACACATTATAACTTCACTCTAACACCTGCTATTACATGATTTTGAACTACACCCGGCAGCTAAGACAGTTATAAATCACCGTGCGCGCTGTGAAAGGAGAGCCCCGACTGCCCTGTCTCGTAGAGCTGTCCGAGAGAGGAACCAAAGCAACCTTCACGCGCTCACACGGAGAAAAAGGGGAATACAAAACAACTGAGGCACACGCCTCCTAAAGGAAGGGTGCAATCAGCACAAATGAGACACATCTTAGTTATGGTAGTGTGTGGACGAACTGCACATGTCTAAGGTGTCTGTACGGTGGGTTCCACGTTTGCTAACCCCTTTCCAAAAGCAAACACGGCGTGACCTTTCAAGACAGATGTTAATGCTGTTGGAAAAGGATGAAGATGATATTTTTGATCGTCTGGTAACCATGGATGAATCCTGGATCTATCAGTATGACCCAGAGGCAAAAACCAAGAGCATGAAATGGAAACATGACGATTCCTCTCTCCCAAAAAGGCAAAGGTGCAAAAGTCAGCTGGGAAGATCATGCTTTCAGTTTTCTGGGACTGTAGTGTAGCCATCTCTACAGATTATCTTGTCAAGGGTCAAATCATCACTGACAGATACTACTGCAATCTTCTGGACAAGTTACGAGCAGCTCTGATAAACAAACGACGCGCTATGCTCTCCAAACTTGTTCGTCTTCTGTCTGACAATGCACCAGCTCATTCACCTCAAGTTGCAGTTGACAAAACAAGAGAATGTGGCTTTGAGATCTTACTGCATCCGCCTTATTCGCCCGATCTCGCACCAAGTGACTTTTTCTTTTTCCTGGAAATGAAGAATTCATTGCGTGGTCGTCGATTTGACAACACAAATGACGTCATTAATGAAGTGGAAGAGTAGTTTAAAGCGAATTCTGCAGACGTCTATAACCAAAGTGTTCGGAAGGTCAAGAAACGCTGGAAAAAATGTGTAAATGTGCATGGTGACTACGAAGAGAAGAGCTAACAAGCAGATATCAACACAAACACTATCAAATTTGTTAAAGGTTGATAGTTTCTTAAAGTAAGAAATATTGCTTTACTATTCTTTCACTTAGTCGCCATTTTAACTTATTTAGTACATTCACGTTTCCAAACTTCTTAGGTCTTTGTTTGTGGCCTGCATTTGGGAAATCCGCGTTCGATTCCCCTGAGCGACCTAGCTCACCCGTAGGTATCCAAGTTTTATCTACAGTAATTAATCTGCGCCAAAACTCGGATTTATTGCGCCTAAACTGCACCAACAGAGCGCTGGAAATCTTCACTCGAACACGTTTTTGGTCTAACGTGAGCAAACGCGGCACCCAACTAACGGACAGCTTTCTCATGTCTAAACGTTGATTTTATATGTGACAAACACGTTCTTTTGAGATGTTCATAACGTCTGCTATATCATCCTGTTTAATTCGGCTGTCGTCTAGTGCCATTTGGTGAACCTTGGCGATGTAATTGCAGTTTTGAAGGTCCGAAACGCTCATCGACTCCCAAGCTCTTTAGACCGCGTTTAAATTCAGCTGCCCAAAATTTCACTGTGGTAAATGATGCTGCAGAGACCCCATACACATAATCCAACTATCTTTGATTTGCGTAGGCGTATTGCTTGGTCAAAGCAGTTTAACCGACGCAGGCTGCGAAAATTTTAAAAACCAATATGCCTGCGAGCTATCCGGTGCGCATTGAATTGCACAGGACCCTGAACTCCTCGCATGGTGTTGTAAATACCAGCGCATTGGATGGAATGTCCAATGAGGAGATTCAGGAAAACTTGGCGGAACAAGCTGTGACAGATGAATGTCTAGTTCACCGCAAAGAACGAGGTGAACTAGTGCCCACTCGTACTATGTTTCTTACCTTTGATCGGGTAGATCTCCCGCAAAGGATTAAGGCAGGGTATGAAGCTATTGAAGTGAGGCAGGATATACCTAATCCACTGAGATGCTATTAATGCCAGCGCTTTAGCCACACGAGTGATTCTTGTAATGGAGTTGCTACTTGAGTTGACTGTGGGGTATTCAAGCATGATGATGCATGTACTTCTCCTGCAACATGTGTTAACTGCAGGTTAACTCCAGAGAATATCCCTGTTTTAGGGAGGAAAAGGCGATCCAAGAGATCCGGGTAAAAGAGATGGGGTGCCCTTCTTGGAAGCCTGGAAACTCTTGCGTTTTCTTCAGCCTTCTATCCCTAGGACCGTTAATTATAATGCAGTTGCAGCTAAGCCGATACCTAGACGTGAAGTCGCAACACAAACCAGCGACATAAATGGGGCTGTAATATCCGGAAGATTAATTACACCAAGATCACAACCAAAGCAACAAACACCAGCACGAACAACAGTCAGTGCCCCGACCAAGTCCAGTCCTAAGAAGAAGGATTCAGTCAAGTCACCACCGAAAGCATCTACTTCAAGAACATGTGAACCGGTAATACGAGGGCTATCCAGAAAGTAGATTACGTTTTCGTCTGTTTCCGCTAGGGGCGGGGCTAGCGCGGCCATCTTGGGGTCAGAGCGTTGCGCAGCTCAGTCGGCATATAGCCGTGCTAGTGAGAGGTTCGTGCTGTGCTCCGTTCAGATACTGTGACGGTTTGAAATGTCTGCGTTAATTGAAAATCCCGCGAGCTGCGAGGTGCGTGCAGTATTAAGGTTTCTGACTGCAAAAAACTGTAAACCGATAGAAATCTATCGGCAGCTTTGTGAAGTGTATGGGGACAACATTATCACTGAAGGTGGAGTGCGTTAGTGGGTCATCAGATTTAAAAATGGCCGAACCAATGTTCACGACGAAGATCGAAGTGGGAGACCCAGCATAGTGACTGCCGAACTTGTCGAAAAAGTCGATGCTAAAGTCCGTGAAAATCGAAGGTTCACAATAACGGAACTTTCTTTGAGTTTTCCACAAATTTCGCGAAGTTTGTTGCACGAAATCATCAGCGACAAGCTTGGTTACCACAAGTTTTGTGCAAGATGGATTCCAAAAATCTTGACAGAGGGCCACAAAAATCAGCGAATGGCTGCAGCGTTGAACTTTTTGGACGTTTACCATAAGGATGGTGACTCTTTACTCGATCGCATCGTTACTGGTGACGAAACATGGGTGAAACACGTGAACTGTGAAACGAAATTGCAATCAATGCAGTGGGGGCACACAAGTTCTCCCCAAAAACCCAAGAAATGCATGCAAACAATGTCGGCAAGGAAGATGATGGCGACTGTTTTTTGGGACAGAAAAGGTGTGATTTTGGTGGACTTCCTGGAAAGAGGCACTACAATAAACTCTCAAAGGTATTGCCAAACTCTCCAAAAACTCAGAAGAGCCATTCAAAACAAGCGCAGAGGAATGTTGAGCTCTAAGATCTTGTTGATTCACGACAACGCCCGGCCCCACACGGCAAATGTCACTCGTGAAGTTCTTGAACCTTTTAAGTGGGAGTTGTTTCCTCATCCGCCGTACAGTCCCGACCTGGCACCGAGCGACTTCCACCTATTCCCAGCAATGAAGAAGTGGCTGGCTATGCAGCGTTTTGATGACGACGCACAGCTGCAAGAAGAGGTAACGAAGTGGTTGAAGGTGCAGGCGGCCGAATTTTTCGACGAAGGAATTTCCAAGCTCGTACATCGCTACGATAAATGCCTTAATTTGAATGGTGACTATGTCGAAAAGTAGTATTTGAGTGTGGCTTTCATCTGTATATAATAAAATTTGTTTCCTATACTTTGTTTACTTTTTATTCCAAAACGTAATCTACTTTCTGGATAGCCCTCGTATGTAATGTATCGCCAAGGAAATTTAAGACCTCATATGACAGAACTGATTTCCTTAAGGAAAATAGTAAGACCAGTGAAAGGAAAGCTACCCAGCACATAAGTCCGCGAACATTTCCGTCATCATCTGAGGAATCATCTGCAGAGGACGCCGATCGGTGACTTTCATCTTCGCCGGTCGCTGTTTCCGATCCTGTAGAGAAACTCGATTCGAAGTTACCAGTACGAAGCCGTCCTCCTCCATTGAGGATGTGGAGTGGGTAGATCCTGTTCTCAGTGCCCAAACGACAGTGAGAAGAAACCTGCTGAAAGTGCTACACAGCCCCAAAGTAAAGGAACAAATTGGATCGACCACCACTGGGCAGGTAGTTTTTGTCATGGTAAGTTGATATTGAAAGTAGTAATTTCGATGCCTTTTAGTAATTTATTGGTAATTATAGCTTTTTATTGTATTTTTACTCATTTGGGCTTACTTATTTTGTTATTCTGTGTTGACCTTCTTTTTTTAAATTTTGAGTAATTTATTACTGGCTATTGCCATGAATTAGTTTTTGTAAGGGCGCTGATGACCAAGCAATTAAGCGCCCTTATAGACAAATCATCATCATCATCATCATCATCATCATCATCATCATCATCATCATCATCATCATCATCATCATCATCATCATCATCATCATCATCATCATCGTCTTTCAAAATGAAATACAAGGGGCATCCACAAAGTAAGTTCTGTTTCAATTTATTTCCGCTGCAGCGCTGCGATCTCAGTTCCGCACATGCGCGGTAGACGCTCTGTATCAAGGAGAAGAAACGTGCGCCATTGTGAGATCGCTGTCAGCCACGTACGCTTTGTTGTGCTTGTTTACAATGTCGGTGTTGATTGAAAATCCCGCCGCTTGTGGAATCAGATCTGTGATTCGTGTTCTGAATGCTAGGAAAATGAAACTAATTGAAATTTATCGGCAAGTTTGCACTGTTTACGGACAAAATGCGATGAGTGATACAATGGTGAGAAGATAGATCCGACAGTTCAACGAAGGACTTAGTGAAGTGCACGATGAAGAACGAAGTGGGCGTCCATCTTTGGTTACAGAAGAACTGGTTCACGCGATTGATGACAAAGATCCAGGAAAACCGCAAGCTTACAATTAGTGCTCTCGCTATGGAATTTTCCCAAATCTCACGATCACTAGTTCATGAAACTATTACCGAAAAACTGAAATTTCGTAAACTTTGTTCACGTTTGGTGCAACTCAAAACAAAATGGATGGGTAGTGCACTTCAGTGTTTGACCCTACAGGGATTTGGCTGGGACGTGTTTGATCACACCCCGTACAGCCCTGACCTCGCTCTTAGGGAGGTTTTGCATCTTAAATCTTTCCTTGGCGGTCAACACTTCAACAATGATGAAGAGCTGAAAGAAAATGTTTCCAAAGGGGTTGAAGAAACAGGCGGCAAACTTCTATGAAGAAGGTATACAAAAACTTTTGCCTAGCTATGACAAATGCCTGCAAAATTTCGACAATTATGTGGAAAAGTAGTTTAAGAGTTGTAGAATTTTGTGCAATAAATACTGTTTCTGTATCTGTACACAATTTAATTTTATTAGCAAACAGAACTTACTTTCTGGTCTTACCTCTTATTGAATGACCGCTCGATACTCGATTTTGTCCATTTTCATAATAATACACACATCAGCTAACTCAGACGACTGTTACAAAACAACTGAGCTTCCTAACTATACTGAGTAACTATCAACAGATGAACAACTAAATTCACTAGCTTTTGTTTAGGAGACCTGCTATTTCCTTTCACACCACCCTCGTAATATTATTTCAATTAGAAGCCCCTTAAGGCCCTCTTTTTCTAACTTCCACGTACTTTCCGCATTTGTAATGTCACAAGATTTAATAGAAACGTTCTCTTATTACGTGTCAACGTCCAACACGCACATACGTTATTTACAAATGTTTGTGTTCACATAAATATTCATTAATGTGGTAATTAATTGAGGATTATTGTTTATTCCATCACAGAGGATAAAAAAGGAACAACCCATAGCGTGATGTCGTTAAATTCTAAATGATTAGTCAGACACACGGAATGTTTCACATGACAGTATCTCTTTCACGTAAAATGTGACTCGGCACAGTTGTTTCGTGCCGTTTATCGCATTTTTTGGAATATTTCTTTTATACTTCTTATAAATTCACTTAAAATGTAAACCAGCCACGCAGAGGGGAGGTGGAACAAACATATAAACGTCATGGCGTTTAACGCAATATCTCCAAGGCAAATAAAGTGCGAGCAAGTCCTTTGTTTCAGACTCGCGTGACAGTGATTTATAGCGGTCAGCCTTTTATAAATACTCATAATACACCCCCAGTTTATCAAAACAACCACTGGATTATGTATGTGTCGTAGCCGCTGAAAATATAACAGGAAGGAAAAATAATTTTTAACGTTGTGAAATACTTTGTAGCTACTGCAAAAATCAAAGGAACTTTCACATGTTATGTAGTACTATGTTTTCATATAATTGCTTCCTCTTTGCAGCCGTATTCCCAAATTTGCCCCTATGAGTAGAAAAGGTATCCACTTTACCAACTATGCATTAATTTGAGGTAGCCGTGTTTTAGAAAATATTCAAATTTGCGTGTCTGTGGGGAATATTCATTAATCTTATGCTTGCTGAATTTTTGAACAACTTTTACAGAAAAGAACTGTAAACGCATCTATGTGTGAGGCATTCTGGGAAATACAATTCCCCATTCATACTCCTACTCATAAAGCTTAGAGTTGGGATTGAGGGATTGAAATTTCATTACGAGAGGAACCGGTACGTAGGACAACATGCTGAACCCATTGTACCTATGCCCCCAAGTAGGGGCACCCCCGGGAGGAAGGATGACACGAAGGAGACTTCCCCGACAAGCCAAGACAACGAACACGCTCCCCTACAGCGGGACGGCAACGAACCCAGCCGCCGAGCCCTAATTCTCCCTGGAGGGCGGTGCGAGCCCCAAAGGTCCCTGGCTGGCGGTGCCGAAATAGTCCCAGTGGAGAAGCGAAGACCGGCAAACGACCTACCGGAGGAGGAAGTAGTTTACCTCAGAGCACATCATCCTACCATGCACCGCCGAGACTGCCGCCTACACTTCTACCCTAAAACAGACCATCAGATGAGAGATGATGAGAAATGGTAATGCAGATGAAATTGAAGGACAGGAAATTCCACGAATATAATTAACCTACACAGTATTCACCTAGTGACACGGGAAACCCCGGAAAAACCCATGGGTAAGGTAGGTCAGCCACGGGAATCGGAAACGGGCCTCGAGCTTAAAGTTACCAGATATTCATCTTTCTGGATAAGGGAAACCTACAACGTTGTCATATCGGACGATGAATGAAATGATGTTCAAATGAGTACAGGGTACATAGAGCTTAGAGTTACCAGACATTCATCTTTCAGGATAAGAGAAAACCTCCAACGTTAAGTCATATCGGACGATGAATGAAATGATGTTCAAATGAGTACAGGGTACATAGAGCTTAGAGTTACCAGACATTCATCTTTAAGGATAAGAGAAAACCTCCAACGTTGTCATATCGGACGATGAATTAAATGATGTTCAAATGAGTACAGGCTACATAGAGCTTTGAGTTACCATACATTCATCTTTAAGGATAAGAGAAAATCTCCAACGTTAGGTCATATCGGACGAAGAATGAAATGATGTTCAAATGAGTATAGGGTACATAGAGCTTAGAGATACCAGACATTCATCTTTCAGGATAAGAGAAAACCTCCAACGTTAAGTCATATCGGACGATGAATGAAATGATGATCAAATGAGTACAGGGTACATAGAGCTTTGAGTTACCATACATTCATCTTTCAGGATAAGAGAAAACCTCCAACGTTAAGTCATATCGGACGATGAATGAAATGATGATCAAATGAGTACAGGGTACATAGAGCTTAGAGTTACCAGACATTCATCTTTAAGGATAAGAGAAAACCTCCAACGTTAAGTCGTATCGGACGATGAATGAAATGATATACAAATGAGTACAGGGTACACAGAGCTTAGAGTTATCAGACATTCATCTTTCAGGATAAGAGAAAACCTCCAACGTTAAGTAATATCGGACGATGAATGAAATGATATACAAATGAGTACAGGGTACATAGAGCTTAGAGTTATCAGACATTCATCTTTAAGGATAAGAGAAAACCTCCAACGTTAAGTCATATCGGACGATGAATGAAATGATGTTCAAATGAGTACAGGGGACATAGAGCTTAGAGTTACCAGACATTCATCTTTAAGGATAAGAGAAAACCTCCAACGTTAAGTCGTATCGGACGATGAATGAAATGATATACAAATGAGTACAGGGTACATAGAGCTTAGAGTTATCAGACATTCATCTTTAAGGATAAGAGAAAACCTCCAACGTTAAGTCGTATCGGACGATGAATGAAATGATATACAAATGAGTACAGGGTACACAGAGCTTAGAGTTATCAGACATTCATCTTTCAGGATAAGAGAAAACCTCCAACGTTAAGTCATATCGGATGATGAATGAAATTATGTTCAAATGAGTACAGGGTACATAGAGCTTAGAGTTATCAGACATTCATCTTTAAGGATAAGAGAAAACCTCCAACGTTAAGTCGTATCGGACGATGAATGAAATGATATACAAATGAGTACAGGGTACATAGAGCTTAGAGTTACCAGACATTCATCCTTCAGGATAAGAGAAAACCTCCAACGTTAAGTCGTATCGGACGATGAATGAAATGATATACAAATGAGTACAGGGTACACAGAGCTTAGAGTTATCAGACATTCATCTTTAAGGATAAGAGAAAGCCTCCAACGTTAAGTCATATCAGACGATGAATGAAATGATGTTCAAATGAGTACAGGGTACATAGAGCTTAGAGGTACCAGACATTCATCTTTCAGGATAAGGGAAAACCTCCAACGTTAAGTCTTATCGTACTAAGAATGATATGATGTTCAAATGAGTACAGGGTACACAGAGCTTAGAGTTACCAGACATTCATCTTTCAGGAGAAGGAAATCCCCTTAGAAATCCTTATCCATGTAACTCTCCTTGAATGATATTCGAACTCGGGACCTCTTGCTACTGAGATGGGCATGTGTGTTTGTGTGTGTGTTTAAACAGCAGAATACATATACGCCTTTACACGAAGTGTCGTAGAAGTTCAAGAGTTAAAGAGAAAAGTTGCCAGTAGCTCAGGCCGTGAATCATGTTACCCAGTGAGAATTAAGGTAGCGCTGTAATATGACACTGTGGAATCGTATGTCCAACATTTTCTAAATGAACTTCTGCCAACCTTACACTCTTGTCGATAATGGAACAGGAAGACAAGCCAAGTAAAATGGGCAAATGCAGCAATCGATTGCTTTTCTATGAACTATTTCGCAGGTACGTTTTGTATCCTGAGGATCTAATTTTATGACAATGGCTGTTTTTTTAAAATGCTGCTACCACAAATGTCGCTCATCTTTCCGCCAACTTTTCTGTGGCTTCCATATATAGAGTAATTCCAGGAGCTGCTGATATGCGTAAGTCATTTTTATTGCATTTTCTAGTCCATGCCTGGGGAAGACGAACCTGAAAGTGTGAACTAACATTAAACACGCTATTAAAAATTGCAATTCTGTAGCGAACACACCGAGCTTCGGAGGAGCATGCGTGTCATGTCATCAGGTCATCGAGAAATTGTAATTCATTTACTGCAGATAATATGTCTACATAATACCAGCCCACTTCTGTAGCGTAAATGATAGATTGACTTCCTTCTCGTTCATGAGGTACTGATTTCAAATCCCGGTCAGGCTAAGCTATCTTAATAAGGCTTCTGCTGGAGTTTTACCTTATCCTAAAACACCAATATCTGGTAACTCTATGCTTCACGAACCTATCTTATTTGACATTCATTTCATTCATTGTCCAACATAACTAAGTTCGAGGATATAATTTAAATTTAAAAAATAATTCACTATGAACATATATGCCTAGATACAAAGCCATCACATAGTGACCAGCTGTTTAAAATATTTGACTATCACTGTATTCCCTTGAAAACTACAATAAGATAATGTTTATCTTGAAGTAGATAGAGCAATAAGTATTTGTACAAGAGTAGAGAAAGTCATGTATACATCACATAACGACCAAAACATTTGACTATCACTTAAAGTCTACTGTATTCCCTTGTAACTACAATAAGATAATGTTTATCTTGAAGTAGATAGAGCAATAAGTGTTTGTACAAGAGTAGAGAAAGTCATGTATACATCACATAACGACCAAAACATTTGACTATCACTTAAAGTCTACTGTATTCCCTTGTAACTACAATAAGATAATGTTTATCTTGAAGTAGATAGAGCAATAAGTGTTTGTACAAGAGTAGAGAAAGTCATGTATACATCACATAACGACCAAAACATTTGACTATCACTTAAAGTCTACTGTATTCCCTTGTAACTACAATAAGATAATGTTTATCTTGAAGTAGATAGAGCAATAAGTGTTTGTACAAGAGTAGAGAAAGTCATGTATACATCACATAACGACCAAAACATTTGACTATCACTTAAAGTCTACTGTATTCCCTTGTAACTACAATAAGATAATGTTTATCTTGAAGTAGATAGAGCAATAAGTGTTTGTACAAGAGTAGAGAAAGTCATGCATACATCACATAACGACCAAACATTTGACTATCACTTAAAGTCTACTGAATTCCCTTGTAACTACAATAAGATAATGTTTATCTTGAAGTAGATAGAGCAATAAGTGTTTGTACAAGAGTAGAGAAAGTCATGTATACATCACATAACGACCAAAACATTTGACTGTCACTTAAAGTCTACTGTATTCCCTTGTAACTACAATAAGATAATGTTTATCTTGAAGTAGATAGAGCAATAAGTGTTTGTACAAGAGTAGAGAAAGTCAAGTATACATCACATAACGACCAAAACATTTGACTATCACTTAAAGTCTACTGTATTCCCTTGTAACTACAATAAGATAATGTTTATCTTGAAGTAAATGGACGGTTTAGAAAATGTTTTAAAATGCAATAGCGAATATCAAGGTGGATGGGAGTCAAGCGTTGATTACAGCGGACGCCTCTGAAGGCGGGGATGAAGTTAAAGCGTGCAAAGGGCGACCGATCTAAGAGCCCGGACAGATCAGGTAGAGGGTTGGCAGCAGTTCCTGTTTGAAGATCCACGCAGATTCTGACACCCTCCTGCTGGTGGGGACCACATAGCATGATCTTGCGGAAGTGAAGATTGGAGGGCGGTGGTTTACTGACAGCGCACTTTATACCTGCCATGAGACACTGTCAACAAACCAAGTGCAGTGAAGGTAGAAATGAGGTAAGTTGTAGGGATGCAAGGCATTCGCGTAGCGTCCTGGAGTTAGGAAGCAATGGGAAGTGAACCTATAACCTTCTAAACGTTGTTTCACCCTGAGTCACCCTGCTGGTATACAGACCAGGAAGAGGACGACGAGAAATGGACTTCCTGACGCAACACGAAGTCTAGCGGATATAAGCTGCTCCAGTTTATATAGTAATCCCAAGGGAATTAAACTGTAGGGAATAGGGTGACCGCAAGGCAATCTGGTAAAGGCCTCATTCTAATTCCTCCAAGTTAAACTCAACTAGATTTAGACAAGATATCGTGCTCCCTTCCCCCCAACTTGAAACTGCGAGATGCCATCTTCGGCAAAGGGAGAAAGCCAGCGAGAGATAAGCGCTGTGCTGCCTCTCAAATGGGCGCTTCTAATTCCCGTTCTGTACAGTAAAACAGTTCATCTCTCAAAGTCCGACTTGTGTTTTATCTTTAACCATTTACAAAATGTTAATTACGTCTAAGAGACAGGACCGATTCCACAGAAATTACTGACCCAGAAACACCAGCGACATCTGTTGAACGGGTAATACCATTTCCTGGGAAACACACATTGGTCATTAGGATTATGGTACTGATGTGCCCTTTGGAAATTAATCATTCTTTCAGAATATCCGTGTGTAGAACGCACTAGGAAAGGGTAGAGCCTGACTGAAAAATTCAATGCCGTAGCCGGGATTTGAACCACGCATCTTCTATAAAAATTCCTAAGTGGTTTACCGGGAGGAACAAGAGTCAGTTGGAGAATTTAATGTCACGTTGGCGCGTTGGCCATAGTAGTTCAATGGTTAGATCGGCTGGACAGAGACCAGAAGATCCGTGGTTCAAATCCCAGCTATGGCATTGAATTTTTCAGTCTGGCCCTACTGTTTCATAGTGCGCCCTACACACGGCTAGTGTGAAAGAACAATTAATTTCCATTAATTGTTCCTAATAGTGGTCCGAACTATAAATCCCGGACCTAAAAGTACTTACAGCATAGTAAGTCGTCATTAAGGTAGTTGTCTCATGTGTTTATGAGAACTCCTAGTGGTTTACTATAAAGTCCGGGTCTTAAAATACTTACAGCATAGTAAGTCGTCATTAAGGTAGTTGTCTCATGTGTTTATGAGAACTCCTAGTGGTTTACTATAAAGTCCGGGTCTTAAAATACTTACAGCATAGTAAGTCGTCATTAAGGTAGTTGTCTCATGTGTTTATGAGAACTCCTAGTGGTTTACTATAAAGTCCGGGTCTTAAAATACTTACAGCATAGTAAGTCGTCATTAAGGTAGTTGTCTCATGTGTTTATGAGAACTCCTAGTGGTTTACTATAAAGTCCGGGTCTTAAAGTACTTACAGCATAGTAAGTCGTCATTAAGGTAGTTGTCTCGTGTGTTTATGAGAACTCCTAGTGGTTTACTATAAAGCCCGGGTCTTAAAGTACTTACAGCATAGTAAGTCGTCATTAAGGTAGTTGTCTCATGTGTTTATGAGAACTCCTAGTGGTTTACTATAAAGCCCGGTTCTTAAAGTACTTACAGCATAGTAAGTCGCCATTAAGGTAGTTGTCTCATGTGTTTATGAGAACTCGTATTGGTTTACTATAAAGCTCGGGTCTTAAAGTACTTACAGCATAGTAAGTCGTCATTAAGGTAGTTGTCTCATGTGTTTATGAGAACTCCTAGTGGTTTACTATAAAGCTCGGGTCTTAAAGTACTTACAGCATAGTAAGTCGTCATTAAGGTAGTTGTCTCATGTGTTTATGAGAACTCCTATTGGTTTACTATAAAGCCCGGTTCTTAAAGTACTTACAGCATAGTAAGTCGTCATTAAGGTAGTTGTCTCATGTGTTTATGAGAACTCCTATTGGTTTACTATAAAGCTCGGGTCTTAAAGTACTTACAGCATAGTAAGTCGTCATTAAGGTAGTTGTCTCATGTGTTTATGAGAACTCCTATTGGTTTACTATAAAGCTCGGGTCTTAAAGTACTTACAGCATAGTAAGTCGTCATTAAGGTAGTTGTCTCATGTGTTTATGAGAACTCCTAGTGGTTTACTATAAAGCCCGGACCTTAAAGTACTTACAGCATAGTAAGTCGCCATTAAGGTAGTTGTCTCATGTGTTTATGAGAACTCCTAGTGGTTTACCATAAAGTCCGGGTCTTAAAATACTTACAGCATAGTAAGTCGTCATTAAGGTAGTTGTCTCATGTGTTTATGAGAACTCCTAGTGGTTTACTATAAAGCCCGGGTCTTAAAGTACTTACAGCATAGTAAGTCGTCATTAAGGTAGTTGTCTCATGTGTTTATGAGAACTCCTAGTGGTTTACTATAAAGTCCGGGCCTTAAAGTACTTACAGCATAGTAAGTCGCCATTAAGGAAGTTGTCTCATGTGTTTATGAGAACTCCTAGTGGTTTACTATAAAGCCCGGACCTTAAAGTACTTACAGCATAGTAAGTCGCCATTAAGGTAGTTGTCTCATGTGTTTATGAGAACTCCTAGTGGTATACCGGGAAGAACAAAGGTCAGTTGGAGAATTTAATGTCATGTTGGCATGTTCGCCATGGTAGCTAAATGGTTTAGAGCAGCTGGACAGAGACCAGAAGATCCGTGTTTCAAATCCCTGCTATGGCATTGAATTTTTCAATCTGACTCTACTCTTGCATAGTCCATCCTGCACACGACTAGTGCGAAAGAACAATTAATTTCCATTAATTGTACCTAATAGTGGTTAACTATAAAGTCCGGACCTTAAAGTACTTACAGCATAGTAAGTCGTCATTAAGGTAGTTGTCTCATGTGTTTATGAGAACTCCTAGTGGTTTACTATAAAGCCCGGACCTTAAAGTACTTACAGCATAGTAAGTCGTCATTAAGGTAGTTGTCTCGTGTGTTTATGAGAACTCCTAGAAGTTTACTATAAAGCCCGGACCTTAAAGTACTTACAGCATAGTAAGTCGTCATTAAGGTAGTTGTCTCATGTGTTTATGAGAACTCCTAGTGGTTTACTATAAAGTCCGGGCCTTAAAGTACTTACAGCATAGTAAGTCGTCATTAAGGTAGTTGTCTCATGTGTTTATGAGAACTCCTAGTGGTTTACTATAAAGCCCGGACCTTAAAGTACTTACAGCATAGTAAGTCGTCATTAAGGTAGTTGTCTCGTGTGTTTATGAGAACTCCTAGAAGTTTACTATAAAGCCCGGACCTTAAAGTACTTACAGCATAGTAAGTCGTCATTAAGGTAGTTGTCTCATGTGTTTATGAGAACTCCTAGTGGTTTACTATAAATCCCGGGCCTTAAAGTACTTACAGCATAGTAAGTCGTCATTAAGGTAGTTGTCTCCTGTGTTTATGAGAATTCCTAGTGGTTTCCTGGGAAAAACACGAGTCAGTTGGAGAATTTAATGCCTTGTTGGCACGTCGGCCATAGTAGCTCAATGGTTTAGAGCAGCTGGACGGAGACCAGAAGACCTCTGGTTCAAATCCCGCTCATGGTACTGAATGTTTCAGTCTCACAATAGTCTTTCAATGTCCCCTTTAAGGTAAACTTAATACTATACCAGGCGAATCAGCTGCCCCTAATTCTTACGTTTTATGCAATCCGCATTTTATACACCAACATTAAAACATCAACACCATTACTAGCTTCTACCCGCGTACTTAACATGGATGTTAAATACTCAATTAAATTAGTACTACTATAGATGTTATCACATCGCCTGTAGTATATTCGTAATTAGACAGTTGACGTTCGCACGTCTGCAAATGTTCACTGGAACAAGCGAAAACTATATCTTAGACGGAATGTTTATCTCACACGTTACTAGGTACCTCAGTTCGAACAAGCGCAGAACTGTGATGTCATCTGTCTGCTGTGAAGGTGATTCGAATCACTTGCATAAATATACTAATTCTTCTATCACGTAATACTGAAAGTTTACAAGTAATATTCTGAAAATTTCTATTAGTATCATTTTTAATTGTTTTATTTATAATTAATGGTATTTTATGTTTCTTTATTGGTGGACTACAAGTAGGTAATTGTTTAAACACACTTAAATGTAGGTGCAATTGAAATAAGGATCAATTATATACATTTGAACATAGAAAACATGGAAATTACAGTATAAGAGTTTCACGTGGAAGTTTAGAAAAATTGTACGCATAGCATTATTGTGCTATTAGAAATATCGTTTCAAATTGGTATGTTTTGTGTCGCTGAAATGACCCTTTTTCTATTCCTGGAACACGACTCCTTTAACGAAGTAGGTCCTCGAACTAATGACCTTCTTGTGTATTGCATGCCATCAGGGACTTTATAATTACATTATCGTGAATTCGATTTCATAGTTCAGATGATCATAAAAAACAATTACAATGCTGAGACTCGAAATTGTATCATTGGGGTTAGGGTACAGGAGACGTCATAAACCCATTGAGCTATATCGAGACTAAGGTCTACTTTTTAGTAACAAACGTATCACGAAATGATGTGTTTTTGTCTCATATTGACTCTGGTAGAGATAATTTGGCACTTTACTGAGATTATTCATGTCTAACAGTAAAAGGCCTACTTTTAGTAACAAAAGTATCACGTAATGATGTGTTTTTGTCTCATATTGACTCTGGCAGAGATAATTCGACTCTTTACAGAGATTATTCATGTCTAACAGTAAAAGGTCTACTTTTAGTAACCAAAGTATCACGTAATGATGTGTTTTTGTCTCATATTGTCTCTGGTAGAGATAATTCGACTCTTTACAGAAATTATTCATGTCTAACAGTAAAAGGCATACTTTTAGTAACAAAACTATCACGTAATGATGTGTTTTTGTCTCACATTGACTCTGTTAGAGATAATTTGACTCTTTGCAGAGATTATTCATGTCTAACAGTAAAAGTCCCACTTTTAGTTACAAAAGTATCACGTAATAATGTGTTTTTGTCTCATATTGGCTCTGGTAGAGATAAATCGACTCTTTACAGAGATTATTCATGTCTAACAGTAAAATGCCTACATTTTAGTAACAAAAGTTTCGCGTAATGATGTGTTTTTGTCTCATATTGACTCTGGTAGAAATAATTCGACTCTTTGCAGAGGTTATTCATGTCTAACAGTAAAAGGCCTACTTTTAGTAACAAAAGTATCACGTAATGATGTGTTTTCTTTCTCTTTTACAGACGGATGAACAATTTTATGTTAGCATTTAACGAAAGTCGAAAGACATCATCATTTAGTTCCAGTTTCAAGTCCCGGAACCATCGAGCTAAACTCGACTTTTAAGAAAATCGTTTCTTAATAGACTGGGAAATTTCACTGCTCGCATTCTGGGCACGAGCTCCACTGAGGGCAGATTTCCTGAATAATGATGTGGTTCAATGCCTACGAATTCCACCCCATTGTCTCCATATGAGCGCGCGTGTGCATTTGGGGAACTGATGAGATCCAATCCTCTCAGGGAAAACGCCAAAAAAAGAAATTACGCCTCGAGATCTATCAGCAGATGAATGCTTCATTGTTATCTGAAATATTTTCGAATGTCGAGTCCCACAGCTCCCATCGTGTGCCTCTAGCGCACTTTAACAAAATATTGCAGACCCGGAGTATTCATTACTAAAAGAATGCACGGAGAGGAACAAAAGAAGGAAACTTAAAACAGAGATGCTGTATACAGTAAGTCACGGCGTGTATTTCCAGTTTGGTAGATCAGGAAACAATTGTAATGATACTGAAAACAGTTGAAATTCTGTTAACGATGAAGATAGTTCTCTCATATTTATTACTTATTTTTATTTTGTGAATAAGCCAATGGAGGACTAAGCAAAGTACGAGATGCGTTAAAGTTAAAACACCTATTTTTTCCAGGACTGGGACCAGATAGGAGCTTCTGGTTGTTTATAAATACACCTGGACTATTCGTGATTACGTGACAGAGATGGCAGCACTGTACACTGTATAGAACTCTAGTGGCAGCGACGAGAGCTAGGACTGATTTTGATACTTAAGGGCATGTATGATTGAAATTTTCAAATTCTGAACTAATAATGCTAGGTCTTTTAAATTTACACCATAGTTGTAGTATAATGTAAAAATGTTACAACCTAAATTTAAACTATTTTTATCTAGAAGTTTAGAAATTATGATAAATTTTGTATGTTTTTTGTTACGTCACTAAAAAAGTCCCTTGCGACAAAATATTTTGAATTTTGGTCTAATATTTTAACCCTATGTTCATAATACACATACCTTTTGAGATTCCTCTGGGTTTTTCTGTGTCTCCTTTAGTTTAGGTAACAAAATTTTTTTTAATTTACAAATTTTCCTTTTTTGTCTAAAAAACTGTAAGTTTTGTGTTTGAAAATTAAAAATATATGCTTATATACATTTCACAATAAAACCTAGGGCAATTTCCATTCCTCATGATATTCTGAACCTGTGTAGGAAATTTCATGAATGTAGTACAAAAACTGCATCGCAAGGAGCATTTTACAGGAAGAAAAATGCTGAAAATATGAACATTGAGAAAACAGCGATTAAAGATTTGATTGCATAACTCACATTAAAATCCACCGGGCTGATAGGTTGGACCCTCAGATTTCTTTTTCCTCTCCTCTGTTGCTGCTTTTTCCACCTTTTTCTTCTTTAGATGTTGCTTTTCTTCTGCACAACTTCGCTTCTTGCTTTGCAGGATACGAGTCTGATCTCGCTGCACTGAAGTTTTCCTTGCTGAGTCTACTACACTTTCACCTCTGATATTTTGCTGCAGCTCCAATGACTTAAGACTACCCATGTTAATCTCACTGATGCTTTTAATAACAGCAAGATCCAATTTTTGTTTTGATATGAAAACTTCCTTTGGGCACTTATTCCATATGACATGATGCAAAGATTCATTGGCATTCTGTGTTTTTCCTGTTTTGCACCTCTCTAGTAATGTTGTAGAAGCCAGCCTCTGATATATTGGCAACATTTTAGCAACTATTTTGTCTGAAAGCCTTATTTTTCTTTTCTTGAATTGAACATTTAAGAACGGAAAACAGACAAAGAATGTGGATGTAGGCAAAAGAGGACGTGACTCTGACAGAGTTTAAAGGCCACCAACATTTAAATAAGCATTTAAAAATGGCATCCGTAGGCAAATTATACATTTTTCACATTCGGGAATGTCTAAATTATTTTATAGAATTAAAATAAAAAAGTCGTTATTTTCACGATTTTCATGAAATTTCAGTCATACATACCCTTAAAATGGCGACGTTTTCATTGTAAGAACAGCGTGTATAGTGACCACGCTTAAAGCATCCCCAGGGGGTTGGCTCTGTAAGGAAAACCCGTTCTCACCACTAACCACAATGTCACAAACATCTTAGGTTACACTTACCGGGGCGGAGGGTGAAGAGTATTAGGCTTGTGTTTACAGCTGAAAATAGCCAGGGTTACTATTTATTTATTATCCAATTTTTTTATTCCTATTGTCACCCGAACGCCGGAACTCCCGATATAATCGGCCAGCAGTAGGGCCAAACGAGAAGCATTCGCCCACGCCTACCCATTTATCTTGTAGCAGTAACGAGGGGTGGCTGGAAAACATCACTGTGCCGTCTCTTTCCCCTCCTCCTGCCTTCAAGAACCTTCGGGGTGATTCACTGAAACGCGAGAGTTCCAGAAACAGCGATATTCCTATAAAAAGGGGCTGCAGTTGGCGAGTGAGTTCGACCTATGAGTCTCAGGAATAAGATTCTCATATATCAACAAATATTGAGACCGGCAATTACTTATGCATGTCAAGTCTGGGGTGCTGCAGCATCTTCACACTTAAACAAACTCCAGGTCCTGCAAAACCGTTTTCTCCGAATTGCTACAGGTGCTGATTGGTATATCCCCAACACCAACCTACACAATGACCTCTCATTTCCCTCTCTCACCAATTACATCTTAACCCTTTCACACAAGTTCTATTCCAACCTACCAGCCAGTTTCAACCATCTTATCAGGGGTCTCGGGGAATATGATATAGACCCCGGGGCTACCTACAAACACCCACGAAACACTTTAGGCTTACCATAAATTCCAACATCCCTATCATATACCATTTCTATCTTTCTATCTCTTCTCTTTCTCATCAAACAAAAAAAAACACCTCAGAACAAAATCTAACAATCTACCCACCGCCCGATGACTTAATCCCCACATAATGCCAGTAAGGGACAGTGTCCCGGGATGGCAACATGTCGAAGGCCCCTGCTCCATCGATCAGGGTTCACCTTCAACGACACCTTCGTGCTGCTGAGTGAGTTCAGTTCTTGTCGAGCAGTCGTGAGGAGCACCCAGTGAGGGAGCGGACCGGAAGACTGTGAACGTGCATCAGAGGAGTTGTACGTAACTGTGAGCGTGCAGTGGACCTGTGACAGACGAACTGGTGAATTGTAATTGTGTGCATTACGTAATTCTGTGTAATCGGCAAGTGTTCCGACTCTAATTCGGTGGAAATAAAGAACATTTTTGAGTTATGCAATTAGACTTTTAATTTCACGGACCCACGAAGTCACTCTATTTAACCCAAAAGGTATATTAGGAATATAGTTTACAAATTTACGAATACAATTTACAAAAATCATAAATTCAATATCAAGCCGCCAAACAGTAAACATCAAGGTGAATCATTTCGCTTAAGAAATAATTTGTTTAAGAAAGCTATGAAATATTAATAAGTTTTGTAATTCATCAGAATATCTGTAAGTGATTTTGAGAAAGTGTAACCTAAGGATTGAAGCAATAATTCAAGTTCGTATCTTTAAAAACAGAAAAACGGGTAATCAAATAAAATGTGAGGGAAATCTTGAAGATGATTTCCACAAATACAATCATTTGTGGATTTGATTTAGAATCGAAATAAGTAAGCTGAAAATTTGCCATGACCAGTTAAGAATTGAGTGAGAACATAGGATTAACGAATTTACATTTATGTCTGTCAGAAACTGTTGGGAAATATAAAACCTTAGTCAAAGCAGCACAATCGCATTTTAACCAGTATTCATTCCAGTCGTTGATGATAATCTCCTTTAATGTTTGCTTCAGATAAGAAATGGGGCATAGAGTGTATGTCTCTGGAAGATCTGAAGTCGCAGCTCTCTTTGCAAGCTCATCTGCACGTTCATTTCCGGCAATCCCTGCGTGTCCTCTGACCTATTTAATACACAGATGAGAACTACATAATAATTGACTTCTTTTTTCAGCTGCAATGGGACTGCTGTTTTTGGTATCTTTCAAAGCTGCAATTGCTGCTTGTGAGTCACTGTAAGGGAGAGCGGTACATTGTAAGTTGTTAGATTATTTCATTGCTTCACGGATTGCTAGTAATTCAGCTTGAAAAACTGAACACTCCTTGGCAAGAATGGCACTCTATGGAGCGAGAGAATACCACAAACGCACATCCTACTTTAGCATTTTTACTAACCCTTCAGCCATCCGAGAGCCATCTGTGTAAATGGAGTACTGGTGATATTCTGCTGCACAATCTTCAAGAAGACTAGAGACACCAGTGGCTGAATGAGAAGCTTGTTTAACTGGTTGTTCAAGTTGCAGTTGTGAAATATGTTGTGGCAAGGCTCGGCCATTTCTAGTGTTGTTGATATTTGCCTTATATACACCAGTAAGAAAGATGGGTTCAATAATAGCAATAACGAGCGCTGTTGTAGTGGAGATGGTGCGGTATCCTCGGGTGATTCTTAAGATGTATCCACGCTTAGTTTGTGCCCATCTCTTCTGAAAAATGCTTTGCAGTGCTCCTGCACAGTAGAGAACCATAAGTTCAACCGCCCCTTTATAAATTAACTTCAATAAAGAAGAGTTTAAGCCCCATGTTGGTCTCGTTAAAGCAGTCAGTGCGGTAAGAAGTTTACTGGCCTTCCTGGCTAGATAATCAAGATGATTTCGGAACGACAGACGTCTGTCTAAAATAACTCCTAGATACTTCAAATTATCCACTAATTTAATATTTCTATTATTTTTCTATTATTATTTTATTATATTCTATTATTATTTTTCTATTCTATATTCTCGTTTTACAACTGCCCGCTGGTGTGTCACAATCTCTTGTATATCTCATTCATATATTCGAGAGATTTCTGGGACAAACAAGAAGCCGATAGTCACTAGATGTTTCTGGAATGACAAGACATCGAATGACGAAATCCGAACTTTCCAGAAGGGTAACTGAATCTATGCCGGCAAGTCCTTTACCTCCGCTATCTTTATTGCCGGCTCTTTGTGTACACTAGCCGCGCTATCGTAGATAACGGCTTCACGACAGTATTACGAGGCATGATTTTTAAGTCAGTACCGTTTTGCGATTCCGCCGCCGCAGCGCTACGGTCGGCGTTCCACGCATGCGCGCTGGTTACCTACATCTCTTGTCTACGCACTGACACCATTGCAATCTGAGTCTCCATTGTATACGTTGGTTACTGAGTGTTTAAGATGCCTCCGACAATCGCGAGTCCCGCCGATTGTGAAGTACGGGCTGTTATACGATATCTTAGTGCTAAAGGCGTAAAACCGATCGATATTCATCGTGAGATCTGTGAAGTTTACGGACAAAACATTATGAGTGATGAAATGGTAAGGAAATGGGTGAGAGCATTTAAAGATGGCTGCACAAATGTGCATGATGAAGAACGGAGTGGGCGTCCTTCTGTTGTTACTGAAGATTTGGTGCAGAAAATGGACGAAAAGGTGAGAGAAAACAGACGCTTTACAATTTCATCATTGCGCGACTATTTTCCTCAATATTCTCGTAGTATTTTGTATCGCATTGTGACCGAGAACTTGAAATACCGGAAATTGTGTTCACGTTGGGTTCCGAAAATGTTGACGGATTTGCACAAAACCCAAAATTTAGGCAGTTCATTGACTTTCCTTGAGCTGTACCACAATGAAGGTGAATATTTTTTAGACCAAATTGTTACTGGTGACGAAACATGGGTGGCCTACGTCACACCAGAATCGAAACAACAATCCATGGAATGGTGACATTCATCATCACCCACAAAAGTGAAGTTAAAGCAAACAATTTCTGCCCGGAAAGTCATGAGCACAGTATTTTGGGACAGAAAAGGAGTATTGGTAGTGGAGTTTCTGCTTCGTAATGAGACAATCAATGCAGCGTCTTATTGTGAGACATTGAACAATCTGCGCCGTGCAATCCAGAACAAAAGACGTGGTCAGAAGGGAAAGCTTTGATGTCGTACGGGATGGAATGAACGCTGCTACTATAGTTGATGTTCCTTTCATGCCGTCATCACGCGTCAACCTCGCCTGACAGTTTGCCATGCCCACAGCCTTGTGATCGTCCACCAGCATTCGTGGCACCTACCTGGTAGAAAAAGTCTTTCCAAAGGCAAATGTTCCTGTAGTTTATCTGCGTGTCTCGTTAAGTTTTCCCATTCTTGTGTAACCCTGTCAATTTCTTGGTGAATAAGGATTCAACGTCAGTCAGTTTAAAAGTATTATTTCTGTTTGCAACATAATTTGAACCCACATTAACTCAATTGCATTATTCTGGCAGTGGTAAGGGGGAAGGTGGTTTATAATATTGTCATCCAATTATCGGGAAGCACAACAAACGACAGCTGAGTAAGGGATCAAAGGCCGCGCCACGCCCACCTCATTAGTCTCTGTCACTAACTGAGGGGGATGATTAGGGAAATGTCATTTGTCGCTGGCCGCCTCTTTTCCCCCTCCCACTGCAATCTGGAACCTTCGCGTGGATTCACGGAAACCAGACTTCTAGAAGACAGTGATATTCCTATAAAAAGGGCTGCAGTGAGTGAATCGAGTCAGTCAGTTCTTGGCGTAAGAATGCAGTGCTAGTGTACGACGAGAAGACTGTGTGAGTGCATCGGAGGATTGTACGTAATTACGAGTGCAAGTGAAATTGTAACGGACGAACTGGTGAATTGTAATTGTGTGCATTACGTAATTCTGTGTAATTGACAAGTGTTCAACTGTAAGTCGGTGGAAATAAAGAACATTTTTGAGTGGTGAAACTGGACTTTTCATTTCACGAACCCACAGTCACAATATTGTCACCGGAACGTAGCCCGCCTCGGTAGCGTAGATGGTAGCATGTCTACCTCACGTTAAAGAGGTCCAGAGTTCGAATCTTGGTCAGGGTGAGTTACATGGATAAGGTTTTTCCGGGGTTTCCCTTATCCTTAAAGACAATGTCGGGTAGCTCTAAGCTCCATGGATCCTGGACTTATTTGAGTATCATTTCACCCATTCCGTTCATCGTCCGATATGACTTAACGTTGGAGGACGTAAATTACATTAAAAAAACCGAACGTACAAGACCAGCTGACAGAATGAGAGGGGAAAAGACGGCATGGAGGCCAGGCCTACTCGTGTGACGGAATGGCTCTCGCTGTGGGAGAAAGAGAGATGGACAGCGTAAAAACCACGCCAATGACGTGCCGAGGAGAGACGGCGAGGGGAGGGAAGCAAACAGAAGTCACTGGTTTCCCCCTTCTCTGCTCGCCTGCAAAGATCGTTAAATTCTGGGACGACTTCGCCTTATGTGCAGAAACTTCCAGAAACAGCGATTTGTCTATATAAGCGATGCATTGGATGAGTCAGTCAGTTTTTAGTTAGTTCTTGGCAGACATCCGTAAGGAGCGCAGTGCTAGTGAAGGGTGCAGACGGACTGGAAGATGGCGTACGTGTTATCAGAGCTGTACGAAGCGTATTTCTGCGGAAGGAAAGAACGATTTGAACTTCTGCGAGTTGGGTTTCTAATTCTTCGAACCCACAAAGTCACAATACTTCGTGTCTCATTTCCATTGCAAGCTGATCCAGCTGATACACTTTCACTGGTGTTTAAATGGCAGAACAACTGGATAATGCTGCTTTGAACTCTCTAGAGTAAATAGAGATTACGTACGATTCATAAACAAAAGATATAATGTAACTAGTCAGGTTATGCCGATGCACCATTCTACAAGCCAGCAGGAAGTGTATTGTTGGTTCTCGCTCGAATTTAACAACCACCTTCACTTAGCACGTCATATTGTCACCCGTACGTCGGAACTCCCTATAGAACTGGTCAGCAGGAGGGTCAGACGTGAAGTATTCAAGGCCACACCCACCCATTAGTCTCAGTAACTAACTGAGGGGATTATTAGGGAAGTGTCACTTGTCGCTGGCCGCCTCTTCTCTCTTCCCCTGCCGTCTGGAACCTTCGCGGTGATTCACTGAAGCCAGAGACTTATAGAAAACAGTGATTTTCCTATAAAAAGGGCTGCAATGAGTGAGGACAGTTAGTTCTTGGCGAGCTGTGAGGAGCGCACAGTGAGGGGACGGACTGCGTACGTGCGTCGGAGGAGTTTATGTAATTGCGAGTGCAAGTGGAACTGTAACGGACGAACTGGTGAATCGTAATTGTGTGCATTACGTAATTCTGTGTAATTGGCAAGTATTAAACTGTAAGTCGGTGGAAATGAAGAACATTTTCGAGTGGTGCAATTGGACTTTTCATTTCACGAACCCACAAAGTCACAATATCAAATGTTTACGTCTCAGTTCTGAGTAATTACAAATATACGTACACGCATGCATACCAAACAACAATGATATTCATTATCATGCTTACGTCACTATGTATTGTTATAATATAATAGTGGTTTATTTATTTGTATTAGGAAAACTATTTCAGCTAAAAATATGGGATTTCTACGGTTATGTTAGATACATTAATCTTTATATTCCTCATGGATAAGTTTTTGCAAAATAGAATTTTTGTCTTAGCTCGAATATCATTTATTAAAGATTCATTAGGTTGACTCATCACAGCACTTAGGGGGAATGTCATACGACAACACCGCAGGACTCTGATTAGTTGTTTGTCGAGTGGCGCTCAAGGACAAACACATTCCCATTTGAAACACATAGTAGTTGAGATGTCTCTCAATACTGTAATGTATACTGGCGCACATTCAAAATTTTATTTATTTATTTTATTTTATTTATTTATTTATTTATTTTCTTCATTTGTGCTACAACAGAGCAAAGCTCCAATTACAGTAGCTACATGCAATTTAATTACACAAGTTTGACTAAATGCAAAACAGAAATACAAAAAGGAATACAGACAAACTAAAAATACACTATATTGTGCCTTTGTGGGTTCGTGAAATAAAAAGTCCAATTACACCACTTCAACAATGTTCTTTATTTCCACCGACTTACAGTTTAACACTTGCCAAATACACAAAATTACGTGCTGCACACAGTTACAATTTACTTGTACTCGCGATTACATAAACTCCGATACACATACACAGTTCGTACAGTCTTCCGTTGCACAATCCTTTCGTACATTAACACGTCACTAACTCTTACACCAAGAACTGACTGTCTCCTCACTCACTAACTGACAAAACCAACTCTAACTCTGTCCGTCTGCAACCCTCTTTTATATAGGAATCTCGCCCACTTCTCCGCTTTGCTGGTTCCCAGGCGAAGATTCCAGTAAACGAAAGATCGAGAATCAGGTGTAGGAGAAACAGGCGACACAGTGATGTTTTTCCCCTGACCACAGCCTGTCACCACTATGGGACAAACGAGGCGGAGGTGTGGCTAACCGAATCTCCCCTGCCTCCCGCTGCCAGCTGCTTTCACAGGGTGTTCCAGCGGTCCCGTTACAATATATTAAGCTATTATTGAAGACAAGACATTGCAAATTGTATACTAATCAAGCAAATAAGTGATACAACAGAGTAAAAATAATTGATCAAAGTTGAATATAAAAGAAAGAGAATGCAATTAATGGAATAAAATATTAAAAAACTAAGACTAAAACTGAAACATATTAAACTACTATATAAGACTAGAATTGCAAATGTTAAACTCATTATGCAATACAACTGAAAATCACATGCAAATAATTCCCATATTTAATTGTTTTTTAAACTGCTCGTAAGTTAAACTAAAATCCAGCTCTATTTTAGTAGAGAGTTTATTGTATTTCGCACACAACCTAACAACGGGAGAATTTTTATGGGATACTGTTTTGGGAGTCTTAAATTGAAAGAGCTGACGATTTCTAAAATTAGCAGAACTGACATTAAAACATATTCTGTCAAGCAGTTCTTCAGTGGATACCAAGCCGTTTATGAGTTTGTACAGAAATAATTGTTCGGCTATTGTTCTACGATCAGAGAGTGAGACTGTTTTGAATTCGTTAAGCAGTTGACTATAAGGCAAGTTCTGATTATAAGTAAAAACACCGTGAGTTTTGTAATGTAAGTATCTGAGGAACCTTTTTTGAATTTTCTCTATTTGATTGTTGTGACATTTATATATTGGTGACCATACAATTGAGGCATATTCCAAATTACTACGGACAAGGCTTTTGTAGAGAATTAGCATAACTTGAGTATCTTTTAAGTCCCTACAGATCCTTAATACAAAACCAAGTTTCTTAAAGGAATCATTGGTTATATTTATAATGTGTTTATTAAAAGTGAAATTCTGGGTCATGGTAACACCTAAGTCTCTGACAGAATATACTCTTACAAGTGGAGAACTATTTAAATAATATTTAGAATTTAAGTGTTGCTTGCTTCTAGTATATATCACAAAGGAGCATTTCTTAATATTGAAGTGCAGTTTGTTTTCCAAGCTCCATTTATAGATATTATCCAGATCAGATTGTAATTTTATTATATCGTCAGTATTACTAATTTTCCTGTATAATTTTAGATCGTCAGCATACAAGAGAATATTAAGATGTCTCTCAATATTGTACTGTATACTGCCGCACATTCTAATTTTTCGTACAATCCTTTGAATAGTCAACATTAACAACCACAATACTGCAACAAAGAATTGTCATCCCTCATGGAGATTTACCAGACTCATCAAAGCACACTTGTATATATTTTCACTTGCATTACGCTAGAGTAGCTACAAAATAAGAATTACCATGGGTTGAACCAATGCGGTTATCCTAAAGTCTTGGTGTTGCCAGTTCCACGGCAAGCGGGTGACAGAGATGGAAGATATATCTCTCTTTGTGTTTCAACCTAGCAAGAATCATACAGATGCTGACAGAGATGTACGCTCAATAATTCAGCATATGTGTGTGAGAACGTATACAATGATTATCACATAATCTGATCCTTAAAACCTTGAACTGGAGAACAGTTGACTTACGCAGCTATCGTTCATATGTACACAAAACAAAATGATTCAAATTAGATGTGTTCTACGAAAGAAGCTGTTTGCTACAGTGCAACAAAGCAGTGACATTTCAACGATTTGTGAATATAGTTTCTATTTTAAAGATATCATATTTGTATACTATCTGTAATGGACTTTAAACCAATTTTTGTTTTATTAAAATACTTAATAAAGACGGAAGATATGAATGTATATTTATAAAGCATTTTTACATCATAAACCTCATGTACTAATGTTATGCATTCTGCGGAGAACTTTTAGCCTTGCAGCAACGATATCGCTTCTTTCAATCAGAAATTTGCGACCACCATTGGTTCTCCTGTGACGGCTGTTCATTAAAGAATTATTACAATATTTTTTGACAAAGTTCCCTTACTCATCCCCATAATTTTGATGGCCCTTCCTATAATAGCCTCCTCTGAATGCGATGCACTTGTCTCAGCCTTTCTGTCAGTCTTCAAAGACAAGCTGGAAACCATTTTTTAGAGATCCTTCAAAATCGCCTCCGCAGCCTTCACCACTGCTTCTGATGATGGATAATGTCTCCCACGAAGGCGTTTCTTCAAGTTAGGAAATAGAAGAAAGTCACATGGGGCTAAATCCGGACTATAGGGAGGGTGAGGGATGCACTTCACGTTGATTTTTGCAAGATATTCAGCAACAACATTGGCAATATGCGACCGCGCATTATCGTTGTACAGCATCCATCCTGCTTCACGGAAATGTTGTCATTTGTGTCTGATATGGACTTGCAATGTTTTCAGGACATCCCTGTAGTATTGTCCAGTTACTGATGTATGTGCAGGTACAACATGCTGATAAACCATTCCATGAATATCAAAGAATGAGATGACCATAACTTTCCCAGCAGAAGCAATAACTTTTACTTTTGGGGGGTTTCGTGATGAAGGAGATTTCCACACTGAGCTTTGATGCTTGCTCTCAGGTCCACCTTCCTTTGAAATTGATTATCTCCCCCCTTTAAACATTTGAACCACTTTGGAACTGTGTTGTAGGGAAGAAAAAACTCTCAATAGGCCTCCTGTAACATTGTATAAGCCTCAACTGAAGATTTGTTGATACAAAAGTAGAATTTCAAAGACGTATATTGTTCCTCGCGTGTTACCTCCATTGTAGTGGTAGGTGATACTGAACATGTCTGAACTTACCTGGTTCTCACAGACGGGAACCAGTAGTACCAGTAATGAAACTACCAGGCGTATTTGTTTCACATTAAGCAAACAGAATATAATAAGATTAAATTTACGTACGAAAAATTATGACCATAAAAATTATGATCATTCTTTATTGAACAGCTCCCGTAGATTTGAAGTCAAGAGATTTCAGAATATTATGCATAGAAGTTACATTATAGGCTTGCCAAGCCTGCGAACGTTGGAAAGCACATGTGTACTCTTAAAAGATCAAGGCTTTACTGAATGTAAGGTACAAAATGCAACTGCAGCATAGCACGTGTGTGCTTTTCTTCACTGACAGTTAATAATTCTCTTTTTTCGAGTCTGGCGTCTTAGTTTCCATATCTCCGAAACCAGATGTGCTACAAACGTAGGGCTTGGTCAGTAACCCTCAGAAACAATAGCTCTGTAACATGGAAAAACAAAATAATTCTTCAGAGTGCACAAAGGAATTGGCCATATGGTTCGGCAAAGCGAGCCAGTATGCGTGCTTAACTGTACAAAGTAGCACGTACCGCATTGGCTAATAGCGTTAGAACAGCCACTCCTAGCCCCGCCTTATGTTCATTACTATTTTGTAGATATTGTCACCCTGGCGGTAGTCTCGCGAAGCCGATGAAAAATGATGGCCGATCGTTACCGGAAGTGAGAGACAGCTGAGGGTAGTTGTTAGGAAAAATAAACAGTTTGAGGTTAGCTAGCCAATTGTGATGGACGAATGTATTTTCTAGGAGAATAAAGTGTAGTTTTTGTGTTTTATAACCTCGTTTTATTATTTCCCGAACCCACAAAGTCACAACTGGTGTCAGGAGTGGGATAACAACATCACCGAACATTATGGCCATGGAATCGACATTGGAAATGCTTTTGCAGAAGATGAACGAATTAACCGCGAAGTCGGAAGCGGCAAATAACAACTTGGCCGCGAAGATGAACGAGTTAACAACAAAAACAGAAGCGGCAAATAACAACCTGGCCGCAGAGTTGAAAGAAATAAAGACCGAATTGACCACAGAAATGAAGGCAGCGAACGACAGTCTGGCCACGGAAATGAAGGAGGCGAACGAGGTCCTCGCCGCCAAATTTGAGGAACAGTTGGCCGGCGTGAGGGATGACGTGACGGAGCTGTGCAAGCGGATGTGCCAAGTGGACGAGCGCGTCGAGGACCTGGCGAACCGCTTCAATGACCTAGAGGTAAAGGCCGACAGCAGCGTCAAGTCCCTGAACCATGGTGGAGGACGTCGTCGGCAGGAGACTGAAGGATTTGAAGCCTCACGCACCGGGACGCGACACATAATCGGCACGCGTCAAACCTCCGAAATATGACGGCGCGTCAACATTCGAGGTCTTCCGCCGCCAGTTCGACACAGTGGCCAAGCACAACAGATGGTCACCGGAGGTGGAGGCCACACAGTTAATAGCCAGCCTCCAGGGACGGGCCGCGGAAAGCCTAAACGCGGTGCAGACGACGGCGGCGCCCAAGGACATCTGGGAGGCCCTGGAGAATCGCTTCGGGAACCACCGCTTAGTCGCAGCATACCGCAGCCAGCTAAAGGCAAGGTCGCAGCAGCCGGGGGAGACGCTGCAGGAGTTCGCCATAGCGATCGAGCAGCTGGCGGACGCAGACTTGGGGCCACTCTTGAGGGATGTGAAGAGGATTAACGACGTGGTCTACCGCATCCAGAAGGTGCTCCGAGGAAAGATGTTGGTGGTACACCTGGATCGCCTGGCCCGCTACGAAGGCGCTGTTCGGGACGACCAGCTTTGAGGAGGGAGCAGTGTCACCCTGGCGGTAGTCTCGCGAAGCCGATGAAAAATGATGTCCGATCGTTACCGGAAGTGAGAGACAGCTGAGGGTAGTTGTTAGGAAAAATAAACAGTTTGAGGTTAGCTAGCAAATTGTGATGGACGAATGTATTTGCTAGGAGAATAGAGTGTAGTTTTTGTGTTTTATAACCTCGTTTTATTATTTCACGAACCCAAAAAGTCACACTATCTTAGATCTTTCAGGACATTTGCACCTAAAAGTGCTACCAAATAAGCTACTGAAATATTGAAAATGGCAGAGCAAAACTTTGCAAGTTCGTTGATAACGTAGATGCGCGACACGGGGTTGACAAATTGTCGCGACCATTCCCTCCAATCACAGTCGGAGTAATACATTTCCCAGCTTTGTTCAGGTCACTATATAAGACAAGGACGGTTCTGGTTTAGTTTGGTAGATCCGTCACTTCTCAACTAAAATGAACGTTCTAAACAAACAGTTACTAAACTGACTCGATTTATTACAAGCGTTTTCTTCTACAGTACATACAACCTCAGTACTCCCTCATCTCGCTTTTTTGACCCGTAATAAACTTCACCAGTCCCTGGTAACAAGAGAAGAGCGCATAAAAAGTTAGCGGGTAGGAAATAATATCCAGTGCTTGGACTGTGGAGGTCAGCAGTTGGAATCCCCAGAGACGTAAACGTGTCAGTTTACAGGTCGACACCGTCCGTCCACAGGTCACGTCTCTTCAGCCAAGTAATTGGGTCCGGTCCACACGAATATCAGGTTGCGGCCTTCTCTTGGGACTTAAAACACAAGCAAACACCGTCCTCGTTAACCTTGCCCCATATCGTCAGCTCATTCCGACTGGAGTCACTTTTGAAAACGGCTGGTGCTAGATATAGAACTGTTAAACTGAATGAAACGATGCTCAAATGAGTACACGGTACAAAGAGCTTAGAGTTACCAGACATTCATCTTTCAGGATAAGAGAAAACCTCCAACGTTAAATCATATCGGACGATGAATGAAATGATGTGTAAATGAGTACAGGGTACATAGAGCTTAGAGTTACCAGAAATTCATCTTTCAGCATAAGAGAAAACCTAAAACGTTAAGTCATATCGGACGATGAATGAAACGATGTTCAAATGAGTACAGGATACATAGAGCTTAGAGTTACCAAACATTAATATTTCAGGATAAGAGAAAACCTCCAACGTTAAGTCATATCGGACGATGAATGAAATGATGTTCAAATGAGTACAGGATACATAGAGCTTAGAGTTACCAGACATTCATCTTACAGGATAACAGAAAACCTCCAAAGTTAAGTCACATCGGACGATGAATAAAATGATGTTCAAATGAGTACAGGGTACATAGAGCTTAGAGTTACCAGACATTCATCTTTTTGTATAAGAGAAAACCTCCAACGTTAAGTCACATCGGACGATGAATAAAATGATGTTCAAATGAGTACAGGATACATAGAGCTTAGAGTTACCAGACATTCATCTTTCAGGATAAGAGAAAACCTTCAACGTTAAGTCATATCGGACGATGAATGAAATGATGTTCAAATGAGTACAGGGTACATAGAGCTTAGAGTTACCAGACATTCATCTTTTTGTATAAGAGAAAACCTCCAACGTTAAGTCATACCGGACGATGAATGAAACGATGTTCAAATGAGTACAGGATACATAGAGCTTAGAGTTACCAAACATTAATATTTCAGGATAAGAGAAAACCTCCAACGTTAAGTCATATCGGACGATGAATGAAATGATGTTCAAATGAGTACAGGATACATAGAGCTTAGAGTTACCAAACATTAATCTTTCATGATAAGAGAAAGCCTCCAACGTTAAGTCATATCGGACGATGAATGAAGTGATGTTCAAAAGGGTGCAGGGTACATAGAGCTTAGAGTTACGAGACATTCATCTTTCAGGATAAGAAAACCTCCAAAGTTAAATCATATCCGACGATGAATTAAATGACGTTCAAATGAGTACAGGGTACATAGAGCAACCAGACATTCATCTTTCAGGATAAGAGAAAACCTCCAACGTTAAGTCATTTCGGACGATGAATGAAATGATGTCAAATGAGTACAGGGTACATAGAGCAACCAGACATTCTTATTTCAGGATAAGAGAAAACCACAACGATAAGTCATATCGGACGATGAATGAAATGATGTTCAAATGAGTACAGGGTTCATAGAGCTTAGAGTTACCAGACATTCATCTTTCAGGATAAGAGAAAACCTCCAACGTTAAGTCATATCGGACGATGAATGAAATGATGTTCAAATGAGTACAGGTTACATAGAGGTTTATCGCGAGGTATGGTGCAAAAGTTTTCATCTGTGGCTCATATATGGGAGCACCAGACCCTTGAGTTTTTCCGAGGGGTTTCCCGGGACTCCAGGCGAATGCTGGATAGGTTACTCTCATCCGCCGAATGTCCTTTCCCGCCATGTTATCTCTATTACCATTTCACATCGCCTAGCATCTCGTGGTGTTTTTGAGATTAGAACAATCGGTGGGTGTCTCAGCGCCGAATGACAGGTTGATATGCTCTTGTTAAATACTTGCTCCTCCGGTAGGCCTTGTCTGATTCGCAGGCCAACCTGGTGGGCTATTTGAGTACCACGGTGGTCCTCCAACTTTGTTTCCCTGCCCTATTCACTGTGTGGCTCCTTGGACAGCCACCGAATTAAAGCGAGAGATATAGCAGAACCTATGAACATGACCAAAGAACGTGTTTGTCACATATTAAATCAACATTTAGACATGAGAAAGCTGTCCGCGCGTTAGGGGCCGCGCTTGCTCACATTAGACCTAAAACGTTTACAAATGAACATTTGAAACGCTCTGTTCCAGAAGTTTAGTCACAATAAATCAGAGTTTTGGCGCCGATTAATTACTGTAGATGAGTGTTCGATATACCATTACACGCCCGAAACAAAAATACAGCCCAAACAGTGGACTGCAAACGGGGAACCCGCTACAAATAAAGAGAAGTGATTCTTCCACTGGGAAAGTGATGGCGAATTTTTTGGGGGGAGGGGATATTCATGGAGTTATTTTAATCGATTATCTTCGAAAAGGAGAAACCATTACAGGAGCATACTACGCATCATTACTTTACAAGCTGGAGGCAGAACTTGCGGAAAAACGATCACATTTGCACAAAAAATAATACTGTTTCAACAAGACAGCGCACCGTCTCACACCTCAGTGGCTGCAATGGCGATATTCCACGAGTTACAGTTTTAACTCCGTCACTCACCAGATCTAGTCCCAAGTGTCTTCGTTTTGTTCCCTCATCTGAAAGTTGCGGTCGAAGGACAGAAATTTTTGTCAAATGAAGAGGTAAATCACCTTCGTGAACAACTATTTTGTAGAGACAAACACCGAGTACTATTTGGACGTGTTACAGAGATGGGAACATCGCTGGGAGAAGTGTGTAGAGTTACAAGGAGACTATGTTGAAAAACGTCGAGTACTATTTGGACGTGTTACAGAGATGGGAACATCGCTGGGAGAAGTGTGTAGAGTTACAAGGAGACTATGTTGAAAAACGTCGAGTACTATTTGGACGTGTTACAGAGATGGGAACATCGCTGGGAGAAGTGTGTAGAGTTACAAGGAGACTATGTTGAAAAACGCCGAGTACTATTTGGACGTGTTACAGAGATGAGAACATCGCTGGGAGAAGTGTGTAGAGTTACAAGGAGACTATGCTGAAAAACGCCGAGTACTATTTGGACGGGTTACAGAGATGGGAGCATCGCTGGGAGAAGCGTGTAGAGTTACAAGGAGACTATGTTGAAAAACGTCGAGTACTATTTGGACGGGTTACAGAGATGAGAGCGTCGCTGAGAGAAGTGTGTAGAGTTACAAGGAGACTATGTTGAAAAACGCCGAGTACTATTTGGACGGGTTACAGAGATGAGAACATCGCTGGGAAAAGTGCGTAGAGTTACAAGGAGACTACGTTGAAAAACACCGAGTACTATTTGGACGGGTTACAGAGATGAGAGCATTGTTGGTAGAAGTGTGTAGAGTTACAAGGAGGCTATGTTGAAAAACGCCGAGTACTATTTGGACGGGTTACAGAGATGGGAACATCGCTGGGAGAAGTGTGTAGAGTTACAAGGAGGCTATGTTGAAAAACGCCGAGTACTATTTGGACGGGTTACAGAGATGGGAACATCGCTGGGAAAAGTGTGTAGAGTTACAAGGAGACTATGTTGAAAAACGCCGAGTACTATTTGGACGGGTTACAGAGATGGGAACATCGCTGGGAGAAGTGTGTAGAGTTACAAGGAGACTATGTTGAAAAACGCCGAGTACTATTTGGACGGGTTACAGAGATGGGAACATCGCTGGGAGAAGTGTGTAGAGTTACAAGGAGGCTATGTTGAAAAACGCCGAGTACTATTTGGACGGGTTACAGAGATGGGAACATCGCTGGGAAAAGTGTGTAGAGTTACAAGGAGACTATGTTGAAAAACGCCGAGTACTATTTGGACGGGTTACAGAGATGAGAGCATTGTTGGTAGAAGTGTGTAGAGTTACAAGGAGGCTATGTTGAAAAACGCCGAGTACTATTTGGACGGGTTACAGAGATGAGAACATCGCTGGGAAAAGTGCGTAGAGTTACAAGGAGACTACGTTGAAAAACACCGAGTACTATTTGGACGGGTTACAGAGATGAGAGCATTGTTGGTAGAAGTGTGTAGAGTTACAAGGAGGCTATGTTGAAAAACGCCGAGTACTATTTGGACGGGTTACAGAGATGGGAACATCGCTGGGAGAAGTGTGTAGAGTTACAAGGAGGCTATGTTGAAAAACGCCGAGTACTATTTGGACGGGTTACAGAGATGGGAACATCGCTGGGAAAAGTGTGTAGAGTTACAAGGAGACTATGTTGAAAAACGCCGAGTACTATTTGGACGGGTTACAGAGATGGGAACATCGCTGGGAGAAGTGTGTAGAGTTACAAGGAGACTATGTTGAAAAACGCCGAGTACTATTTGGACATGTTACAGAGATGAGAACATCGCTGGGAGAAGTGTGTAGAGTTACAAGGAGACTATGCTGAAAAACGCCGAGTACTATTTGGACGGGTTACAGAGATGGGAGCATCGCTGGGAGAAGCGTGTAGAGTTACAAGGAGACTATGTTGAAAAACGTCGAGTACTATTTGGACGTGTTACAGAGATGGGTGCATCGCTGGGAGAAGTGTGTAGAGTTACAAGGAGACTATGTTGAAAAACGCCGAGTATTATTTGGACGGGTTACAGAGATGAGAGCATCGCTGGGAGAAGTGTGTAGAGTTACAAGGAGACTATGTTGAAAAACACCGAGTACTATTTGGACCTGTTACAGAGATGAGAACATCGCAGGGAGAAGTGTGTAGAGTTACAAGGAGACTATGTTGAAAAACGCCGAGTACTATTTGGACGTGTTACAGAGTTGGGAGCATCACTGGTAGAAGTGTGTAGAGTTACAAGGAGACTATGTTGAAAAACGCCGAGTACTATTTGGACGTGTTACAGAGTTGGGAGCATCACTGGTAGAAGTGTGTAGAGTTACAAGGAGACTATGTTGAAAAACGTCGAGTACTATTTGGACGTGTTACAGAGTTGGGAGCATCACTGGTAGAAGTGTGTAGAGTTACAAGGAGACTATGTTGAAAAACGCCGAGTACTATTTGAACGTGTTACAGAGTTGGGAGCATCGCTGGGAGAAGTGTGTAGAGTTACAAGGAGACTATGTTGAAAAATAAATGCTAAAAAAATGTCTTGTATCTTCATTAGGTCGGAAACTTTTCAGAGCACCCTCGTAAATCATGGAAATCCAACAGAAGTTGCCAAATTCTCTTGCAGCGGTGACGATCAAATTCCCACATCAGGAACCCCTAACTTGCTCTTTAAATCCTTTGTCTAATTCACACAGAATGCTCTGTTACATGTACCAATGACGTACGTACGTCACAATTTTGATATATCCGCCCCGGAGTAACCCTTATTATTTCCTGGTTCCCATTTTCTCTTGTTTTCTTTGTAATTTTTTTCTGCAGGATTTGTTTCCGGCGGAATTCAATTGGAGAGCTGGTTAGCCTCAAGGTTCAAACGTGGAACGCTGATTCATTTCATTACGACTGCAGACATACAAAAACCGTAATATTGTGCTTTTGTTTCATATCTTTTCAACAGGAAAAACATTCTACCAGCGTACAGTGCAATTGTCATTTCTTCGCAAAACAATGCAATGCTAGTATCATTGATCTCATATCAGGCCATATAATTTATTAAACTAACCGCAAAACTGAACGCAATCGTTCCGGGATTTGTTTTCCGTTTAGACAGCTTTCCGTCTTACAGACGGATGTATTTGAATACAAAGAAATTACGAAATAGTCGTACAGCTGTTCAGTAAAGGGATAACATACGAGGGCTGTTTAATAAAAAATGATCATACATTTTTACGGTCTTAATATTTCGCACTAAAATTCATTCTTATTATATTAGCTTAAAGTAAAACAAACACGATATTGAGGCCACCAGGAACAGTGGTGGCAGCTCTGATGAGCAGTATCGATATTTTTTGTAACTTTCTTGTGTATGTTGGCACACTCTGCCGATAGAAGCTTGCGAGGCATCATGGACGGTGTATAGAAGCAACTGTTTTGTAATACAGTTATTTGTTGTAATAAATAGTTATTTTGAAAGTGTAACTGATTTAATTAGTGAGCTACCAGGGAGATGTTATTGCTCGTAACACACGACGTAGTAGTTTCATTGTTGGTAATCCTGGTTCCCGCCTGCAAGAAGCAGGTAAGTTCAGACATATTCAGTGTCGCCTAGCGCAGCAATGGAGGTAACACGCGAGGAACAATATGCGGCTTTGAAATTCTGCGTTCGTCTCAACAAATCTTCAGTTGAGGCCTATAGAATGTTACAGGAGGCCTATGGAGAGTCTGTTCTTTCCTACAGCAGAGCTCGAAGGTAGTTTAATATGTTTAAAGATGGGAGACAATCAATTTCAAAGGAAGGTAGACCCGGTGCTCCAGTTACTGCTCTTACGGAAGAAAACATCAACACTGCTGCTGCCATTGTGAGAGACGATCCACGAATTACCCTAAGATCACTTTCTGAAATCATGAACATTTCATTGGGTGACACCCACACGCTGGTGACAGAAACATTACACATGAGAGTGTCTGTGCGCGATGGGTTCCAGGACTGTTGCTTCCCGAACAAAAGGACATTCGCATGCAGGTCTGCATGGAGTTAAAGTTGATGTTAGAGGACGATCCGAAGTTCCTTTCAAAAGTAATCACTGCTGATGAAACTTAGCTACATCATTTTGATCCTGAGAGCAAACAGCAAAGCCCAGTGTGGAAATCTCATTCATCACCAACCCCCAAAAAGCAAAAGAGCTTGCTTCTGCTGGGAAAGCTATTGTCATCTCATTCTTTGATATTCATGGAATGGTTTATCAGCATGTTGTACCTGCACACACATCACTAACTGGACAGTACTACAGGATGTCCTGAAAACATTGCAAATCCATATCAGGCGCAAAAGACCACATTTCCCTGAAGCAGGCTGGAGGCTGCACCACGATAAGGCGCGGCCGCATATTGCCAATGTTGTCGCTGAATATCTTGCAAATATCAACGTTAAGTGCATTCCTCACCCTCCCTGTAGTCCGGATTTAGCCTCACGTGACATTTTCTATTCCCTAACTTGTAGAAACGCCTTCGTGGGTGACATTATCCATTATCAGAAGCAGTGGTGAAGGCTGCGGAGGCGATTTTGAAGGATCTCTCAAAAATGGTTTCTAGCATGTCTTTGAAGACTGGCAGAAACGCTGGGACAAGTGTATGGCATTCAGGGGAGACTATTTTGAGAAGGACCGTCAAAATGATGAGGATGAGTAAACGTACGTTTTCAAAAAAAAAAAAAAAAAAAAAAAAAAAAAAAAAAAGTTGTGGACTAGCTGGAGACTAGAAATAACCTGGCCGCGGAACTGAAACTAATCAGGACGGCTAGGGACAACATCGCCGAGAAGATGGAACAAGTGAAGGCCGAGTTAACCACGGAAATGAGAGCAGCGAATGACGGTCTGGCTACCGAAATGAAGGTGGCGAACGAGGCTCTCGCCGCCAAGTTTGAGGAACGGTTGGCCGGCGTGAGGGATGACGTCACGAACCTGGGCAAGCGGAAGGGTCAAGTAGACGACCGCCTTAATGATTTAGAGGAAAAGGCCGACAACATCGCAAAACCCCTCACCCGCCTGACGGAGGAAAACCGGCCTTATGTGTGGACGGGGGACGCCGAAGACGCTTTCCAGCACCCGAAGGGGACCCTGTGCAGTGCTCCAATTTTGGTTTCCCACAACCGGGTGGCGCCTTCATTGTGGACACCGACGCCAGCGACCATTGCATTGGAGGTGTCCTATCGCAGATCCAGGACGGCCACGAGCGCACAAGAGTGGAAGAGGAGGAGCGTGCCGCAGCAGTCCGAGTAGTTGTGGCAGTGCCTGCTGAAGGCTGGGATAGCGCAGGCCTGAGGAGGGAGCAGCTGGCGGACGCAGACTTGGGGCCACTCTTGAGGGAAGTGGACGCAGGGACGAGGCCAACCTGGGAGGACATCGTACCGAGGAGCGCCACCTACAAGTCGCACTGGGCCCAATGGGACTCGTTGAAGACCAGAGAGGGCGTGCTGTTCCGGGTATGGGAGTCACCCGATGGGAAGGCGCAGAGAGAACAGTTGGTACTTCCCCGGAGCAAGGTCCCGGAAGTCTTGGAGGAAGTGCACGCCGGTACTTCAGGAGGACACCTGGGAGCGAACCGAATGATTCACAAACTACGGCAGCGCTACTTCTGGCTGAGACTCCGAGCAGATGCTGGTGGTACACCTGGACCGTCTCGCACGCTGCGATGGGGCTGTTCGGGGCGAACAGCTTTGAGAAGGGAGCAGTGTAACAGGAGCGTTGGAGCACCCTGTAACCAGCTGGGAACGGAAGGTAGGGGAGGACCGCGTTAGCCACACCTCTCCCTCGTTTGTCTTATAGTGGTGACAGCCAGTGGTCGGAAAGAAACATAATTGTGCGTCTGTTTTCCTTCCACCTGTTTCTCGATCTTTCGTTTACTGGAACAGTCTCCTGGTCACTAGAAACCAGCGATATTCCGATATAAAGAGGGTTACAGACAGACAGAGTGAGTCAGTCAGTTGTTGGTTGCGTTGGTCAATCAGTTGGTTAGTGAGTGTGAGCGAGAAGACAGTCGCAGTTCTTGGTGTAAGAGTTAGTCAGTGACGTGTTAATGAACGAAAAGATTGTGCAACGGGACTGTACGAACTGTGTATGAGTATCGGAGTTTATGTAATCGCGAGTACAAGTGAAGTTGTAACGGACGAACTGGTAAATTGTAATTGTGTGCAGCAAGTAATTTTGTGTAATTGGCAAGTGTTAAACTGTAAGTCGGTAGAAATAAAGAACATTGTTGAGTGGTGTAATTGGACTTTTTATTCCACGAACCCACAAAGTCACAATAATAATAATAATAATAATAATAATAATAATAATAATAATAATAATAATAATAATAATAATAATAATAATAATAATAATAATAATAATAATAATAATAATAATAATAATAATAATAATAATAATAATAATAATAATAATAATAATAATAATAATAATAATAATAATAATAATAATAATAATAATAATAATAATAATAATAATAATAATAATAATAATAATAATAATAATAATAATAATAATAATAATAATAATAATAATAATAATAATAATAATAATAATAATAATAATAATAATAATAATAATAACAATAATAATAATAATAGTAATAGATTGAAATGTATTATGTATTATATTTATAACTTACATATAGTAATAGTACAGTGCAATCCATATAAACCTTCAATAGGCCATAATTTCCCTTTGAAAAGCTCGTATAATGTAGAAATTTGTTTTAATTATCTCTTTTGAAAGGGTAGAGTCAAACCGAAAAATTCAACGCCATAGCCGGGATTTGAACCACGGATCTTCTAGTCTCCGTCCAGCCGCTCTAAACCATTGAGCTACTATGGCCAACATGCCGACATGACATTAAATTCTCCAACCGACTCGTGTTTTTCCCGTTAAACCACTAGGAGTTCTCATAAACACGTGAGACAACAACCTTAGAGATATCTGATGATACTTTTGCTATTGTTCCTGATAAACACATACATGATGCTTTAAAATTGCTAAATTTACAAGATAAAGCTATAAAATTGACATTAGAAATTAAAATTAATGGATGTCTTCCTTTCCTAAAGCCGTAGTTAATACGAAATAATAATAAATTAAACGTTGATATTTAAATTAAGTCTACTCATATAGATAATTACATAAAAATAAAAGATTTAACCCTATTTCACATAAATTTGCTATCTTTGATAGTTTGATTTATAGATTAATAAATATACCCCTGAATAAAGATGAATTTAATAAAGAATATAAACATATTAGTAATACTGCTTTAATTAATGGTTTTAATAAAGACTTTATACATAAAAATAAAAAATAAAATAATATAAAAACTGTTAATGATATTTCTGCCCTTAAAGAAATAAAAGACGATTATAATTTTAAAAAATTTACTTACCATCCTTGGGTTAATAAACATTTTAAACTTTTTAAACAGTTTGGTATAACTTTAGTTCCTAAAATAAATATAGTATTAAAAACTTACTACAATTCTCTAAAAAGATAAAATTCCTAATAATAAAGAAGCTGGTATTTATCAATTTAATTATTTAGATTGTGATACAGTTTATATTGGAAAGACAAAACGTAATTTGGAAACCAGAACGAAAGAACATTTTCGTAACATTAAGTATAATCAAACTGATAAATCGGTCATAGCAGATCATTTTTGGCCATTTAACCATGAAATAAATCCTGAAGTTAAATTATTAAAACAATTAAATGGTCCGATAGATTTAATGGTTTGGGAAAAAATATTTATTTTAAAAATTAAACATCGCTAAATGAATTTTGAAATATCAGTAGTCGATTCTGTTTTTAAGTTTATTTTCAGATTTTGGTAATACTGGTAAAAACATGGTGACATCCAGTGATCGTAACACCAAACACCAAGGTTGTTTGAGCTGATGATGTGAATGTTACTCAGAAGGCATACCGTGTATGCTGCAGGTATATGCAATGTATAAAGGCAGGTTTACGATAGCTTTTGTTTTTAGATGGCAGTTTGTTAGTAAACATAGAAGACGTTAGAATGGTAACAGGATTATGCGTTTCCCGGACTGCTTCAATAGTGATAATTATGGAAATGTGAATTTCTACATGCTATAACATTTTGGCCGTGAGTACGTTCACAGAGGAAATTCAAGGAAGTGCAAAATGACGTTAACGTAAATTTAGGGCGCAAAAGTTGTGATTTGAATAGTACTAGTAATAAACCAATCTAGTTTTCTACGTTCTCCAACGTAATCGGATTGAAACGAGATTCAAGTTTGTATATTTAATAATAAAGGATAGATGGCACTGAAAAAGATGTAAATGTAGAAGGGTCTTTGAGGCACCTTTAAAATACATTTGAACGGGAATAAAAAGTTGTGTCAGAAGTGGGATTCGAACCCACGCCCTCAGAGAGGACCAGAATGCTGCATACACTGTGGAACAGTGCAAGGATTACCTTGAGTCTGGCGCCTTAGACCGCTCGGCCATTCTGACAGCTGTGCATTTGTGCCTGATAATCTGCTATCTAACGCCGCTTAAGTAACTGAAGAGTCCAAATTTTCATTTATTTACTTGAAATTTAGCGTAAATTTTCTAAGTAAGTTAGGTTGCATCACGGAATCTGTGATTTTATATTCTGAAAGGCGCTATTTTACAGTCTTTAGCTTCCTAGCGCGTCTAATTCGGAGTAACTGAAGAGTAAGTAAGTGAACAGTCGTAAATTCCATTTATTTATTTGAAATTTAGCGTGGATTATCTAAATAAGTTAGCTTGCATCACGGAATCTGTGATTTTATATACTGGAAGACACTGTTGTGCGATCTTTAGCTTCTAAGCGTGTCTAATTCGTGTTTTATACGTCTTATACGAGGGAGTCTGTAAACACAAATGTGTTGAGAATTATTTATTTTGCTTATTTTCATTCTGTAATGTCTTATGGCATACTTAGCTGGGGAAATGCTAAAGATGTATCAAAAATATTTAGACTGCAGAAAAGGGCTATTCGTTATATAGTAAATATTCCTTTCACCACCAGCTGTAAACCATATTTTAAACTACTAAAAATACTTCCATTACCCTGTGTGTATATATATGAAGCTCTAGTTAGGACAAGAATTGTACTCGCTCAATTTGAAACAAATTCGCAGATACATACACATAATACAAGAAGTAAATCAGATCTACGCATTATAAGCCACAATACAACTTTATTCACACATAGCTTCGAACATAAAGCAGTATTATTACATAACAAACTACCCGATGGCATTAAAAGTAAAAGGTTTAAACTGTCTGTAAAATCATTTTTAAGAGAAGGTTGCTATTATTCAGTGGAAGAATACTTAAAACATGATCAACATATCAATGCTTCCTAAAATGATGTTTGTGAATAAATACCGGTGCAACTTCGGAGGTGATACTTGTAATATTCAGAAAATCTGTAAAAAAATATCCTACTAAAAGTAATGTCACAGACAACAGATGAGTTTCTAACAAGTAAAATTAAATAATAAAGTAAATATTGATTTTTTTGGTAAAAATTGTCTCTTACAGCCTACTTCTTAAAAATGTAATAATTATGTGACCTAAGTTGCCTTATTCTTAATTACTATTTGTAGTATTATTCTGTTAATTACTACTGCATTACTTTAATCACTATTGTATTATTTAACTACTATTGTATTATTTAACTACTATTGTATTATTTAATTACTATTGTATTATTCATAATTGTATTACTCATAAGAAATGTATTATTCTTATGGGTACAAATTTGACGAAGCCATGAATATTGTATATTCCTAAGGTGAATAAAACTATATATCTATCTATCTTATCTGTATTTTCATTCCTTAAATCGACCTTCTGCCTTTCACGTATGAAACTTTGTTAAATAGCATTAACCAAGACGTAGCAGTATTTCCTGGATACACATTACTTTATCGTCTCTATGGAAGTTGACAGTAGTCACTCCTTTTGAAAACTTACGTAATCTGTTTGTATTTCAGTGTTACAGCATGAGTCAAAATGTGAATTCTAAGGCTTAAAGACATATTTTAATCTACTTTTTAATATTCTGTGAGCAATCGTAATGCCAGCCATAGTTGTAGCTACGTTAAACTTACAAAGAACGGTACCAGAAACTGTACTGCGTACTTTGCACAAATGTCAACATGGGGTTCTCATCGCCTCAAGCGCTTATGGAACATTCCCCCACTAGAAAATCATCTTCCCCCGTCCAATTTATCTAAGAGCTCCATGTCAACTATTTAGTTCCCTTTTAATGTCACTAGATAGTTTCACAAACGGCTTGTCATGTAGTTATTAATATAATACTGTGATGTGAATATAAACGTTAGAAAAAATATAACATTTATAGCAAAGTTTAGTTCTATACATCCATATATCTGGAAAGGCAGAATCAATGTAATGACATAGTTAGGATTTGAACAACCGTCAATAGGTAGGATTTTTGTAAGCAGGAGTTACAATGGCAATTTGCCAGCAGGTCATCAAACTCTACAGTATGTGTACAAAGTCCTGTCACCTCCTTTATTACTGTGCAAAATTCATTAACTGGAGTAGCTACAAAATAAGAAGGAACATGGTTTGAGCCAGTAGGGTTATCCTACATTAAATTAATTGGGAGTCGATTAATGACACTAAACAACACCTACTTTTAAATTTTCCCGGAACTAGTTTCTGAGGCCTTCCCTCTATCTTCAGCCGGACATCAACTGGTTCTCATTGGTGTAGCTGGCAATATTTTGTCATCGGTCTCCTCTGGTGGCGGTTCGAGGAACCTGCTGAACAAATCTTTCTGGGGGATGTCGAAATTGAATACTTTGTCCCTATTTTTTGAAAGAAAGATTTGTTCCCATGTGGACAGTTCTTTTTTTCCTGTTGTATGTTTTAGTAATTTTGGTTCTGGATTTATGTTGTGGTTTTTTTTTTTCAAAAATACGTGGCAACTGCTGATTTTTCTAATTGTTTGTATTTTATGTTCCTAAAGTGTTCCTTTGCTCTTGTTTCTAAATTTCTTTTGGTTTTTCCAATATAAATTTGACTATAGTCACAGCATTCAATTTGATATATACCAGATTTTTTGTTAGATGGAATGGCATCTTTGATGTTTGAGCAAATTAGGTTTTTAAGGAGTAATGGTTCACTGGAGCTAGTTGAACGTTTTGTTTTTGGAAGACTTTTTTGAATTTATCAAAGGCCCATGGATGGTAAATGAATTTTTTGAAGATCATTTTAGTTTCTGTAGCTGAGAGGGTTGTGGTATTTACCATGGTATTTACCACTTTTAGATCTAAAAATAATCAGAAATAAAAATAGAATAAACTTTGGCATTTACAGAAAACCAACACAGACAGACAACTACATAAAAGCTAATGGCTACAATCCAAGATCCCACAAACAGGCAATCTTTAATAGTTTAGCACACAGACTGGTCAATATCCCTCTCACAGCAGAAGAATACAAGATGAAACAAAATTATTGAAATAGCACAGAAAAATGACTTTCCCAAATCACTAGTAGACAAAAAAAGTGAACATAGCAAATAAGAATAAACTACTAAAGGAAACCACAACCCTCTCAGCTACAGAAACTAAAATAATCTTCAAAAAATTCACTTACCATCCATGGGCCTTTGATAAATTCAAAAAAGTCTTCCAAAAACAAAACGTTCAACTAGCTCCAGTGAACCATTACTCCTTAAAAAACCTAATTTGCTCAAACATCAAAGATACCATTCCATCTAACAAAAAATCTGGTATATAATATCAAATTGAATGCTGTGACTGTAGTCAAATTTATATTGGAAAAACCAAAAGAAATTTAGAAACAAGAGCAAAGGAACACTTTAGGAACATAAAATACAAATAATTAGAAAAATCAGCAGTTGCCACGCATTTTGGGGGGGGGGGGGGGAACCACAACATAAATCCAGAACCAAAATTACTAAAACATACAACAGGAAAAGAAGAACTGTCCACATGGGAACAAATCTTTATTTCATAAAATAGGGACAAAGTATTCAATTATGACATCCCCCAGAAAGATTTGATCAGCAAGTTCCTCGAACCGCCACCAGAGGAGACCGATGACAAAATATTGCCAGCTAAGACACTGAGAACCAGTCGATGTCCGGCTGAAGATAGAGGGAAGGCCTCTGAAACTATTTTCCGGGAAAATTTAAAAGTAAGTGTTGTTTAGTGTCATTAATCGACTCCCAATTAATTTAATTTATACAACAACACTGTTTTCAACACTTCCATGAAAGGATTTATCCTACATTTCTTGGCGTTGCCAGTTAAACGGCAAACTGGCGACAGAGATGGAAAATATATTTGCCTTTGTCTCAACCTATGACTTATCATACAGATTGATACAGATGGTGACACAAGTTATTGTTTTACTGTTTACTCCAATATTTCCGAATTATGACGTCCCTCATTAAAAATCATGTAGCAAGTTCCACGACACTCAGCGTCTCTTCAAAGTTTGAGAATTTCAAAATGCGTTCCTTGACTTTTCCATTTCATAAATGTGGAAACTTGCTTGCAATATACTGAAAACAGGGGCTGCTATTGTCCAAGCCTTATTTCTTTGAGTCATTATTCTCTCTTATTTTAATGAAAATTATTATTTGCAGCTTCCCTCGCTTTAAAAGTCACGCCTCGACACTGGACCTACGTGTGACTCTACAGCAGAAAGAGTAGTAAAAGAGTAGCCTTAGTTCTTTGAGTCATTATTCTCTCTTATTTTAATGAAAATTATTATTTGGAGCTTCCTTCACTTTGAAAGTCACGTCTCGACACTGGACCTACGTGTGACTGTACAATAGAAAGAGTACTAAAGAGTAGCCTTAGTTCTTTGAGTCGTTATTCTCTCTTATTTTAATGAAAATTATTATTTGGAGCTTCCCTCACACTGAAAGTCACGCATCGACACTGGAGCTACGTGTGACTATACAATAGAAAGACTACTAAAGAGTAGCCTTTGTTCTTCGAGTCATTATTCTCTATTATTTTAATGAAAATTATTATTTGGAGCTTCCCTCAATTTGAAAGTCAAGCATCGACACTGGACCTACGTGTAACTGTACAATAGAAAGACTACTAAAGAGTAGCCTTAGTTCTTTGAGTCATTATTCTCTCTCACTTTAATGACAATTATTATTTGTAACTTCACTCGCTTTGAAAGTCACGCCTCGACCCTGGACCTACGTACGACTGTACAGTAGAAAGAGTAGTTAAGAGTAGCCTGAATTCTTTGAGTCATTATTCTCTCTTTTTTAATGAAAATTATTATTTGGAGCTTCCCTGACTTTGAAAGTCGCACCTCGACGCTGCCTAAGCTAACTTTTTCACGTTGTGTAGAGTAGATTCACTGCCTTCAAAGGCAGATTGGCATACATTTATCGAGTACTGCCCGCTCTTCAATATCGGGTGGTTCTGGCACACGTTCCATTAATAGAGTTGCATGGTAGTTAATTCCTTGCAGCATGCAAGGGAAGCTCATTGTTTATACCTACACGCAGAGGGACCGAAATAGCGTTGACATGCGTGCAGTTGACACTGTGCGATACCACACGAATACATAAAAACCTTCAGTTGTCTTTTTTATTACCAGGCAAATGTCATGGTATCAGGCAAATGTTGTTAAGTGCTACAGTGCGCTATAATTGTTGCATTACTGGAGATTTGACGTGTCCCCCTAGGCTATACCACACGACAGAGCTATCCTTCAGTGAATAGTGCTGCATTTGTTTCTTATCTGGACGATTAGAAAAGTGAAAGATTAGTAAATTGGCATATACAGTGACTCCCATATAATCGGGCAAAGCAGAGTACTAAGTTTTGAAAGTGAAAATCAACATTTGATGTGCTATTTATTTAAGGCTATGTATGACTGAAATTATCAAATTCTGAACTAATAATGCTAGCTTTTTCAAATTTACACCATAGGTGTAGTATATTCTAAACATGTTATTACAACCTAAATTTAAACCATTTTTCTCCAGCAGTTTAGAAATTATGATAAATTTTGTATGTTTTTTGTTACGTCACTAAAAAAGTCCCTTGCGACAAAATATTTTGAATTTTGGTCTAATATTTTAACCCTATGTTCATAATACACATACTTTTTGAGATTCCTCTGGGTTTTTCTGTGTCTCCTTTAGTTTAGGTCACAAAAATTTGTTAATTTACAAATATTCTTTTTTGTCTAAAAAACTGTAAGTTTTGGGTTTGAAAATTAAAAATATATGCTTATATACATTTCACAATAAAACCTAGGGCAATTTCCATTCCTCATGATATTCTGAACCTGTGTAGGAAATTTCATGAATGTAGTACAAAAACTGCATCGCAAGGAGCATTTTACAGAAAGAAAAATGCTGAAAATATGAACATTGAGAAAACAGCGATTAAAGATTTGATTGCATAACTCACATTAAATTCCACCAGGCTGATAGGTTGGACCCTCAGATTTCTTTTTCCTCTCCTCTGTTCCTGCTTTTTCCTCCTTTTTCTTCTTTAGATGTTGCTTTTCTTCTGCACAACTTCGCTTCTTGCTTTGCAGGATACGAGTCTGATCTCGCTGCACTGAAGTTTTCCTTGCGGAGTCTACTACACTTTCACCTCTGATATTTCGCTGCAGCTCCAATGACTTAAGACTACCCATGTTAAACTCACTGATGCTTTTAATAACTGCAAGATCCAATTTTTGTTTTGATATGAAAACTTCCTTTGGGCACTTATTCCATATGACATGATGCAAAGATTCATTGGCATTCTGTGTTTTTCCTGTTTTGCACCTCTCTAGTAATGTTGTAGAAGCCAGCCTCTGATATATTGGCAACATTTTAGGAACTATTTTGTCTGAAAGCCTTATTTTTCTTTTCTTGAATTGAAAATTTAAGAGCGGAAACAGACAAAGAATGTGGATGTAGGCAAAAGAGGGCGTGACTCTGTCAGAGTTTAAAGGCCACCGACATTTAAATAAGCATTTAAAAATGGCGTCCGGAGGCAAATTATGCATTTTTCACATTCGGGAATGTCTAAATTATTTTATAGAATTGAAATAAAAAAGTCGTTATTTTCACGATTTTCATGAAATTTCAGTCATACATACCCTTAAGGAAGATTGAACTGTAGCATTTATATTATTTTGAGTAAGCATGTGCTGTCGACTTTGTACATAAAACTGAGCATGATCTACTCTACGAATGACAGAACCTCATCAATTGTTTGTGGGTTTAGGGGAACCAGAGTCTGCGCATAATGACGTTTTAAACCTTTTAATAAATGTTTAATTTGTTCAGCTTGTATCATACATGGATTAATCCTATCACACAAAGATAACACATCATACACATAACTCATAACAGGTTCTGAATCTAACTGCACTCTCTGGTGAAGCTTTATTTCTAGCAAATCTACTGAATTTGTATTTTGAAAAGCTGTAAGAAAACTGCTAGCTAAAGTTATCCAATACTGATATGGGTTTCTATGTCGAAAAATTTGGAATCATTGTGCAGAGGATTCTTTTAAGTAACAAGGGAAAAATTTCAATTTCATTTCATCATTCCAGTCATTGGCTGTGGCTGCCATTTCAAAGTTTCTAAGAAAATCACATGGTGATTCTGAAGAAGCACTTGTAAAATATGATGGTTCAATTGCAGGCCTAAATACAGGTGTTTGCAGTACTGGAGCCATAGCTTGACCTGGGGTAGACACAAGCCGAACATTAGTATTAGAATCACTAGAATTGGAGATTCGCTCTGATTCTACCAAAGGTTCCATTGGTAAGTTAGATGGGCGCCCAGTACGCTTCGACATCATGAACTAAATAATGATCAGTAATCAGTACACAAGTTGAATTACTAAGAACAGCAACAAATGGGAAGAAAAATTACTATTTGGCACTTTGGCACATTTATGCAGAACTACTATATGGATTAAAAAAAATAAAAAATAAATTATTAAAATGAAGCCAGAACTAACAACTGAATCCTTCAAGTTGTTAAGGGCATAGCAGAGGTTCCACCTACTGGAACCAAACAAATAAATTCCTTTAAAATATGGCTTAGTACTTTGCGACTCTACCACTTCTCGTAACCTATTTGCTATATTGTGAACCAGGTTTTTCAGGTAGGCTGTAGAAACTTTGTTGCATTCCTCTTGCTACCTCTCCTTCAATTCCTGCTTGGAGGTGATGAGGGTCTTCGGCACGGCCTTCTTCAGGTTATCCCATACTACTTCTATGGGATTAAGATCTGGAACTGAGGAGCTGGATGCATTACTTGAGGACAGTTGTAAAGTAACCATAGCTGCACAATGCGCTTCGGATCATTATGCTGATAAAATGAGAAACTGTCCAAAATATCCATCATTTCTGCACATTGTTTTAAATTTTGCTGCATTCGACAGGGTTTGGCATGATGGTTTGCTCCTTAAGCTCTACCGCATCGGACATCCTAATTACTTATCACATCTAATCCACAGTTTCCTCTACGACCGCAGTTTTTCAGTACGCATTGGTGGAAAGCTTTCATCCCCACGTAATATTACCGCAGGTGTCCCACAGGGTTCTATCTTGGCCCCGACTCTATTTAATATATACATTTCTGATATTCCTGAATTAGCTCCGACTTCTTTAGCTCTTTACGCTGATGACACAGTACTATATTATTCTCATGTTAATCTCCAGCACGCACAACAAGTAGTACAGCTCTCTTTAGATCGCCTAACTCATTGGTTCAGCACTTGGCGGATCTCATTGAACCCTCAGAAAACCGAAGCTAAAATCTTCACTCTTCGCCGATATACTCCGCTTACTCCGTTGTGTCTCTACAGGAACAATGTCCCTTGGCTCCCCACTACAACTCCCTTTAAATACCTTGGAGTGCTTTTGGACTCTCGACTGACCTGGCGTGCTCATATCGATCGTCTTATATCACTGGCCTCCGGGCGACTTTTAAAACTCTCACCTCTGTTGCATCGTCGATCCAGCCTCGGCCTACAGTCTTCATTGTTACTCTACAAATCACTCGTTCGTCCACTTATTACATATGCCTGCCAAGTGTGGGGGGCCGCACACACATGTCATCTGCGTCGTCTTCAGGTCATACAGAATCGCTTCATGCGCATCACCACCAACGCTCCATGGATCATCCGTAATCAGCAGCTCCATTACGAACTAGGACTCTTACCTCTTCACGACTACATTCGCAGGATCGCTCGTCGTTTCTTTTCCACACTGCAAGAAGTTCCAGGAGCTGTGCATTATAACATCGGCGTCCGCACGCGCCAGCCCTCACGCTTGAAGAGGAGACTACCACAGGACCTACTTCTAAGTGATACATCTGATTATTCGAGTGATTCTGGTGCTTGATGTCTGTCTTACATCTTCAATATTGACATAATTTCTCAGAGAGTATTATTGGAGTTCTAACTTAATGTAGTTAGGGGGCGGCCTGTTAGCCTACCCCTGACTGTTATTGTTCTTATTTTACTGTTACCTTCTTTTCGCTCAGATCTGTAAAGCATTGTACTGCTGAACGATCAATAAAAAATATATATAAATTTTGCTGCAATAGTCTAAGATAGATTTCCTTTTTCATGATTGTGACTATGAACACCAGCTTTACCACTCCCGTAGGAGAAATACAGCCCCATACCATTACACTCCCTCCGCCGTGTTTGACTGTGCCTTGTAAATTCTGCTCTTCCAGCTCCATGTTTGACTCCCCTCCAGACAACCACCCTGCCATTGGAACCAGCAAGGTTGTATTTGCTTTCGTCACAAAACATAACTTGGTCCCAGCAATAGGTTGTCTTGTTAACAAAGTCTTTGGCAAATTGTAAGCGCTTCCTTTTATACTTACTGGAAATGTGTGGCTCTTTTCTGGCTACGCGATCATTAAAATCTTGTTTTGGCATGGCCCTTCTGAACGTTTCAGTCCTGTCAGTCCCAGTTCCTCCTGAATCTCAGCAAAAATCACTGGAGCACTTATACATGGATTCCGTTTTACCTTCCGCATAATATAAGACTCCTGCCTATCGGTAAGAAGTTTTGGTCACCCTGGCTTTGCTCGAGGTTCAATTCTGTCTTCATACTTATACCGGTGAATTATGTCACTAACTGTACTTTTGATAAGATTCACAATCTCTGCCATTTCCCGGTATGTTTTGTTCTTTTGATAGTGATAGATCACTAACTGTCCCTGTTCAAAGGTACTCTGCTTAACTCTGGGCCTCATACTCTTCTTCTTGGTGCACAGTTGACGTACTTCTACGATGTTGTTTTGTCTACTGACAGACTTCACCTACTCGTTTGTATTGCATTTCATTTGTTCTGTACGGTTCCTTTCGTGACGTTAACTCATGATGTAAACAAGGTTGAATGGCGAAGCTCTTAGTTAAGTCACATTTTCAATCTCTAAAATGGATATTCATAGCAAATAATCTTTCCTTAACACAAGGAGTACCTTGAGATTGATACACATAATCTATCCTGCTTTATAGAGCACTCCGCAGCGAAATGCAAAGTGTGTCCGATTATTTATGGGAGTCAGTGTAGTAGGCTATGAAACACAAAACTAGGGAGCCGAGTGTGTCTCACATGCGGGTGCATAATTAGCAGAGCTAAGACTATTACGTTCAATTTTCAGACGAAAAAGGGAAGGAAAATGGTAAAAAAGGGACAGAAAGGTGCTAGTCTATTCAACTAATTCAACACCTTCTGTTTCCTCTACCCTAATTCATTGAATTACTATCAAGTACATCAAACTATCACTCATCAGAAGCAGGAATACACACGAAGACATTAAGTATCTCTACAGTTTTAAAAGTAAGTCTGCTTCTACAGTGCGATCCAAATAAACCTGAACCAATTTAATATCCCACAACGTTTGAACCAATAATAGGACACACGTGCAACTTTGGGAGAACATAATGCACAATTGGGAGATTACATTACAATATTTACATCTGAGAGTAAATGTTGGAAGTGTACTCCACCAGCATCTATACATGTTTGTACTCGTCTCACCATATTCTCTGAAGTTTTACGGAGAGTATCCTCGCCAATGTTACTTATTTTGGTTCAAATGGATTCCTTGAGGACATCAATTGTCCTTGGCCTATTCTTGTATCTATTTTAAATATCTCCAGAAGAAAAAATCCAGTAATGTTAGTTCAGGGGACCTGGGGGGGGGGGGCTACAGCCCTTTTGATATTATTCGACTATCAAAGAAACTGGTTACAAGTTCCATGGTGTCATTAGATGTGTGGCACGCTGCTCCATCTTGCCGGAAATAACCTTTTTTAATTCTATATCATCCAGCTGCTCCACAAATGTATTGAAGATACCCATATAAACTTCAGTGTCTACAGGCGTATCAAAGAAAATGTGACCAACGATCCTGGAAGCTGACACCACGCACTTTTCATCATGTGGTGGGGTTTCGTGGATCACTTGGAGGTTTACAGTAGCCCAATATCTGGTGTTTTGTGTGTTTATGTAGCCTGACAGATGAAACCATACCTCATCTGTAAACCACGTTATGGACGTGGAATAAGAGTAACCTGAAACAATCGACAGTAACTGATTCGTTTATCATAATCTGCTTCTTTCAGTTGTTTCACCATATGCACTCTGTAAGGTCGGAGCTCTTTGACATGTCCATATGAATACCCTGATTCCTGGCTCAATCGACACAACGATTTGTTTGGAGAATTCAATAGCCTTCTGCGAACATCTGTAACAGATGACGGTCTGTGTTTTCCACTCTCAGTTATCTCCAGCTTTCTTACGAGCGATAAACATCGGAACATCGCGTACATTAAATTCTCTTCGAAATACCCGTTGTGTTGTTACCAAGGAATTTGTCTTCCAATATGTTTTCAAAATGTAAACACGCTCTCGTAGTGAGTAATGCATATAGATGGTGTGACTGCACATATAAGACCGTCAACTGTCTGCAGTTGTCAGTGTTGTCAAATTTCCTAGAGCCCACTGAGATCATTATCACAAATTTCTACATTGTACGAGCTTTCAAAAGGAAATTATGGCCTAATGAAATGGTTCAGGTTGATATGGATCGCACTGTATTAGAGGCATTATCTTTGGGCATCCACAGAAACCAATAGGGCAAATCATCTACTAACTCGGATGGCAGTTCTACAGATGTGGCGAAATCCTCAATGTACAGATTCTTCTGAAGACTGAACTCAAGTGTGTCCTTGGCAAAACCATCCAACTGCTTCCTCAGGAAAACATATCGAATACCGAATATCGAGAAATAGTGATATTGTAAGTTCTTCATTCTGGCACCAGGTTGTACCAGATTATTCCCAAAACTCCACACTTTCTGGAGCACTTTAACCAGCTTCACCCCTTCGATACGACCTTGTTCCTGACAGTGCTAATATTCATGTTTATATTATATGTTGTTTAATCAAACCAAATATATTTCAGATAGCAAAATTTACAAACAGATATAATCTAAAACAAACATATACAAAGCCTATAGCGATTCAATTTTGATAAACTAAATGAAAAGCGAGTTTATTTATAAAATAAATAATAGATATATTTTATTTAAGCTTTCACATCGTGGAACGTAATTTAAATAAACTATGATACGATGTTTTTAATATTAAACCAATAGTCATGCATTTACAGTTACAGTTTCCATTTGAACAATCTGGAATTTCTGTTACAAAGAGCTAACAAAATTTAACAAGAATATGTAAAATTTCTATCAGATATTTGAATTTATTAAAGAAGAGAGAATAATGGCTCAAAGAACTAAGTCTACTCTTTAGTACTCTTTCTATTTTACAGTCACGTGTTGGTGCAGTGACAACGTGTGACTTTCAAAGTGAGGGAAGCTCCGAAAACCAATTTTCATTTAAATAAGAGAGAATAATGACTCAAATAACTAAGGCTACTCTTTAGTACTCTTTCTATTTTACAGTCACGTGTTGGTGCAGTGACGAGGTGTGACTTTCAATGTGAGGGAAGCTCCGAAAAGTAATTTTCATTTAAATAAGAGAGAATAATGACTCAAAGAACTAAGGCTACTCTTTAGTACTCTTTCTATTTTACAGTCATGTGTAGGTCCAGGGACGAGGTGTGACTTTCAATGTGAGGGTAGCTCCAAAAAATAATTGTATTTAAATAAGAGAGAATAATGACTAAAAGAACTAAGGCTACTCTTTAGTACTCTTTCTATTTTACAGTCACACGTAGGTCCAGTGTCGAGGCATGACTTTCAAAGCGAGAGAAGCTCCAAATAATAATTTTCATTAAAATGAGCGAGAATAATGACTCAAACAACTAAGGCTACTCTTTAGTACTCTTTCTATTTTACAGTCACACGTAGGTCCAGTAGCGAGACGTGACTTTAAAAGTGAGGGATGCTCCAAATAATACTTTTAATTAACATAAGAGAGAACAATGATTCAAAGAAACTAAGGCTACCCTTTAGTACTCTTTCTATTGTACAGTCACACGTAGGTCCAGTAGCGAGACGTGACTTTCAAAGTGAGGCATGCTTCAAATAATACTTTTAATTAAAATAAAAGAGAATAATGACTCAAAGAACTAAGGCTACTCTTTAGTACTCTTTCTGTTGTACAGTCACACGTAGGTCCGGTGTCGAGGTCAGACATTCAAAGAGAAGGAAGCACCAAATAATAATTAACATTAATATAAGAGAGAATAATAACCCAAAGAAGTGAGGTTTCTCTTCAGTACTCTTTCTATTGTACAGTTACACGTAGGTCCAGTGTCGAGGCGTGACTTTCAAAGCGAGGGAAGCTCCAAATAATAATTTTCATTAAAATGAGCGAGAATAATGACTCAAAGAACTAAAGCAACTATTTTGTGATCTTTATATTGTACACTCACCCATAGGTCGAGTGTAGAGGCGTGACTTTCAAAGTGAGGGAAGCTCCAAATAATAATTTTAATTAAAATAAGAGAGAATAATGACTCAAAGAGCTAAGGCTACTCTTTAGTACTCTTTCTATTGTACGGTCATACGTAGGTCTAGTGTCGAGGCGTGAGTTTTAAAGTGAGGGATGCTCCAAATAATACTTTTAATTAAAAGAAGATAGAATAATGACTCAAAGAACTAAAGCAACTATTTTGTGATGTTTATATTGTACAGTCACACGTAAGTCCAGTAGCGAGACGTGACTTTCAAAGTGAGGGATGCTCCAAATAATACTTTTCATTAAAATAAGAGAGTGAAATGACCCACAGAACTAAGACTACTCTTTAGTATTCTTTCTATTGTACAGTCACACGTTGGTCTAGTGTCGAGGAGTGACTTTCAAAGCGAGGAAATGGGAGAGTGTAATGACTCAAAGAACTAAGGTCTATTGTACAGTCACACGTTGGTGTACTTTGCAAGACTGCTCTTTCTAGAAGCTTCCCCTTTCCACTCAGATGTTCGCGGGCTACACGTGTTGCCTAAAATGGAGAAGGTATTCAGTTCACACACTTTTGCAGTAACTTAAAAGTTTACAGAAATTTCATTTTTGACACCACTAAATACAAAGCTACGTAAAATAAAAAAGAAATAAAAAAAATTAGAAAAGCTTTTCTTCACACGCTACGGAGAGTTCACGTGACAAAATCTGTCAGTGCTTCAGAACTGCCGAGGAGTGGCGATTGCTTCCGGGAAACTACGAGGCATGGTATTTAGGGTTACGAAGTGCAACCTTGAATTAGGTCGCGAAGCTGGTCACAGATGTAAATAGTACGTCGGCACGTCGGTTGTTCGCGAAAATGTTTTTTAAAATACATCCAAAACCAATTTTTTCCTCCTCCTGAACTTCTTTGGGAAGCATTGTGTCCAGCGCTTCAGTACAAGTTCCACAACTGATGAGGCAGCAATTTTAATGTTTAAGGTTCACGCTGAATGTTTGTAGACATTGAGTGACAAATGACACAAATCGTTTGTCTGATTTTTGCTCTCCGTTCATTTGTTTGCACAGTGCCTATCTCCAGGATCTTGTGCTGTAGCGGGAGCGATTTCTACCGCCTCATGAATATAAATAGCTACAGAGTAGATAACGCGATCTAATTTTAACGCCTGCTCTTTCCCATACGTCATCAGTTTCCGGTGTCTCGCTTCTTGACATCGGGAAATTAATGCCAACATTGCGCAGCTTCATGTTTCCACCATTTTAACAGATAAAGTTTCTTGCGGGATCAAGACGTGCAGTACTCCTGTGACAGCCGTGACCCACATCTCTTCTTGTTAGAGGAACTTCTGTATTCAACCCAGATAGTGTATACTAAGAAATGCGAGTTCTTCTCAGCCCTGAATTAGAAAAATAGGTATTTCGGAGGTAAATGATATGTGGATGCATCGTACTCACTTTCTCTACTCGATCTTGCAGAAACCACTCTTATAAACGCTGGTTCCTATCTCTAAGTAACTTTAAGTTCTACATACCCTGTATTCTTTTGAACATTATTTTACTCATCGTCCGATATGACTTAACGTTGGAGGTTTTCTCTTATCCTGAAAGATGAATGTCTGGTAACTCTAAGCTATATGTACCCTGTACTCATTTGAACATCATTTCCTTCATCGTCCGATACAACTTAACGTTGGAGGCTTTCTCTTATCCTGAAAGATGAATGTCTGGTAACTCTAAGTTCTATGTACCCTGTACTCATTTGAACATCATTTCATTCATCGTCCGATATGACTTAACGTTGGAGGTTTTCCCTTATCCTGAAAAATGAATGTCTGGTAACTCTAAGCTCTATGTACTCTGTACTCATTTGAACATAATTTCCTTCATCGTCCGATACGACTTAACGTTGGAGGTTTTCTCTTAACCTGAAAGATGAATGTCTGGTAACTCTAAGCTCTATGTACTCTGTACTCATTTGAACATCATTTCCTTCATCGTCCGATACGACTTAACGTTGGAGGTTTTCTCTTATCCTGAAAGAGAATGTCTGGTAACTCTAAGCTCTATGTACCCTGTACTCATTTGAACATCATTTCATTCATCGTCCGATATGACTTAACGTTGGAGGTTTTCCCTTATCCTGAAAAATGAATGTCTGGTAACTCTAAGTTCTGTGTACCCTGTACTCATTTGACCACCATTTCATTCATCGTCCGATATGACATAACGTTGGAGGTTTTCCCTTATCCTGAAAAATGAATGTCTGGTAACTCTAAGCTCTATGTACTCTGTACTCATTTGAACATCATTTCCTTCATCGTCCGATACGACTTAACGTTGGAGGCTTTCTCTTGTCCTGAAAGATGAATGTCTGGTAACTCTGAGCTCTATGTACCCTGTATTCTTTTGAACATCATTTTACTCATCGTCCGATATGACTTAACGTTGGAGGTTTCCCCTTATCCTGAAAGATGAATGTCTGGTAACTCTAAGCTCTATGTACCCTGTATTCTTTTGAACATCATTTTACTCATCGTCCGATATGACTTAACGTTGGAGGTTTTCCCTTATCCTGAAAAATGAATGTCTGGTAACTCTAAGTTCTATGTACCCTGTACTCATTTGACCACCATTTCATTCATCGTCCAATATGACTTAACGTTGGAGGTTTTCCCTTATCCTGAAAAATGAATGTCTGGTAACTCTAAGCTCTATGTACTCTGTACTCATTTGAACATCATTTCCTTCATCGTCCGATACGACTTAACTTAGGAGGCTTTCTCTTGTCCTGAAAGATGAATGTCTGGTAAATCTGAGCTCTATGTACCCTGTATTCCTTTGAACATCATTTCTCTAATCGTCCGATATGACTTAACGTTGGAGGTTTTCTCTTGTCCTGAAAGATGAATGTCTGGTAACTCTGAGCTCTATGTACACTATATTCTTTTGAACATCATTTCACTCATCGTCCGATATGACTTAACGTTGGAGGTTTTCTCTTAACCTGAAAGATGAATGTCTGGTAACTCTAAGCTCTATGTACTCTGTACTCATTTGAACATCATTTCCTTCATCGTCCAATACGACTTAACGTTGGAGGTTTTCTCTTATCCTGAAAGATGAATGTCTGGTAACTCTAAGCTCTATGTACCCTGTACTCATTTGAACATCATTTCATTCATCGTCCGATATGACTTAACGTTGGAGGTTTTCCCTTATCCTGAAAAATGAATGTCTGGTAACTCTGAGCTCTATGTACTCTGTACTCATTTGACCACCATTTCATTCATCGTCCGATATGACTTAACGTTGGAGGTTTTCCCTTATCCTGAAAAATGAATGTCTGGTTACTCTAAGCTCTATGTACTCTGTACTCATTTGAACATCATTTCCTTCATCGTCCGATACAACTTAACGTTGGAGGCTTTCTCTTGTCCTGAAAGATGAATGTCTGGTAACTCTAAGCTCTATGTACTCTGTACTCATTTGAACATCATTTCCTTCATCGTCCGATACGACTTAACGTTGGAGGTTTTCTCTTATCCTGAAAGATGAATGTCTGGTAACTCTAAGCTCTATGTACCCTGTACTCATTTGAACATCATTTCCTTCATCGTCCGATATGACTTAACGTTGGAGGTTTTCCCTTATCCTGAAAAATGAATGTCTGGTAACTCTAAGTTCTATGTACCCTGTACTCATTTGACCACCATTTCATTCATCGTCCGATATGACTTAACGTTGGAGGTTTTCTCTTATCCTGAAAGATGAATGTCTGGTAACTCTAAGCTCTATGTACTCTGTACTCATTTGAACATCATTTCCTTCATCGTCCGATGCGACTTAACGTTGGAGGTTTTCTCTTAACCTGAAAGATGAATGTCTGGTAACTCTAAGCTCTATGTACTCTGTACTCATTTGAACATCATTTCCTTCATCGTCCGATACGACTTAACGTTGGAGGTTTTCTCTTATCCTGAAAGAAGAATGTCTGGTAACTTGAAGCTCTATGTACCCTGTACTCATTTGAACATCATTTCCTTCATCGTCCGATATGACTTAACGTTGGAGGTTTTCCCTTATCCTGAAAAATGAATGTCTGGTAACTCTAAGTTCTATGTACCCTGTACTCATTTGACCACCATTTCATTCATCGTCCGAAATGACTTAACGTTGGAGGTTTTCCCTTATCCTGAAAAATGAATGTCTGGTAACTCTAAGCTCTATGTACTCTGTACTCATTTGAACATCATTTCCTTCATCGTCCGATACGATTTAACGTTGGAGGCTTTCTCTTGTCCTGAAAGATGAATGTCTGGTAACTCTAAGCTCTATGTACTCTGTACTCATTTGAACATCATTTCCTTCATCGTCCGATACGACTTAACGTTGGAGGTTTTTTCTTATCCTGAAAGATGAATGTCTCGTAACTCTAAGCTCTATGTACCCTGTACTCATTTGAACATCATTTCCTTCATCGTCCGATATGACTTAACGTTGGAGGTTTTCCCTTATCCTGAAAAATGAATGTCTGGTAACTCTAAGTTCTATGTACCCTGTACTCATTTGACCACCATTTCATTCATCGTCCGATATGACTTAACGTTGGAGGTTTTCTCTTAACCTGAAAGATGAATGTCTGGTAACTCTAAGCTCTATGTACTCTGTACTCATTTGAACATCATTTCCTTCATCGTCCGATACGACTTAACGTTGGAGGTTTTCTCTTATCCTGAAAGAAGAATGTCTGGTAACTTGAAGCTCTATGTACCCTGTACTCATTTGAACATCATTTCCTTCATCGTCCGATATGACTTAACGTTGGAGGTTTTCCCTTATCCTGAAAAATGAATGTCTGGTAACTCTAAGTTCTATGTACCCTGTACTCATTTGACCACCATTTCCTTCATCGTCCGATATGACTTAACGTTGGAGGTTTTCCCTTATCCTGAAAAATGAATGTCTGGTAACTCTAAGTTCTATGTACCCTGTACACATTTGACCACCATTTCATTCATCGTCCGATATGACTTAACGTTGGAGGTTTTCCCTTATCCTGAAAAATGAATGTCTGGTAACTCTAAGCTCTATGTACTCTGTACTCATTTGAACATCATTTCCTTCATCGTCCGATACGACTTAACGTTGGAGGTTTTCTCTTAACCTGAAAGATGAATGTCTGGTAACTCTAAGCTCTATGTACTCTGTACTCATTTGAACATCATTTCCTTCATCGTCCGATACGACTTAACGTTGGAGGTTTTCTCTTATCCTGAAAGATGAATGTCTGGTAACTCTAAGTTCTATGTACCCTGTACTCATTTGACCACCATTTCATTCATCGTCCGATATGACATAACGTTAAAGGTTTTCCCTTATCCTGAAAAATGAATGTCTGGTAACTCTAAGCTCTATGTACTCTGTACTCATTTGAACATCATTTCCTTCATCGTCCGATACGACTTAACGTTGGAGGCTTTCTCTTGTCCTGAAAGATGAATGTCTGGTAACACTGAGCTCTATGTACCCTGTATTCTTTTGAACATCATTTTACTCATCGTCCGATATGACTTAACGTTGGAGGTTTCCCCTTATCCTGAAAGATGAATGTCTGGTAACTCTAAGCTCTATGTACCCTGTATTGTTTTGAACATCATTTTACTCATCGTCCGATATGACTTAACGTTGGAGGTTTTCCCTTATCCTGAAAAATGAATGTCTGGTAACTCTAAGTTCTATGTACCCTGTACTCATTTGACCACCATTTCATTCATCGTCCAATATGACTTAACGTTGGAGGTTTTCCCTTATCCTGAAAAATGAATGTCTGGTAACTCTAAGCTCTATGTACTCTGTACTCATTTGAACATCATTTCCTTCATCGTCCGATACGACTTAACTTTGGAGGCTTTCTCTTGTCCTGAAAGATGAATGTCTGGTAAATCTGAGCTCTATGTACCCTGTATTCCTTTGAACATCATTTCTCTAATCGTCCGATATGACTTAACGTTGGAGGTTTTCTCTTGTCCTGAAAGATGAATGTCTGGTAACTCTGAGCTCTATGTACACTATATTCTTTTGAACATCATTTCACTCATCGTCCGATATGACTTAACGTTGGAGGTTTTCTCTTAACCTGAAAGATGAATGTCTGGTAACTCTAAGCTCTATGTACTCTGTACTCATTTGAACATCATTTCCTTCATCGTCCAATACGACTTAACGTTGGAGGTTTTCTCTTATCCTGAAAGATGAATGTCTGGTAACTCTAAGCTCTATGTACCCTGTACTCATTTGAACATCATTTCATTCATCGTCCGATATGACTTAACGTTGGAGGTTTTCTCTTATCCTGAAAGATGAATGTCTGGTAACTCTAAGCTCTATGTACTCTGTACTCATTTGAACATCATTTCCTTCATCGTCCGATGCGACTTAACGTTGGAGGTTTTCTCTTAACCTGAAAGATGAATGTCTGGTAACTCTAAGCTCTATGTACTCTGTACTCATTTGAACATCATTTCCTTCATCGTCCGATACGACTTAACGTTGGAGGTTTTTTCTTATCCTGAAAGATGAATGTCTCGTAACTCTAAGCTCTATGTACCCTGTACTCATTTGAACATCATTTCCTTCATCGTCCGATATGACTTAACGTTGGAGGTTTTCCCTTATCCTGAAAAATGAATGTCTGGTAACTCTAAGTTCTATGTACCCTGTACTCATTTGACCACCATTTCATTCATCGTCCGATATGACTTAACGTTGGAGGTTTTCTCTTAACCTGAAAGATGAATGTCTGGTAACTCTAAGCTCTATGTACTCTGTACTCATTTGAACATCATTTCCTTCATCGTCCGATATGACTTAACGTTGGAGGTTTTCTCTTATCCTGAAAGAAGAATGTCTGGTAACTTGAAGCTCTATGTACCCTGTACTCATTTGAACATCATTTCCTTCATCGTCCGATATGACTTAACGTTGGAGGTTTTCCCTTATCCTGAAAAATGAATGTCTGGTAACTCTAAGTTCTATGTACCCTGTACTCATTTGACCACCATTTCCTTCATCGTCCGATATGACTTAACGTTGGATGTTTTCCCTTATCCTGAAAAATGAATGTCTGGTAACTCTAAGTTCTATGTACCCTGTACTCATTTGACCACCATTTCATTCATCGTCCGATATGACTTAACGTTGGAGGTTTTCCCTTATCCTGAAAAATGAATGTCTGGTAACTCTAAGCTCTATGTACTCTGTACTCATTTGAACATCATTTCCTTCATCGTCCGATACGACTTAACGTTGGAGGTTTTCTCTTAACCTGAAAGATGAATGTCTGGTAACTCTAAGCTCTATGTACTCTGTACTCATTTGAACATCATTTCCTTCATCGTCCGATACGACTTAACGTTGGAGGTTTTCTCTTATCCTGAAAGATGAATGTCTGGTAACTCTAAGTTCTATGTACCCTGTACTCATTTGACCACCATTTCATTCATCGTCCGATATGACATAACGTTAAAGGTTTTCCCTTATCCTGAAAAATGAATGTCTGGTAACTCTAAGCTCTATGTACTCTGTACTCATTTGAACATCATTTCCTTCATCGTCCGATACGACTTAACGTTGGAGGCTTTCTCTTGTCCTGAAAGATGAATGTCTGGTAACACTGAGCTCTATGTACCCTGTATTCTTTTGAACATCATTTTACTCATCGTCCGATATGACTTAACGTTGGAGGTTTCCCCTTATCCTGAAAGATGAATGTCTGGTAACTCTAAGCTCTATGTACCCTGTATTCTTTTGAACATCATTTTACTCATCGTCCGATATGACTTAACGTTGGAGGTTTTCCCTTATCCTGAAAAATGAATGTCTGGTAACTCTAAGTTCTATGTACCCTGTACTCATTTGACCACCATTTCATTCATCGTCCAATATGACTTAACGTTGGAGGTTTTCCCTTATCCTGAAAAATGAATGTCTGGTAACTCTAAGCTCTATGTACTCTGTACTCATTTGAACATCATTTCCTTCATCGTCCGATACGACTTAACGTTGGAGGCTTTCTCTTGTCCTGAAAGATGAATGTCTGGTAACTCTGAGCTCTATGTACCCTGTATTCCTTTGAACATCATTTCTCTAATCGTCCGATATGACTTAACGTTGGAGGTTTTCTCTTGTCCTGAAAGATGAATGTCTGGTAACTCTGAGCTCTATGTACACTATATTCTTTTGAACATCATTTCACTCATCGTCCGATATGACTTAACGTTGGAGGTTTTCTCTTAACCTGAAAGATGAATGTCTGGTAACTCTAAGCTCTATGTACTCTGTACTCATTTGAACATCATTTCCTTCATCGTCCAATACGACTTAACGTTGGAGGTTTTCACTTATCCTGAAAGATGAATGTCTGGTAACTCTAAGTTCTATGTACCCTGTACTCATTTGAACATCATTTCATTCATCGTCCGATATGACTTAACGTTGGAGGTTTTCCCTTATCCTGAAAAATGAATGTCTGGTAACTCTAAGCTCTATGTACTCTGTACTCATTTGACCACCATTTCATTCATCGTCCGATATGACTTAACGTTGGAGGTTTTCCCTTATCCTGAAAAATGAATGTCTGGTAACTCTAAGCTCTATGTACTCTGTACTCATTTGAACATCATTTCCTTCATCGTCCGATACAACTTAACGTTGGAGGCTTTCTCTTGTCCTGAAAGATGAATGTCTGGTAACTCTAAGCTCTATGTACTCTGTACTCATTTGAACATCATTTCCTTCATCGTCCGATACGACTTAACGTTGGAGGTTTTCTCTTATCCTGAAAGGTGAATGTCTGGTAACTCTAAGCTCTATGTACCCTGTACTCATTTGAACATCATTTCCTTCATCGTCCGATATGACTTAACGTTGGAGGTTTTCCCTTATCCTGAAAAATGAATGTCTGGTAACTCTAAGCTCTATGTACTCTGTACTCATTTGAACATCATTTCCTTCATCGTCCGATACGACTTAACGTTGGAGGTTTTCTCTTAACCTGAAAGATGAATGTCTGGTAACTCTAAGCTCTATGTACTCTGTACTCATTTGAACATCATTTCCTTCATCGTCCGATACGACTTAACGTTGGAGGTTTTCTCTTATCCTGAAAGATGAATGTCTGGTAACTCTAAGCTCTATGTACCCTGTACTCATTTGAACATCATTTCCTTCATCGTCCGATATGACTTAACGTTGGAGGTTTTCCCTTATCCTGAAAAATGAATGTCTGGTAACTCTAAGTTCTGTGTACCCTGTACTCATTTGACCACCATTTCATTCATCGTCCGATATGACTTAACGTTGGAGGTTTTCCCTTATCCTGAAAAATGAATGTCTGGTAACTCTAAGCTCTATGTACTCTGTACTCATTTGAACATCATTTCCTTCATCGTCCGATACGACTTAACGTTGGAGGCTTTCTCTTGTCCTGAAAGATGAATGTCTGGTAACTCTGAGCTCTATGTACCCTGTATTCTTTTGAACATCATTTTACTCATCGTCGGATATGACTTAACGTTGGAGGTTTTCCCTTATCCTGAAAAATGAATGTCTGGTAACTCTAAGTTCTATGTACCCTGTACTCATTTGACCACCATTTCATTCATCGTCCGATATGACTTAACGTTGGAGGTTTTCCCTTATCCTGAAAAATGAATGTCTGGTAACTCTAAGCTCTATGTACTCTGTACTCATTTGAACATCATTTCCTTCATCGTCCGATACGACTTAACGTTGGAGGCTTTTTCTTGTCCTGAAAGATGAATGTCTGGTAACTCTGAGCTCTATGTACCCTGTATTCCTTTGAACATCATTTCTCTAATCGTCCGATATGACTTAACGTTGGAGGTTTTCTCTTGTCCTGAAAGATGAATGTCTGGTAACTCTGAGCTCTATGTACACTATATTCTTTTGAACATCATTTCACTCATCGTCCCATATGACTTAACGTTGGAGGTTTTCTCTTAACCTGAAAGATGAATGTCTGGTAACTCTAAGCTCTATGTACTCTGTACTCATTTGAACATCATTTCCTTCATCGTCCAATACGACTTAACGTTGGAGGTTTTCTCTTATCCTGAAAGATGAATGTCTGGTAACTCTAAGCTCTATGTACCCTGTACTCATTTGAACATCATTTCATTCATCGTCTGATACGACTTATCGTTGGAGGTTTCCTCTTATCCTGAAAGATGAATGTCTGGTAACTCTATGCTCTATGTACCTTGTGCTCATTTGAACATCATTTCGTTCATCGTCCGATATGACTGAACGTTGGAGGTTTTCTCTTATCCTGAACGATGAATGTCTGGTAACTCTAAGCTCTATGTATCCTGTACTCATTTGAACTTCATTTCATTCATCGTCCGATATGACTTAACGTTGGAGGTTTTCTCTTATCCTGAAATATGAATGTCTCGTAACTCTAAGCTCTTTGTACTCTGTACTTATTGAAACATCATTTCATTCATCGTCCGATATGACTTAACATTGGAGGTTTTCTCTTATCCTGAAAGATGAATTTCTGGTAACTCTAAGCTCTATGTACCCTGTACGCATTTGAACATCATTTCATTCATCGTCCGATACGACTTAACATTGGAGGTTTTCTCTTATCCTGAAAGATGAATGTCTGGTAACTCTAAGCTCAATGTATCCTGTACTCATTTGAACATCATTTCATTCATCGTCCGATATGACTTACCGTTGGAGGTTTTCTCTTATCCTGAAGTATGAATGTCCGGTAACTCTAAGTTCTATGTACCCTGTACTCATTTGAACATCATTTCATTCATCGTCCGATATGACTTAGCGTTGAAGGTTTTCTCTTATCCTGAAAGATGAATGTCTGGTAACTCTAAGCTCTATGTACCCTGTACTCATTTGAACATCATTTCATTCATCGTCCGATATGACTTAACGTTGGAGGTTTTCTCTTATCCTGAAATATGAATGTCTGGTAACTCTAAGCTCTATGTAACCTGTACTCATTTGAACATCATTTCATTCATCGTCCGATATGACTTAACGTTGGAGGTTTTCTCTTATCCTGAAAGATGAATGTCTGGTAACTCTAAGCTCTATGTAACCTGTACTCATTTGAACATCATTTCATTCATCGTCCGATATGACTTAACATTGGAGGTTTTCTCTTATCCTGAAATATGAATGTCTGGTAGCTCTAAGCTCTATGTACCCTGTACTCATTTGAACATCATTTCATTCATCGTCCGATATGACTTAACGTTGGAGGTTTTCTCATATCCTGAAATATGAATGTCTGGTAACTCTGAGCTCTATGTACCCTGTACTTATCTGAACATCATTTCATTCATCGTCCGATATGACTTAACGTTGGAGGTTTTCTCTTATCCTGAAAGATGAATGTCTGGTAACTCTAAGCTCTATGTACCCTGTACTCATTTGAACATCATTTCATTCATCGTCCGATATGACTTAACGTTGGAGGTTTTCCCTTATCCTGAAATATGAATGTCTGGTAACTCTAAGCTCTATGTACCCTGTACTCATTTGAACATCACTTCATTTATCGTCAGATATGACTTAACGTTGGAGGTTTTCCCTTATCCTGAAATATGAATGTCCGGTAACTCTAAGTTCTATGTACCCTGTACTCATTTGAGCATCATTTCATTCATCGTTCGATATGACTTAACGTTGGAGGTTTTCTCTTAACCTGAAAGATGAATGTCTGGTAACCCTAAGCTCTATGTACCCTGTACTCATTTGAACATCATTTCACTGATCGTCCGATATGACTTAACGTTGGAGGTTTTCCCTTATCCTGAAAGATGAATGTTTGGTAACTCTAAGCTCTATGTACCCTGTACTCATTTGAGCATCATTTCACTGATCGTCTGATATGACTTAACGTTGGAGGTTTTCCCTTATCCTGAAAGATGAATGTTTGGTAACTCTAAGCTCTATGTACCCTGTACTCATTTGAGCATCATTTCACTGATCGTCTGATATGACTTAACGTTGGAGGTTTTCCCTTATCCTGAAAGATGAATGTTTGGTAACTCTAAGCTCTATGTACCCTGTACTCATTTGAGCATCATTTCACTGATCGTCCGATATGACTTAACGTTGGAGGTTTTCCCTTATCCTGAAAGATGAATGTTTGGTAACTCTAAGCTCTATGTACCCTGTACTCATTTGAACATCACTTCATTTATCGTCAGATATGACTTAACGTTGGAGGTTTTCCCTTATCCTGAAATATGAATGTCCGGTAACTCTAAGTTCTATGTACCCTGTACTCATTTGAGCATCATTTCATTCATCGTTCGATATGACTTAACGTTGGAGGTTTTCTCTTAACCTGAAAGATGAATGTCTGGTAACCCTAAGCTCTATGTACCCTGTACTCATTTGAACATCATTTCACTGATCGTCCGATATGACTTAACTTTGGAGGTTTTCCCTTATCCTGAAAGATGAATGTTTGGTAACTCTAAGCTCTATGTACCCTGTACTCATTTGAGCATCATTTCACTGATCGTCTGATATGACTTAACGTTGGAGGTTTTCCCTTATCCTGAAAGATGAATGTTTGGTAACTCTAAGCTCTATGTACCCTGTACTCATTTGAGCATCATTTCACTGATCGTCTGATATGACTTAACGTTGGAGGTTTTCCCTTATCCTGAAAAATGAATGTCTGGTAACTCTAAGCTCTATGTACTCTGTACTCATTTGACCACCATTTCATTCATCGTCCGATATGACTTAACGTTGGAGGTTTTCCCTTATCCTGAAAAATGAATGTCTGGTAACTCTAAGCTCTATGTACTCTGTACTCATTTGAACATCATTTCCTTCATCGTCCGATACGACTTAACGTTGGAGGTTTTCTCTTATCCTGAAAGATGAATGTCTGGTAACTTGAAGCTCTATGTACCCTGTACTCATTTGAACATCATTTCCTTCATCGTCCGATATGACTTAACGTTGGAGGTTTTCCCTTATCCTGAAAAATGAATGTCTGGTAACTCTAAGTTCTATGTACCCTGTACTCATTTGACCACCATTTCATTCATCGTCCGATATGACTTAACGTTGGAGGTTTTCCCTTATCCTGAAAAATGAATGTCTGGTAACTCTAAGCTCTATGTACTCTGTACTCATTTGAACAACATTTCCTTCATCGTCCGATACGACTTAACGTTGGAGGCTTTCTCTTGTCCTGAAAGATGAATGTCTGGTAACTCTAAGCTCTATGTACTCTGTACTCATTTGGACATCATTTCCTTTTCGTCCGATACGACTTAACGTTGGAGGTTTTTTCTTATCCTGAAAGATGAATGTCTCGTAACTCTAAGCTCTATGTACCCTGTACTCATTTGAACATCACTTCCTTCATCGTCCGATATGACTTAACGTTGGAGGTTTTCCCTTATCCTGAAAGATGAATGTCTGGTAACTCTAAGTTCTATGTACCCTGTACTCATTTGAACTTCATTTCCTTCATCGTCCGATACGACTTAACGTTGGAGGCTTTCTCTTGTCCTGAAAGATGAATGTCAGGTAACTCTAAGCTCTATGTACTCTGTACTCATTTGGACATCATTTCCTTCATCGTCCGATACGACTTAACGTTGGAGGTTTTTTCTTATCCTGAAAGATGAATGTCTCGTAACTCTAAGCTCTATGTACCCTGTACTCATTTGAACATCATTTCCTTCATCGTCCGATATGACTTAACGTTGGAGCTTTTCTCTTATCCTGAAAAATGAATGTCTGGTAACTCTAAGTTCTATGTACCCTGTACTCATTTGACCACCATTTCATTCATCGTCCGATATGACTTAACGTTGGAGGTTTCCCCTTATCCTGAAAGATGAATGTCTGGTAACTCTAAGCTCTATGTACCCTGTATTCTTTTGAACATCATTTTACTCATCGTCCGATATGACTTAACGTTGGAGGTTTTCCCTTATCCTGAAAAATGAATGTCTGGTAACTCTAAGTTCTATGTACCCTGTACTCATTTGACCACCATTTCATTCATCGTCCAATATGACTTAACGTTGGAGGTTTTCCCTTATCCTGAAAAATGAATGTCTGGTAACTCTAAGCTCTATGTACTCTGTACTCATTTGAACATCATTTCCTTCATCGTCCGATACGACTTAACGTTGGAGGCTTTCTCTTGTCCTGAAAGATGAATGTCTGGTAACTCTGAGCTCTATGTACCCTGTATTCCTTTGAACATCATTTCTCTAATCGTCCGATATGACTTAACGTTGGAGGTTTTCTCTTGTCCTGAAAGATGAATGTCTGGTAACTCTGAGCTCTATGTACACTATATTCTTTTGAACATCATTTCACTCATCGTCCGATATGACTTAACGTTGGAGGTTTTCTCTTAACCTGAAAGATGAATGTCTGGTAACTCTAAGCTCTATGTACTCTGTACTCATTTGAACATCATTTCCTTCATCGTCCAATACGACTTAACGTTGGAGGTTTTCACTTATCCTGAAAGATGAATGTCTGGTAACTCTAAGTTCTATGTACCCTGTACTCATTTGAACATCATTTCATTCATCGTCCGATATGACTTAACGTTGGAGGTTTTCCCTTATCCTGAAAAATGAATGTCTGGTAACTCTAAGCTCTATGTACTCTGTACTCATTTGACCACCATTTCATTCATCGTCCGATATGACTTAACGTTGGAGGTTTTCCCTTATCCTGAAAAATGAATGTCTGGTAACTCTAAGCTCTATGTACTCTGTACTCATTTGAACATCATTTCCTTCATCGTCCGATACAACTTAACGTTGGAGGCTTTCTCTTGTCCTGAAAGATGAATGTCTGGTAACTCTAAGCTCTATGTACTCTGTACTCATTTGAACATCATTTCCTTCATCGTCCGATACGACTTAACGTTGGAGGTTTTCTCTTATCCTGAAAGGTGAATGTCTGGTAACTCTAAGCTCTATGTACCCTGTACTCATTTGAACATCATTTCCTTCATCGTCCGATATGAGTTAACGTTGGAGGTTTTCCCTTATCCTGAAAAATGAATGTCTGGTAACTCTAAGCTCTATGTACTCTGTACTCATTTGAACATCATTTCCTTCATCGTCCGATACGACTTAACGTTGGAGGTTTTCTCTTAACCTGAGAGATGAATGTCTGGTAACTCTAAGCTCTATGTACTCTGTACTCATTTGAACATCATTTCCTTCATCGTCCGATACGACTTAACGTTGGAGGTTTTCTCTTATCCTGAAAGATGAATGTCTGGTAACTCTAAGCTCTATGTACCCTGTACTCATTTGAACATCATTTCCTTCATCGTCCGATATGACTTAACGTTGGAGGTTTTCCCTTATCCTGAAAAATGAATGTCTGGTAACTCTAAGTTCTGTGTACCCTGTACTCATTTGACCACCATTTCATTCATCGTCCGATATGACTTAACGTTGGAGGTTTTCCCTTATCCTGAAAAATGAATGTCTGGTAACTCTAAGCTCTATGTACTCTGTACTCATTTGAACATCATTTCCTTCATCGTCCGATACGACTTAACGTTGGAGGCTTTCTCTTGTCCTGAAAGATGAATGTCTGGTAACTCTGAGCTCTATGTACCCTGTATTCTTTTGAACATCATTTTACTCATCGTCGGATATGACTTAACGTTGGAGGTTTTCCCTTATCCTGAAAAATGAATGTCTGGTAACTCTAAGTTCTATGTACCCTGTACTCATTTGACCACCATTTCATTCATCGTCCGATATGACTTAACGTTGGAGGTTTTCCCTTATCCTGAAAAATGAATGTCTGGTAACTCTAAGCTCTATGTACTCTGTACTCATTTGAACATCATTTCCTTCATCGTCCGATACGACTTAACGTTGGAGGCTTTTTCTTGTCCTGAAAGATGAATGTCTGGTAACTCTGAGCTCTATGTACCCTGTATTCCTTTGAACATCATTTCTCTAATCGTCCGATATGACTTAACGTTGGAGGTTTTCTCTTGTCCTGAAAGATGAATGTCTGGTAACTCTGAGCTCTATGTACACTATATTCTTTTGAACATCATTTCACTCATCGTCCCATATGACTTAACGTTGGAGGTTTTCTCTTAACCTGAAAGATGAATGTCTGGTAACTCTAAGCTCTATGTACTCTGTACTCATTTGAACATCATTTCCTTCATCGTCCAATACGACTTAACGTTGGAGGTTTTCTCTTATCCTGAAAGATGAATGTCTGGTAACTCTAAGCTCTATGTACCCTGTACTCATTTGAACATCATTTCATTCATCGTCTGATACGACTTATCGTTGGAGGTTTCCTCTTATCCTGAAAGATGAATGTCTGGTAACTCTATGCTCTATGTACCTTGTGCTCATTTGAACATCATTTCGTTCATCGTCCGATATGACTGAACGTTGGAGGTTTTCTCTTATCCTGAACGATGAATGTCTGGTAACTCTAAGCTCTATGTATCCTGTACTCATTTGAACTTCATTTCATTCATCGTCCGATATGACTTAACGTTGGAGGTTTTCTCTTATCCTGAAATATGAATGTCTCGTAACTCTAAGCTCTATGTACTCTGTACTTATTGAAACATCATTTCATTCATCGTCCGATATGACTTAACATTGGAGGTTTTCTCTTATCCTGAAAGATGAATTTCTGGTAACTCTAAGCTCTATGTACCCTGTACGCATTTGAACATCATTTCATTCATCGTCCGATACGACTTAACATTGGAGGTTTTCTCTTATCCTGAAAGATGAATGTCTGGTAACTCTAAGCTCAATGTATCCTGTACTCATTTGAACATCATTTCATTCATCGTCCGATATGACTTACCGTTGGAGGTTTTCTCTTATCCTGAAGTATGAATGTCCGGTAACTCTAAGTTCTATGTACCCTGTACTCATTTGAACATCATTTCATTCATCGTCCGATATGACTTAACGTTGGAGGTTTTCTCTTATCCTGAAATATGAATGTCTGGTAACTCTAAGCTCTATGTAACCTGTACTCATTTGAACATCATTTCATTCATCGTCCGATATGACTTAACGTTGGAGGTTTTCTCTTATCCTGAAAGATGAATGTCTGGTAACTCTAAGCTCTATGTAACCTGTACTCATTTGAACATCATTTCATTCATCGTCCGATATGACTTAACATTGGAGGTTTTCTCTTATCCTGAAATATGAATGTCTGGTAGCTCTAAGCTCTATGTACCCTGTACTCATTTGAACATCATTTCATTCATCGTCCGATATGACTTAACGTTGGAGGTTTTCTCATATCCTGAAATATGAATGTCTGGTAACTCTGAGCTCTATGTACCCTGTACTTATCTGAACATCATTTCATTCATCGTCCGATATGACTTAACGTTGGAGGTTTTCTCTTATCCTGAAAGATGAATGTCTGGTAACTCTAAGCTCTATGTACCCTGTACTCATTTGAACATCATTTCATTCATCGTCCGATATGACTTAACGTTGGAGGTTTTCCCTTATCCTGAAATATGAATGTCTGGTAACTCTAAGCTCTATGTACCCTGTACTCATTTGAACATCACTTCATTTATCGTCAGATATGACTTAACGTTGGAGGTTTTCCCTTATCCTGAAATATGAATGTCCGGTAACTCTAAGTTCTATGTACCCTGTACTCATTTGAGCATCATTTCATTCATCGTTCGATATGACTTAACGTTGGAGGTTTTCTCTTAACCTGAAAGATGAATGTCTGGTAACCCTAAGCTCTATGTACCCTGTACTCATTTGAACATCATTTCACTGATCGTCCGATATGACTTAACGTTGGAGGTTTTCCCTTATCCTGAAAGATGAATGTTTGGTAACTCTAAGCTCTATGTACCCTGTACTCATTTGAGCATCATTTCACTGATCGTCTGATATGACTTAACGTTGGAGGTTTTCCCTTATCCTGAAAGATGAATGTTTGGTAACTCTAAGCTCTATGTACCCTGTACTCATTTGAGCATCATTTCACTGATCGTCCGATATGACTTAACGTTGGAGGTTTTCCCTTATCCTGAAAGATGAATGTTTGGTAACTCTAAGCTCTATGTACCCTGTACTCATTTGAACATCACTTCATTTATCGTCAGATATGACTTAACGTTGGAGGTTTTCCCTTATCCTGAAATATGAATGTCCGGTAACTCTAAGTTCTATGTACCCTGTACTCATTTGAGCATCATTTCATTCATCGTTCGATATGACTTAACGTTGGAGGTTTTCTCTTAACCTGAAAGATGAATGTCTGGTAACCCTAAGCTCTATGTACCCTGTACTCATTTGAACATCATTTCACTGATCGTCCGATATGACTTAACTTTGGAGGTTTTCCCTTATCCTGAAAGATGAATGTTTGGTAACTCTAAGCTCTATGTACCCTGTACTCATTTGAGCATCATTTCACTGATCGTCTGATATGACTTAACGTTGGAGGTTTTCCCTTATCCTGAAAGATGAATGTTTGGTAACTCTAAGCTCTATGTACCCTGTACTCATTTGAGCATCATTTCACTGATCGTCTGATATGACTTAACGTTGGAGGTTTTCCCTTATCCTGAAAAATGAATGTCTGGTAACTCTAAGCTCTATGTACTCTGTACTCATTTGACCACCATTTCCTTCATCGTCCGATACAACTTAACGTTGGAGGCTTTCTCTTGTCCTGAAAGATGAATGTCTGGTAACTCTAATCTCTATGTACTCTGTACCCATTTGAACATCATTTCCTTCATCGTCCGATACGACTTAACGTTGGAGGTTTTCTCTTATCCTGAAAGATGAATGTCTGGTAACTCTAAGCTCTATGTACCCTGTACTCATTTGAACATCATTTCCTTCATCGTCCGATATGACTTAACGTTGGAGGTTATCCCTTATCCTGAAAAATGAATGTCTGGTAACTCTAAGTTCTATGTACCCTGTACTCATTTGACCACCATTTCATTCATCGTCCGATATGACTTAACGTTGGAGGTTTTCCCTTATCCTGAAAAATGAATGTCTGGTAACTCTAAGCTCTATGTACTCTGTACTCATTTGAACATCATTTCCTTCATCGTCCGATACGACATAACGTTGGAGGTTTTCTCTTTACCTGAAAGATTTATGTCTGGTAACTCTAAGCTCTATGTACTCTGTACTCATTTGAACATCATTTCCTTCATCGTCCGATACGACTTAACGTTGGAGGTTTTCTCTTATCCTGAAAGATGAATGTCTGGTAACTTGAAGCTCTATGTACCCTGTACTCATTTGAACATCATTTCCTTCATCGTCCGATATGACTTAACGTTGGAGGTTTTCCCTTATCCTGAAAAATGAATGTCTGGTAACTCTAAGTTCTATGTACCCTGTACTCATTTGACCACCATTTCATTCATCGTCCGATATGACTTAACGTTGGAGGTTTTCCCTTATCCTGAAAAATGAATGTCTGGTAACTCTAAGCTCTATGTACTCTGTACTCATTTGAACAACATTTCCTTCATCGTCCGATACGACTTAACGTTGGAGGCTTTCTCTTGTCCTGAAAGATGAATGTCTGGTAACTCTAAGCTCTATGTACTCTGTACTCATTTGGACATCATTTCCTTCATCGTCCGATACGACTTAACGTTGGAGGTTTTCTCTTATCCTGAAAGATGAATGTCTGGTAACTCTAAGCTCTATGTACCCTGTACTCATTTGAACATCATTTCCTTCATCGTCCGATATGACTTAACGTTGGAGGTTTTCCCTTATCCTGAAAAATGAATGTCTGGTAACTCTAAGTTCTGTGTACCCTGTACTCATTTGACCACCATTTCATTCATCGTCCGATATGACTTAACGTTGGAGGTTTTCCCTTATCCTGAAAAATGAATGTCTGGTAACTCTAAGCTCTATGTACTCTGTACTCATTTGAACATCATTTCCTTCATCGTCCGATACGACTTAACGTTGGAGGCTTTCTCTTGTCCTGAAAGATGAATGTCTGGTAACTCTGAGCTCTATGTACCCTGTATTCTTTTGAACATCATTTTACTCATCGTCGGATATGACTTAACGTTGGAGGTTTTCCCTTATCCTGAAAAATGAATGTCTGGTAACTCTAAGTTCTATGTACCCTGTACTCATTTGACCACCATTTCATTCATCGTCCGATATGACTTAACGTTGGAGGTTTTCCCTTATCCTGAAAAATGAATGTCTGGTAACTCTAAGCTCTATGTACTCTGTACTCATTTGAACATCATTTCCTTCATCGTCCGATACGACTTAACGTTGGAGGCTTTTTCTTGTCCTGAAAGATGAATGTCTGGTAACTCTGAGCTCTATGTACCCTGTATTCCTTTGAACATCATTTCTCTAATCGTCCGATATGACTTAACGTTGGAGGTTTTCTCTTGTCCTGAAAGATGAATGTCTGGTAACTCTGAGCTCTATGTACACTATATTCTTTTGAACATCATTTCACTCATCGTCCCATATGACTTAACGTTGGAGGTTTTCTCTTAACCTGAAAGATGAATGTCTGGTAACTCTAAGCTCTATGTACTCTGTACTCATTTGAACATCATTTCCTTCATCGTCCAATACGACTTAACGTTGGAGGTTTTCTCTTATCCTGAAAGATGAATGTCTGGTAACTCTAAGCTCTATGTACCCTGTACTCATTTGAACATCATTTCATTCATCGTCTGATACGACTTATCGTTGGAGGTTTCCTCTTATCCTGAAAGATGAATGTCTGGTAACTCTATGCTCTATGTACCTTGTGCTCATTTGAACATCATTTCGTTCATCGTCCGATATGACTGAACGTTGGAGGTTTTCTCTTATCCTGAACGATGAATGTCTGGTAACTCTAAGCTCTATGTATCCTGTACTCATTTGAACTTCATTTCATTCATCGTCCGATATGACTTAACGTTGGAGGTTTTCTCTTATCCTGAAATATGAATGTCTCGTAACTCTAAGCTCTATGTACTCTGTACTTATTGAAACATCATTTCATTCATCGTCCGATATGACTTAACATTGGAGGTTTTCTCTTATCCTGAAAGATGAATTTCTGGTAACTCTAAGCTCTATGTACCCTGTACGCATTTGAACATCATTTCATTCATCGTCCGATACGACTTAACATTGGAGGTTTTCTCTTATCCTGAAAGATGAATGTCTGGTAACTCTAAGCTCAATGTATCCTGTACTCATTTGACCACCATTTCATTCATCGTCCGATATGACTTAACGTTGGAGGTTTTCCCTTATCCTGAAAAATGAATGTCTGGTAACTCTAAGCTCTATGTACTCTGTACTCATTTGAACATCATTTCCTTCATCGTCCGATACAACTTAACGTTGGAGGCTTTCTCTTGTCCTGAAAGATGAATGTCTGGTAACTCTAAGCTCTATGTACTCTGTACTCATTTGAACATCATTTCCTTCATCGTCCGATACGACTTAACGTTGGAGGTTTTCTCTTATCCTGAAAGGTGAATGTCTGGTAACTCTAAGCTCTATGTACCCTGTACTCATTTGAACATCATTTCCTTCATCGTCCGATATGAGTTAACGTTGGAGGTTTTCCCTTATCCTGAAAAATGAATGTCTGGTAACTCTAAGCTCTATGTACTCTGTACTCATTTGAACATCATTTCCTTCATCGTCCGATACGACTTAACGTTGGAGGTTTTCTCTTAACCTGAAAGATGAATGTCTGGTAACTCTAAGCTCTATGTACTCTGTACTCATTTGAACATCATTTCCTTCATCGTCCGATACGACTTAACGTTGGAGGTTTTCTCTTATCCTGAAAGATGAATGTCTGGTAACTCTAAGCTCTATGTACCCTGTACTCATTTGAACATCATTTCCTTCATCGTCCGATATGACTTAACGTTGGAGGTTTTCCCTTATCCTGAAAAATGAATGTCTGGTAACTCTAAGTTCTGTGTACCCTGTACTCATTTGACCACCATTTCATTCATCGTCCGATATGACTTAACGTTGGAGGTTTTCCCTTATCCTGAAAAATGAATGTCTGGTAACTCTAAGCTCTATGTACTCTGTACTCATTTGAACATCATTTCCTTCATCGTCCGATACGACTTAACGTTGGAGGCTTTCTCTTGTCCTGAAAGATGAATGTCTGGTAACTCTGAGCTCTATGTACCCTGTATTCTTTTGAACATCATTTTACTCATCGTCGGATATGACTTAACGTTGGAGGTTTTCCCTTATCCTGAAAAATGAATGTCTGGTAACTCTAAGTTCTATGTACCTTGTACTCATTTGACCACCATTTCATTCATCGTCCGATATGACTTAACGTTGGAGGTTTTCCCTTATCCTGAAAAATGAATGTCTGGTAACTCTAAGCTCTATGTACTCTGTACTCATTTGAACATCATTTCCTTCATCGTCCGATACGACTTAACGTTGGAGGCTTTTTCTTGTCCTGAAAGATGAATGTCTGGTAACTCTGAGCTCTATGTACCCTGTATTCCTTTGAACATCATTTCTCTAATCGTCCGATATGACTTAACGTTGGAGGTTTTCTCTTGTCCTGAAAGATGAATGTCTGGTAACTCTGAGCTCTATGTACACTATATTCTTTTGAACATCATTTCACTCATCGTCCCATATGACTTAACGTTGGAGGTTTTCTCTTAACCTGAAAGATGAATGTCTGGTAACTCTAAGCTCTATGTACTCTGTACTCATTTGAACATCATTTCCTTCATCGTCCAATACGACTTAACGTTGGAGGTTTTCTCTTATCCTGAAAGATGAATGTCTGGTAACTCTAAGCTCTATGTACCCTGTACTCATTTGAACATCATTTCATTCATCGTCTGATACGACTTATCGTTGGAGGTTTCCTCTTATCCTGAAAGATGAATGTCTGGTAACTCTATGCTCTATGTACCTTGTGCTCATTTGAACATCATTTCGTTCATCGTCCGATATGACTGAACGTTGGAGGTTTTCTCTTATCCTGAACGATGAATGTCTGGTAACTCTAAGCTCTATGTATCCTGTACTCATTTGAACTTCATTTCATTCATCGTCCGATATGACTTAACGTTGGAGGTTTTCTCTTATCCTGAAATATGAATGTCTCGTAACTCTAAGCTCTATGTACTCTGTACTTATTGAAACATCATTTCATTCATCGTCCGATATGACTTAACATTGGAGGTTTTCTCTTATCCTGAAAGATGAATTTCTGGTAACTCTAAGCTCTATGTACCCTGTACGCATTTGAACATCATTTCATTCATCGTCCGATACGACTTAACATTGGAGGTTTTCTCTTATCCTGAAAGATGAATGTCTGGTAACTCTAAGCTCAATGTATCCTGTACTCATTTGAACATCATTTCATTCATCGTCCGATATGACTTACCGTTGGAGGTTTTCTCTTATCCTGAAGTATGAATGTCCGGTAACTCTAAGTTCTATGTACCCTGTACTCATTTGAACATCATTTCATTCATCGTCCGATATGACTTAACGTTGGAGGTTTTCTCTTATCCTGAAATATGAATGTCTGGTAACTCTAAGCTCTATGTAACCTGTACTCATTTGAACATCATTTCATTCATCGTCCGATATGACTTAACGTTGGAGGTTTTCTCTTATCCTGAAAGATGAATGTCTGGTAACTCTAAGCTCTATGTAACCTGTACTCATTTGAACATCATTTCATTCATCGTCCGATATGACTTAACATTGGAGGTTTTCTCTTATCCTGAAATATGAATGTCTGGTAGCTCTAAGCTCTATGTACCCTGTACTCATTTGAACATCATTTCATTCATCGTCCGATATGACTTAACGTTGGAGGTTTTCTCATATCCTGAAATATGAATGTCTGGTAACTCTGAGCTCTATGTACCCTGTACTTATCTGAACATCATTTCATTCATCGTCCGATATGACTTAACGTTGGAGGTTTTCTCTTATCCTGAAAGATGAATGTCTGGTAACTCTAAGCTCTATGTACCCTGTACTCATTTGAACATCATTTCATTCATCGTCCGATATGACTTAACGTTGGAGGTTTTCCCTTATCCTGAAATATGAATGTCTGGTAACTCTAAGCTCTATGTACCCTGTACTCATTTGAACATCACTTCATTTATCGTCAGATATGACTTAACGTTGGAGGTTTTCCCTTATCCTGAAATATGAATGTCCGGTAACTCTAAGTTCTATGTACCCTGTACTCATTTGAGCATCATTTCATTCATCGTTCGATATGACTTAACGTTGGAGGTTTTCTCTTAACCTGAAAGATGAATGTCTGGTAACCCTAAGCTCTATGTACCCTGTACTCATTTGAACATCATTTCACTGATCGTCCGATATGACTTAACGTTGGAGGTTTTCCCTTATCCTGAAAGATGAATGTTTGGTAACTCTAAGCTCTATGTACCCTGTACTCATTTGAGCATCATTTCACTGATCGTCTGATATGACTTAACGTTGGAGGTTTTCCCTTATCCTGAAAGATGAATGTTTGGTAACTCTAAGCTCTATGTACCCTGTACTCATTTGAGCATCATTTCACTGATCGTCCGATATGACTTAACGTTGGAGGTTTTCCCTTATCCTGAAAGATGAATGTTTGGTAACTCTAAGCTCTATGTACCCTGTACTCATTTGAACATCACTTCATTTATCGTCAGATATGACTTAACGTTGGAGGTTTTCCCTTATCCTGAAATATGAATGTCCGGTAACTCTAAGTTCTATGTACCCTGTACTCATTTGAGCATCATTTCATTCATCGTTCGATATGACTTAACGTTGGAGGTTTTCTCTTAACCTGAAAGATGAATGTCTGGTAACCCTAAGCTCTATGTACCCTGTACTCATTTGAACATCATTTCACTGATCGTCCGATATGACTTAACTTTGGAGGTTTTCCCTTATCCTGAAAGATGAATGTTTGGTAACTCTAAGCTCTATGTACCCTGTACTCATTTGAGCATCATTTCACTGATCGTCTGATATGACTTAACGTTGGAGGTTTTCCCTTATCCTGAAAGATGAATGTTTGGTAACTCTAAGCTCTATGTACCCTGTACTCATTTGAGCATCATTTCACTGATCGTCTGATATGACTTAACGTTGGAGGTTTTCCCTTATCCTGAAAAATGAATGTCTGGTAACTCTAAGCTCTATGTACTCTGTACTCATTTGACCACCATTTCATTCATCGTCCGATATGACTTAACGTTGGAGGTTTTCCCTTATCCTGAAAAATGAATGTCTGGTAACTCTAAGCTCTATGTACTCTGTACTCATTTGAACATCATTTCCTTCATCGTCCGATACAACTTAACGTTGGAGGCTTTCTCTTGTCCTGAAAGATGAATGTCTGGTAACTCTAATCTCTATGTACTCTGTACCCATTTGAACATCATTTCCTTCATCGTCCGATACGACTTAACGTTGGAGGTTTTCTCTTATCCTGAAAGATGAATGTCTGGTAACTCTAAGCTCTATGTACCCTGTACTCATTTGAACATCATTTCCTTCATCGTCCGATATGACTTAACGTTGGAGGTTATCCCTTATCCTGAAAAATGAATGTCTGGTAACTCTAAGTTCTATGTACCCTGTACTCATTTGACCACCATTTCATTCATCGTCCGATATGACTTAACGTTGGAGGTTTTCCCTTATCCTGAAAAATGAATGTCTGGTAACTCTAAGCTCTATGTACTCTGTACTCATTTGAACATCATTTCCTTCATCGTCCGATACGACATAACGTTGGAGGTTTTCTCTTTACCTGAAAGATTTATGTCTGGTAACTCTAAGCTCTATGTACTCTGTACTCATTTGAACATCATTTCCTTCATCGTCCGATACGACTTAACGTTGGAGGTTTTCTCTTATCCTGAAAGATGAATGTCTGGTAACTTGAAGCTCTATGTACCCTGTACTCATTTGAACATCATTTCCTTCATCGTCCGATATGACTTAACGTTGGAGGTTTTCCCTTATCCTGAAAAATGAATGTCTGGTAACTCTAAGTTCTATGTACCCTGTACTCATTTGACCACCATTTCATTCATCGTCCGATATGACTTAACGTTGGAGGTTTTCCCTTATCCTGAAAAATGAATGTCTGGTAACTCTAAGCTCTATGTACTCTGTACTCATTTGAACAACATTTCCTTCATCGTCCGATACGACTTAACGTTGGAGGCTTTCTCTTGTCCTGAAAGATGAATGTCTGGTAACTCTAAGCTCTATGTACTCTGTACTCATTTGGACATCATTTCCTTCATCGTCCGATACGACTTAACGTTGGAGGTTTTCTCTTATCCTGAAAGATGAATGTCTGGTAACTCTAAGCTCTATGTACCCTGTACTCATTTGAACATCATTTCCTTCATCGTCCGATATGACTTAACGTTGGAGGTTTTCCCTTATCCTGAAAAATGAATGTCTGGTAACTCTAAGTTCTGTGTACCCTGTACTCATTTGACCACCATTTCATTCATCGTCCGATATGACTTAACGTTGGAGGTTTTCCCTTATCCTGAAAAATGAATGTCTGGTAACTCTAAGCTCTATGTACTCTGTACTCATTTGAACATCATTTCCTTCATCGTCCGATACGACTTAACGTTGGAGGCTTTCTCTTGTCCTGAAAGATGAATGTCTGGTAACTCTGAGCTCTATGTACCCTGTATTCTTTTGAACATCATTTTACTCATCGTCGGATATGACTTAACGTTGGAGGTTTTCCCTTATCCTGAAAAATGAATGTCTGGTAACTCTAAGTTCTATGTACCCTGTACTCATTTGACCACCATTTCATTCATCGTCCGATATGACTTAACGTTGGAGGTTTTCCCTTATCCTGAAAAATGAATGTCTGGTAACTCTAAGCTCTATGTACTCTGTACTCATTTGAACATCATTTCCTTCATCGTCCGATACGACTTAACGTTGGAGGCTTTTTCTTGTCCTGAAAGATGAATGTCTGGTAACTCTGAGCTCTATGTACCCTGTATTCCTTTGAACATCATTTCTCTAATCGTCCGATATGACTTAACGTTGGAGGTTTTCTCTTGTCCTGAAAGATGAATGTCTGGTAACTCTGAGCTCTATGTACACTATATTCTTTTGAACATCATTTCACTCATCGTCCCATATGACTTAACGTTGGAGGTTTTCTCTTAACCTGAAAGATGAATGTCTGGTAACTCTAAGCTCTATGTACTCTGTACTCATTTGAACATCATTTCCTTCATCGTCCAATACGACTTAACGTTGGAGGTTTTCTCTTATCCTGAAAGATGAATGTCTGGTAACTCTAAGCTCTATGTACCCTGTACTCATTTGAACATCATTTCATTCATCGTCTGATACGACTTATCGTTGGAGGTTTCCTCTTATCCTGAAAGATGAATGTCTGGTAACTCTATGCTCTATGTACCTTGTGCTCATTTGAACATCATTTCGTTCATCGTCCGATATGACTGAACGTTGGAGGTTTTCTCTTATCCTGAACGATGAATGTCTGGTAACTCTAAGCTCTATGTATCCTGTACTCATTTGAACTTCATTTCATTCATCGTCCGATATGACTTAACGTTGGAGGTTTTCTCTTATCCTGAAATATGAATGTCTCGTAACTCTAAGCTCTATGTACTCTGTACTTATTGAAACATCATTTCATTCATCGTCCGATATGACTTAACATTGGAGGTTTTCTCTTATCCTGAAAGATGAATTTCTGGTAACTCTAAGCTCTATGTACCCTGTACGCATTTGAACATCATTTCATTCATCGTCCGATACGACTTAACATTGGAGGTTTTCTCTTATCCTGAAAGATGAATGTCTGGTAACTCTAAGCTCAATGTATCCTGTACTCATTTGAACATCATTTCATTCATCGTCCGATATGACTTACCGTTGGAGGTTTTCTCTTATCCTGAAGTATGAATGTCCGGTAACTCTAAGTTCTATGTACCCTGTACTCATTTGAACATCATTTCATTCATCGTCCGATATGACTTAACGTTGGAGGTTTTCTCTTATCCTGAAATATGAATGTCTGGTAACTCTAAGCTCTATGTAACCTGTACTCATTTGAACATCATTTCATTCATCGTCCGATATGACTTAACGTTGGAGGTTTTCTCTTATCCTGAAAGATGAATGTCTGGTAACTCTAAGCTCTATGTAACCTGTACTCATTTGAACATCATTTCATTCATCGTCCGATATGACTTAACATTGGAGGTTTTCTCTTATCCTGAAATATGAATGTCTGGTAGCTCTAAGCTCTATGTACCCTGTACTCATTTGAACATCATTTCATTCATCGTCCGATATGACTTAACGTTGGAGGTTTTCTCATATCCTGAAATATGAATGTCTGGTAACTCTGAGCTCTATGTACCCTGTACTTATCTGAACATCATTTCATTCATCGTCCGATATGACTTAACGTTGGAGGTTTTCTCTTATCCTGAAAGATGAATGTCTGGTAACTCTAAGCTCTATGTACCCTGTACTCATTTGAACATCATTTCATTCATCGTCCGATATGACTTAACGTTGGAGGTTTTCCCTTATCCTGAAATATGAATGTCTGGTAACTCTAAGCTCTATGTACCCTGTACTCATTTGAACATCACTTCATTTATCGTCAGATATGACTTAACGTTGGAGGTTTTCCCTTATCCTGAAATATGAATGTCCGGTAACTCTAAGTTCTATGTACCCTGTACTCATTTGAGCATCATTTCATTCATCGTTCGATATGACTTAACGTTGGAGGTTTTCTCTTAACCTGAAAGATGAATGTCTGGTAACCCTAAGCTCTATGTACCCTGTACTCATTTGAACATCATTTCACTGATCGTCCGATATGACTTAACGTTGGAGGTTTTCCCTTATCCTGAAAGATGAATGTTTGGTAACTCTAAGCTCTATGTACCCTGTACTCATTTGAGCATCATTTCACTGATCGTCTGATATGACTTAACGTTGGAGGTTTTCCCTTATCCTGAAAGATGAATGTTTGGTAACTCTAAGCTCTATGTACCCTGTACTCATTTGAGCATCATTTCACTGATCGTCCGATATGACTTAACGTTGGAGGTTTTCCCTTATCCTGAAAGATGAATGTTTGGTAACTCTAAGCTCTATGTACCCTGTACTCATTTGAACATCACTTCATTTATCGTCAGATATGACTTAACGTTGGAGGTTTTCCCTTATCCTGAAATATGAATGTCCGGTAACTCTAAGTTCTATGTACCCTGTACTCATTTGAGCATCATTTCATTCATCGTTCGATATGACTTAACGTTGGAGGTTTTCTCTTAACCTGAAAGATGAATGTCTGGTAACCCTAAGCTCTATGTACCCTGTACTCATTTGAACATCATTTCATTCATCGTCCGATATGACTTAACTTTGGAGGTTTTCCCTTATCCTGAAAGATGAATGTTTGGTAACTCTAAGCTCTATGTACCCTGTACTCATTTGAGCATCATTTCACTGATCGTCTGATATGACTTAACGTTGGAGGTTTTCCCTTATCCTGAAAGATGAATGTTTGGTAACTCTAAGCTCTATGTACCCTGTACTCATTTGAGCATCATTTCACTGATCGTCTGATATGACTTAACGTTGGAGGTTTTCCCTTATCCTGAAAAATGAATGTCTGGTAACTCTAAGCTCTATGTACTCTGTACTCATTTGACCACCATTTCATTCATCGTCCGATATGACTTAACGTTGGAGGTTTTCCCTTATCCTGAAAAATGAATGTCTGGTAACTCTAAGCTCTATGTACTCTGTACTCATTTGAACATCATTTCCTTCATCGTCCGATACAACTTAACGTTGGAGGCTTTCTCTTGTCCTGAAAGATGAATGTCTGGTAACTCTAATCTCTATGTACTCTGTACCCATTTGAACATCATTTCCTTCATCGTCCGATACGACTTAACGTTGGAGGTTTTCTCTTATCCTGAAAGATGAATGTCTGGTAACTCTAAGCTCTATGTACCCTGTACTCATTTGAACATCATTTCCTTCATCGTCCGATATGACTTAACGTTGGAGGTTATCCCTTATCCTGAAAAATGAATGTCTGGTAACTCTAAGTTCTATGTACCCTGTACTCATTTGACCACCATTTCATTCATCGTCCGATATGACTTAACGTTGGAGGTTTTCCCTTATCCTGAAAAATGAATGTCTGGTAACTCTAAGCTCTATGTACTCTGTACTCATTTGAACATCATTTCCTTCATCGTCCGATACGACATAACGTTGGAGGTTTTCTCTTTACCTGAAAGATTTATGTCTGGTAACTCTAAGCTCTATGTACTCTGTACTCATTTGAACATCATTTCCTTCATCGTCCGATACGACTTAACGTTGGAGGTTTTCTCTTATCCTGAAAGATGAATGTCTGGTAACTTGAAGCTCTATGTACCCTGTACTCATTTGAACATCATTTCCTTCATCGTCCGATATGACTTAACGTTGGAGGTTTTCCCTTATCCTGAAAAATGAATGTCTGGTAACTCTAAGTTCTATGTACCCTGTACTCATTTGACCACCATTTCATTCATCGTCCGATATGACTTAACGTTGGAGGTTTTCCCTTATCCTGAAAAATGAATGTCTGGTAACTCTAAGCTCTATGTACTCTGTACTCATTTGAACAACATTTCCTTCATCGTCCGATACGACTTAACGTTGGAGGCTTTCTCTTGTCCTGAAAGATGAATGTCTGGTAACTCTAAGCTCTATGTACTCTGTACTCATTTGGACATCATTTCCTTTTCGTCCGATACGACTTAACGTTGGAGGTTTTTTCTTATCCTGAAAGATGAATGTCTCGTAACTCTAAGCTCTATGTACCCTGTACTCATTTGAACATCACTTCCTTCATCGTCCGATATGACTTAACGTTGGAGGTTTTCCCTTATCCTGAAAGATGAATGTCTAGTAACTCTAAGTTCTATGTACCCTGTACTCATTTGAACTTCATTTCCTTCATCGTCCGATACGACTTAACGTTGGAGGCTTTCTCTTGTCCTGAAAGATGAATGTCAGGTAACTCTAAGCTCTATGTACTCTGTACTCATTTGGACATCATTTCCTTCATCGTCCGATACGACTTAACGTTGGAGGTTTTCTCTTATCCTGAAAGATGAATGTCTCGTAACTCTAAGCTCTATGTACCCTGTACTCATTTGAACATCATTTCCTTCATCGTCCGATATGACTTAACGTTGGAGCTTTTCTCTTATCCTGAAAAATGAATGTCTGGTAACTCTAAGTTCTATGTACCCTGTACTCATTTGACCACCATTTCATTCATCGTCCGATATGACTTAACGTTGGAGGTTTTCCCTTATCCTGAAAAATGAATGTCTGGTAACTCTAAGCTCTATGTACTCTGTACTCATTTGAACATCATTTCCTTCATCGTCCGATACGACTTAACGTTGGAGGTTTCCTCTTAACCTGAAAGATGAATGTCTGGTAACTCTAAGCTCTATGTACTCTGTACTCATTTGAACATCATTTCCTTCATCGTCCGATACGACTTAACGTTGGAGGTTTTCTCTTATCCTGAAAGATGAATGTCTGGTAACTCTAAGTTCTATGTACCCTGTACTCATTTGACCACCATTTCATTCATCGTCCGATATGACATAACGTTAAAGGTTTTCCCTTATCCTGAAAAATGAATGTCTGGTAACTCTAAGCTCTATGTACTCTGTACTCATTTGAACATCATTTCCTTCATCGTCCGATACGACTTAACGTTGGAGGCTTTCTCTTGTCCTGAAAGATGAATGTCTGGTAACACTGAGCTCTATGTACCCTGTATTCTTTTGAACATCATTTTACTCATCGTCCGATATGACTTAACGTTGGAGGTTTCCCCTTATCCTGAAAGATGAATGTCTGGTAACTCTAAGCTCTATGTACCCTGTACTCATTTGAACATCATTTCCTTCATCGTCCGATATGACTTAACGTTGGAGGTTTTCCCTTATCCTGAAAAATGAATGTCTGGTAACTCTAAGTTCTATGTACCCTGTACTCATTTGACCACCATTTCATTCATCGTCCAATATGACTTAACGTTGGAGGTTTTCCCTTATCCTGAAAAATGAATGTCTGGTAACTCTAAGCTCTATGTACTCTGTACTCATTTGAACATCATTTCCTTCATCGTCCGATACGACTTAACGTTGGAGGCTTTCTCTTGTCCTGAAAGATGAATGTCTGGTAACTCTGAGCTCTATGTACCCTGTATTCCTTTGAACATCTTTTCTCTAATCGTCCGATATGACTTAACGTTGGAGGTTTTCTCTTGTCCTGAAAGATGAATGTCTGGTAACTCTGAGCTCTATGTACTCTGTACTCATTTGACCACCATTTCATTCATCGTCCGATATGACTTAACGTTGGAGGTTTTCCCTTATCCTGAAAAATGAATGTCTGGTAACTCTAAGTTCTATGTACCCTGTACTCATTTGACCACCATTTCATTCATCGTCCGATATGACTTAACGTTGGAGGTTTTCCCTTATCCTGAAAAATGAATGTCTGGTAACTCTAAGCTCTATGTACTCTGTACTCATTTGAACATCATTTCCTTCATCGTCCGATACGACATAACGTTGGAGGTTTTCTCTTAACCTGAAAGATGAATGTCTGGTAACTCTAAGCTCTATGTACTCTGTACTCATTTGAACATCATTTCCTTCATCGTCCGATACCACTTAACGTTGGAGGCTTTCTCTTGTCCTGAAAGATGAATGTCTGGTAACTCTAAGCTCTATGTACTCTGTACTCATTTGAACATCATTTCCTTCATCGTCCCATACGACTTAACGTTGGAGGGTTTCTCTTATCCTGAAAGATGAATGTCTGGTAACTCTAAGCTCTATGTACCCTGTACTCATTTGAACATCATTTCCTTCATCGTCCGATATGACTTAACGTTGGAGGTTTTCCCTTATCCAGAAAAATGAATGTCTGGTAACTCTACATTCTATGTACCCTGTACTCATTTGACCACCATTTCATTGATCGTCCGATATGACTTAACGTTGGAGGTTTTCCCTTATCCTGAAAAATGAATGTCTGGTAACTCTAAGCTCTATGTACTCTGTACTCATTTGAACATCATTTCCTTCATCGTCCGATACGACTTAACGTTGGAGGCTTTCTCTTGTCCTGAAAGATGAATGTCTGGTAACTCTGAGCTCTATGTACCCTGTATTCTTTTGAACATCATTTTACTCATCGTCCGATATGACTTAACGTTGGAGGTTTCCCCTTATCCAGAAAGATGAATGTCTGGTAACTCTGAGCTCTATGTACCCTGTATTCTTTTGAACATCATTTTACTCATCGTCCGATATGACTTAACGTTGGAGGTTTTCCCTTATCCTGAAAAATGAATGTCTGGTAACTCTAAGTTCTATGTACCCTGTACTCATTTGACCACCATTTCATTCATCGTCCGATATGACTTAACGTTGGAGGCTTTTTCTTGTCCTGAAAGATGAATGTCTGGTAACTCTGAGCTCTATGTACCCTGTATTCCTTTGAACATCATTTCTCTAATCGTCCGATATGACTTAACGTTGGAGGTTTTCTCTTGTCCTGAAAGATGAATGTCTGGTAACTCTGAGCTCTATGTACACTATATTCTTTTGAACATCATTTCACTCATCGTCCCATATGACTTAACGTTGGAGGTTTTCTCTTAACCTGAAAGATGAATGTCTGGTAACTCTAAGCTCTATGTACTCTGTACTCATTTGAACATCATTTCCTTCATCGTCCAATACGACTTAACGTTGGAGGTTTTCTCTTATCCTGAAAGATGAATGTCTGGTAACTCTAAGCTCTATGTACCCTGTACTCATTTGAACATCATTTCATTCATCGTCTGAAACGACTTATCGTTGGAGGTTTCCTCTTATCCTGAAAGATGAATGTCTGGTAAATCTATGCTCTATGTACCTTGTGCTCATTTGAACATCATTTCGTTCATCGTCCGATATGACTGAACGTTGGAGGTTTTCTCTTATCCTGAACGATGAATGTCTGGTTACTCTAAGCTCTATGTATCCTGTACTCATTTGAACATCATTTCATTCATCGTCCGATATGACTTAACGTTGGAGGTTTTCTCCTATCCTGAAATATGAATGTCTCGTAACTCTAAGCTCTATGTACTCTGTACTTATTGAAACATCATTTCATTCATCGTCCGATATGACTTAACATTGGAGGTTTTCTCTTATCCTGAAAGATGAATTTCTGGTAACCCTAAGCTCTATGTACCCTGTACGCATTTGAACATCATTTCATTCATCGTCCGATACGACTTAACATTGGAGGTTTTCTCTTATCCTGAAAGATGAATGTCTGGTAACTCTAAGCTCTATGTACGCTGTACTCATTTGAACATCATTTCATTCATCGTCCGATATGACTTACCGTTGGAGGTTTTCTCTTATCCTGAAATATGAATGTCTGGTAACTCTATGCTCTATGTAACCTGTACTCATTTGAACATCATTTCATTCATCGTCCGATATGACTTAACGTTGGAGGTTTTCTCTTATCCTGAAAGATGAATGTCTGGTAACTCTAAGCTCTATGTAACCTGTACTCATTTGAACATCATTTCATTCATCGTCCGATATGACTTAACATTGGAGGTTTTCTCTTATCCTGAAATATGAATGTCTGGTAACTCTAAGCTCTATGTACCCTGTACTCATTTGAACATCATTTCATTCATCGTCCGATATGACTTAACGTTGGAGGTTTTCTCATATCCTGAAATATGAATCTCTGGTAACTCTGAGCTCTATGTACCCTGTACTTATCTGAACATCATTTCATTCATCGTCCGATATGACTTAACGTTGGAGGTTTTCTCTTATCCTGAAAGATGAATGTCTGGTAACTCTAAGCTCTATGTACCCTGTACTCATTTGAACATCATTTCATTCATCGTCCGATATGACTTAACGTTGGAGGTTTTCCCTTATCCTGAAATATGAATGTCTGGTAACTCTAAGCTCTATGTACCCTGTACTCATTTGAACATCACTTCATTTATCGTCAGATATGACTTAACGTTGGAGGTTTTCTCTTAACCTGAAAGATGAATGTCTGGTAACCCTAAGCTCTATGTACCCTGTACTCATTTGAACATCATTTCACTGATCGTCCGATATGACTTAACGTTGGAGGTTTTCCCTTATCCTGAAAGATGAATGTTTGGTAACTATAAGCTCTATGTACCCTGTACTCATTTGAGCATCATTTCACTGATCGTCTGATATGACCTAACGTTGGAGGTTTTCCCTTATCCTGAAAAATGAATGTCTGGTAACTCTAAGCTCTATGTACTCTGTACTCATTTGAACATCATTTCCTTCATCGTCCGATACGACTTAACGTTGGAGGCTTTCTCTTGTCCTGAAAGATGAATGTCTGGTAACTCTGAGCTCTATGTACCCTGTATTCTTTTGAACATCATTTTACTCATCGTCCGATATGACTTAACGTTGGAGGTTTCCCCTTATCCTGAAAGATGAATGTCTGGTAACTCTGAGCTCTGTGTACCCTGTATTCTTTTGAACATCATTTTACTCATCGTCCGATATGACTTAACGTTTGAGGTTTTCCCTTATCCTGAAAAATGAATGTCTGGTAACTCTAAGTTCTATGTACCCTGTACTCGTTTGACCACCAATTCATTCATCGTCCGATATGACTTAACGTTGGAGGTTTTCCCTTATCCTGAAAAATGAATGTCTGGTAACTCTAAGCTCTATGTACTCTGTACTCATTTGAACATCATTTCCTTCATCGTCCGATACGACTTAACGTTGGAGGCTTTCTCTTGTCCTGAAAGATGAATGTCTGGTAACTCTGAGCCCTTTGTACCCTGTATTCTTTTGAACATCATTTTACTCATCGTCCGATATGACTTAACGTTGGAGGTTTCCCCTTATCCTGAAAGATGAATGTCTGGTAACTCTGAGCTCTATGTACCCTGTATTCTTTTGAACATCATTTTACTCATCGTCCGATATGACTTAACGTTGGAGGTTTTCCCTTATCCTGAAAAATGAATGTCTGGTAACTCTAAGTTCCATGTACCCTGTACTCATTTGACCACCATTTCATTCATCGTCCGATATGACTTAACGTTGGAGGCTTTTTCTTGTCCTGAAAGATGAATGTCTGGTAACTCTGAGCTCTATGTACCCTGTATTCCTTTGAACATCATTTCTCTAATCGTCCGATATGACTTAACGTTGGAGGTTTTCTCTTGTCCTGAAAGATGAGTGTCTGGTAACTCTGAGCTCTATGTACACTATATTCTTTTGAACATCATTTCACTCATCGTCCCATATGACTTAACGTTGGAGGTTTTCTCTTAACCTGAAAGATGAATGTCTGGTAACTCTAAGCTCTATGTACTCTGTACTCATTTGAACATCATTTCCTTCATCGTCCAATACGACTTAACGTTGGAGGTTTTCTCTTATCCTGAAAGATGAATGTCTGGTAACTCTAAGCTCTATGTACCCTGTACTCATTTGAACATCATTTCATTCACCGTCTGATACGACTTATCGTTGGAGGTTTCCTCTTATCCTGAAAGATGAATGTCTGGTAACTCTATGCTCTATGTACCTTGTGCTCATTTGAACATCATTTCGTTCATCGTCCGATATGACTGAACGTTGGAGGTTTTCTCTTATCCTGAACGATGAATGTCTGGTTACTCTAAGCTCTATGTACCCTGTACTTATCTGAACATCATTTCATTCATCGTCCGATATGACTTAACGTTGGAGGTTTTCTCTTATCCTGAAAGATGAATGTCTGGTAACTCTAAGCTCTATGTACCCTGTACTCATTTGAACATCATTTCATTCATCGTCCGATATGACTTAACGTTGGAGGTTTTCCCTTATCCTGAAATATGAATGTCTGGTAACTCTAAGCTCTATGTACCCTGTACTCATTTGAACATCACTTCATTTATCGTCAGATATGACTTAACGTTGGAGGTTTTCCCTTATCCTGAAATATGAATGTCCGGTAACTCTAAGTTCTATGTACCCTGTACTCATTTGAGCATCATTTCATTCATCGTTCGATATGACTTAACGTTGGAGGTTTTCTCTTAACCTGAAAGATGAATGTCTGGTAACCCTAAGCTCTATGTACCCTGTACTCATTTGAACATCATTTCATTCATCGTCCGATATGACTTAGCGTTGGAGGTTTTCTCTTATCCTGAAAGATGAATGTCTGGTAACTCTAAGCTCTATGTACCCTGTACTCATTTGAACATCATTTCATTCATCGTCCGATATGACTTAACGTTGGAGGTTTTCTCTTATCCTGAAATATGAATGTCTGGTAACTCTATGCTCTATGTAACCTGTACTCATTTGAACATCATTTCATTCATCGTCCGATATGACTTAACGTTGGAGGTTTTCTCTTATCCTGAAAGATGAATGTCTGGTAACTCTAAGCTCTATCTAACCTGTACTCATTTGAACATCATTTCATTCATCGTCCGATATGACTTAACATTGGAGGTTTTCTCTTATCCTGAAATATGAATGTCTGGTAACTCTAAGCTCTATGTACCCTGTACTCATTTGAACATCATTTCATTCATCGTCCGATATGACTTAACGTTGGAGGTTTTCTCATATCCTGAAATATGAATCTCTGGTAACTCTGAGCTCTATGTACCCTGTACTTATCTGAACATCATTTCATTCATCGTCCGATATGACTTAACGTTGGAGGTTTTCTCTTATCCTGAAAGATGAATGTCTGGTAACTCTAAGCTCTATGTACCCTGTACTCATTTGAACATCATTTCATTCATCGTCCGATATGACTTAACGTTGGAGGTTTTCCCTTATCCTGAAATATGAATGTCTGGTAACTCTAAGCTCTATGTACCCTGTACTCATTTGAACATCACTTCATTTATCGTCAGATATGACTTAACGTTGGAGGTTTTCCCTTATCCTGAAATATGAATGTCCGGTAACTCTAAGTTCTATGTACCCTGTACTCATTTGAGCATCATTTCATTCATCGTTCGATATGACTTAACGTTGGAGGTTTTCTCTTAACCTGAAAGATGAATGTCTGGTAACCCTAAGCTCTATGTACCCTGTACTCATTTGAACATCATTTCACTGATCGTCCGATATGACTTAACGTTGGAGGTTTTCCCTTATCCTGAAAGATGAATGTTTGGTAACTATAAGCTCTATGTACCCTGTACTCATTTGAGCATCATTTCACTGATCGTCTGATATGACTTAACGTTGGAGGTTTTCCCTTATCCTGAAAAATGAATGTCTGGTAACTCTAAGCTCTATGTACTCTGTACTCATTTGAACATCATTTCCTTCATCGTCCGATACGACTTAACGTTGGAGGCTTTCTCTTGTCCTGAAAGATGAATGTCTGGTAACTCTGAGCTCTATGTACCCTGTATTCTTTTGAACATCATTTTACTCATCGTCCGATATGACTTAACGTTGGAGGTTTCCCCTTATCCTGAAAGATGAAAGTCTGGTAACTCTGAGCTCTATGTACCCTGTATTCTTTTGAACATCATTTTACTCATCGTCCGATATGACTTAACGTTTGAGGTTTTCCCTTATCCTGAAAAATGAATGTCTGGTAACTCTAAGTTCTATATACCCTGTACTCATTTGACCACCATTTCATTCATCGTCCGATATGACTTAACGTTGGAGGTATTCCCTTATCCTGAAAAATGAATGTCTGGTAAATCTAAGCTCTATGTACTCTGTATTCATTTGAACATCATTTCCTTCATCGTCCGATACGACTTAACGTTGGAGGCTTTTTCTTGTCCTGAAAGATGAATGTCTGGTAACTCTGAGCTCTATGTACCCTGTATTCCTTTGAACATCATTTCTCTAATCGTCCGATATGACTTAACGTTGGAGGTTTTCCCTTGTCCTGAAAGATGAATGTCTGGTAACTCTGAGCTCTATGTACACTATATTCTTTTGAACATCATTTCACTCATCGTCCCATATGACTTAACGTTGGAGGTTTTCTCTTATCCTGAAAGATGAATGTCTGGTAACTCTAAGCTCTATGTACCCTGTACTCATTTGAACATCATTTCATTCATCGTCTGATACGACTTATCGTTGGAGGTTTCCTCTTATCCTGAAAGATGAATGTCTGGTAACTCTATGCTCTATGTACCTTGTGCTCATTTGAACATCATTTCGTTCATCGTCCGATATGACTGAACGTTGGAGGTTTTCTCTTATCCTGAACGATGAATGTCTGGTAACTCTAAGCTCTATGTATCCTGTACTCATTTGAACATCATTTCATTCATCGTCCGATATGACTTAACGTTGGAGGTTTTCTCTTATCCTGAAATATGAATGTCTCGTAACTCTAAGCTCTATGTACTCTGTACTTATTGAAACATCATTTCATTCATCGTCCGATATGACTTAACATTGGAGGTTTTCTCTTATCCTGAAAGATGAATTTCTGGTAACTCTAAGCTCTATGTACCCTGTACGCATTTGAACATCATTTCATTCATCGTCCGATACGACTTAACATTGGAGGTTTTCTCTTATCCTGAAAGATGAATGTCTGGTAACTCTAAGCTCTATGTACCCTGTACTCATTTGAACATCATTTCATTCATCGTCCGATATGACTTAACGTTGGAGGTTTTCTCTTATCCTGAAATATGAATGTCTGGTAACTCTAAGCTCTATGTACCCTGTACTCATTTGAACATCATTTCATTCATCGTCCGATATGACTTAACGTTGGAGGTTTTCTCATATCCTGAAATATGAATCTCTGGTAACTCTGAGCTCTATGTACCCTGTACTTATCTGAACATCATTTCATTCATCGTCCGATATGACTTAACGTTGGAGGTTTTCTCTTATCCTGAAAGATGAATGTCTGGTAACTCTAAGCTCTATGTACCCTGTACTCATTTGAACATCATTTCATTCATCGTCCGATATGACTTAACGTTGGAGGTTTTCCCTTATCCTGAAATATGAATGTCTGGTAACTCTAAGCTCTATGTACCCTGTACTCATTTGAACATCACTTCATTTATCGTCAGATAAGACTTAACGTTGGAGGTTTTCCCTTATCCTGAAATATGAATGTCCGGTAACTCTAAGTTCTATGTACCCTGTACTCATTTGAGCATCATTTCATTCATCGTTCTATATGACTTAACGTTGGAGGTTTTCTCTTAACCTGAAAGATGAATGTCTGGTAACCCTAAGCTCTATGTACCCTGTACTCATTTGAACATCATTTTACTGATCGTCCGATATGACTTAACGTTGGAGGTTTTCCCTTATCCTGAAAGATGAATGTTTGGTAACTATAAGCTCTATGTACCCTGTACTCATTTGAGCATCATTTCACTGATCGTCTGATATGACTTAACGTTGGAGGTTTTCCCTTATCCTGAAAAATGAATGTCTGGTAACTCTAAGCTCTATGTACTCTGTACTCATTTGAACATCATTTCCTTCATCGTCCGATACGACTTAACGTTGGAGGCTTTCTCTTGTCCTGAAAGATGAATGTCTGGTAACTCTGAGCTCTATGTACCCTGTATTCTTTTGAACATCATTTTACTCATCGTCCGATATGACTTAACGTTGGAGGTTTCCCCTTATCCTGAAAGATGAATGTCTGGTAACTCTGAGCTCTATGTACCCTGTATTCTTTTGAACATCATTTAACTCATCGTCCGATATGACTTAACGTTTGAGGTTTTCCCTTATCCTGAAAAATGAATGTCTGGTAACTCTAAGTTCTATGTACCCTGTACTCATTTGACCACCATTTCATTCATCGTCCGATATGACTTAACGTTGGAGGTTTTCCCTTATCCTGAAAAATGAATGTCTGGTAACTCTAAGCTCTATGTACTCTGTACTCATTTGAACATCATTTCCTTCATCGTCCGACACGACTTAACGTTGGAGGCTTTTTCTTGTCCTGAAAGATGAATGTCTGGTAACTCTGAGCTCTATGTACCCTGTATTCCTTTGAACATCATTTCTCTAATCGTCCGATATGACTTAACGTTGGAGGTTTTCTCTTGTCCTGAAAGATGAATGTCTGGTAACTCTGAGCTCTATGTACACTATATTCTTTTGAACATCATTTCACTCATCGTCCCATATGACTTAACGTTGGAGGTTTTCTCTTATCCTGAAAGATGAATGTCTGGTAACTCTAAGCTCTATGTACCCTGTACTCATTTGAACATCATTTCATTCATCGTCTGATACGACTTATCGTTGGAGGTTTCCTCTTATCCTGAAAGATGAATGTCTGGTAACTCTATGCTCTATGTACCTTGTGCTCATTTGAACATCATTTCGTTCATCGTCCGATATGATTGAACGTTGGAGGTTTTCTCTTATCCTGAACGATGAATGTCTGGTAACTCTAAGCTCTATGTATCCTGTACTCATTTGAACATAATTTCATTCATCGTCCGATATGACTTAACATTGGAGGTTTTCTCTTATCCTGAAAGATGAATTTCTGGTAACTCTAAGCTCTATGTACCCTGTACGCATTTGAACATCATTTCATTCATCGTCCGATACGACTTAACATTGGAGGTTTTCTCTTATCCTGAAAGATGAATGTCTGGTAACTCTAAGCTCTATGTACCCTGTACTCATTAAAACATCATTTAATTCATCGTCCGATATGACTTACCGTTGGAGGTTTTCTCTTATCCTGAAGTATGAATGTCCGGTAACTCTAAGTTCTATGTACCCTGTACTCATTTGAACATCATTTCATTCATCGTCCGATATGACTTAGCGTTGGAGGTTTTCTCTTATCCTGAAAGATGAATGTCTGGTAACTCTAAGCTCTATGTACCCTGTACTCATTTGAACATCATTTCATTCATCGTCCGATATGACTTAACTTTGGAGGTTTTCTCTTATCCTGAAATATGAATGTCTGGTAACTCTAAGCTCTATGTAACCTGTACTCATTTGAACATCATTTCATTCATCGTCCGATATGACTTAACGTTGGAGGTTTTCTCTTATCCTGAAAGATGAATGTCTGGTAACTCTAAGCTCTATGTAACCTGTACTCATTTGAACATCATTTCATTCATCGTCCGATATGACTTAACATTGGAGGTTTTCTCTTATCCTGAAATATGAATGTCTGGTAACTCTAAGCTCTATGTACCCTGTACTCATTTGAACATCATTTCATTCATCGTCCGATATGACTTAACGTTGGAGATTTTCCCTTATCCTGAAAGATGAATGTTTGGTAACTATAAGCTCTATGTACCCTGTACTCATTTGAGCATCATTTCACTGATCGTCTGATATGACTTAACGTTGGAGGTTTTCCCTTATCCTGAAAAATGAATGTCTGGTAACTCTAAGCTCTATGTACTCTGTACTCATTTGAACATCATTTCCTTCATCGTCCGATACGACTTAACGTTGGAGGTTTTCCCTTATCCTGAAAAATGAAAGTCTGGTAACTCTAAGCTCTATGCACTCTGTACTCATTTGAACATCATTTCCTTCATCGTCCGATACGACTTAACGTTGGAGGCTTTCTCTTGTCCTGAAAGATGAATGTCTGGTAACTCTGAGCTCTATGTACCCTGTATTCTTTTGAACATCATTTTACTCATCGTCCGATATGACTTAACGTTGGAGGTTTCCCCTTATCCTGAAAGATGAATGTCTGGTAACTCTGAGTTCTATGTACCCTGTATTCTTTTGAACATCATTTTACTCATCGTCCGATATGACTTAACGTTGGAGGTTTCCCCTTATCCTGAAAGATGAATGTCTGGTAACTCTGAGCTCTATGTACCCTGTATTCTTTTGAACATCATTTTACTCATCGTCCGATATGACTTAACGTTTGAGGTTTTCCCTTATCCTGAAAAATGAATGTCTGGTAACTCTAAGTTCTATGTACCCTGTACTCGTTTGACCACCAATTCATTCATCGTCCGATATGACTTAACGTTGGAGGTTTTCCCTTATCCTGAAAAATGAATGTCTGGTAACTCTAAGCTCTATGTACTCTGTACTCATTTGAACATCATTTCCTTCATCGTCCGATACGACTTAACGTTGGAGGCTTTCTCTTGTCCTGAAAGATGAATGTCTGGTAACTCTGAGCTCTTTGTACCCTGTATTCTTTTGAACATCATTTTACTCATCGTCCGATATGACTTAACGTTGGAGGTTTCCCCTTATCCTGAAAGATGAATGTCTGGTAACTCTGAGCTCTATGTACCCTGTATTCTTTTGAACATCATTTTACTCATCGTCCGATATGACTTAACGTTGGAGGTTTTCCCTTATCCTGAAAAATGAATGTCTGGTAACTCTAAGTTCCATGTACCCTGTACTCATTTGACCACCATTTCATTCATCGTCCGATATGACTTAACGTTGGAGGCTTTTTCTTGTCCTGAAAGATGAATGTCTGGTAACTCTGAGCTCTATGTACCCTGTATTCCTTTGAACATCATTTCTCTAATCGTCCGATATGACTTAACGTTGGAGGTTTTCTCTTGTCCTGAAAGATGAGTGTCTGGTAACTCTGAGCTCTATGTACACTATATTCTTTTGAACATCATTTCACTCATCGTCCCATATGACTTAACGTTGGAGGTTTTCTCTTAACCTGAAAGATGAATGTCTGGTAACTCTAAGCTCTATGTACTCTGTACTCATTTGAACATCATTTCCTTCATCGTCCAATACGACTTAACGTTGGAGGTTTTCTCTTATCCTGAAAGATGAATGTCTGGTAACTCTAAGCTCTATGTACCCTGTACTCATTTGAACATCATTTCATTCACCGTCTGATACGACTTATCGTTGGAGGTTTCCTCTTATCCTGAAAGATGAATGTCTGGTAACTCTATGCTCTATGTACCTTGTGCTCATTTGAACATCATTTCGTTCATCGTCCGATATGACTGAACGTTGGAGGTTTTCTCTTATCCTGAACGATGAATGTCTGGTTACTCTAAGCTCTATGTACCCTGTACTTATCTGAACATCATTTCATTCATCGTCCGATATGACTTAACGTTGGAGGTTTTCTCTTATCCTGAAAGATGAATGTCTGGTAACTCTAAGCTCTATGTACCCTGTACTCATTTGAACATCATTTCATTCATCGTCCGATATGACTTAACGTTGGAGGTTTTCCCTTATCCTGAAATATGAATGTCTGGTAACTCTAAGCTCTATGTACCCTGTACTCATTTGAACATCACTTCATTTATCGTCAGATATGACTTAACGTTGGAGGTTTTCCCTTATCCTGAAATATGAATGTCCGGTAACTCTAAGTTCTATGTACCCTGTACTCATTTGAGCATCATTTCATTCAACGTTCGATATGACTTAACGTTGGAGGTTTTCTCTTAACCTGAAAGATGAATGTCTGGTAACCCTAAGCTCTATGTACCCTGTACTCATTTGAAAATCATTTCATTCATCGTCCGATATGACTTAGCGTTGGAGGTTTTCTCTTATCCTGAAAGATGAATGTCTGGTAACTCTAAGCTCTATGTACCCTGTACTCATTTGAACATCATTTCATTCATCGTCCGATATGACTTAACGTTGGAGGTTTTCTCTTATCCTGAAATATGAATGTCTGGTAACTCTATGCTCTATGTAACCTGTACTCATTTGAACATCATTTCATTCATCGTCCGATATGACTTAACGTTGGAGGTTTTCTCTTATCCTGAAAGATGAATGTCTGGTAACTCTAAGCTCTATGTAACCTGTACTCATTTGAACATCATTTCATTCATCGTCCGATATGACTTAACATTGGAGGTTTTCTCTTATCCTGAAATATGAATGTCTGGTAACTCTAAGCTCTATGTACCCTGTACTCATTTGAACATCATTTCATTCATCGTCCGATATGACTTAACGTTGGAGGTTTTCTCATATCCTGAAATATGAATCTCTGGTAACTCTGAGCTCTATGTACCCTGTACTTATCTGAACATCATTTCATTCATCGTCCGATATGACTTAACGTTGGAGGTTTTCTCTTATCCTGAAAGATGAATGTCTGGTAACTCTAAGCTCTATGTACCCTTTACTCATTTGAACATCATTTCATTCATCGTCCGATATGACTTAACGTTGGAGGTTTTCCCTTATCCTGAAATATGAATGTCTGGTAACTCTAAGCTCTATGTACCCTGTACTCATTTGAACATCACTTCATTTATCGTCAGATATGACTTAACGTTGGAGGTTTTCCCTTATCCTGAAATATGAATGTCCGGTAACTCTAAGTTCTATGTACCCTGTACTCATTTGAGCATCATTTCATTCATCGTTCGATATGACTTAACGTTGGAGGTTTTCTCTTAACCTGAAAGATGAATGTCTGGTAACCCTAAGCTCTATGTACCCTGTACTCATTTGAACATCATTTCACTGATCGTCCGATATGACTTAACGTTGGAGGTTTTCCCTTATCCTGAAAGATGAATGTTTGGTAACTATAAGCTCTATGTACCCTGTACTCATTTGAGCATCATTTCACTGATCGTCTGATATGACTTAACGTTGGAGGTTTTCCCTTATCCTGAAAAATGAATGTCTGGTAACTCTAAGCTCTATGTACTCTGTACTCATTTGAACATCATTTCCTTCATCGTCCGATACGACTTAACGTTGGAGGCTTTCTCTTGTCCTGAAAGATGAATGTCTGGTAACTCTGAGCTCTATGTACCCTGTATTCTTTTGAACATCATTTTACTCATCGTCCGATATGACTTAACGTTGGAGGTTTCCCCTTATCCTGAAAGATGAATGTCTGGTAACTCTGAGCTCTATGTACCCTGTATTCTTTTGAACATCATTTAACTCATCGTCCGATATGACTTAACGTTTGAGGTTTTCCCTTATCCTGAAAAATGAATGTCTGGTAACTCTAAGTTCTATGTACCCTGTACTCATTTGACCACCATTTCATTCATCGTCCGATATGACTTAACGTTGGAGGTTTTCCCTTATCCTGAAAAATGAATGTCTGGTAACTCTAAGCTCTATGTACTCTGTACTCATTTGAACATCATTTCCTTCATCGTCCGACACGACTTAACGTTGGAGGCTTTTTCTTGTCCTGAAAGATGAATGTCTGGTAACTCTGAGCTCTATGTACCCTGTATTCCTTTGAACATCATTTCTCTAATCGTCCGATATGACTTAACGTTGGAGGTTTTCTCTTGTCCTGAAAGATGAATGTCTGGTAACTCTGAGCTCTATGTACACTATATTCTTTTGAACATCATTTCACTCATCGTCCCATATGACTTAACGTTGGAGGTTTTCTCTTATCCTGAAAGATGAATGTCTGGTAACTCTAAGCTCTATGTACCCTGTACTCATTTGAACATCATTTCATTCATCGTCTGATACGACTTATCGTTGGAGGTTTCCTCTTATCCTGAAAGATGAATGTCTGGTAACTCTATGCTCTATGTACCTTGTGCTCATTTGAACATCATTTCGTTCATCGTCCGATATGACTGAACGTTGGAGGTTTTCTCTTATCCTGAACGATGAATGTCTGGTAACTCTAAGCTCTATGTATCCTGTACTCATTTGAACATAATTTCATTCATCGTCCGATATGACTTAACATTGGAGGTTTTCTCTTATCCTGAAAGATGAATTTCTGGTAACTCTAAGCTCTATGTACCCTGTACGCATTTGAACATCATTTCATTCATCGTCCGATACGACTTAACATTGGAGGTTTTCTCTTATCCTGAAAGATGAATGTCTGGTAACTCTAAGCTCTATGTACCCTGTACTCATTTGAACATCATTTAATTCATCGTCCGATATGACTTACCGTTGGAGGTTTTCTCTTATCCTGAAGTATGAATGTCCGGTAACTCTAAGTTCTATGTACCCTGTACTCATTTGAACATCATTTCATTCATCGTCCGATATGACTTAGCGTTGGAGGTTTTCTCTTATCCTGAAAGATGAATGTCTGGTAACTCTAAGCTCTATGTACCCTGTACTCATTTGAACATCATTTCATTCATCGTCCGATATGACTTAACTTTGGAGGTTTTCTCTTATCCTGAAATATGAATGTCTGGTAACTCTAAGCTCTATGTAACCTGTACTCATTTGAACATCATTTCATTCATCGTCCGATATGACTTAACGTTGGAGGTTTTCTCTTATCCTGAAAGATGAATGTCTGGTAACTCTAAGCTCTATGTACCCTGTACTCATTTGAACATCATTTCATTCATCGTCCGATATGACTTAACATTGGAGGTTTTCTCTTATCCTGAAATATGAATGTCTGGTAACTCTAAGCTCTATGTACCCTGTACTCATTTGAACATCATTTCATTCATCGTCCGATATGACTTAACGTTGGAGGTTTTCTCATATCCTGAAATATGAATGTCTGGTAACTCTGAGCTCTATGTACCCTGTACTTATCTGAACATCATTTCATTCATCGTCCGATATGACTTAACGTTGGAGGTTTTCTCTTATCCTGAAAGATGAATGTCTGGTAACTCTAAGCTCTATGTACCCTGTACTCATTTGAACTTCATTTCATTCATCGTCCGATATGACTTAACGTTGGAGGTTTTCCCTTATCCTGAAATATGAATGTCTGGTAACTCTAAGCTCTATGTACCCTGTACTCATTTGAACATCACTTCATTTATCGTCAGATATGACTTAACGTTGGAGGTTTTCCCTTATCCTGAAATATGAATGTCCGGTAACTCTAAGTTCTATGTACCCTGTACTCATTTGAGCATCATTTCATTCATCGTTCGATATGACTTAACGTTGGAGGTTTTCTCTTAACCTGAAAGATGAATGTCTGGTAACCCTAAGCTCTATGTACCCTGTACTCATTTGAACATCATTTCACTGATCGTCCGATATGACTTAACGTTGGAGGTTTTCCCTTATCCTGAAAGATGAATGTTTGGTAACTCTATAATCTATGTACCCTGTACTCATTTGAGAATCATTTCACTGATCGTCTGATATGACTTAACGTTGGAGGTTTTCCCTTATCCTGAAAGATGAATTTTTGGTAACCTCTAAGCTCTATGTACCCTGTACTCATTTGAGCATCATTTCACTGATCGTCTGATATGACTTAACGTTGGAGGTTTTCCCTTATCCTGAAAGATGAATGTTTGGTAACTCTAAGCTCTATGTACCCTGTACTCATTTGAGCATCATTTCACTGATCGTCCGATATGACTTAACGTTGGAGGTTTTCCCTTATCCTGAAAGATGAATGTTTGGTAACTCTAAGCTCTATGTACCCTGTACTCATTTGAACATCACTTCATTTATCGTCAGATATGACTTAACGTTGGAGGTTTTCCCTTATCCTGAAATATGAATGTCCGGTAACTCTAAGTTCTATGTACCCTGTACTCATTTGAGCACCATTTCATTCATCGTTCGATATGACTTAACGTTGGAGGTTTTCTCTTAACCTGAAAGATGAATGTCTGGTAACCCTAAGCTCTATGTACCCTGTACTCATTTGAACATCATTTCATTCATCGTCCGATATGACTTAACGTTGGAGGTTTTCTCTTATCCTGAAATATGAATGTCTCGTAACTCTAAGCTCTATGTACTCTGTACTTATTGAAACATCGTTTCATTCATCGTCCGATATGACTTAACATTGGAGGTTTTCTCTTATCCTGAAAGATGAATTTCTGGTAACTCTAAGCTCTATGTACCCTGTACGCATTTGAACATCATTTCATTCATCGTCCGATACGACTTAACATTGGAGGTTTTCTCTTATCCTGAAAGATGATAGTCTGGTAACTCTAAGCTCTATGTACCCTGTACTCATTTGAACATCATTTCATTCATCGTCCGATATGACTTAACGTTGGAGGTTTTCTCTTATCCTGAAGTATGAATGTCCGGTAACTCTAAGTTCTATGTACCCTGTACTCATTTGAACATCATTTCATTCATCGTCCGATATGACTTAGCGTTGGAGGTTTTCTCTTATCCTGAAAGATGAATGTCTGGTAACTCTAAGCTCTATGTACCCTGTACTCATTTGAACATCATTTCATTCATCGTCCGATATGACTTAACGTTGGAGGTTTTCTCTTATCCTGAAATATGAATGTCTGGTAACTCTATGCTCTATGTAACCTGTACTCATTTGAACATCATTTCATTCATCGTCCGATATGACTTAACGTTGGAGGTTTTCTCTTATCCTGAAAGATGAATGTCTGGTAACTCTAAGCTCAATGTAACCTGTACTCATTTGAACATCATTTCATTCATCGTCCGATATGACTTAACATTGGAGGTTTTCTCTTATCCTGAAATATGAATGTCTGGTAACTCTAAGCTCTATGTACCCTGTACTCATTTGAACATCATTTCATTCATCGTCCGATATGACTTAACGTTGGAGGTTTTCTCATATCCTGAAATATGAATCTCTGGTAACTCTGAGCTCTATGTACCCTGTACTTATCTGAACATCATTTCATTCATCGTCCGATATGACTTAACGTTGGAGGTTTTCTCTTATCCTGAAAGATGAATGTCTGGTAACTCTAAGCTCTATGTACCCTGTACTCATTTGAACATCATTTCATTCATCGTCCGATATGACTTAACGTTGGAGGTTTTCCCTTATCCTGAAATATGAATGTCCGGTAACTCTAAGTTCTATGTACCCTGTACTCATTTGAGCATCATTTCATTCATCGTTCGATATGACTTAACGTTGGAGGTTTTCTCTTAACCTGAAAGATGAATGTCTGGTAACCCTAAGCTCTATGTACCCTGTACTCATTTGAACATCATTTCACTGATCGTCCGATATGACTTAACGTTGGAGGTCTTCCCTTATCCTGAAAGATGAATGTTTGGTAACTATAAGCTCTATGTACCCTGTACTCATTTGAGCATCATTTCACTGATCGTCTGATATGACTTAACGTTTGAGGTTTTCCCTTATCCTGAAAAATGAATGTCTGGTAACTCTAAGCTCTATGTACTCTGTACTCATTTGAACATCATTTCCTTCATCGTCCGATACGACTTAACGTTGGAGGCTTTCTCTTGTCCTGAAAGATGAATGTCTGGTAACTCTGAGCTCTATGTACCCTGTATTCTTTTGAACATCATTTTACTCATCGTCCGATATGACTTAACGTTGGAGGTTTCCCCTTATCCTGAAAGATGAATGTCTGGTAACTCTGAGCTCTATGTACCCTGTATTCTTTTGAACATCATTTTACTCATCGTCCGATATGACTTAACGTTTGAGGTTTTCCCTTATCCTGAAAAATGAATGTCTGGTAACTCTAAGCTCTATGTACTCTGTACTCATTTGAACATCATTTCCTTCATCGTCCGATACGACTTAACGTTGGAGGCTTTTTCTTGTCCTGAAAGATGAATGTCTGGTAACTCTGAGCTCTATGTACCCTGTATTCCTTTGAACATCATTTCTCTAATCGTCCGATATGACTTAACGTTGGAGGTTTTCTCTTGTCCTGAAAGATGAATGTCTGGTAACTCTGAGCTCTATGTACACTATATTCTTTTGAACATCATTTCACTCATCGTCCCATATGACTTAACGTTGGAGGTTTTCTCTTATCCTGAAAGATGAATGTCTGGTAACTCTAAGCTCTATGTACCCTGTACTCATTTGAACATCATTTCATTCATCGTCTGATACGACTTATCGTTGGAGGTTTCCTCTTATCCTGAAAGATGAATGTCTGGTAACTCTATGCTCTATGTACCTTGTGCTCATTTGAACATCATTTCGTTCATCGTCCGATATGACTGAACGTTGGAGGTTTTCTCTTATCCTGAAAGATGAATGTCTGGTAACTCTAAGCTCTATGTACCCTGTACTCATTTGAACATCATTTCATTCATCGTCCGATATGACTTAACTTTGGAGGTTTTCTCTTATCCTGAAATATGAATGTCTGGTAACTCTAAGCTCTATGTAACCTGTACTCATTTGAACATCATTTCATTCATCGTCCGATATGACTTAACGTTGGAGGTTTTCTCTTATCCTGAAAGATGAATGTCTGGTAACTCTAAGCTCTATGTAACCTGTACTCATTTGAACATCATTTCATTCATCGTCCGATATGACTTAACATTGGAGGTTTTCTCTTATCCTGAAATATGAATGTCTGGTAACTCTAAGCTCTATGTACCCTGTACTCATTTGAACATCATTTCATTCATCGTCCGATATGACTTAACGTTGGAGGTTTTCTCATATCCTGAAATATGAATGTCTGGTAACTCTGAGCTCTATGTACCCTGTACTTATCTGAACATCATTTCATTCATCGTCCGATATGACTTAACGTTGGAGGTTTTCTCTTATCCTGAAAGATGAATGTCTGGTAACTCTAAGCTCTATGTACCCTGTACTCATTTGAACATCATTTCATTCATCGTCCGATATGACTTAACGTTGGAGGTTTTCCCTTATCCTGAAATATGAATGTCTGGTAACTCTAAGCTCTATGTACCCTGTACTCATTTGAACATCACTTCATTTATCGTCAGATATGACTTAACGTTGGAGGTTTTCCCTTATCCTGAAATATGAATGTCCGGTAACTCTAAGTTCTATGTACCCTGTACTCATTTGAGCATCATTTCATTCATCGTTCGATATGACTTAACGTTGGAGGTTTTCTCTTAACCTGAAAGATGAATGTCTGGTAACCCTAAGCTCTATGTACCCTGTACTCATTTGAACATCATTTCACTGATCGTCCGATATGACTTAACGTTGGAGGTTTTCCCTTATCCTGAAAGATGAATGTTTGGTAACTCTAAGCTCTATGTACCCTGTACTCATTTGAGAATCATTTCACTGATCGTCTGATATGACTTAACGTTGGAGGTTTTCCCTTATCCTGAAAGATGAATTTTTGGTAACCCTAAGCTCTATGTACCCTGTACTCATTTGAGCATCATTTCACTGATCGTCTGATATGACTTAACGTTGGAGGTTTTCCCTTATCCTGAAAGATGAATGTTTGGTAACTCTAAGCTCTATGTACCCTGTACTCATTTGAGCATCATTTCACTGATCGTCCGATATGACTTAACGTTGGAGGTTTTCCCTTATCCTGAAAGATGAATGTTTGGTAACTCTAAGCTCTATGTACCCTGTACTCATTTGAACATCACTTCATTTATCGTCAGATATGACTTAACGTTGGAGGTTTTCCCTTATCCTGAAATATGAATGTCCGGTAACTCTAAGTTCTATGTACCCTGTACTCATTTGAGCAACATTTCATTCATCGTTCGATATGACTTAACGTTGGAGGTTTTCTCTTAACCTGAAAGATGAATGTCTGGTAACCCTAAGCTCTATGTACCCTGTACTCATTTGAACATCATTTCATTCATCGTCCGATATGACTTAACGTTGGAGGTTTTCTCTTATCCTGAAATATGAATGTCTCGTAACTCTAAGCTCTATGTACTCTGTACTTATTGAAACATCGTTTCATTCATCGTCCGATATGACTTAACATTGGAGGTTTTCTCTTATCCTGAAAGATGAATTTCTGGTAACTCTAAGCTCTATGTACCCTGTACGCATTTGAACATCATTTCATTCATCGTCCGATACGACTTAACATTGGAGGTTTTCTCTTATCCTGAAAGATGAATGTCTGGTAACTCTAAGCTCTATGTACCCTGTACTCATTTGAACATCATTTCATTCATCGTCCGATATGACTTAACGTTGGAGGTTTTCTCTTATCCTGAAGTATGAATGTCCGGTAACTCTAAGTTCTATGTACCCTGTACTCATTTGAACATCATTTCATTCATCGTCCGATATGACTTAGCGTTGGAGGTTTTCTCTTATCCTGAAAGATGAATGTCTGGTAACTCTAAGCTCTATGTACCCTGTACTCATTTGAACATCATTTCATTCATCGTCCGATATGACTTAACGTTGGAGGTTTTCTCTTATCCTGAAATATGAATGTCTGGTAACTCTATGCTCTATGTAACCTGTACTCATTTGAACATCATTTCATTCATCGTCCGATATGACTTAACGTTGGAGGTTTTCTCTTATCCTGAAAGATGAATGTCTGGTAACTCTAAGCTCTATGTAACCTGTACTCATTTGAACATCATTTCATTCATCGTCCGATATGACTTAACATTGGAGGTTTTCTCTTATCCTGAAATATAAATGTCTGGTAACTCTAAGCTCTATGTACCCTGTACTCATTTGAACATCATTTCATTCATCGTCCGATATGACTTAACGTTGGAGGTTTTCTCATATCCTGAAATATGAATCTCTGGTGACTCTGAGCTCTATGTACCCTGTACTTATCTGAACATCATTTCATTCATCGTCCGATATGACTTAACGTTGGAGGTTTTCTCTTATCCTGAAAGATGAATGTCTGGTAACTCTAAGCTCTATGTACCCTGTACTCATTTGAACATCATTTCATTCATCGTCCGATATGACTTAACGTTGGAGGTTTTCCCTTATCCTGAAATATGAATGTCTGGTAACTCTAAGCTCTATGTACCCTGTACTCATTTGAACATCACTTCATTTATCGTCAGATATGACTTAACGTTGGAGGTTTTCCCTTATCCTGAAATATGAAAGTCCGGTAACTCTAAGTTCTATGTACCCTGTACTCATTTGAGCATCATTTCATTCATCGTTCGATATGACTTAACGTTGGAGGTTTTCTCTTAACCTGAAAGATGAATGTCTGGTAACCCTAAGCTCTATGTACCCTGTACTCATTTGAACATCATTTCACTGATCGTCCGATATGACTTAACGTTGGAGGTTTTCCCTTATCCTGAAAGATGAATGTTTGGTAACTATAAGCTCTATGTACCCTGTACTCATTTGAGCATCATTTCACTGATCGTCTGATATGACTTAACGTTGGAGGTTTTCCCTTATCCTGAAAAATGAATGTCTGGTAACTCTAAGCTCTATGTACTCTGTACTCATTTGAACATCATTTCCTTCATCGTCCGATACGACTTAACGTTGGAGGCTTTCTCTTGTCCTGAAAGATGAATGTCTGGTAACTCTGAGCTCTATGTACCGTGTATTCTTTTGAACATCATTTTACTCATCGTCCGATATGACTTAACGTTGGAGGTTTCCCATTATCCTGAAAGATGAATGTCTGGTAACTCTGAGCTCTATGTACCCTGTATTCTTTTGAACATCATTTTACTCATCGTCCGATATGACTTAACGTTTGAGGTTTTCCCTTATCCTGAAAAATGAATGTCTGGTAACTCTAAGTTCTATATACCCTGTACTCATTTGACCACCATTTCATTCATCGTCCGATATGACTTAACGTTGGAGGTTTTCCCTTATCCTGAAAAATGAATGTCTGGTAACTCTAAGCTCTATGTACTCTGTATTCATTTGAACATCATTTCCTTCATCGTCCGATACGACTTAACGTTGGAGGCTTTTTCTTGTCCTGAAAGATGAATGTCTGGTAACTCTGAGCTCTATGTACCCTGTATTCCTTTGAACATCATTTCTCTAATCGTCCGATATGACTTAACGTTGGAGGTTTTCTCTTGTCCTGAAAGATGAATGTCTGGTAACTCTGAGCTCTATGTACACTATATTCTTTTGAACATCATTTCACTCATCGTCCGATACGACTTAACGTTGGAGGCTTTTTCTTGTCCTGAAAGATGAATTTCTGGTAACTCTAAGCTCTATGTACCCTGTACGCATTTGAACATCATTTCATTCATCGTCCGATACGACTTAACATTGGAGGTTTTCTCTTATCCTGAAGTATGAATGTCCGGTAACTCTAAGTTCTATGTACCCTGTACTCATTTGAACACCATTTCATTCATCGTCCGATATGACTTAGCGTTGGAGGTTTTCTCTTATCCTGAAAGATGAATGTCTGGTAACTCTAAGCTCTATGTACCCTGTACTCATTTGAACATCATTTCATTCATCGTCCGATATGACTTAACGTTGGAGGTTTTCTCTTATCCTGAAATATGAATGTCTGGTAACTCTATGCTCTATGTAACCTGTACTCATTTGAACATCATTTCATTCATCGTCCGATATGACTTAACGTTGGAGGTTTTCTCTTATCCTGAAAGATGAATGTCTGGTAACTCTAAGCTCTATGTAACCTGTACTCATTTGAACATCATTTCATTCATCGTCCGATATGACTTAACATTGGAGGTTTTCTCTTATCCTGAAATATGAATGTCTGGTAACTCTAAGCTCTATGTACCCTGTACTCATTTGAACATCATTTCATTCATCGTCCGATATGACTTAACGTTGGAGGTTTTCTCATATCCTGAAATATGAATCTCTGGTAACTCTGAGCTCTATGTACCCTGTACTTATCTGAACATCATTTCATTCATCGTCCGATATGACTTAACGTTGGAGGTTTTCTCTTATCCTGAAAGATGAATGTCTGGTAACTCTAAGCTCTATGTACCCTGTACTCATTTGAACATCATTTCATTCATCGTCCGATATGACTTAACGTTGGAGGTTTTCCCTTATCCTGAAATATGAATGTCTGGTAACTCTAAGCTCTATGTACCCTGTACTCATTTGAACATCATTTCATTCATCGTCCGATATGACTTAACGTTGGAGGTTTTCTCATATCCTGAAATATGAATCTCTGGTGACTCTGAGCTCTATGTACCCTGTACTTATCTGAACATCATTTCATTCATCGTCCGATATGACTTAACGTTGGAGGTTTTCTCTTATCCTGAAAGATGAATGTCTGGTAACTCTAAGCTCTATGTACCCTGTACTCATTTGAACATCATTTCATTCATCGTCCGATATGACTTAACGTTGGAGGTTTTCCCTTATCCTGAAATATGAATGTCTGGTAACTCTAAGTTCTATGTACCCTGTACTCATTTGAACATCACTTCATTTATCGTCAGATATGACTTAACGTTGGAGGTTTTCCCTTATCCTGAAATATGAAAGTCCGGTAACTCTAAGTTCTATGTACCCTGTACTCATTTGAGCATCATTTCATTCATCGTTCGATATGACTTAACGTTGGAGGTTTTCTCTTAACCTGAAAGATGAATGTCTGGTAACCCTAAGCTCTATGTACCCTGTACTCATTTGAACATCATTTCACTGATCGTCCGATATGACTTAACGTTGGAGGTTTTCCCTTATCCTGAAAGATGAATGTTTGGTAACTATAAGCTCTATGTACCCTGTACTCATTTGAGCATCATTTCACTGATCGTCTGATATGACTTAACGTTGGAGGTTTTCCCTTATCCTGAAAAATGAATGTCTGGTAACTCTAAGCTCTATGTACTCTGTACTCATTTGAACATCATTTCCTTCATCGTCCGATACGACTTAACGTTGGAGGCTTTCTCTTGTCCTGAAAGATGAATGTCTGGTAACTCTGAGCTCTATGTACCGTGTATTCTTTTGAACATCATTTTACTCATCGTCCGATATGACTTAACGTTGGAGGTTTCCCATTATCCTGAAAGATGAATGTCTGGTAACTCTGAGCTCTATGTACCCTGTATTCTTTTGAACATCATTTTACTCATCGTCCGATATGACTTAACGTTTGAGGTTTTCCCTTATCCTGAAAAATGAATGTCTGGTAACTCTAAGTTCTATATACCCTGTACTCATTTGACCACCATTTCATTCATCGTCCGATATGACTTAACGTTGGAGGTTTTCCCTTATCCTGAAAAATGAATGTCTGGTAACTCTAAGCTCTATGTACTCTGTATTCATTTGAACATCATTTCCTTCATCGTCCGATACGACTTAACGTTGGAGGCTTTTTCTTGTCCTGAAAGATGAATGTTTGGTAACTCTGAGCTCTATGTACCCTGTATTCCTTTGAACATCATTTCTCTAATCGTCCGATATGACTTAACGTTGGAGGTTTTCTCTTGTCCTGAAAGATGAATGTCTGGTAACTCTGAGCTCTATGTACACTATATTCTTTTGAACATCATTTCACTCATCGTCCGATACGACTTAACGTTGGAGGCTTTTTCTTGTCCTGAAAGATGAATTTCTGGTAACTCTAAGCTCTATGTACCCTGTACGCATTTGAACATCATTTCATTCATCGTCCGATACGACTTAACATTGGAGGTTTTCTCTTATCCTGAAAGATGAATGTCTGGTAACTCTAAGCTCTATGTACCCTGTACTCATTTGAACATCATTTCATTCATCGTCCGATATGACTTAACGTTGGAGGTTTTCTCTTATCCTGAAGTATGAATGTCCGGTAACTCTAAGTTCTATGTACCCTGTACTCATTTGAACACCATTTCATTCATCGTCCGATATGACTTAGCGTTGGAGGTTTTCTCTTATCCTGAAAGATGAATGTCTGGTAACTCTAAGCTCTATGTACCTGTACTCATTTGAACATCATTTCATTCATCGTCCGATATGACTTAACGTTGGAGGTTTTCTCTTATCCTGAAATATGAATGTCTGGTAACTCTATGCTCTATGTAACCTGTACTCATTTGAACATCATTTCATTCATCGTCCGATATGACTTAACGTTGGAGGTTTTCTCTTATCCTGAAAGATGAATGTCTGGTAACTCTAAGCTCTATGTAACCTGTACTCATTTGAACATCATTTCATTCATCGTCCGATATGACTTAACATTGGAGGTTTTCTCTTATCCTGAAATATGAATGTCTGGTAACTCTAAGCTCTATGTACCCTGTACTCATTTGAACATCATTTCATTCATCGTCCGATATGACTTAACGTTGGAGGTTTTCTCATATCCTGAAATATGAATCTCTGGTAACTCTGAGCTCTATGTACCCTGTACTTATCTGAACATCATTTCATTCATCGTCCGATATGACTTAACGTTGGAGGTTTTCTCTTATCCTGAAAGATGAATGTCTGGTAACTCTAAGCTCTATGTACCCTGTACTCATTTGAACATCATTTCATTCATCGTCCGATATGACTTAACGTTGGAGGTTTTCCCTTATCCTGAAATATGAATGTCTGGTAACTCTAAGCTCTATGTACCCTGTACTCATTTGAACATCACTTCATTTATCGTCAGATATGACTTAACGTTGGAGGTTTTCCCTTATCCTGAAATATGAATGTCCGGTAACTCTAAGTTCTATGTACCCTGTACTCATTTGAGCATCATTTCATTCATCGTTCGATATGACTTAACGTTGGAGGTTTTCTCTTAACCTGAAAGATGAATGTCTGGTAACCCTAAGCTCTATGTACCCTGTACTCATTTGAACATCATTTCCTTCATCGTCCGATACGACTTAACGTTGGAGGCTTTCTCTTGTACTGAAAGATGAATGTCTGGTAACTCTGAGCTCTATGTACCCTGTATTCCTTTGAACATCATTTTACTCATCGTCCGATATGACTTAACGTTGGAGGTTTCCCCTTATCCTGAAAGATGAATGTCTGGTAACTCTGAGCTCTATGTACCCTGTATTCTTTTGAACATCATTTTACTCATCGTCCGATATGACTTAACGTTTGAGGTTTTCCCTTATCCTGAAAAATGAATGTCTGGTAACTCTAAGTTCTATATACCCTGTACTCATTTGACCACCATTTCATTCATCGTCCGATATGACTTAACGTTGGAGGTTTTCCCTTATCCTGAAAAATGAATGTCTGGTAACTCTAAGCTCTATGTACTCTGTATTCATTTGAACATCATTTCCTTCATCGTCCGATACGACTTAACGTTGGAGGCTTTTTCTTGTCCTGAAAGATGAATGTCTGGTAACTCTGAGCTCTATGTACCCTGTATTCCTTTGAACATCATTTCTCTAATCGTCCGATATGACTTAACGTTGGAGGTTTTCCCTTGTCCTGAAAGATGAATGTCTGGTAACTCTGAGCTCTATGTACACTATATTCTTTTGAACATCATTTCACTCATCGTCCCATATGACTTAACGTTGGAGGTTTTCTCTTATCCTGAAAGATGAATGTCTGGTAACTCTAAGCTCTATGTACCCTGTACTCATTTGAACATCATTTCATTCATCGTCTGATACGACTTATCGTTGGAGGTTTCCTCTTATCCTGAAAGATGAATGTCTGGTAACTCTATGCTCTATGTACCTTGTGCTCATTTGAACATCATTTCGTTCATCGTCCGATATGACTGAACGTTGGAGGTTTTCTCTTATCCTGAACGATGAATGTCTGGTAACTCTAAGCTCTATGTACCCTGTACTCATTTGAACATCATTTCATTCATCGTCCGATATGACTTAACGTTGGAGGTTTTCTCATATCCTGAAATATGAATCTCTGGTAACTCTGAGCTCTATGTACCCTGTACCTATCTGAACATCATTTCATTCATCGTCCGATATGACTTAACGTTTGAGGTTTTCTCTTATCCTGAAAGATGAATGTCTGGTAACTCTAAGCTCTATGTACCCTGTACTCATTTGAACATCATTTCATTCATCGTCCGATATGACTTAACGTTGGAGGTTTTCCCTTATCCTGAAAGATGAATGTCTGGTAACTCTAAGCTCTATGTACCCTGTACTCATTTGAACATCACTTCATTTATCGTCAGATATGACTTAACGTTGGAGGTTTTCCCTTATCCTGAAATATGAATGTCCGGTAACTCTAAGTTCTATGTACCCTGTACTCATTTGAGCATCATTTCATTCATCGTTCTATATGACTTAACGTTGGAGGTTTTCTCTTAACCTGAAAGATGAATGTCTGGTAACCCTAAGCTCTATGTACCCTGTACTCATTTGAACATCATTTCACTGATCGTCCGATATGACTTAACGTTGGAGGTTTTCCCTTATCCTGAAAGATGAATGTTTGGTAACTATAAGCTCTATGTACCCTGTACTCATTTGAGCATCATTTCACTGATCGTCTGATATGACTTAACGTTGGAGGTTTTCCCTTATCCTGAAAAATGAATGTCTGGTAACTCTAAGCTCTATGTACTCTGTACTCATTTGAACATCATTTCCTTCATCGTCCGATACGACTTAACGTTGGAGGCTTTCTCTTGTCCTGAAAGATGAATGTCTGGTAACTCTGAGCTCTATGTACCCTGTATGCTTTTGAACATCATTTTACTCATCGTCCGATATGACTTAACGTTGGAGGTTTCCCCTTATCCTGAAAGATGAATGTCTGGTAACTCTGAGCTCTATGTACCCTGTATTCTTTTGAACATCATTTTACTCATCGTCCGATATGACTTAACGTTTGAGGTTTTCCCTTATCCTGAAAAATAAATGTCTGGTAACTCTAAGTTCTATGTACCCTGTACTCATTTGACCACCATTTCATTCATCGTCCGATATGACTTAACGTTGGAGGTTTTCCCTTATCCTGAAAAATGAATGTCTGGTAACTCTAAGCTCTATGTACTCTGTACTCATTTGAACATCATTTCCTTCATCGTCCGACACGACTTAACGTTGGAGGCTTTTTCTTGTCCTGAAAGATGAATGTCTGGTAACTCTGAGCTCTATGTACCCTGTATTCCTTTGAACATCATTTCTCTAATCGTCCGATATGACTTAACGTTGGAGGTTTTCTCTTGTCCTGAAAGATGAATGTCTGGTAACTCTGAGCTCTATGTACACTATATTCTTTTGAACATCATTTCACTCATCGTCCCATATGACTTAACGTTGGAGGTTTTCTCTTATCCTGAAAGATGAATGTCTGGTAACTCTAAGCTCTATGTACCCTGTACTCATTTGAACATCATTTCATTCATCGTCTGATACGACTTATCGTTGGAGGTTTCCTCTTATCCTGAAAGATGAATGTCTGGTAACTCTATGCTCTATGTACCTTGTGCTCATTTGAACATCATTTCGTTCATCGTCCGATATGACTGAACGTTGGAGGTTTTCTCTTATCCTGACGATGAATGTCTGGTAACTCTAAGCTCTATGTATCCTGTACTCATTTGAACATCATTTCATTCATCGTCCGATATGACTTAACGTTGGAGGTTTTCTCTTATCCTGAAATATGAATGTCTCGTAACTCTAAGCTCTATGTACTCTGTACTTATTGAAACATCATTTCATTCATCGTCCGATATGACTTAACATTGGAGGTTTTCTCTTATCCTGAAAGATGAATTTCTGGTAACTCTAAGCTCTATGTACCCTGTACGCATTTGAACATCATTTCATTCATCGTCCGATACGACTTAACATTGGAGGTTTTCTCTTATCCTGAAAGATGAATGTCTGGTAACTCTAAGCTCTATGTACCCTGTACTCATTTGAACATCATTTCATTCATCGTCCGATATGACTTACCGTTGGAGGTTTTCTCTTATCCTGAAGTATGAATGTCCTGTAACTCTAAGTTCTATGTACCCTGTACTCATTTGAACATCATTTCATTCATCGTCCGATATGACTTAGCGTTGGAGGTTTTCTCTTATCCTGAAAGATGAATGTCTGGTAACTCTAAGCTCTATGTACCCTGTACTCATTTGAACATCATTTCATTCATCGTCCGATATGACTTAACTTTGGAGGTTTTCTCTTATCCTGAAATATGAATGTCTGGTAACTCTAAGCTCTATGTAACCTGTACTCATTTGAACATCATTTCATTCATCGTCCGATATGACTTAACGTTGGAGGTTTTCTCTTATCCTGAAAGATGAATGTCTGGTAACTCTAAGCTCTATGTAACCTGTACTCATTTGAACATCATTTCATTCATCGTCCGATATGACTTAACATTGGAGGTTTTCTCTTATCCTGAAATATGAATGTCTGGTAACTCTAAGCTCTATGTACCCTGTACTCATTTGAACATCATTTCATTCATCGTCCGATATGACTTAACGTTGGAGGTTTTCTCATATCCTGAAATATGAATGTCTGGTAACTCTGAGCTCTATGTACCCTGTACTTATCTGAACATCATTTCATTCATCGTCCGATATGACTTAACGTTGGAGGTTTTCTCTTATCCTGAAAGATGAATGTCTGGTAACTCTAAGCTCTATGTACCCTGTACTCATTTGAACATCATTTCATTCATCGTCCGATATGACTTAACGTTGGAGGTTTTCCCTTATCCTAAAATATGAATGTCTGGTAACTCTAAGCTCTATGTACCCTGTACTCATTTGAACATCACTTCATTTATCGTCAGATATGACTTAACGTTGGAGGTTTTCCCTTATCCTGAAATATGAATGTCCGGTAACTCTAAGTTCTATGTACCCTGTACTCATTTGAGCATCATTTCATTCATCGTTCGATATGACTTAACGTTGGAGGTTTTCTCTTAACCTGAAAGATGAATGTCTGGTAACCCTAAGCTCTATGTACCCTGTACTCATTTGAACATCATTTCACTGATCGTCCGATATGACTTAACGTTGGAGGTTTTCCCTTATCCTGAAAGATGAATGTTTGGTAACTCTGAGCTCTATGTACCCTGTACTCATTTGAGAATCATTTCACTGATCGTCTGATATGACTTAACGTTGGAGGTTTTCCCTTATCCTGAAAGATGAATTTTTGGTAACCCTAAGCTCTATGTACCCTGTACTCATTTGAGCATCATTTCACTGATCGTCTGATATGACTTAACGTTGGAGGTTTTCCCTTATCCTGAAAGATGAATGTTTGGTAACTCTAAGCTCTATGTACCCTGTACTCATTTGAACATCATTTCATTCATCGTCCGATATGACTTAACGTTGGAGGTTTTCCCTTATCCTGAAAGATGAATGTCTGGTAACTCTAAGCTCTATGTACCCTGTACTCATTTGAACATCACTTCATTTATCGTCAGATATGACTTAACGTTGGAGGTTTTCCCTTATCCTGAAATATGAATGTCCGGTAACTCTAAGTTCTATGTACCCTGTACTCATTTGAGCATCATTTCATTCATCGTTCTATATGACTTAACGTTGGAGGTTTTCTCTTAACCTGAAAGATGAATGTCTGGTAACCCTAAGCTCTATGTACCCTGTACTCATTTGAACATCATTTCACTGATCGTCCGATATGACTTAACGTTGGAGGTTTTCCCATATCCTGAAAGATGAATGTTTGGTAACTATAAGCTCTATGAACCCTGTACTCATTTGAGCATCATTTCACTGATCGTCTGATATGACTTAACGTTGGAGGTTTTCCCTTATCCTGAAAAATGAATGTCTGGTAACTCTAAGCTCTATGTACTCTGTACTCATTTGAACATCATTTCCTTCATCGTCCGATACGACTTAACGTTGGAGGCTTTCTCTTGTCCTGAAAGATGAATGTCTGGTAACTCTGAGCTCTATGTACCCTGTATTCTTTTGAACATCATTTTACTCATCGTCCGATATGACTTAACGTTGGAGGTTTCCCCTTATCCTGAAAGATGAATGTCTGGTAACTCTGAGCTCTATGTACCCTGTATTCTTTTGAACATCATTTTACTCATCGTCCGATATGACTTACCGTTTGAGGTTTTCCCTTATCCTGAAAAATGAATGTCTGGTAACTCTAAGTTCTATGTACCCTGTACTCATTTGACCACCATTTCATTCATCGTCCGATATGACTTAACGTTGGAGGTTTTCCCTTATCCTGAAAAATGAATGTCTGGTAACTCTAAGCTCTATGTACTCTGTACTCATTTGAACATCATTTCCTTCATCGTCCGACACGACTTAACGTTGGAGGCTTTTTCTTGTCCTGAAAGATGAATGTCTGGTAACTCTGAGCTCTATGTACCCTGTATTCCTTTGAACATCATTTCTCTAATCGTCCGATATGACTTAACGTTGGAGGTTTTCTCTTGTCCTGAAAGATGAATGTCTGGTAACTCTGAGCTCTATGTACACTATATTCTTTTGAACATCATTTCACTCATCGTCCCATATGACTTAACGTTGGAGGTTTTCTCTTATCCTGAAAGATGAATGTCTGGTAACTCTAAGCTCTATGTACCCTGTACTCATTTGAACATCATTTCATTCATCGTCTGATACGACTTATCGTTGGAGGTTTCCTCTTATCCTGAAAGATGAATGTCTGGTAACTCTATGCTCTATGTACCTTGTGCTCATTTGAACATCATTTCGTTCATCGTCCGATATGACTGAACGTTGGAGGTTTTCTCTTATCCTGACGATGAATGTCTGGTAACTCTAAGCTCTATGTATCCTGTACTCATTTGAACATCATTTCATTCATCGTCCGATATGACTTAACGTTGGAGGTTTTCTCTTATCCTGAAATATGAATGTCTCGTAACTCTAAGCTCTATGTACTCTGTACTTATTGAAACATCATTTCATTCATCGTCCGATATGACTTAACATTGGAGGTTTTCTCTTATCCTGAAAGATGAATTTCTGGTAACTCTAAGCTCTATGTACCCTGTACGCATTTGAACATCATTTCATTCATCGTCCGATACGACTTAACATTGGAGGTTTTCTCTTATCCTGAAAGATGAATGTCTGGTAACTCTAAGCTCTATGTACCCTGTACTCATTTGAACATCATTTCATTCATCGTCCGATATGACTTACCGTTGGAGGTTTTCTCTTGTCCTGAAAGATGAATGTCTGGTAACTCTGAGCTCTATGTACACTATATTCTTTTGAACATCATTTCACTCATCGTCCCATATGACTTAACGTTGGAGGTTTTCTCTTATCCTGAAAGATGAATGTCTGGTAACTCTAAGCTCTATGTACCCTGTACTCATTTGAACATCATTTCATTCATCGTCCGATATGACTTAACTTTGGAGGTTTTCTCTTATCCTGAAATATGAATGTCTGGTAACTCTAAGCTCTATGTAACCTGTACTCATTTGAACATCATTTCATTCATCGTCCGATATGACTTAACGTTGGAGGTTTTCTCTTATCCTGAAAGATGAATGTCTGGTAACTCTAAGCTCTATGTAACCTGTACTCATTTGAACATCATTTCATTCATCGTCCGATATGACTTAACATTGGAGGTTTTCTCTTATCCTGAAATATGAATGTCTGGTAACTCTAAGCTCTATGTACCCTGTACTCATTTGAACATCATTTCATTCATCGTCCGATATGACTTAACGTTGGAGGTTTTCTCATATCCTGAAATATGAATGTCTGGTAACTCTGAGCTCTATGTACCCTGTACTTATCTGAACATCATTTCATTCATCGTCCGATATGACTTAACGTTGGAGGTTTTCTCTTATCCTGAAAGATGAATGTCTGGTAACTCTAAGCTCTATGTACCCTGTACTCATTTGAACATCATTTCATTCATCGTCCGATATGACTTAACGTTGGAGGTTTTCCCTTATCCTGAAATATGAATGTCTGGTAACTCTAAGCTCTATGTACCCTGTACTCATTTGAACATCACTTCATTTATCGTCAGATATGACTTAACGTTGGAGGTTTTCCCTTATCCTGAAATATGAATGTCCGGTAACTCTAAGTTCTATGTACCCTGTACTCATTTGAGCATCATTTCATTCATCGTTCGATATGACTTAACGTTGGAGGTTTTCTCTTAACCTGAAAGATGAATGTCTGGTAACCCTAAGCTCTATGTACCCTGTACTCATTTGAACATCATTTCACTGATCGTCCGATATGACTTAACGTTGGAGGTTTTCCCTTATCCTGAAAGATGAATGTTTGGTAACTCTGAGCTCTATGTACCCTGTACTCATTTGAGAATCATTTCACTGATCGTCTGATATGACTTAACGTTGGAGGTTTTCCCTTATCCTGAAAGATGAATTTTTGGTAACCCTAAGCTCTATGTACCCTGTACTCATTTGAGCATCATTTCACTGATCGTCTGATATGACTTAACGTTGGAGGTTTTCCCTTATCCTGAAAGATGAATGTTTGGTAACTCTAAGCTCTATGTACCCTGTACTCATTTGAGCATCATTTCACTGATCGTCCGATATGACTTAACGTTGGAGGTTTTCCCTTATCCTGAAAGATGAATGTTTGGTAACTCTAAGCTCTATGTACCCTGTACTCATTTGAACATCACTTCATTTATCGTCAGATATGACTTAACGTTGGAGGTTTTCCCTTATCCTGAAATATGAATGTCCGGTAACTCTAAGTTCTATGTACCCTGTACTCATTTGAGCATCATTTCATTCATCGTTCGATATGACTTAACGTTGGAGGTTTTCTCTTAACCTGAAAGATGAATGTCTGGTAACCCTAAGCTCTATGTACCCTGTACTCATTTGAACATCATTTCATTCATCGTCCGATATGACTTAACGTTGGAGGTTTTCTCTTATCCTGAAATATGAATGTCTCGTAACTCTAAGCTCTATGTACTCTGTACTTATTGAAACATCGTTTCATTCATCGTCCGATATGACTTAACATTGGAGGTTTTCTCTTATCCTGAAAGATGAATTTCTGGTAACTCTAAGCTCTATGTACCCTGTACGCATTTGAACATCATTTCATTCGTCGTCCGATACGACTTAACATTGGAGGTTTTCTCTTATCCTGAAAGATGAATGTCTGGTAACTCTAAGCTCTATGTACCCTGTACTCATTTGAACATCATTTCATTCATCGTCCGATATGACTTAACGTTGGAGGTTTTCTCTTATCCTGAAGTATGAATGTCCGGTAACTCTAAGTTCTATGTACCCTGTACTCATTTGAACATCATTTCATTCATCGTCCGATATGACTTAGCGTTGGAGGTTTTCTCTTATCCTGAAAGATGAATGTCTGGTAACTCTAAGCTCTATGTACCCTGTACTCATTTGAACATCATTTCATTCATCGTCCGATATGACTTAACGTTGGAGGTTTTCTCTTATCCTGAAATATGAATGTCTGGTAACTCTATGCCCTATGTAACCTGTACTCATTTGAACATCATTTCATTCATCGTCCGATATGACTTAACGTTGGAGGTTTTCTCTTATCCTGAAAGATGAATGTCTGGTAACTCTAAGCTCTATGTAACCTGTACTCATTTGAACATCATTTCATTCATCGTCCGATATGACTTAACATTGGAGGTTTTCTCTTATCCTGAAATATGAATGTCTGGTAACTCTAAGCTCTATGTACCCTGTACTCATTTGAACATCATTTCATTCATCGTCCGATATGACTTAACGTTGGAGGTTTTCTCATATCCTGAAATATGAATCTCTGGTAACTCTGAGCTCTATGTACCCTGTACTTATCTGAACATCATTTCATTCATCGTCCGATATGACTTAACGTTGGAGGTTTTCTCTTATCCTGAAAGATGAATGTCTGGTAACTCTAAGCTCTATGTACCCTGTACTCATTTGAACATCATTTCATTCATCGTCCGATATGACTTAACGTTGGAGGTTTTCCCTTATCCTGAAATATGAATGTCTGGTAACTCTAAGCTCTATGTACCCTGTACTCATTTGTACATCACTTCATTTATCGTCAGATATGACTTAACGTTGGAGGTTTTCCCTTATCCTGAAATATGAATGTCCGGTAACTCTAAGTTCTATGTACCCTGTACTCATTTGAGCATCATTTCATTCATCGTTCGATATGACTTAACGTTGGAGGTTTTCTCTTAACCTGAAAGATGAATGTCTGGTAACCCTAAGCTCTATGTACCCTGTACTCATTTGAACATCATTTCACTGATCGTCCGATATGACTTAACGTTGGAGGTTTTCCCTTATCCTGAAAGATGAATGTTTGGTAACTATAAGCTCTATGTACCCTGTACTCATTTGAGCATCATTTCACTGATCGTCTGATATGACTTAATGTTGGAGGTTTTCCCTTATCCTGAAAAATGAATGTCTGGTAACTCTAAGCTCTATGTACTCTGTACTCATTTGAACATCATTTCCTTCATCGTCCGATACGACTTAACGTTGGAGGCTTTCTCTTGTCCTGAAAGATGAATGTCTGGTAACTCTGAGCTCTATGTACCCTGTATTCTTTTGAACATCATTTTACTCATCGTCCGATATGACTTAACGTTGGAGGTTTCCCCTTATCCTGAAAGATGAATGTCTGGTAACTCTGAGCTCTATGTACCCTGTATTCTTTTGAACATCATTTTACTCATCGTCCGATATGACTTAACGTTTGAGGTTTTCCCTTATCCTGAAAAATGAATGTCTGGTAACTCTAAGTTCTATATACCCTGTACTCATTTGACCACCATTTCATTCATCGTCCGATATGACTTAACGTTGGAGGTTTTCCCTTATCCTGAAAAATGAATGTCTGGTAACTCTAAGCTCTATGTACTCTGTACTCATTTGAACATCATTTCCTTCATCGTCCGATACGACTTAACGTTGGAGGCTTTTTCTTGTCCTGAAAGATGAATGTCTGGTAACTCTGAGCTCTATGTACCCTGTATTCCTTTGAACATCATTTCTCTAATCGTCCGATATGACTTAACGTTGGAGGTTTTCTCTTGTCCTGAAAGATGAATGTCTGGTAACTCTGAGCTCTATGTACACTATATTCTTTTGAACATCATTTCACTCATCGTCCCATATGACTTAACGTTGGAGGTTTTCTCTTATCCTGAAAGATGAATGTCTGGTAACTCTAAGCTCTATGTACCCTGTACTCATTTGAACATCATTTCATTCATCGTCTGATACGACTTATCGTTGGAGGTTTCCTCTTATCCTGAAAGATGAATGTCTGGTAACTCTATGCTCTATGTACCTTGTGCTCATTTGAACATCATTTCGTTCATCGTCCGATATGACTGAACGTTGGAGGTTTTCTCTTATCCTGAACGATGAATGTCTGGTAACTCTAAGCTCTATGTATCCTGTACTCATTTGAACATCATTTCATTCATCGTCCGATATGACTTAACGTTGGAGGTTTTCTCCTATCCTGAAATATGAATGTCTCGTAACTCTAAGCTCTATGTACTCTGTACTTATTGAAACATCATTTCATTCATCGTCCGATATGACTTAACATTGGAGGTTTTCTCTTATCCTGAAAGATGAATTTCTGGTAACTCTAAGCTCTATGTACCCTGTACGCATTTGAACATCATTTCATTCATCGTCCGATACGACTTAACATTGGAGGTTTTCTCTTATCCTGAAAGATGAATGTCTGGTAACTCTAAGCTCTATGTACCCTGTACTCATTTGAACATCATTTCATTCATCGTCCGATATGACTTACCGTTGGAGGTTTTCTCTTAACCTGAAATATGAATGTCTGGTAACTCTAAGCTCTATGTACCCTGTACTCATTTGAACATCATTTCATTCATCGTCCGATATGACTTAACGTTGGAGGTTTTCTCATATCCTGAAATATGAATCTCTGGTAACTCTGAGCTCTATGTACCCTGTACTTATCTGAACATCATTTCATTCATCGTCCGATATGACTTAACGTTGGAGGTTTTCTCTTATCCTGAAAGATGAATGTCTGGTAACTCTAAGCTCTATGTACCCTGTACTCATTTGAACATCATTTCATTCATCGTCCGATATGACTTAACGTTGGAGGTTTTCCCTTATCCTGAAATATGAATGTCTGGTAACTCTAAGCTCTATGTACCCTGTACTCATTTGAACATCACTTCATTTATCGTCAGATATGACTTAACGTTGGAGGTTTTCCCTTATCCTGAAATATGAATGTCCGGTAACTCTAAGTTCTATGTACCCTGTACTCATTTGAGCATCATTTCATTCATCGTTCGATATGACTTAACGTTGGAGGTTTTCTCTTAACCTGAAAGATGAATGTTTGGTAACCCTAAGCTCTATGTACCCTGTACTCATTTGAGCATCATTTCACTGATCGTCTGATATGACTTAACGTTGGAGGTTTTCCCTTATCCTGAAAAATGAATGTCTGGTAGCTCTAAGCTCTATGTACTCTGTACTCATTTGAACATCATTTCCTTCATCGTCCGATACGACTTAACGTTGGAGGCTTTCTCTTGTCCTGAAAGATGAATGTCTGGTAACTCTGAGCTCTATGTACCCTGTATTCTTTTGAACATCATTTTACTCATCGTCCGATATGACTTAACGTTGGAGGTTTCCCCTTATCCTGAAAGATGAATGTCTGGTAACTCTGAGCTCTATGTACACTGTATTCTTTTGAACATCATTTTACTCATCGTCCGATATGACTTAACGTTGGAGGTTTTCCCTTATCCTGAAAAATGAATGTCTGGTAACTCTAAGTTCTATGTACCCTGTACTCATTTGACCACCATTTCATTCATCGTCCGATATGACTTAACGTTGGAGGTTTTCCCTTATCCTGAAAAATGAATGTCTGGTAACTCTAAGCTCTATGTACTCTGTACTCATTTGAACATCATTTCCTTCATCGTCCGACACGACTTAACGTTGGAGGCTTTTTCTTGTCCTGAAAGATGAATGTCTGGTAACTCTGAGCTCTATGTACCCTGTATTCCTTTGAACATCATTTCTCTAATCGTCCGATATGACTTAACGTTGGAGGTTTTCTCTTGTCCTGAAAGATGAATGTCTGGTAACTCTGAGCTCTATGTACACTATATTCTTTTGAACATCATTTCACTCATCGTCCGATATGACTGAACGTTGGAGGTTTTCTCTTATCCTGAACGATGAATGTCTGGTAACTCTAAGCTCTATGTATCCTGTACTCATTTGAACATGATTTCATTCATCGTCCGATATGACTTAACGTTGGAGGTTTTCTCTTATCCTGAAATATGAATGTCTCGTAACTCTAAGCTCTATGTACTCTGTACTTATTGAAACATCATTTCATTCATCGTCCGATATGACTTAACATTGGAGGTTTTCTCTTATCCTGAAAGATGAGTTTCTGGTAACTCTAAGCTCTATGTACCCTGTACGCATTTGAACATCATTTCATTCATCGTCCGATACGACTTAACATTGGAGGTTTTCTCTTATCCTGAAAGATGAATGTCTGGTAACTCTAAGCTCTATGTACCCTGTACTCATTTGAACATCATTTCATTCATCTTCCGATATGACTTACCGTTGGAGGTTTCCTCTTATCCTGAAGTATGAATGTCCGGTAACTCTAAGTTCTATGTACCCTGTACTCATTTGAACATCATTTCATTCATCGTCCGATATGACTTAGCGTTGGAGGTTTTCTCTTATCCTGAAAGATGAATGTCTGGTAACTCTAAGCTCTATGTACCCTGTACTCATTTGAACATCATTTCATTCATCGTCCGATATGACTTAACTTTGGAGGTTTTCTCTTATCCTGAAATATGAATGTCTGGTAACTCTAAGCTCTATGTAACCTGTACTCATTTGAACATCATTTCATTCATCGTCCGATATGACTTAACGTTGGAGGTTTTCTCTTATCCTGAAAGATGAATGTCTGGTAACTCTAAGCTCTATGTAACCTGTACTCATTTGAACATCATTTCATTCATCGTCCGATATGACTTAACATTGGAGGTTTTCTCTTATCCTGAAATATGAATGTCTGGTAACTCTAAGCTCTATGTACCCTGTACTCATTTTAACATCATTTCATTCATCGTCCGATATGACTTAACGTTGGAGGTTTTCTCATATCCTGAAATATGAATGTCTGGTAACTCTGAGCTCTATGTACCCTGTACTTATCTGAACTACATTTCATTCATCGTCCGATATGACTTAACGTTGGAGGTTTTCTCTTATCCTGAAAGATGAATGTCTGGTAACTCTAAGCTCTATGTACCCTGTACTCATTTGAACATCATTTCATTCATCGTCCGATATGACTTAACGTTGGAGGTTTTCCCTTATCCTGAAATATGAATGTCTGGTAACTCTAAGCTCTATGTACCCTGTACTCATTTGAACATCACTTCATTTATCGTCAGATATGACTTAACGTTGGAGGTTTTCCCTTATCCTGAAATATGAATGTCCGGTAACTCTAAGTTCTATGTACCCTGTACTCATTTGAGCATCATTTCATTCATCGTTCGATATGACTTAACGTTGGAGGTTTTCTCTTAACCTGAAGGATGAATGTCTGGTAACCCTAAGCTCTATGTACCCTGTACTCATTTGAACATCATTTCACTGATCGTCCGATATGACTTAACGTTGGAGGTTTTCCCTTATCCTGAAAGATGAATGTTTGGTAACTCTAAGCTCTATGTACCCTGTACTCATTTGAGAATCATTTCACTGATCGTCTGATATGACTTAACGTTGGAGGTTTTCCCTTATCCTGAAAGATGAATTTTTGGTAACCCTAAGCTCTATGTACCCTGTACTCATTTGAGCATCATTTCACTGATCGTCTGATATGACTTAACGTTGGAGGTTTTCCCTTATCCTGAAAGATGAATGTTTGGTAACTCTAAGCTCTATGTACCCTGTACTCATTTGAGCATCATTTCACTGATCGTCCGATATGACTTAACGTTGGAGGTTTTCCCTTATCCTGAAAGATGAATGTTTGGTAACTCTAAGCTCTATGTACCCTGGACTCATTTGAACATCACTTCATTTATCGTCAGATATGACTTAACGTTGGAGGTTTTCCCTTATCCTGAAATATGAATGTCCGGTAACTCTAAGTTCTATGTACCCTGTACTCATTTGAGCATCATTTCATTCATCGTTCGATATGACTTAACGTTGGAGGTTTTCTCTTAACCTGAAAGATGAATGTCTGGTAACCCTAAGCTCCATGTACCCTGTACTCATTTGAACATCATTTCACTGATCGTCCGATATGACTTAACTTTGGAGGTTTTCCCTTATCCTGAATGATGAATGTTTGGTAACTCTAAGCTCTATGTACCCTGTACTCATTTGAGCATCATTTCACTGATCGTCTGATATGACTTAACGTTGGTGGTTTTCCCTTATCCTGAAAGATGAATGTTTGGTAACTCTAAGCTCTATGTACCCTGTACTCATTTGAGCATCATTTCACTGATCGTCTGATATGACTTAACGTTGGAGGTTTTCCCTTATCCTGAAAGATGAATGTTTGGTAACTCTAAGCTCTATGTACCCTGTACTCATTTGAGCATCATTTCACTGATCGTCCGATATGACTTAACGTTGGAGGTTTTCCCTTATCCTGAAAGATGAATGTTTGGTAACTCTAAGCTCTATATACCCGGTACTCATTTGAACATCATTTCACTGATCGTCCGATATGACTTAACGTTGGAGGTTTTCTCTTATCCTGAAAGATGAATGTCTGGTAACTCTAAGCTCTATGTACTCTGTACTCAGTTGAACATCATTTCATTCATCGTCCGATATGACTTAACGTTGGAGGTTTTCTCTTATCCTGAAAGATGAATGTGTGGTAACTCTAAGCTCTATGTACCCTGTACTCATTTGAGCATCATTTCACTGATCGTCCGATATGACTTAACGTTGGAGGTTTTCCCTTATCCTGAAAGATGAATGTTTGGTAACTCTAAGCTCTATGTACCCTGTACTCATTTGAACATCATTTCACTGATCGTCTGATATGACTTTACGTTGGAGGTTTTCCCTTATCCTGAAAGATGAATGTTTGGTAACTCTAAGCTCTATGTACCCTGTACTCATTTGAACATCATTTCACTGATCGTCCGATATGACTTAACGTTGGAGGTTTTCCTTTATCCTGAAAGATGAATGTCTGGAAACTCTAAGCTCTATGTACTCTGTACTCATTTGAACATCATTTCATTCATCGTCCGATATGACTTAACGTTGGAGGTTTTCTCTTATCCTGAAAGATGAATGTCTGGTAACTCTAAGCTCTATGTACCCTGTACTCATTTGAACATCATATCATTTATCGTCCGATATGACTTAACGTTGGAGGTTTTCTCTTATATTGATAGATGAATGTCTGGTAACTCTAAGCTCTATGTACCCTGTACTCATTTGAACATCATTTCATTCATCGTCCGATATGACTTAACGTTGGAGGTTTTCCCTTATCCTGAAAGATGAATGTCTGGTAACTCTAAGCTCTATGTACCCTGTTCTCATTTGATCACCATTTCATTTATTCACTGTTATAGTACCCAGTATTCTTTAGTGTACTCTCGTATTCCGCATGCATCTGGAATGAAATATGCCTCGAATTAATATCTACAAGCATTTGTCTCTATAAGCATGGCGTTGACTGAAGAATGTGAGCTTTTAAAACTATTTTATAGAGAACTGAGTAGAGAAACTCATGTAAGTTCACACTAGGATATTTGCTTCGTTTAGAAGCACAGCTGGAGGCAAAAATGCGTTTGTACGTGATACGCCGTTCTCACACTGAACCTTTGCCTTTGTTTCCAAGTGAATCACACGGTATTTGCATGTCACACCTTCACCTACCTTAATTAACTTCTCCTTTGCCGAGAGATAGCGCTTGCGGAATATAATAAAGCACGCCTGGTGTCCTGAGGATACCCTCCACACGTATTTGTGTTAACACATAACCGGGACATACCTTACACATTCCGTATCATCTTGCACGAAACGTAAGGTCGGCTGAGGCGGGAAACGCCCATTCATGTTTATATTAACTAATTGTGTATAGTCACAAGGGAGTACAGTAGACATTAATTGACAGTCAAATGTTTTAAAACTGGTTGTCTAGATGATGTCTTTATGTCTTTGAAATGCAGCAGTTTTTTGTTTCTCCGGCATAACTATTGCAACGCGAAAAGGCAACCGGCTGTTAAAACATTTGACTATCACTTAACAGCACTGGGTTCTCCAAATTTGCTTGTTTCTACAAAGAAAGATTCTGTCAGAGGAAATGTGAGAGTCTAGATCTAGTGTGGATGTCCCACATGGGGTTAGTTACAATAAGAAACAGAGTCCTCTCGTACGTGCTGTTGTCTTGTACATAGACCGTAGGAAGTCAATTTTTACTGCTTGAATGTTGCTTTATTATTTTTCTTTTAGGAACCAGAGCTCACATTATTACTGGTAGTGACATCTCAGCTGCACAAAAATCTTGAACTTCTGCATTTTCTCATTTTCTTTGGTGAAGAAAGCTCCAGGAATTGGTCAATGAAACAAAATATGTACGAGGTGTGTTCAAGTCAAAACCACTCCTACTTTTTTAAGGACAAGGACCTGATAGGAACTTCTGCATTTTCTGAATATTTGTGAAAGCATGATAGAAATGGCAGCACTGTACAGTGCATAGAACTCTAATGGCAGCCACGAGAATTAGGACTGTTTTTATACTTAAAATGGTGACGTTTTCATTCCAAGAACGGCGTGTAATCATTCGTCTTCTACATTTTCGTGGTGTGACACCTATTGAAATTCATCGCCAGTTGAGTGAGGCACCTGGTATAGTACCATGAATGTGTCTAATGTACGTTCCTGGGTGTGACAGTTCAATGAAGGCAGAACATCGTGTAACAACAAACCAAGACAGTTAAGTGAGGCATATGGTGATGGTACCATGGATGTGTCTAATGTATGTTCCTGGGTGCGACAGTTCAATGAAGGCAGACCATCGTGTGACAACATCCCAAGACAGTTAAGTGAGGCATGGGGTGATGGTACCATGGATGTGTCTAATGTACGTTCCTGGGTACCACAGTTCAGTGAAGACAGAACATGGTGTGACAACAAACCAAGACAGTTAAGTGAGGCATGTGGTGATGGTATCATGGATGTGTCTAATGTACGTTCCTGCGTGTGACATTTCAATGAAGACAGAACATCGTGTGACAACAAACCAAGATACTTAAGTGAGGCACGTGGTGATGGTACCACGGACGTGTCTAATGTGCGTTCCTGGGTGCGACAGTTCAACGAAGGCAGAACATCGTGTGACAACAAACCAAGACAGTTAAGTGAAGCATGATGTGATGGTACCAAGGATGTGTCCAATGTACGTTCCTAGGTGTGACAGTTCAATGAAGACAGAACATCGTGTGACAACAAACCAAGACAGTTAAGTGAGGCATGCGGTGATGGTATCATGGACGTGTCTAATGTACGTTCATGGGTGTGACAGTTCAATGAATGCAGAACTTCGTGTGACAACAGACCAAGACAGTTCAGTAAGGCATGTGGTGATGGTACCATGGATGTGTCTTATGTACGTTCCTGGGTGCGACAGTTCAATTAAGACAGAACATCGTGTGACAACAAACCAAGACAGTTAAGTGAGGCATGTGGTGATGGTACCAGGGATGTGTCTAATGTACGTTCCCGGGTATGACAGTTCAATGAAGAAAGAACACCGTGTGACAACAAAACAAGACAGATAAGTGAGGCATGTGGTGATGGTACCATGGATGTGTCTAATGTACGTTCCTGGGTGTGACAGTTCAATGAAGACAGAACATCGTGTGACAACAAACCAAGACAGTTAAGTGAGACATGTGGTGATGGTACCATGGATGTGTCTAATGTACGTTCCTGAGTGTGACAGTTCAATGAAGACAGAACATCGTGTGACAACAAACCAAGACAGTTAAGTGAGGCTTGTGGTGATGGTACCATGGATGTGTCCAATGTACGTTCCTGAGTGTGACATTTCAATGAAGACAGAACATCGTGTGACAACAAACCAAGACAGTTAAGTGAGGCATGTGGTGATGGTACCATGGATATGTCTAATGTACGTTCCTGGGTGCGACATTTCAATGAAGACAGAACATCGTGTGACAACAAACTAAGACAGTTAAGTGAGGCATGTAGTGATGGTACCATGGATGTGTCTAATGTACGTTCCTGGGTGTGACAGTTCAATGAAGACAGAACATCGTGTGACAACAAACCAAGACAGTTAAGTGAGGCATGTGATGATGGTACCATGGATGTGTCTAATGTACGTTCCTGTGTGTAACAGTTCAATGAAGACAGAACATCGTTTGACAACAAACTAAGACAGTTAAGTGAGACATGCAGTGATGGTACCATGGATGTGTCTAATGTACGTTCCTGGGTGTGACAGTTCAATGAAGACAGAACATCGTGTGACAACAAACCAAGACAGTTAAGTGAGGCATGTAGTGATGGTACCATGGATGTGTCTAATGTACGTTCCTGGGTGTGACAGTTCAATGAAGACAGAACATCGTGTGACAACAAACTAAGACAGTTAAGTGAGGCATGTGGTGATGGTACCATGGATGTGTCTAATGTACGTTCCTGGGTATGACAGTTCAATGAAGAAAGAACACCGTGTGACAATAAAACAAGACAGATAAGTGAGACATGTGGTGATGGTAACATGGATGTGTCTAATGTACGTTCCTGGGTATGACAGTTCAATGTAGAAAGAACACCGTGTGACAACAAACCAAGACAGTTGAGTGAGGCATGTGGTGATGGTACCATGGATGTGTCTAATGTACGTTCCTGGGTGTGACAGTTCAATGAAGACAGAACATCGTGTGACAACAAACCAAGACAGTTAAGTGAGGCATGTGGTGATGGTACCATGGATGTGTCCAATGTACGTTCCTGGGTGTGACAGTTCAATGAATACTGAACATCGTATAACCACAAACCAAGAGTGTTAAGTGAGGCATGATGTGATGGTACCATGGATGTTTCCAATGTACGTTCCTAGGTGTGACAGTTCAATGAAGACAGAACATCGTGTGACAACAAACCAAGACAGTTAAGTGAGGCATGCGGTGATGGTATCATGGACGTGTCTAATGTACGTTCATGGGTGCGACAGTTCAATGAAGGCAGAACATCGTGTGACAACAAACCAAGACAGTTAAGTGAGGCATGCGGTGATGGTATCATGGACGTGTCTAATGTACGTTCCTGGGTGCGACAGTTCAATGAAGGCAGAACATCGTGTGACAACAGACCAAGACAATTAAGTAAGGCATGTGGTGATGGTACCATGGACGTGTCTAATGTACGTTCCTGGGTGCGACAGTTCAATTAAGACAGAAAATCGTGTGACAACAAACCAAGACAGTTAAGTGAGGCATGTAGTGATAGTACCATGGACGTGTCTAATGTACGTTCCTGTGTGTAACAGTTCAATGAAGACAGAACATCGGGTGACAACAAACCACGACAGTTAAGTGAGGTATGTGGCGATGGTACTGTGTATGTGTCTAATGCACGTTCCTGGGTGAGACAGTTCAATGAAGACAGAACATCGTGTGACAACAAACCAAGACAGTTAAGTGAGGCATGTAGTGGTGGTACCATTGATGTGTCTAATGTACGTTCCTGTGTGTGACAGTTCAATGAAGACAGAACATCGTGTGACAACAAACCAAGACAGTTAAGTGAGGCATGCGGTGATGGTATCATGGACGTGTCTAATGTACGTTCATGGGTGCGACAGTTCAATGAAGGCAGAACATCGTGTGACAACAGACCAAGACAGTTAAGTAAGGCATGTGGTGATGGTACCATGGATGTGTCTTATGTACGTTCCTGGGTGCGACAGTTCAATGAAGACAGAACATCGTGTGACAACAAACCAAGACAGTTAAGTGAGGCATGTGGTGATGGTACCATGGATGTGTCTAATGTACGTTCCTGGGTATGACAGTTCAATGAAGAAAGAACACCGTGTGACAACAAAACAAGACAGTTAAGTGAGGCATGTGGTGATGGTACCATGGATGTGTCTGATGTACGTTCCTGGGTGTGACAGTTCAATGAAGACAGAACATCGTGTGACAACAAACCAAGACAGTTAAGTGAGGCATGTGGTGATGGTACCATGGATGTGTCTAATGTACGTTCCTGGGTATGACAGTTCAATGAAGAAAGAACACCGTGTGACAACAAAACAAGACAGTTAAGTGAGGCATGTGGTGATGGTACCATGGATGTGTCTGATGTACGTTCCTGGGTGCGACAGTTCAATGAAGACAGAACATCGTGTGACAACAAACCAAGACAGTTAAGTGAGGCATGTGGTAATGGTACCATGGATGTATCTTATGTGCGTTCTTGTGTGTGACAGTTCAATGAAGACAGAACATCGTGTGACAACAAACCAGGACAGTTAAGTGAGGCATGTAGTGATGGTGCCATTGATATGTCTAATGTACGTTCCTGGGTGCGACATTTCAATGAAGACAGAACATCGAGTGACAACAAACCAAGACAGTTAAGTGAGGCATGTAGTGATGGTACCATGGATGTGTCTAATGTGCGTTCTTGGGTGTGACAGTTCAATGAAGACAGAACATCGTGTGACAACAAACCAAGACAGTTAAGTGAGGCATGTAGTGATGGTACCATGGATGTGTCTAATGTGCGTTCCTGGGTGTGACAGTTCATTGAAGACAGAACATCGTGTGACAACAAACCAAGACAGTTAAGTGAGGCATGTGGTGATGGTACCATGGATGTGTCTAATGTACGTTCCTGTGTGTAACAGTTCAATGAAGACAGAACATCGTGTGACAACAAACCAAGACAGTTAAGTGAAGCATGTGGTGATAGTACCATGGATGTGTCTAATGTACGTTCCTGGGTGTAACAGTTCAATGAAGACAGAACCTCGTGTGACAACAAACCAAGACAGATAAGTGAGGCATGTAGTGATAGTACCATGGATGTGTCTAATGTACGTTCCTGTGTGTAACAGTTCAATGAAGACAGAACATCGGGTGACAACAAACCAAGACAGTTAAGTGAGGCATGTGGTGATAGTACCATGGATGTGTCTAATGTGCGTTCCTGGGTGTGACAGTTCATTGAAGACAGAACATCGTGTGACAACAAACCAAGACAGTTAAGTGAGGCATGTGGTGATGGTACCATGGATGTGTCTAATGTACGTTCCTGTGTGTAACAGTTCAATGAAGACAGAACATCGTGTGACAACAAACCAAGACAGTTAAGTGAAGCATGTGGTGATAGTACCATGGATGTGTCTAATGTACGTTCCTGGGTGTAACAGTTCAATGAAGACAGAACCTCGTGTGACAACAAACCAAGACAGATAAGTGAGGCATGTAGTGATAGTACCATGGATGTGTCTAATGTACGTTCCTGTGTGTAACAGTTCAATGAAGACAGAACATCGGGTGACAACAAACCAAGACAGTTAAGTGAGGCATGTGGTGATAGTACCATGGATGTGTCTAATGTACGTTCCTGGGTGTAACAGTTCAATGAAGACAGAACATCGTGTGACAACAAACCAAGACAGTTAAGTGAGGCATGTGATGACGGTACCATGGATGTGTCTGATGTACGTTCCTGTGTGTGACAGTTCAATGAAGACTGAACATCGTATGACTACAAACCAAGAGTGTTAAGTGAGGTATGTGGCGATGGTACCATGTATGTGTCTAATGCACGTTCCTGGGTGTGACATTTCAATGAAGACAGAACATCGTGTGACAACAAACCAAGACAGTTAAGTGAGGCATGTGGTGATGGTACCATGGATGTGTCTAATGTACGTTCCTGTGTGTGACATTTCAATGAAGACGGAACATCGTGTTACAACAAACCAAGACAGTTAAGTGGGACATGTGGTGATGGTGACATGGATGTGTCTAATGTATGTTCCTGTGTGTGACAGTTCAATGAAGACAGAACATCGTATGACATCAAACCAATACAGTTAAGTGAGGAATGTGGTGATGGTACCAAGGATGTGTCGAATGTACGTTCCTGGTTGTGACAGTTCAATGAAGACAGAACATCGTGTGACAACAAACCAAGACAGTTAAGTGAGGCATGTGGTATGGTACCATGGATGTGTCTAATGTACGTTCCTGGTTGTGACAGTTCAATGAAGACAGAACATCGTGTGACAACAAACCAAGACAGTCACGGCCTCGCACCAGCTGGTCTCACGACATGATCCAGCCAGTGGAGAACGTCATTTTGGAAGATTATGACAAAATCGAGTATCGAGGTGTCATTATACATTCGTTTTTGAAAGGCAATACGTGTAACAAAACCAAAGAGTTGGATTCTGTGAATGCGACCCTGCACCATCATTGACCACAGTGAAATTTTGGGCAGCTGAATTTAAACGTAGCCGTAAGAGCTTGGGAGACGATGAACGTTCGGGACGTTCTAAGATTGCACCTTCCGAAGAAATCATCGCCAATTTTCACCAAATGATGCTGGACGACCGCTGAATTAAACGTAGATAGCAGAAGCTATGAACATGTCAAAAGAACGTGTTTGTCAGATATTAAATCAACATTTAGACATGAGAAAGCTCTTCGCGCGTTTGGTGTGCCGCGTGTGTGTGTGTTTGCTCACGGTAGACCAAAACCGTGTTCAAATGAATACTTCCAACGCTGTGTTGGCGCAGTTTAGGCGGAATAAATCAGATTTTTGGCACCGATTAATTACTGTAAATGAAACTTGGATACACCATTATACGCCCGGAACAAAAGTATAGTCCAAACAGTAGACTGCACAGTGGGAAGCGGCTCAAAAAAGCAAAAGCTGTTTTTTCAGCTGGGAAAGTGATGTCGACTTTTCTGGGGATAGCCGTGGGGTTATTTTAATCGACTATCTTCAAAAAGGAAAACTATTACAGTAGTATACTACGCATCATTACTTGACAATCTGAAGGCAGAAGTTGCGGAAAACGGTCACATTTGCAGAAAAGGAAAATCCTGTTTCACCAAGACAACTCACCGTCTCACACCTGAGTGGTTGCAATGGCGAAAATCCACGAATAATGGTTTGAACTGCTTAACTCAGCTGATCTAGCCCCAAGAGACTTCTTTTTGTTCTCTCATCTGAAAATTGCGCTCCGAGAACAGAGATTTTTGTGAAATGAAGAGACAGTCACCTTCGTGACCAATTATTTTGTAGAGAAAAACGCCAAGTGCGTTTAGACGGGTTACAGAGATGGGAGTATCGCTGGGAGAAGTGTGTAGAGTTTCAAGGAGACTATGTTGAAAAACGCCGAGTACTATTTGGACGGGTTACAGAGACGGGGGCATCGCTGGGAGAATTGTGTAGAGTTACAAGCAGACTATGTTGAATAACGTCGAGTACTATTTGGACGGGTTACAGAGATGAGAGCATCGCTGGGAGAAGTGTGTAGAGTTACAAGGAGACTATGTTGAAAAACGTCGAGTACTATTTGAACGGGTTACAGAAATGGGGGCATCGCTGGGAGAAGTATGTAGAGTTACAAGGAGACTATGTTGAAAAACGCCGATTACTATTTGAACGGGTTACAGAAATGGGGGCATCGCTGGGAGAAGTGAGTAGAGTTACAAGGAGACTATGTTGAAAAACATCGAGTACTATTTGGACGTGTTACAGAGATGAGAACATCGCTGGGAGAAGTGTGTAGAGTTACAAGGAGAGTATGTTGAAAAACGTCGAGTACTATTTGGACGGGTTACAGAGATGGGAGCATCGCTGGGAGAAGTATGTAGAGTTACAAGGAGACCATGTTGAAAAACGCCGAGTACTATTTGGACGGGTTACAGAAATGGGGGCATCGCTGGGAGAAGTGAGTAGAGTTACAAGGAGACTATGTTGAAAAACATCGAGTACTATTTGGACGTGTTACAGAGATGAGAACATCGCTGGGAGAAGTGTGTAGAGTTACAAGGAGAGTATGTTGAAAAACGTCGAGTACTATTTGGACGGGTTACAGAGATGGGAGCATCGCTGGGAGAAGTATGTAGAGTTACAAGGAGACTATGTTGAAAAACACCGAGAATTATTTGGATGGGTTACAGAGATGGGAACATCGCTGGGGAAGTGTGTAGAGTTACAAGGAGATTATGTTGAAAAACGCCGAGTACTATTTGGACGGGTTACAGAGATGGGAACATCGCTGTGAGAATTGTGTAGAGTTACTATGGGAGTATGTTAAAAAATAAAAAACTAAAATAAATTCTGAAAAAAATGTCTTGTATCTTTATTAGTGTCGCGAAAGTTTCTGACCACAGTCATATCTTTTGGATAATTCATACGTTCTTACTTTTAATGAATTTATAGGTGTTTAAACATTTGTACTCATCTTTTAAATTATTAATTTATATTAGCTAAATTACAGTTTTTGTTTATGTTTTAGTTTCTCATGTAATTCTGAACATTCAACGCCGCCGGTATGCCGAAATTTTGTCCCGTAACAGCTCTTTAACCACTCGAAAAACTATGTACAATGGGCTATTGCATTTAAGCACACTTAACCAAATCAGCCACACCGATCGACCACGTCTCCCCCTTTCAGTAGTACCAACCAATAAACAAATGATTCGGGCAAGTTACAACAATCTCATTGACTTTAAGGGTATTAGAGAGCCGCATGCCAACATTTGTAAACTGAGCAATAATTGCCCTACAAGTAGAGGGAATAACAAGTTGCTAAAATGGTATCTAGGCAACGAATTGGATCATATAGCTGCCTTTAATTGCTACCCAAACCACAATTGCACGGGGAAACAGAGTGACAGAGCCGGTGTAATCGCAAACTTAATTTACATGCATACTTTGAGGCTGCTAGCAAATCATTGATTTTTAACGAGTGTAATTGGATTTCAAAGGGATTGAAATTCCATCCCCAATCTTCCCAGGTCCAAATTTTGGGATTAACAACGTATTGCCGCTAGTTGTCAAAACAAATGCAATGTGCCTGGCATCAAGAAATGACCGCAAATATACGTGGTTCAAATGCCAAACGCATAATCACGTCTTGTTTAAAATTTTAGACCGTGAGACATATATTTCCTTCACTATCAGAGACCTCCAAAGTTAAATCATATCGGATGTTGAATGAAATATTGCTCAAATGAGTACAGGGTACATAGAGCTTAGAGTTACCAGACATTCATCTTTCAGGATAAGAGAAAACCTCCAAAGTTAAATCATATCGGACGATGAATGAAACGATGTTCAAATGAGTACAGGGTATATAGAGCTTAGAGTTACCAGACAGTCATCTTTCAGGATAAGAGAAAACCTCCAACGTTAAGTCATATCGGACGATGAATGAAATGATGTTCAAATGAGTACAGGGTACATAGAGCTTAGAGTTATTAGACATTCGTCTTTCAGGATAAGAGAAAACCTCCAACGTTAAGTCATATCGGACGATGAATGAAATGATGTTCAAATAAGTACAGGATACATAGAGCTTAGAGTTATTAGACATTCGTCTTTCAGGATAAGAGAAAACCTACAGAGCTAAGTCATATCGGACGATGAATGAAACGATGTTCAAATGAGTACAGGATACATAGAGCTTAGAGTTATTAGACATTCGTCTTTCAGGATAAGAGAAAACCTACAGAGCTAAGTCATATCGGACGATGAATGAAACGATGTTCAAATGAGTACAGGGTACATAGAGCTTAGAGTTATTAGACATTCGTCTTTCAGGATAAGAGAAAACCTACAGAGCTAAGTCATATCGGACGATGAATGAAACGATGTTCAAATGAGTACAGGGTATATAGAGCTTAGAGTTATTAGACATTCGTCTTTCAGGATAAGAGAAAACCTACAGAGCTAAGTCATATCGGACGATGAATGAAACGATGTTCAAATGAGTACAGGATACATAGAGCTTAGAGTTATTAGACATTCGTCTTTCAGGATAAGAGAAAACCTACAGAGCTAAGTCATATCGGACGATGAATGAAATGATGTTCAAATAAGTACAGGATACATAGAGCTTAGAGTTATTAGACATTCGTCTTTCAGGATAAGAGAAAACCGCCAACGTTAAGTCATATCGGACGATGAATGAAATGATGTTCCAATGAGTACAGGGTACATAGAGCTTAGAATTACCAGACATTCATCTTTCAGGATAAGAGAAAACCTACAGAGCTAAGTCATATCGGACGATGAATGAAACGATATTCAAATGAGTACAGGGTATATAGAGCTTAGAGTTACCAGACATTCATCTTTCAGGATAAGAGAAAACCTCCAACGTTAAGTCATATCGGACGATGAATGAAATGATGTTCAACTGAGTACAAGGTACATAGAGCTTAGAGTTATTAGACATTCATCTTTCAGGATAAGAGAAAACCTACAGAGCTAAGTCATATCGGACGATGAATGAAACGATGTTCAAATGAGTACAGGGTATATAGAGCTTAGAGTTACCAGACATTCATCTTTCAGGATAAGAGAAAACCTCCAACGTTAAGTCATATCGGACGATGAATGAAATGATGTTCCAATGAGTACAGGCTACATAGGGCTTAGAGTTACCAGACATTTATCTTTCAGGATAAGGGAAAACCTCCAACGTTAAGTCATATCGGACGATGAATGAAATGATGTTCCAATGAGTACAGGCTACATAGGGCTTAGAGTTACCAGACATTCATCTTTCAGGATAAGGGAAAACCTCCAACGTTAAGTCATATCGGACGATGAATGAAATGATGTTCCAATGAGTACAGGGTACATAGAGCTTAGAGCTACCAGACATTTATCTTTCAGGATAAGGGAAAACCTCCAACGTTAAGTCATATCGGACGATGAATGAAATGATGTTCCAATGAGTACAGGGTACATAGAGCTTAGAGTTATCAGACATTCATCTTTTAGGATAAGGGAAAACCTCCAACGTTAAGTCATATCGGACGATGAATGAAATGATGTTCCAATGAGTACAGGGTACATAGAGCTTAGAGTTACCAGACATTCATCTTTCAGGATAAGGGAAAACCTCCAACGTTAAGTCATATCGGACGATGAATGAAATGATGTTCCAATGAGTACAGGCTACATAGGGCTTAGAGTTACCAGACATTCATCTTTCAGGATAAGGGAAAGCCTTGAACGTTACTGACTGTTCTACGTTAGAATACTGCAAACGCTTTTGTAAGTAAATTAGCAGAAATATTTCCACGCATTTTCTGTTTTTGCAAGATATGCTGGTTGAAGCATACGAAAAATTAATTTGAATGAAAAGTGGAACTGCAAAAGCATGAATGGAAAGAAAGAAACAACATAATATGGTATTTAATTAACCAATTTCTTCAGGTTAGATAAAACATGTGAATCAACAGTGTATGAAAACATTTGACAGACGAGTTCACCTGTTTCCAAGTGATTTCTCTTTGTTTAAGGAATCAGTAGGATAGTTTACTAATTCTAGTGCTTCCTAAATGACTCACGTGTTAAAATACTTTAAATTTTCTCTGTACTTAAAATTATTAAACCACAAATAAGTATTTCTAAGGAGAAAGGATGCCCGATCGTCTGTCACTTGGAGAGGTACACAAATAAATTTTAAAAATGGGATTAGTGTAATATCGTTAGAAGCGACTCGATCCTTTGATATCACGCCCGGTTTTACATTAGCCAGAAAGGCTTAAAGGCATCGTGCAACAGGTTCTTTGTGTGTGCTTACGACTATAAATCCAGATCAGCGGCGCTAGCACAATCTACGTTATTACAGGAGGGGATTAGGTCCAGCGGAAAACCTTTTGCCCCTTGTAAATCAATCCTCCGCTTCTTTTCGCGGCAACAAAGGAATCGAGTTATGCTAATTTGCTCCTCTTCTTTTATGTTCGTGTCCATTCGCTGCTTCGTTTTACGTTAGGCAGAGGCAAATCCAACTGTCGTGTCTTTTGGGAAGCTGCACTCAACACAGTGGCGTTTCCTGAACGCTACAGCGAATAAGCGTTACCTAGCAACAAGCAGAACTACTTAGGTAACCAAACTATAATTATAAATGTACGTACCAAATTGGCAGTAGGTCTCCCTAACTCTAACTTATCACAATACACTTGATATAACATCACAGTAACAAAATGTACTCAACAAACACTTGACACGCGGTACACCTAGGCTGTTAGACATCCGATAAACGCTTCTTTGTAACACTATTCATGGTTTTGTCTCTTAGTTCGTGGTGGGTTATTGTATCTTTATATAAAGTTTACAGTTAAATGTACGTACCAAATCGGCAGTAGGTCTCCCTAACTCTAACTTATCACAATACACTTGACATAACATCACAGTAACAAAATGTACTCAACAAACACTTGACACGTGGTACACCTAGACTGTTAGACATCCGATAAACGCTTCTTTGTAACACAATTCATGGTTTTGTCTCTTAGTTCGTGGTGGGTTATTGTGTCTTTATATAAAGTTTACAGTTAAATGTACGTACCAAATCGGCAGTAGGTCTCCCTAGCTCTAACTTATCACAATACACTTGATATAACATCACAGTAACAAAATGTACTCAACAAACACTTGACACGTGGTACACCTAGACTGTTAGACATCCGATAAACGCTTCTTTGTAACACAATTCATGGTTTTGTCTCTTAGTTCGTGGTGGGTTATTGTATCTTTATATAAAGTTTACAGTTAAATGTACGTACCAAATCGGCAGTAGGTCTCCCTAACTCTAACTTATCACAATACACTTGATATAACATCACAGTAACAAAATGTACTCAACAAACACTTGACACGTGGTACACCTAGACTGTTAGACATCCGATAAACGCTTCTTTGTAACACAATTCCTGGTTTTGTCTCTTAGTTCGTGGTGGGTTATTGTATCTTTATATAAAGTTTACAGTTAAATGTACGTACCAAATCGGCAGTAGGTCTCTCTAACTCTAACTTATCACAATACACTTGATATAACATCACAGTAACAAAATGTACTCAACAAACACTTGACACGTGGTACACTTAGACTGTTAGACATCCGATGAACGCTTCTTTGTAACACAATTCATAGTTTTGTCTATTAGTTCGTGGTGGGTTATTGTATCTTTATATAAAGTTTACAGTTAAATGTACGTACCAAATCGGCAGTAGGTCTCCCTAACTCTAACTTATCACAATACACTTGATATAACATCACAGTAACAAAATGTACTCAACAAACACTTGACACGTGGTACACCTAGACTGTTAGACATCCGATAAACGCTTCTTTGTAACACAATTCCTGGTTTTGTCTCTTAGTTCGTGGTGGGTTATTGTATCTTTATATAAAGTTTACAGTTAAATGTACGTACCAAATCGGCAGTAGGTCTCTCTAACTCTAACTTATCACAATACACTTGATATAACATCACAGTAACAAAATGTACTCAACAAACACTTGACACGTGGTACACTTAGACTGTTAGACATCCGATGAACGCTTCTTTGTAACACAATTCATGGTTTTGTCTCTTAGTTCGTGGTGGGTTATTGTATCTTTATATAAAGTTTACAGTTAAATGTACGTACCAAATCGGCAGTAGGTCTCTCTAACTCTAACTTATCACAATACACTTGATATAACATCACAGTAACAAAATGTACTCAACAAACACTTGACACGCGGTACACCTAGACTGTTAGACATCCGATAAACGCTTCTTTGTAACACAATTCATGGTTTTGTCTCTTAGTTCGTGGTGGGTTATTGTATCTTTATATAAAGTTTACAGTTAAATGTACGTACCAAATCGGCAGTAGGTCTCCCTAACTCTAACTTATCACAATACACTTGATATAACATCACAGTAACAAAATGTACTCAACAAACACTTGACACGCGGTACACCTAGACTGTTAGACATCCGATAAACGCATCTTTGTAACACAATTCATGGTTTTGTCTCTTAGTTCGTGGTGGGTTATTGTATCTTTATATAAAGCTTACAGTTAAATGTACGTACCAAATCGGCAGTAGGTCTCCCTAACTCTAACTTATCACAATACACTTGATATAACACCATAGTAACAAAATGTACTCAACAAACACTTGACACGCGGTACACCTAGGCTGTTAGACATCCGATAAACGCTTCTTTGTAACACAATTCATGGTTTTGTCTCTTAGTTCGTGATGGGTTATTGTATCTTTATATAAAGTTTACAGTTAAATGTACGTACCAAATCGGCAGTAGGTCTCCCTAACTCTAACTTATCACAATACACTTGATATAACATCACAGTAACAAAATGTACTCAACAAACACTTGACACGTGGTACACCTAGACTGTTAGACATCCGATAAACGCTTCTTTGTAACACAATTCATGGTTTTGTCTATTAGTTCGTGGTGGGTTATTGTATCTTTATATAAAGCTTACAGTTAAATGTACGTACCAAATCGGCAGTAGGTCTCCCTAACTCTAACTTATCACAATACACTTGATATAACATCACAGTAACAAAATATACTCAACAAACACTTGACACGCGGTACACCTAGGCTGTTAGACATCCGATAAACGCTTCTTTGTAACACAATTCATGGTTTTGTCTCTTAGTTCGTGGTGGGTTATTGTATCTTTAAGTTGACAGTTAAATGTACGTACCAAATCGGCAGTAGGTCTCTCTAACTCTAACTTATCACAATACACTTGATATAACATCACAGAAACAAAATGTACTCAACAAACACTTGACACGTGGTACACCTAGACTGTTAGACATCCGATAAACGGTTCTTTGTAACACAATTCATGGTTTTGTCTCTTAGTTCGTGGTGGGTTATTGTATCTTTATATAAAGTTTACAGTTAAATGTACGTACCAAATCGGCAGTAGGTCTACCTAACTCTAACTTATCACAATACACTTGATATAACATCACAGAAACAAAATGTACTCAACAAACACTTGACACGTGGTACACCTAGACTGTTAGACATCCGATAAACGCTTCTTTGTAACACAATTCATGGTTTTGTCTATTAGTTCGTGGTGGGTTATTGTATCTTTATATAAAGCTTACAGTTAAATGTACGTACCAAATCGGCAGTAGGTCTCCCTAACTCTAACTTATCACAATACACTTGATATAACATCATAGTAACAAAATGTACTCAACAAACACTTGACACGCGGTACACCTAGGCTGTTAGACATCCGATAAACGCTTCTTTGTAACACAATCCATGGTTTTGTCTCTTAGTTCGTGATGGGTTATTGTATCTTTATATAAAGTTTACAGTTAAATGTACGTACCAAATCGGCAGTAGGTCTCCCTAACTCTAACTTATCACAATACACTTGATATAACATCACAGTAACAAAATGTACTCAACAAACACTTGACACGTGGTACACCTAGACTGTTAGACATCCGATAAACGCTTCTTTGTAACACAATTCATGGTTTTGTCTATTAGTTCGTGGTGGGTTATTGTATCTTTATATAAAGCTTACAGTTAAATGTACGTACCAAATCGGCAGTAGGTCTCCCTAACTCTAACTTATCACAATACACTTGATATAACATCACAGTAACAAAATATACTCAACAAACACTTGACACGCGGTACACCTAGGCTGTTAGACATCCGATAAACGCTTCTTTGTAACACAATTCATGGTTTTGTCTCTTAGTTCGTGGTGGGTTATTGTATCTTTAAGTTGACAGTTAAATGTACGTACCAAATCGGCAGTAGGTCTCTCTAACTCTAACTTATCACAATACACTTGATATAACATCACAGAAACAAAATGTACTCAACAAACACTTGACACGTGGTACACCTAGACTGTTAGACATCCGATAAACGGTTCTTTGTAACACAATTCATGGTTTTGTCTCTTAGTTCGTGGTGGGTTATTGTATCTTTATATAAAGTTTACAGTTAAATGTACGTACCAAATCGGCAGTAGGTGTACCTAACTCTAACTTATCACAATACACTTGATATAACATCACAGAAACAAAATGTACTCAACAAACACTTGACACGTGGTACACCTAGACTGTTAGACATCCGATAAACGCTTCTTTGTGACACAATTCATGGTTTTGTCTCTTAGTTCGTAGTAGGTTATTGTATATTTATATAAAGTTTACAGTTAAATGTACGTACCAGATCGGCAGTAGGTCTCCCTAACTCTAACTTATCACAATACACTTGATATAACATCACAGAAACAAAATGTACTCAACAAACACTTGACACGTGGTACACCTAGGCTGTTAGACATCCGATAAACGCTTCTTTGTAACACAATTCATGGTTTTGTCTCTTAGTTCGTAGTAGGTTATTGTATATTTATATAAAGTTTACAGTTAAATGTACGTACCAGATCGGCAGTAGGTCTCCCTAACTCTAACTTATCACAATACACTTGATATAACATCACAGTAACAAAATGTACTCAACAAACACTTGACACGCGGTACACCTAGGCTGTTAGATATCCGATAAACGCTTCTTTGTAACACAATTCATGGTTTTGTCTCTTAGTTCGTAGTAGGTTATTGTATATTTATATAAAGTTTACAGTTAAATGTACGTACCAAATCGGCAGTAGGTCTCCCTAACTCTAACTTATCACAATACACTTGATATAACATCACAGTAACAAAATGTACTCAACAAACACTTGACACGCGGTACACCTAGGCTGTTAGATATCCGATAAACGCTTCTTTGTAACACAATTCATGGTTTTGTCTCTTAGCTCGTGGTGGGTTATTGTATTTTTATATAAAGTTTACAGTTAAATGTACGTACCAAATCGGCAATCGGTCTCTCTAACACTAACTTATCACAATACACTTGATATAACATCACAGTAACAAAATGTACTCAACAAACACTTGACACGCGGTACACCTAGGCTGTTAGACATCAGATAAACGCTTCTTTGTAACACAATTCATGGTTTTGTCTCTTAGCTCGTGGTGGGTTATTGTATCTTTATATAAAGTTTACAGTTAAATGTACGTACCAAATCGGCAATCGGTCTCTCTAACTCTAACTTATCACAATACACTTGATATAACATCACAGTAACAAAATGTACTCAACAAACACTTGACACGCGGTACACCTAGACTGTTAGACATCCGATAAACGCTTCTTTGTAACACAATTCATGGTTTTGTCTCTTAGTTCGTGGTGGGTTATTGTATCTTTATATAAAGTTGACAGTTAAATGTACGTACCAAATTGGCAGTAGCTCTCCCTAACTCGAACTTATCACAATACACTTTATATAACATCACAGTAACAAAATGTACTCAACAAACACTTGACACGTGGTACACCTAGACTGTTAGACATCCGATAAACGCTTCTTTGTAACACAATTCATGGTTTTGTCTCTTAGTTCGTGGTGGGTTATTGTATCTTTATATAAAGTTGACAGTTAAATGTACGTACCAAATCGGCAGTAGCTCTCCCTAACTCTAACTTATCACAATACACTTGATATAACATCACAGTAACAAAGTGTACTCAACAAACACTTCACACGTGGTACACCTAGACTGTTAGACATCCGATAAACGCTTCTTTGTAACACAATTCATGGTTTTGTCTCTTAGTTCGTGGTTGGTTATTGTATCTTTATATAAAGTTGACCGTTAAATATACGTACCAAATCGAGAGTAGGAGAGAACGCCACTGACTGAACATTTTATGTTTACTAGCCCTAAACCGTGTACCTAAACAGGAATGATGACCTTCCAGAACATTAATTTATTATTTTCTGCCTTAACAAGATCACGGCCCTTATTTCAAACTAGAGGAATTCGTAATCTTTGTGATGTTTGAATCTATGGTGATATATAAAAGTGGGAATTTATTATAAAAGTAGGTCTGTTTTTGTTTTCTTTTCAAAATATTTATATGTAAATTTATTCAGAATGTAATCCAAAAGAACAGTACTTACGAGTATGAATATTTAAGAACCATTTTCGGCGTGTGGTGGAAAATTGCATTGTAAGCTGAATAGACTTCCTTTAGAAGTAAGATAAAAGCAAGTGCGTAACATATTCAGGGATGTCATACTTAACAACGCTTTATAGGTCCGCTTATGAATGAATCATTTAAGGCTGAATTTTCACAATCATCTTTCCCTGCTAACTACTAAGAAAAACAAAATTTCTGTCATTGTAATAACAGAGAATAAATGAAATTATGTACAAATGAGTACAGGGTACATAGAGCTCAGAGTTGCCAGACATTCATTCTTCAGCATAAGAGAAATCCTCCAACGTTAAGTCATATCAGACGATGAATGAAATGATTTTAAATGAGTACAAGGTACATAGAGCTTAGTGTTACCATTCATCTTTCAGGATAAGAGAAAACCACCAACGTTAAGTCATATCGGACGATGAATGAAATGATGTTCAAATGAGTACAGGGTACATAGAGCTTAGAGTTGCCAGGCATTCATCTTTCAGGATAAGAGAAAACCACCAGCGTTAAGTCATATCGGACGATGAATAAAATGATGTTCAAATGAGTACAAGGTACATAGAGCTTAGATTTGCCAGACATTCATCTTTCAGGATAAGGGAAAACCTTCAACGTTAAGTCATATCGGACGATGAATGAAATGAAGTTGAAATGAGTACAGGGTACATAGAGCTTAGATTTGCCAGACATTTATCTTACAGAATAAGAGAAAACCTCCAACGTTAAGTCGTTCCGAAGGATGAATGAAATGATGTTCAAATGAGTACAGGGTACATAGAGCTTAGAGTTACCAGACATTCATCTTTCAGGATAAGAGAAAACCTTCAACGTTAAGTCATATCGGACGATGAATAAAATGATGTTCAAATGAGTACAAGGTACATAGAGCTTAGATTTGCCAGACATTCATCTTTCAGGATAAGGGAAAACCTTCAACGTTAAGTCATATCGGACGATGAATGAAATGAAGTTGAAATGAGTACAGGGTACATAGAGCTTAGATTTGCCAGACATTCATCTTTCAGGATAAGGGAAAACCTTCAACGTTAAGTCATATCGGACGATGAATGAAATGAAGTTGAAATGAGTACAGGGTACATACAGCTTAGATTTGCCAGACATTTATCTTACAGAATAAGAGAAAACCTCCAACGTTAAGTCGTTCCGAAGGATGAATGAAATGATGTTCAAATGAGTACAGGGTACATAGAGCTTAGAGTTACCAGACATTCATCTTTGAGGATAAGGGAAAACCCTGGGAAAACCCATTTGAGTTCCGTAGCTCGGTTTCGCTGCCGGACTCGAATTTTGCATTTCGTTCTTTGTTTTTTGTAAACCAAAACAAATGATTTGGTGCTAGTTCAGAGCTGTATCCATGGTATCCAGATGCTCTGTTGTTAGTTCCTTTATACGAGGCGTGTCTGTAAAATAAGGTCTCCAATGCGCTGGAGCCGTGAGGAACGCGAGATGCGTCAAAACTGGCGTCTAGCTTGGTTTCCCTCCTTCAAATACCTACCACAACGATCCCGTTGTAACCATTAATCTTGTCTGGTCTTGCGATGGAGCTTCCTATCACATCCGCCGCCAAATGTGAGTTGCGTGCAGTGATCCGTTTTTGAGTGCCAATGGCACTACCCTCATAGAAATTCATCGTCAGTTATGCGAAGTCTATGGACCACAGTGGATGGACGTCAAAACGTGCGAAAGTGTGTCAGAGAGTTCAAAGACGGACGTACAGACGTCCATGACGAACAGCGTTCTGGTCGGCCTTCGGTTTTAGCCGAAACAATTAAGTGGAGCAAGAAATGCTTAAAGATCGGCGTGTGACAGTTGACGAGCTGTGCGAACTTATTCCTGAAGTCAGTAAGACTACGATTGACAAGATTTTGACCGAACATTTGCATTACCGCAAGGTGTGTGCAAGGTGGGTCCTCAAAATGCTCACCGAAGACCATAAACGGCAACGTGTTGGAGCGCCTCACCGATTCCTGGAGCGCTATGCAGAACAGGGCGAGGAATTGTTGGATTCAATTGTCACTGATGATGAAACCTGGGTGTACTACACAACACCAGAAACTAAAGAACGTTCTCGTCAGTGGCGGCATTCGAATTCGCCGAAGCCGCGAAGGTGCAGACAAACATTTTCTACCGGCAAAGTGATGGCCTGTGTGTACTGGGTCAGAAAAGGTGTATTGTTGTGCGAGTTTATGCCTACCGGCACAGCAATAAACGCCGCTAGCTACTGTGAGACTTGAAAATATTGCAAAGTGCCATTAAAATTGGAAGGAGGAAAATGCTGACGAGGGAGTGATTTTTCATGACGACAACACTCGTCCTCACACTGCACATGTAACGACTGATCTCCTTTCCCAGTTCTGATGGGACATCCTCACCCATCCCCTCTACAGTCCAGACTTAGCACCTAGTGATTATCATCTGTTTCCTGAGTTGAAGTCACACCTGTGTGGAACACATTTCCAGTCCGACGATGATTTGAAAAACGAGGAGTGAGTGTGTGAGTGTGTAGTGTTTTAGGGCCCGTCGTCAACAAGGTCATTTGGGCCCGAAATCAACTCTAAAAACTAAAAGCTACACAAAGTTAAAAGGTAAGATAAAATATAAACACTCAACTATTAAAAACACATTAAAACTCGTCCCAGTACTAAAAATTTAAAAACTCTAAAATTAATAAATATAAAATACAAGTCAGACTTGTTTATTAAAACCGATTTTAAAAACAAACCGCAGTACCTTGTCCACGGCCACTGGGTCGTCACCTAAAACACCGTGCAAGTTAGTCCCCAAGCCCAAAGACTGGCGAACGCGGGCGAATTGCGGGCAATCCAGCAATACATGCCGCACAGTGAGGCGTACTGCACACGGAGCACACACAGGGGCCGGTTCCCCTCTTAACAGGTGGCCATGAGTCACTCGTGTGTGCCCAATTCTCAGCCGGGTGAGTATCACCTCGGCTCGCCGGTTATCCCTGCAGGAAGATGGCCAGGGTTGTACGCTCTCCTTTATAGCCCGGAGTTGTGTGCCTTCCAAAGCTGTCCAGGATTGCTGCCAAGCAGATAGGAGCTGGCGACGGAAAAAACGTTGCACATCCTGGTATGGCACCGTAGTTGTTAAACTCCGGGGCAAACGGCAAGCGGACTAAGCAGCCGCGTCCGCCTCCTCGTTTCCGGAAATGCCCACATGGCCTGGGGTCCAAGTAAAAACAAAATCGTATCCTCGACCGAGCATTTGCGAGATCTGCGCCTGTATTTTTAAAACAAGGGAGTGAGCGGCAGTGTGCTATTGCAAGGCCTGAAGAGCACTTGAGCGCTACCTGCCTAACTTGGCGGGAGAGTGCTATGACAAGGATATACAAAAACTGCCACAGCGCATGCAAAAGTGCATCGATCGCAATGGTGAATACGTTGAAAAATAGCTGTAAGTTGCACCTTTCCATTAATGTAACATTCTTTGACAATAAACTTTTTTCTATATTAAATAAAATTGGAGACCTTATTTTACAGACACGCCTCGTGTATGGGCTACCGTTGGATTATTTGCTATTAAGTAATTAATGGGGGAGAAAAAAAATAATACTTACTCAAGGAATTGTCATGAAAGACAGAGTTGTGTAACAATGCTTAGGGTAATTAAGGTCTGGTAAATTTGTTGACCTCGGCAGTTGTAGAGGTTGAATTAGCCGAGTTTGGAGTGGGAATGGGAAGTGAAGTTACTTCACAAGTTGAAAGCTCTTGGGATCACGGGAATGAAACCAACTTCTTGGTGGAACGGCTTAGTGCTCTGACGAATAAAATTCTTAACCCCTGGTCAAAGTACCCGCATGGTACTTAACGCCTGCGCGGCGCGGCTTCAACGACACGAGTTATCTGCACTAATGTCTCTGCATTAGACCGCTTTATTGTGCAATATGCTCGCAGACGAAGTGCCTTTCGCTCGCTATCTCGTTACAGTCTCCCAAACCACATTTATGCACCTGTTTTAAACCAAAGGAGGAAAAATTACACTCAGATAAAGGTATAAATTTTGTTGACTATGTTACAAAAGTGTTATTTACCCAACAGCACCTTTAAAAGCATAACGGTCTTATCAGACATAATATGATTTTTTTTTTTCAATAACCCTTCTGTAAGCCGCTTGCAAGTGTCTTTATAAATTGTAATCTAGCCAATTCCACGATACACGATATGTCATTGAAAACTACGTTATAAATTTTAAAAAATGACAACAAATACAGTAAAACGTCATTAATTCAGTGTTCTTTGACCGTCGGTATAACCGGGACTTGGTGTGTGGGACTTGCCAGAGAACAAGATTCAAGAAGAAGAAAAAATATGTGTGGAAGAAGATTTTGTAGACATTTCTAGAAATATCGATGGCTATCGCGATGTTGATGAAGAAGTCCTTGACAATGACAGAGGTTATATACCAATTACGGAGGAAGACATTGTTTTCTGGGAGTATGGATAGATCAGGATTTAGACTGGGAAGCACACATAAAATATCTAGTAATAAAGTTAAATAAATTCTACTTCTCATTCAGAGTAATAAAAAATGAGTTGTATGCAAGTGACATGAGAACCTTATATATTGCATATGCAGAAAGTCTAATGAGGTATGGCATTATGTTTTGGGGGGATACTAAAGACAGTCACTTGGTTTTTAAAGTACAAAAAAGGATTGTTAGATGCCTAATGTCAGGAAAAAAATATGACTCCTGCAGGAACTTCTTTAAGGAATTGAAAATCTTGACTCTGCCCAGTCTGTATATATACTGTTTGCTATGTTATACAAAACAAAACCTTGAAAATTTCACCACAAATAATCAAATGCATCATCATAACACCAGAGGTAAAACAGACTTAAGAACAATAACACATAGAACTACACTTTATTCCAAAGGAGTTAGATATTCAGCAGTCACTCTGTATAACAAACTACCGGCCAATCTGAAAAACATAAAATCCATGCGGTGTTTCAAGCTATCGTTGAAAGAAATTTTATTAAGTGATTCATATTATGATATAAGTGAATTTCTAGATGCACTGTAGCTGGCCATTTAATTGTATATATTTGTGATGCATTTTAAATGCTCTGTAGTTGTAGAGCCATGCAACTATATATATATATATATATATATATATATATATATATATATATATATATATATATATATATATATATATATATTTATGAGTTCATGCTTAGTTCTTATTAATTACACTTGATGCAACTTATTTTTTATATTTATATTAATTGTATTGTTCTAAATATTTGTATTGACGTATCCAATGTCATTGTATTGACTTAACGGATGAATAAAACTACTACTACTACTACTACTACTACTACTACTACTACTACTACTACTACTACTACTACTACTACTACATCATGCAGTGTTACTGAAAATGAAAATAAAAGGTATTCAGACTCAGATAGTGTTGATGAACCAGCTGTGGTTATGACCCACACACAAGCAGTAACAAACATAGAGAAATTGATGTTTTATTTCGAGAGTCAAGACAAATGAAGTTCTACTGTTAAAGCGGATGTGATATAAGCGATACACTAAACTGAGACAGCAGAAGCTCGCTGTCTTTTTAACTACCGACTATAATCTTCGCAAAAGTTAAAGACATATGGAGGCAGGCCGTACTGTATACTGCAGCCGATCCTAAGCTTGCCCCACCTAGCAGCGTTGCCGAATGTGGTACATGCACCTCGTGCGCCTGAACTGAGAACATTAGTAATTAATAACGTTCTGATAAGTTTTTGAAAACCTACAGATGCCAATCTTATAGTAAGAAACAATTTTACTTTCTGATCATGACCGTACAAAAATCCCGTCTCTGCGATACTACTACGATACTTAGATACGATACTTAGATAAACTTTACGGACAAATATTTGAAAGTTATAGATTACAATCTATAATGTTTTGAGGCCTGTTCAATAAAGAATGTTCAAAATGTTATTTTTTTTTATCTTTTTTGTTTTGACAACGTACCTTTACTCATCCTCATAATTTTGATGGTCCTTCTCAAAACAGTCTCCCCTGAATGCGATGCACTTGTCCCAGCGTTTCTGCCTGTCTTCAAAGACATGCTGAAACCATTTTTGAGAGATCCTTCAAAATCGCCTCCACAGTCTTCACCAGTGCTTCTGATTATGGATAATGCCTTCCACGAAGGCGTTTCTTCAAGTTAGGTAGTAGAAAAAAGTCACTTGGGGCTAAATCCGTACTATAGGGAGCGTGTGGAATGCATTTCACGTTTATTTTTGCAAGATATTCAGCAACAACATTGGCAATATGCGGCCGCGCATTATCGTGTTGGAGCTTTAAAGCCTGCTTCACGGAAATGCGGTCTTTTGCGCCTGATATGGACTTGAAATGTCTTCAGGACATCCCTGTAGTATTGTCCAGTTACTGATGTGTGTGCAGGTACAACATACCATTCCATGAATATCTAAGAATGAGATTTTTTGTAGTTTTACGTCCTCCAACGTTAAGTCATATCGGACGATGAATGGAATGGGTGAAATGATGTACAAATGAGCCCAGGGTCCATAGAGCTTAGAGTTACCCGATATTCGTCCTTCAGGATAAGGCAAAACCCCGGAAAAACCTTATCCAGGTAACTCACCCTGACCGAGATTCAAACTCGGGACCTCTTCAACGTGAGGCAGATTCGCTACCACCACGCTACCGAGGCGGGCTAAAGAATGAGATGATCACAACTTTCCCAGCAGAAGCAATCACTTTTGCTTTTGGGGGGGGGGGGGGTGTTGGTGATGGAGGAGATTTGCACACTGAGCTTCTCTGTTTGCTCTCAGGATCAAAATGATGTAGCTAAGTTTCATCAGCAGTGACTACGTTTGAAATAAACTCCAGATCTTCCTCGAACATCAACTTTAACTGCATGCAGACTTGCATGCGAGTGTCCTTTTGTTCGGGAATCAACAGTCTTGGAACCCATCAGGCACAAACACGTCTCATGTGTAATATTCCTCTCACCAACGTGTGGGTGGCACCCAATGAAATGTTCAGTACTTCAGAAAGTGATCTTCAGGTAATTCGTCGATCCTCTGTCACAATGGCAGGAGCAGTGTTGATGTTTTCTTCCGTAAGAGCAGTTCCTGAAGTACCGGGTCCAGCTTCCTTTGAAATTGATTGTCTCCCCTCTTTAAACGTTTTAAACTACCTTCGAACTGTGCTGTAGGGAAGAACAGGCTTTCCATAGCCCTCCTGTAACATTGTATAGGCCTCAACTGAAGATTTGTTGAGACGAAAGCAGAATTTCAAAGCCGCATATTGTTCCTTGCGAGCTACCTCCATTGCAGAGGTAGGCGATACTGATCATGTCTGAACTTGCCTAGTTCTCATAGGCGGGAACAAGGAGTACCAACAATGAAACTGCTACAACGTGTTTGTTTCACATTAAGCTTACTGAATATAATAAGGTTGAATTTTATTGCGAAAAATGATGACCGTACAAATTATGATCATTCTTTTCTGAACATTTTCTTTTCTATTTTTTTTTTTTTTTTTTTTTTTTGTAATTTAAGTCCTCCAAAGTTAAGTCATATCGGACGATGAATGGAATCGGTGAAATGGTGCTCAAATGAGCCAAGGATCCATAGAGCTTACAGTTACCTGACATTCGTCTTTCAGGATAAGGGTAAACCCTGAAAGAAGCCTTATCCAGGTAACTCACCCTGGCCGTTTATTGAACATACCTCGTACTTTCTGATCACGACCGTACAATAATCCTGTCTCTACGATACTTAGAACACGAGCGATGTACGTTTTATCTTCACATGTTATGGTTAAATGTTACAGATAAATATTTGAATATTTCAGATGGCAATCTAATTATAAGAAAGAATTTTATTTTCTGATTGTGATCTTACAAAAGTCCTGTCTCTACGATACTTAGAACACGAGCGATGCACGTTTTATCTTTCACATGGTTATGGTTAAATGTTTCGGATAAATATTTGAATATTGCAGATGCCAATCTAATAATAAGAAAGAATTTTATTTTCTGATCATGATCGTACAAAAATCCTGTGTCTACGATACTTAGAACACGATCAATGCACGTTTTATCTTCACATGGTTATGGTTAAATGTTACGGATAAATATTTGAATATTACAGATGCCAATCTTATAATAAGAAAGAACTTTACTTTCTGGTCATGACCGTACAAAAATCCTGTCTCTACGATACTTAGGACACGAGCGATGTACGTTTTATCTTCACATGTTATGGTTAAATGTTATGGATAAATATTTGAAAATTACAGATGCCAATCTTATAATAAGAAAGAATTTTACTTTCTGATCATGACCGTACAAATCCTGTCTGTACGATACTTAGAACACGAGCGATGCACGTTTTATCTTCACATGGTTATGGTTAAATTTTACGGATAAATATTTGAATATTACAGATGCCAATCTTATAATAAAAAAGAACTTTACTTTCTGATCATGATCGTACAATAATCCTGTCTCTACGATACTTAGAACACGAGCGATGCACGTTTTATCTTCACATGTTATGGTTAAATGTTACGGATAAATATTTGAATATTACAGATGCCAATCTTATAATAAGAAAGAATTTTATTTTCTGATCATGACCGTACAAAAATCCTGTCTCTACGGTACTTAGAACACGAGCGATGCACGTTTTATCTTCACATGTTATGGTTAAATGTTACGGATAAATATTTGAATATTACAGATGCCAATCTTATAATAAGAAAGAATTTTACTTTCTGATCATGACCGTACAAAAATCCTGTCTCTACGGTACTTAGAACACGAGCGATGCACGTTTTATCTTCACATGGTTATGGTTAAATGTTACGGATAAATATTTGAAAATTACAGATGCCAATCTTATAATAAGAAATAATTTTACTTTCTGATGATGGCCGTACAAATATCCTGTCTCTACGATACTTAGAACACGAGCGATGCACGTTTTATCTTCACATGGTTATGGTTAAATGTTACGGATAAATATTTGAAAATTACAGATGCCAATCTTATAATAAGAAATAATTTTACTTTCTGATGATGGCCGTACAAATATCCTGTCTCTACGATACTTAGAACACGAGCGATGCACGTTTTAACCTTACATGATTATAGTTACCCAACATCCATGCATTCAACACAGATAAGCCTGTAAAACAACACCATTCCTTCCTCACAATATCTCAAACATAAATAAATAATGCACCTACTATTAAAACAGAAGTCACGCAGTTTGAAACAGAGTTAATTTTCAGTTTGTTTTCAGAGTAGATGATTTATTTTGTTAAAGTGAATGACATCGTTAAGTTGTGTGTTGAACTTGAGCTGAAATATTTTTAATATTACGTTAAATTATTATTATACACATATCTTTTGTCCAGTGTTTGTGGTCCTAGTGCTTGAACATGTCCCACGAAGCTGGGACAAGTGATTTTTCGATCAACAAACGTGAAGTGATTCATTCTCAGGGCAGAAGAATTATATTTAATATGAACAAGTTTTTACGAAAGCTCTCCAATCTAGGATATAGGTCAACTGTAGATTTGTCAAAATCCCAGCAATTAACTCTGTAACCTTGTGGTGTAGGTAGTGTACACACAGTGTCACGAATTTGTAGTGAAGCAGCTCCATCCTTAGAAAAAGTGAGCGTAGCTGTGTTTCAATCTCCGGGAAAGATCCATGAAGTCGGAAAGCAAGTTACTGGATTGGAAACCGTACTTGCTGTTCCACTGCTATGACGTGTGTCAAGGTAAGATTTTAATGTTTTAGGAATATTTAATGTATTGTTTAATTACGGGAAGAACAGCCAAAACCTTTGCTGTCGGGTAAAACTGCTCTTATGTACAGAACATCTGCCGGTACACGAAACAGCGCTCTGCTTAAGCATTGACCAGCGTTCATTTGTCTTTATCTTTTTCGAGCGGTATAGGAGTAACGAGTGGGTTACCAAGCCACATGGCTTAGATGGTTTCGTCTCTGGCCCGCATATGGAAGGCCCGAGTTCGAATTCCTGACACATGGGTTATTCAGGAGTTTTCCCAGGTCGTCACGCAAGTCCTGTGTAGCTTACCTACATCCCCCCAATTTCCTGCCCCTGTCTTTCACCTCCATCATTTCACAACTCTCACCTGGTGGTCTGTTACAGTGTGGAAATTCCGGCGGGTATCTTGGCGCTGCATGGCAAAATGATAAGCTTCCTCCTCCAGGAGGACGGTTGCTGGTTTCTCAGCTGGCTGCTGGGACCCTTCTGAAATACAGTAGAGGGGATGTCCATGTCCTGGCCTTCAATGGGAAATTTCCATCTAAGTAAAATATAGTGACCCTGCCCTCTGCCCTGAATGCCCCTGTCTGCTGTCGCCTCATAATACCTCTCCACGATTTTCCACTTCTTGGTATATATACAGGGTGTCCCAGGTAATTCTGCACCTCAAATATCTACGAAATGAAACAAAATTTAGAAGGTCCCATTGCCGAGGAATGCACTTATGTCAGGGACTCACAGAATAAGAGATATGCACAGTCCCTAAAGGTAAACAAATAACACCTCCAACACAACGTTGCTTTTCTAAAATGAAACATGTACGAGGGTTATTAATAATAACTAAACACTAGTAACACAACTTCACTTATCTTATTTAAATCCTGGGACCGGTTTCAAAGCAAACATCTGCTTTATCCTCAGCCACTCAGCTTGACACACACACACCCACTGAGTAACTGAGTAAGTGGGTGTGTGTCAAGCTCAGTGGCTGATGATAAAGCAGATGCTTGCTTTGAAACCGGTCCCAGGATTTAAATAAGATAAGTGAAGTTGTGTTACTAGTGTTTAGTTATTATTAATAACCTAGTTTGCTTCACTGTCAGCAGCTTCAGTTTTTTACATAACTAATGTACGAGGGTCCTCTGAAAAGTTTCTCACCTCAACATGAAAATGGCTGCTCTCATAAATGAAAGATAATGAATTGCTTTGTTCATCTGTTTACAGCTACTCACCACAGTTTTAACCATCTTGAACGCTCACTTGTTATGTAACAGTCGTTTGAATAAGTTGATGTGAGTGTTTTTATGAAAATGGACAAAATCGAGTATCGAGCTGTCTTTAAATATTTCTTTTTGAAAGGCAATACGCCTACGCAAATGAAAGATGAGTTGGATTCTATGTATGGGGACTCTGTACCATCATTTACCATAGTGAAATTTCGAGCAACTGAATTTAAACGTGTCCCTAAGAACTTGGGAGACGATGAACGTTCGTGACGTCATAAAACTGCCCCTAATTTGGCCAAATTTCACTAAATAGTGCTAGACGACCGCCGAATTAGACTGAGAAAGATATCAGAGGCTATGAAAATGTCAAAAGAACGTGTTTGTCACATATTAAATCAACATTTAGACATGAGAAATAAGTCCGCGGGTTGCGTGCAGCGTTTGCTCACGTTAGTCCAAAAACGTTGGCGCAATTTAGGCGCAATAAATCCGAGTTTTGGCGCCGATTAATTACTGTAGATGAAACTTGGATATACCATCATACGCCCGAAACAAAAGTACTAGTTTGGCAAGTTTTCTTGTGATTACTTTGTGAGAAAAAAGATAGAAGTTGTTGTAACTTTAAAGCACCTAGCACAAGCAGAGAACAAATTTTCAGTAAGAAACAAAAGACTTCTGGTGCACAGTTCAATGTGGTCCAGTGGTAAGGACGCCTGGAGTTAACCCAGGAAGCCCGTGTTCAATTCCCACGTGGAAAGTGTCTTTTTTTATTATTTTGTAATGATGTACCCACACTTTCTTAATAATATAATTAAATAAACTTGCTTTTTGCTTATAAATGTATTTAGTATTTGTGGAGATTACTTATTGCATCTGTTCACTGTACGGCTTCAAAATAACTATTCCTGCAATAATAATGTAACCTATGTAATAATAACCTATGACTCAACTACAAGCATTAGGCCCATCAACGTGTTTACAGGTATTGCCAACTATTAAACTGACAGTTGGTATGTCAACTGTTACTCTGCCATGCCAAAATTACGAGTAACCTTCAGAATTTTCTCTACGTCGCTTAGCAACAGCCTGACTTGAACATAAGTGCAGCTTTTCCTACAAGCTCTTATAAGCGACTTTCTTCCCTAACAGAAGGCTTTATAGCATTCTTTCAAACCATAAGGAAAAATGCGTTGATATACGCTGATACCGCAGTGTATAGCACCTCTAATTGTAGTACATGGAGGCTACGCAAAGGTCATGCACCGATTTGAAAAACTAATTTGCTATGGTCATGAACATACCCTGTGGCAAAAAAAAAATCATTGAACTCATGGGTTACCTTCTTGGTGCTTGTGAACAAATTACTATGTCTACTCTGGTTCTGGAAATGATCACAAAACCTGCGGGAGAAATTAAAAAATATATTCCCATGACGGGAACCGAAACCAGGCCTCCTGGGTGAAAGCCAGGTATCCCAGCCACTAGACCACATAGGACGCTGCGATTTGATATTACTTGAAAGATTATATCGTTATAACTGAACTGCCACTTTGGTATGAGAGTGCAAATCTAGCTGCAAATCCAGAGGTTTTTCTGTGGTAAATTTCTCTGCTACAGGCTAATTTCTGTTCATTTCTTATAAATAGAGGGCATCAAGTACTTCGTGTCTGGGCAGTTTACCATTAATCATTGCTTAAAGACCTATTATGGAACACATAATATTTTCATATGCTGTATTTATATTCCTAATATAAAAAAGGACGCATTCTAAACCTGTCACTCGGCAACCACATTTAACTGTCAGTAAATGACTACCATGTGGAGAAATTGCATTGTTAATACAGAAAGAGAGTAAAAGTGGCCTTGCCACAAAATATATTCCCTAGGCGAGGATTCGAACTCACAACCCCAGCATTGCTCGTCATACTGTCTATAAGTACTGTGCTTTAACCGATTGCGCCACTGGGGAAGTTGGTAATACAGCCCTACACTTGACCTTATGATTACCAAAGGTTTAGTAGTAATATAAAAGTTATTCCCCAGGTGAGGCTCGAACTCACAACCCCGGCATTGCTCGTTATACTGTCTATAAGTACCGTACGCTATCCGATTGCGCCACTGGGGAAGTTGATAATACAGCCCTACACTTGACCTTATGATTACCAAAGGTTTAGTAGTAATATAAAAGTTATTCCCCAGGTGAGGCTCGAACTCACATTCCCGGCATTGCTCGTTATACTGTCTATAAGTACCGTACGCTATCCGATTGCGCCACTGGGGAAGTTGGTGGTACAGACCTACATTTGACGTTATAATTACCAAAGGTTTAGTAGTAATATAAAAGTTATTCCCCAGGTGAGGCTTGACCTCACAACCCCGGCATTGCTCGTTATACTGTCTATAAGTACCGTGCGCTAACCGATTGCGCCACTGGGGAAGTTGGTAATACAGCCCTGCACTTGACCTTATGATTACCAAAGGTTTAGTAGTAATATAAAAGTTATTCCCCTGGTGAGGCTCGAACTCACAACCCCGGCATTGCTCGTTATACTGTCTATAAGTACCGTGCGCTAACCGATTGCGCCACTGAGGAAGTTGGCAATACAACCCTACACTTGACCTTATGATGACCAAAGGTTTAGTAGTAATATAAAAGTTATTCCCCTGGTGAGGCTCGAACTCACATTCCCGGTTTTCCTTAAACGATGGGTAATGGATGAGTTGTGTAAATTTCAAATTATATGGCAGTGAAATTAAATACCCAAACATTCAATTTCATTAATTTCCAAGAACTTATAAATTAATAGAAATGTGTATTGTCAAATGCAAATTTGAATGGTACTCTGAGTCTGACAAGTCTCCGATCCAATAAAAATACATGACATTTGTGGGAATTTTCATTTTTTTGTTGTCAACATGGTCTCCTTGCAACTCTACACTTTTCTCCCAGCGATGTTCTCATCTCCGTAACCCGTTCAAATAAAGCTCTGCTTCTTTCTCTGCTAAATAATTGTTTACGAAGGTAATTGCCCCTTCATTTGACGTCAATCTCTGTCCTCCGAGCGCAGATGTGGGAACAAAAAGTAGTGGCTTGGGGTTTGATCTGGGGAGTTAAGCAGATCAAATCATAATTCGTGGATTTTCGCCATTGCAACCGCTGAGGTGTGAAACGGTGCGTTGTCTTGGTAAAACAGGATTTTCTTTTTCTGCAAATGTGGCCGCAAGTTCTACATTAAGCTTGTCAAGTAATGTTGCGTAGTATGCTCCTGTAATGGTTTTCACTTCATGAAGATAATATATTAAAATAACCCCATGGCTATCCCCCCTAAAAAAAGGTGTCGCCATCACTTTCCCAGCAGTAAAAAATATTAGTTTTTGCTTTCTTTCTTTGGAGCCGATTTCCCCTTTGCAGTCCATTGTTTAGACGGTATTTTTGTTTCAGATGTATAATGTGTATCCAAGTTTCATCTACCGTTATTAATCGGCGCCAAAAGTCGTATTTATTGCACCTGAACTGCACCAACAAAGCGCGGACAGCTTTCTCATGTATAAATGTTGGTTTAATATGTCACAAACACGTTCTCTTGACATGTTTGTAGCCTCTGCTATCTCTCTGACTTTAATTTGGCGGTTGTGTAGGACCACTTGGTGAATTTTGGCGATGTTTTCGTTGTCAGTTGTAGTTTTAGGACGTCCCGAACGTATATCGTCTCCCAAGCTCTTACGGCCATGTTGAAATTCAGCTGACAAAAATTTCACTGTGGTAAATGATGGTGCGGAGTCCCCATACACAGAATCAAATTCATCTTTGATTTGCGTAGAGGTATTGCCTTTCAAAAACAAATATTTAATGTCAGCTCGATACCCGATTTTGTCCATTTTCATAAAAACACTCGCATCAACTCACTCAAACGACTGTTGCATAACAAATGAGCATCCAAAATGGCTGAAACTTTGGTGAGTGTCTGTCAACAGATGAACAGCAACATTCAGTAGCTTTTATTTATAGGTTCTGCCTTCATCATATTGAGTTCGGAAACTTCTCAGACCACCCTCGTACAATAAATAAAATTTCGGTTATATAATTTAGATTCTTTTAATATAATTTGAATAAATTGTGCATATTTCATATAATTTTGACACTCTTTACATCTAGATCCCAACTTCATGATTAAAAGACACTCCTGAAATATTGCATTGATCAGGTTTGGATTTATTTTTCTTGGGACCGGGTAAAATATTGTGGGTTTCCCTTTCATTTCACTTGATGGTCTTCCTTTCGCGTTGAAAGGCCTTTTCCCTATTAGTCGACCTTCATAAAAAGCAAGAGAGAAACATGTTGCTTCAGATAGGGGTGGATTCGTAGTTTTAATTCCACGTTTGAATATCATGATACAACCTTCATCACTAAGGCAAATAGAAAATAAGATATCAGCAGCAATAGAAAACGTATTCTAATAAGTGAGTAAAATAAGGTGCAGAATTTTGTGGTTCTTGCCCTTGTTTTAGCCTCTCCAATTTCTCTGGCATATCACCAGACTTCAGAAGGAAACACGTATAGGCATGTAATTCCATTTGGGTGCATTTGAATGTGTACTGAGTTACCAGATGAATGTCTAATAACTCTAAGCTATCTATATTCCGTACTCTTTTGAACATCATTTTATTCAATATACAATATGACGTGACGTTGGAGGTTTTCCCTTATTCTGAAAGATAGATGTCAGGTAAATCTGTACATCATTTCATTCATCGTCGCATATGACTTAACATTGGAGCTTTCTGTTATCCTGAAAGATGAATGTCTGCAAAATGTAAACTCCATACCTTGTATTCATTTGTAAATCATTTCATTCATCGTCCGATATGACTTAACATTAGAGGTTTTCCCTTATCCTGAAAGATGAATGTCTGGTAACTCTAAATGAAATGAAATGTGTAGTGTTTAACGCCCACTTTTACTACGTACAGCACCGCAGGCGGTGACACTGATGATATATGAGGTGAAGATGGAGCACCAGTGGAATGAGATGGCGGGGGAAACCGGAGGTCCCGGAGAAAACCCGCCCCAACGCCGTGTTGTCCACCACAAATCTCACTTTGCTGTCGCCTGGGATCGAACCCGGGACGCCTTGGTGAGAGCCAAGCGGTCTAACCACTGAGCCACGGCGTGGTCTAGGTAACTCTAAGCTCTGTGTATCCTGTACTCATTTGACCATCATTTCATTCATCGTCAGATATGACTTAAAGTGGGAGGTTTTCTCTTATGCTGAAAGATGAGCGTCTGGTAACTGTAAGCTTTATGTACCCTGTGCTCATTTGAACATCAATTCATTCATCGTCCGATATGATATAACTTTGGAGTTTTTCCCTTATTCTAAAAGATGAATGTCTGATAACTCTAAGCTCTATGTGCCCTGTTTTCTTTTGAACATCATTTCATTCATCGTCCGATATGACTTAACGTTGGAGGTTTTCTCTTATCCGTAAAATGAATGTCTGGTAACTCTAAGCTCTGTGTACCCTGTTTTCATTTGAGCATCATTTCATTCAGAATCTGATATGAATTAACGTTGGAGGTTTTCTCTTATCCTGAAAGATAAATGTCTGGAAACTCTAAGCTCTACGTACCCTGTACTCATTCCAACATCATTTCATTTATCGTCCGTTGTGACCTGACATTAGTGGCTTTCTCTTATCCTGGAAGATGAATGCCTGGTTCTCTAATCTCTATGTACCATGGAGTAATTTGAAGATTATTTCAATTTAAATCTATACCTGAAACATAATGTCCACCTTGTGCAATGTACGCCAGCATTAATACAGAAATCGCACAACGTCTCCTGCCAAAAGGATGCATTAGCTCCTGAGATATGAACTCCCTGCCTCTATGTTCTCGCAACTTGTGCCGCTTTGGAGGTCGATAAAGTTTCCTCTGGCACATAAAATCAAGAACTTCTCGTGTTGTTACAGTTCTCCAGATGCAATAAACTTCTACGGGTTAATTGCACATCCACAGAACTGTTCTGGTGCGTGGTAATCATGCAGAGTAATCGCGGCGCCTTTAAACATGCCATTACCTGCAGATCACTTTTACAAAAACTCTGTTGCTACATAATATTGAACAACCTGGTTTATGATATTAGGGCGACAGTGAAATATGTCATAGTTGTTTATATGCCATAGTTGTTGATTTGTTTACGGGATATTCTTTGAATAGTTTGTTAACTATGTTTGGCACTGCTAAGGTAAATTTTAGCTGGTGTATGGATTCGAAAGGAAATGATGAATTTCGCGAAGGACAAAGTTCAGGAACATGCTCATGAAAATATTTTCACTGCTTAACGGACATCTTGAGCATTGTTATGAGCCAATATAAACATTTTACGTCAACAGTTAGAGGTGAGAAAATGTTTGTTCTCGATGGATTGCACATAAACTGACTACCGATCAAAAACAACACCGAATCGGTTTGTACAGAAGGAAACTGGAAAAAGTAGAAGTAGCACTTCAAATTGGTTTTGAAAATTTCACCAGTGGCGTAATCGGTTACCGCACGGTATTTATAGATAGTATAACGAGCAATGCCGGGATTGTGAGTTTGAGCTTTAGCTGGCTATTAACGTTTATATCATTTTGTTTGACAGTGTGACACCAGTTATATAAAAGTCATTCAGAATAAAGGGCACTTCTGAGTACATTCACAGAAAATTCAAGATACACATTTGTTGTGTAGTAATATTTTGTCTATCTCTTACAGTTTATCAGTTATACGAAAGTTATTCAGAATAAAGAGAACTTCTGAGTACATTCACAGAAAATCGAGATATACATTTGTTGTGTAGTAATATTTTTTCTATCTCTTACAGTTTATCAGTTATACAAAAGTCGTTCAGAATAAAGAGAACTGCTGAGGACATTCACAGAAAATGCAAGGTATACATTTGTTGTGTAGTAATATTTTGTCTATATCTTACAGTTTATCAGTTATACAAAAGTCATTCAGAATAAAGAGAACTTCTGAGTACCAATACAGAAAACTCAAGATATACATTTGTTATGTAGCAATACTTTGTCTCTCTCTTACAGTTTATCAGTCATACAAAAGTCATTCAGAATAAAGAGAACTTCTGAGTACATTCAAAGAAAATTCAAGATATACATTTGTTGTGTAGTAATATTTTGTCTATTTCTTACAGTTTATCAGTTATACAAAAGTCATTCAGAATAAAGAGAACTGCAGAGGACATTCACAGAAAATTCAAGATATACATTTGTTGTGTAGTAATATTTTGTCTATCTCTTACAGATTATCAGTTATACAAAACTCATTCAGAATAAAGAAAACTCCTGAGTACATTCACAGAAAATTCAAAGTATATATTTGTTATGTAGTAATATTTTGTCTATCTCTTACAGTTTATCAGTTATAGAAAAGTCATAAAAATAAAGAGAACTTCTGAGAACATTCACAGAAAATTCAAGATATACATTTGTTGTGTAGTAATATTTTGTCTATCTCTTACAGTTTATCAGTTATACAAAAGTCGTTCAGAATAAAGAGAACTGTTGAGGACATTCACAGAAAATTCAAGATATACATTTGTTGTGTAGTAATATTTTGTCTATCTCTTACAGTTTATCAGTTATACAAAAGTCATAAAGAATAAAGAGAAACTCTGAGAAAATTTATTGAAAATCCAAGATACACATTTGCTGTGTAGTAACTTAAAAGTTATTCCCCAGGTGAGGCTCGAACTCACAACCCCGGCATTGCTCGTTATACTGTCTATAAGTACCGTGGGCTAACCGATTACGCCACTGGGGAAGTTGGTAATAGAGCCACGCACTTGACCTTATGATTACCAAAGGTTTAGTAGAAATATAAAAGTTATTTCCCAGGTGAGGCTCGAAATCACAACCCTGGCATTGCTTGTTATACTGTCTATAAGTACCGTGCGCTAACCGATTACGCCACTGGGGAAGTTGGTAATACAGCCCTGCACTTGACTTTATGATTACCAAAGGTTTAGTAGTAATATAAAAGTTATTTCCCAGGTGAGGCTCGAAATCACAACCCTGGCATTGCTCGTTATACTGTCTATAAGTACCGTGCGCTAACCGATTGCGCCACTGGGGAAGTTGGTGTTACAGCCCTACGCTTGACCTTATGATTACCAAAAGCTTAGTAGTAATATAAAAGTTATTCCCCAGGTGAGGCTCGAACTCACAACCCCGGCATTGCTCGTTATACTGTCTATAAGTACCGTGCGCTAACCGATTGCGCCACTGGGGAACTTGGTACTACAGCCCTACACTTGACTTTATGATTACCAAAGGTTTAGTAGTAATATAAAAAATTATTCCCCAGGTGAGGCTCGAACTCACAACCCCGGCATTGCTCGTTATACTGTCTATAAGTACCGTGCGCTAACCGATTGCGCCACTGGGGAAGTTGGTGTTACAACCCTACACTTGACCTTATGATTACCAAAGATTTAGTAGTAATATAAAAGTTATACTGGGGAAGTTGCTACAGAGTGCATTTTGCCAGATTTTATCATAGGATGTATGGAAAGAAGCTATGTAGTAAGTTTGGGATATTAATGATAAACTCAAGTGTTCGTAAGAGCTTTTGTAGTCTAACATAAGCTTTAATCATGAATTGAACGAAGTGAACATGACTATAAGGATTATGCTGACATTATATCAAGATTTAGCTGTGGAGCAAGGCCACGTGTTGGTAATCTACCTGCTTGGTGGCTGAATCAACCCCATGCTGACCATGCAAGGGGTGCGGATGCAGTTAACGGTTTCCGCTACACCAGAGCGATTAGTGCACTGGTATGCGAGAGAGGTCACCCGTGAACTCAACGGTGACAAACGCCCCATGTCACCTCGAGATTAATCGCATCTTAAGTGATGGCGCGATTCATGCCTCTTGGGTAACGCTATCCAATTGCTATGTAACAGCTTTGAAATGAATAACAACCTGTTATTAGTGAAATGTTTACGTACAGTGTGCGCGCGATAAGAAGAGCGATCGGTTTCCATGTCCTCATTCGGTAAGTTTCGTTTAACTCCGTAAACATAGATGACAACTTTGAAATTTGAAATGCGCTATACACTGACATCTAGTGGCTAATACTCATGTCTGCCATATTTCGTTTTGATCAATTTCGAGGTTAATTAGCTAAGCAGTTTACAACAATCGTATGTTAGAATTAGAATTTTAGTTCGTCCTTGACAACATATACATGTTATGAGACACGTCAAAATGTATAAATACAGTATATACATAAAGTCAAATTGATTACTTACAATATACACAGTAAGCAGCTTTTCTATGGTTTCATGTGGTATTTGCATAGACTAATTTACTGCAAGAAATGTCATAATATAAATATTACACGTTTGTGAATGTACTATGCTCCCAGTGCTCATTTACATGGTTATAGTTGTAAAAATTAATTAACCGTATAAAACAGTGTACATACAAAAATGTCTTAAACTTATTTTAATGATCCATCTTGTTTAAATGAATTCGGAAGTTTATTATATAACATTATCACCTTGTAGTTAAAGCTTCCTTCATAAAGGCTCGTTTGGTGCGCTCGAATTGTCAGTTTATCCTTGTTAGGAGTACATCATCATTTACTTGATAATGATTTATATTTGTATGAACATTTGTGGATGTTATGGCTCTCGAAAGAGGACACATTATTATTCGTCTACCTCCGTATAACTGTGATCTGAAAGCAATTGAGTTGGTGTGGGCAAAACTAAGGAATGTTTTCAGAGGATGCAGCGTTACTTGTGATATCTTTGCTTATCTTACACGCTATTTTGCTGAACTGTGTCTTTCAAAGTTGACCACACTGCAGAAACAAAAGAGCGTTAGCTCTTGCTTCTTCCCCTCTGCCCGCACCAGACCGTAAATCCAGCGCTCAACTTATCTTGCGCGTACTGTACTGGCAAATTCAGAGATATTTGTTCACCAAAACTATTTATTAGGCAAATATTGAGCTATTGTTTAATGAGGTATTTCTTTATCTTTTGCGGCTTGAAAAAGTCATCCAGAATGAACAGGACTTGCGAGAGCATTCCCAGAAAATTCAATATATTGTGACTGTGGGTTACACAGATATGGAAATCGAGTTCTCAGAAATTTAGAAGAACTTTTGCTCGCGAAATTGACAGTCAGCTGTCTTTAAGTTGGACTCGGTGCTCCGCCGCACGAAAACAAATGAAAGACATCTCTGTGCTACCCTTCAGTTGTTGACTGTCGCAATAACCAACACAGAACTGCGCCTTCTGACCGGTATTAATACCTCCAACTCATTGTTTCTAGAAAGGCACAGTCTTTCCGAAAAATTTCTCGATAACAATGGACCGAACAATCTGGAGCCACTCACTGTCTCTTTCTCTCTGACTACGCGGCCAGTTCTGGCATTACAATGCCACACGGTGACAATATACGGTGACGGAAAATGATAAACAAACATGTACAACATCCCCGGTGTATTTTTAATGTAGTTTATATATTACTACCGACACTAAAACACATACACTGTATGTACTGTACTACAAACTAGTCAGTAGTAAAAAGACAGCGATCTTTTGCTGTCTCAGTTTAGTGTATCACTTATCTCACGTCCGCTTTAACATTAGAACTTCATTTGTCTTGACTCTCGAAATAAAACATCAATTTCTCTAAATTTGTTACTGCTTGTGTGTGGGTCATAACCACAGCTGGTTCATCAACACTGTCTCAATCTAAATACTCTTTATTTTCATTTTCAGTAACACTGCATGATGTAATGATGCCTTCCTCGGTAATCAGTTTATTATTCATTGTCAATGTCTTCTTCGTCAACATCGGAACAGACATCGATATTTTTCAAAAGTGTATGAAATGTTCTTATACACTTCTTCTTTCTTCTTCTTCTTCTTCTCTTCTTCGTCATTATTGTTTCCTGGCATGTCACACACAGCAGGCCATGACTTTATCCAAGTTTCTCAACCAATCTGTCCCCAAGCAGGCCAGGTGAAGACTGATAAGGGAATTCGAGTAATGTACTTACTTATTGAGAATAGCAATAATAATTTATGATCTGTAAAACAAGTCTTCATTTACTGTACTAAACGGCATTTTTGTTTTTCAAAATTCGTGCTAGTTAAAGAGGTTCGGAATAATGAGGTTTTACTGTACCAAAATTTCTACTGATCGTTGTTAATGCACTCGACTGACGTCGCATTTAAGCTAAACCATCCGCTATTTATATATAAAATGGGATGGAATTAAAACAGTTGAAACTAGGTCAGTAACTAAGTCACCAAGAACAAATCTGAACTACCAAACAAATGAAAGGTAAAGTTTGACTGCGTCATTACTCCGTTACTCCGTAATAGATTTCGAAAGGAAATCGCATGATATATTTAATTTGATAGTTTTATGTTAAATTATTTAATTACTTTTTTATTCCATAGTTCAACACATTTCATTAGCATTAAACTTATTTCAGATAAAATTAAAAAGAAAAAAAAAGTTAATTTCCACTAAACTAAAAAAATAATAATGATTCCTTTTTCATTTAAATATCTCAACTCTTTTTCTTTAAAAATATAAAAGAAAGAAAATCAGTAATATTGTTTGACACTCCCTATAAAGACTTGCACCAAAATACCTATCACAAGTGGCGTCTTCATTACAACAATCTGCATACCTCTCGTCCATCACGGCCAACCAATCTCCATCCTCTCTCTCTCCATTCTGTTTGTCGTATTATAAAAGATCTTCTTAATTCTTGAGGTGTGTCACCAGTATATTAACTAATTAAAGATTCTACCAAGCGTTTTGGTTATAAAATTAGTCAAACTCTGCAAATGTTTTATAAAATGGGTGGCAAGATAGATGCACATCATTGTCGGGTATTTCCTATTTGGCAAAAAGGACTCCATCATCTGCACACTCGTGACTCCTTGGGGCGGCCGCTCTCCAACCTGATCCTTCCTGAATTAACTCCAGTAACACTGTTTCCTTTGTTACTTTTTAACCCCGTGGTGGTTATTGTTGTGTTGACATTGTTAGACTTATTCTTGACAGGTGATATTACGACAGTTTGAATGAATTCCGTCTTTTAAGCCACACAGTGACATTTCCCTTATGTACACAACCCAGTACCCAATTTTAAAGCCAGCTTCATTTTCTAAAGCACAAATCTGTTAAGAAGGAAGGGAAATGCGGTCCCGTTTTTGCTCCAGACGTGACCTATGACATTTCGTCTCCCACTCAACTCTTGAAACCGTTGTTCGTTTCTGGAACGAATCGTAGCATACGAAGCAAATCGCTACAGTGACACTTGTAATTTAAAATATGAAATATAGATGTTCACCACTAACTCTCCCCCCCAACTTTTAAAAAGGGTGAGACACCAAACCACTTTTCTTTTCTTCTTTTAATTCCAAAGCTGAAGATGAAAATTTACTTCAGTTAATATTAATCATACCTTGCTTGAGTGATCATTACTAAAACTGCTCCCATTTACTTTATTTCCAGAACGTTCAGTTCCTTCTACATCTTAAATAGTGGATAAGGAAGCTAATGAATTAAAAAGTTGTCTAATATTAGAAAAAGATCTATGTGTGTGTTTTTCAAAATTACCTCCTCTAAAGATAAGTCATATCGGAGGATGAATGAAATGATGTTCAAGGAGTCCAGGGTATACAGAGCTTAGAGTTAAATATTTAAATAATATGTTATAAATAATAATGTCAAAAAATATGTCATTATATATTTGTTTCTGAAAGGCAATACGCCTATTCAAACCAAAGATGAGTTGAATTCTGTGTATGGAGATTCTGCACCATCATTTACCACAGTGAAATTTTGGGCAGCTGAATTTAAATGTGGCCGTAAGAGCTCGGGAAACGATGAACGTTCGGTTCTCCAAAAACTGTAACCACCGACGGAAATATAACCAAAGTTTACCAAATGGTGCTAGACGACCACCGATTTAAAGTGCGAGAGACCGCAAAAGCAATGAACATGTCAAAAGAACGTGTTTGTCACTTACTAAATCAACATATAGACATGACAAAGCTCTACGCGCGTTGGGTGCCACGTTTACTCATGTTAGATCAAAAACGTGTTCGAATGAACATTTCCAACGCTCTGTTGGCGCAGTTTAGGGACAACAAATCCGAGTTTTGGCGCCGATTAATTACTGTAGATGAAACTTGGATATGCCATTTTACGCCCGAAACAAATTACAGCCAAACAATTGACTGCGAAGAGGGAATCGGCTCCGAAAAAAAGGAAAAACTGCTTTTTTCGACTGGGAAAGTGATGGTGACTGTTTTTTGAGATAGTCACGGAGTTATTTTAATCGATTATCTTCAAAAAGGAAAAATCATTACAGGAGCATGCTACGCATCATTACTTGACTAACTGACGGCCGAACTTGGTGAAAAACGGACACATTTGCAGAAAAAGAAAATACTGTTTCACCACGACAACGCACCGTCTCAGACCACTGCGGTTGTAATGGCGAAAATCCACGAATTACGGTCTGAACTACTTGGCTCACCAGATCTAGCCCCAAGCGACTTCTTTTTGTGCCCTTATCTAAAGATTGCGCTAGGAGGACAGATATTTTTGTCAAATGAAGAAGCAATCATCTTTGTGAACAATTATTTTGTAAAGCAAAACGCCGAGTACTATTTGTACGGGTTACAGAGATGAGAGTATCGCCGGGAGAGGTGTGTACAGTTACAAGGGGACTATGTTGAAAAACGTCGAGTACTATTTGGACGGGTTACAGAGATGGGAACATCGCTGGGAGAGTTACAAGGAGACTATGTTGAAAAACGCCGAAACTATTTGGACGGGTTACAGAGATGGGAACATCGCTGGGTGAAGTGTGTAGAGTTACAAGGAGACTATGTTGAAAAACGTCGAGTACTATTTGGATGGGTTACAGAGATAGGAGCATCGCTGGGAGAAGTGTGTAGAATTACAAGGAGACTATGTTAAAAAACGCCGAGTACTATTTGGTCGGGTTACAGAGATGGGAGCATCGCTGGGAGAAGTGTGTAGAGTTACAAGGAGACTATGTTGAAAAACGTCGAGTACTATTTGGATGGGTTACAGATATAGGAGCATTGCTGGGAGAAGTGTGTAGAGTTACAAGGAGACTATGTTGAAAAACGCCAAGTACTACTTGGACGGGATACAGAGATGGTGACATTGTTGGGAGAAGTGTGTAGAGTTACAAGGAGACTATGTTGAAAAACGTCGAGTACTATTTGGATGGGTTACAGAGATAGGAGCATTGCTGGGAGAAGTGTGTAGAGTTACAAGGAGACTATGTTGAAAAACGCCAAGTACTACTTGGACGGGATACAGAGATGGTGACATTGTTGGGAGAAGTGTGTAGAGTTACAAGGAGACTATGTTGAAAAACGTCGAGTACTATTTGGATGGGTTACAGAGATAGGAGCATTGCTGGGAGAAGTGTGTAGAGTTACAAGGAGACTATGTTGAAAAACGCCAAGTACTACTTGGAAGTGTTACAGAGATGATAACTTCGCTGGGAAAAGTGTGTAGAGTTACAAGGAGACTGTGCTGAAGAAAAAAAATTCTGAAAGAAATTTATTGTATCTTTATTAGTTCGGAAGGTTTTCAGACTACCCTAGTATCTAAGGTAAACCTGTGACATTTAATCACCGTCTATATATGGAGACAAAATACTTGTACTGTCTGCTTTCGAGGGTATGGCCATCTATTAAAAAATGACAATCTTTTAAAACTACTCTACTAACGTATTGGTATTTTGTTTCCTTTGTTGGCACTTTCAGCTGCGACTCTATTGATTTACAAACCAAGGTTACCTATCGACCATAAACAGCACATTGATTAAGTCAGTGACGTTCGAATGCAGGTCTATGTAGTAAATTTGTGGTGACGTGTTTCATCAAGACAATGTCCGGCAGACGGTCGTAAAAGTACAAGACCTCATCAAGCCATATGGTCCGGAACAATTCGGGCATCTGTCCTAAAACCTTGACTTGGTCTCCGAAGGGGGCCATTGCTGGACGGCGTCTCATCCGAGATAATGGCGTCAGAGGGAGGAGTTTCATCAGAGACGACGTAAAAGTCGGTTATGAGCAGTGCAATTGAAAGTGTGCAGTAAACAAACGAAATACAACTGGTTTAAAAACACACGTCACGACGTCTGAAGGAGGTTCGACAACTAAGTATGGTTAAATATTAATTCCAAAAACGTAGAGCATATTAGAAGGACAAATACCCTACTGTGACGTTTACAGGAGCTTTGTAGAGGACGGGATGAAGTGAGGAAATCGCCGAGACACGGTTAGGTAAAAATACGCCCCAGCACGCAGACGTCTGTCATGTGCTCCTGTATCTCCTGTAGCATCAAAGGAAAGAGAAATGAGGCATGGTCCAAAATTAAAAAATCTAGCATTTGTCAAGTCGACTAGGGAAACTATCGAAAAAGCGTAGTCATAGCGTAGTCCAACGTAATCATATCGGACGATGAATGAAATGATGTTCAAATGAGTACAGTGTACATCGACCTTAGAGTTACCGGACTTTCACCTTTCAGGATAAGAGAAAACCTCCAACGTTAAGTCATATCGGACGATGAATAAAATGATGTACGAATGAGTACAGTGTACATAGACCTTAGAGTTACCAGACATTCATCTTTCAGGATAAGAGAAAACCTCCAACGTAGTCATATCGGACGATGAATGAAATGATGTTCAAATGAGTACAGGGTACATAGAGCTTAGAGTTACCAGACATTCATCTTTCAGGATAAGAGAAAACCTCCAACGTTAAGTCATATCGGACGATGAATGAAATGATGTTCAAATGAGTACAGGGTACATAGACCTTAGAGTTACCAGACATTCATCTTTCAGGATAAGAGAAAACCTCCAACGTTAAGTCATATCGGACGATGAATGAAATGATGTTCAAATGAGTACAGGGTACATAGAGCTTAGAGTTACCAGACATTCATCTTTCAGGATAAGAGAAAACCTCCAAAGTTAAGTCATATCGGACGATGAATGAAATGATGTTCAAATGAGTACAGGGTACATAGACCTTAGAGTTAATAGACATTCATCTTTCAGGATAAGAGAAAACCTCCAACGTTAAGTCATATCGGACGATGAATGAAATGATGTTCAAATGAGTACAGGGTACATAGAGCTTAGAGTTACCTGACATTCATCTTTCAGGATAAGAGAAAACCTCCAACGTAGTCATATCGGACGAAGAATGAAATGATGTTCAAATGAGTACAGGGTACATAGACCTTAGAGTTACCGGACATTCACCTTTCAGGATAATAGAAACCCTCCAACGTTAAGTCATATCGGACAATGAATGAAATGATGTTCAAATGAGTACAGGGTACATAGACCTTAGAGTTACCTGACATTCACCTTTCAGGATAAGAGAAAACCTCCAACGTTAAGTCATATCGGACGATGAATGAAATGATGTACAAATGAGTACAGGGTACATAGACCTTAGAGTTACCTGACATTCACCTTTCAGGATAAGAGAAAACCTCCAACGTTAAGTCATATCGGACGATGAACGAAATGATGTTTAAATGAGTACAGAGTACATAGAGCTTAGAGTTACCAGACATTCACCTTTCAGGATAAGAGAAACCCTCCAACGTTAAGTCATATTGGACGATGAATGAAATGATGTTCAAATGAGTACAGTGTACATAGACCTTAGAGTTACCGGACATTCATCTTTCAGGATAAGAGAAAACCTCCAACGTTGTCATATCAGACGATGAAGGAAATGATGTTGAAATGAGTACAGGGTACATAGAGCTCAGAGTTGACATTCATCTTTCAGGATAAGAGAAAACCTCCAACGTTAAGTCATATCGGACGATGAATGAATTGATGTTCAAATGAGTACAGTGTACATAGACCTTAGAGTTACCGGACATTCATCTTTCAGGATAAGAGAAAACCTCCAACGTTGTCATATCGGACGATGAATGAAATGATGTTCAAATGAGTACAGGGTACATAGACTTTAGAGTTACCTGACATTCACCTTTCAGGATAAGAGAAAACCTCCAACGTTAAGTCATATCGGACGATGAATGAAATGATGTTCAAATGAGTACAGGGTACATAGACCTTAGAGTTACCGGACATTCACCTTTCAGGAGAATAGAAACCCTCCAACGTTAAGTCATATTGGACGATGAATGAAATGATGTTCAAATGAGTACAGTGTACATAGACCTTAGAGTTACCTGACATTCACCTTTCAGGATAAGAGAAACCCTCCAACGTTAAGTCATATTGGACGATGAATGAAATGATGTTCAAATGAGTACAGGGTACATAGACCTTAGAGTTACCTGACATTCACCTTTCAGGATAAGAGAAAACCTCCAACGTTAAGTCATATCGGACGGTGAATCAAATGATGTTCAAATGAGTACAGGGTACATAGAGCTTAGAGTTACGAGACTTTCATCTTTCAGGATAAGAGAAAACCTCCAACGTTAAGTCATATCGGACGATGAATGTAATGATGTTCAAATGAGTACAGGGTACATAGACCTTAGAGTTACCTGACATTCACCTTTCAGGATAAGAGAAAACCTCCAACGTTAAGTCATATCGGACGATGAATGAATTGATGTTCAAATGAGTACAGGGTACATAGACCTTAGAGTTACCTGACATTCACCTTTCAGGATAAGAGAAAACCTCCAACGTTAAGTCATATCGGACGATGAATGAATTGATGTTCAAATGAGTACAGGGTACATAGACCTTAGAGTTACCGGACATTCACCTTTCAGGATAAGAGAAAACCTCCAACGTTGTCATATCAGACGATGAAGGAAATGATGTTGAAATGAGTACAGGGTACATAGAGCTCAGAGTTGACATTCATCTTTCAGGATAAGAGAAACCCTCCAACGTTAAGACATATCTGATAATGAATGAAATGAATGTGAGGAGGAGATGCCAAGTCCTAAGCTACTAGGAGGGACCAGGAAGGTTCAAACCCAGGACTTGTAACAGCTGGGCGATATCGCGATCGTAAATAAAGTTTTAGCGGCAAGTTCTAAAATGTGATCTTCTAATCGCGTTTCCTGTGTTACATTTTGTTAACCTTAGAGAAGTATATCATACATGAATAAGGAAAAAGAAAATTAAAACGGAAAGAAGAGAATGCGATGAAGAAGAGCGTGGGGGCGGGGGGCTTTATCTTGAGGATTTACCGTGGAATGAGATGACTCGCTAGAGTGCTGTTTGTCAGTCGTAATGAAATGCCTACCAACGTGGAACTTTGAGCATTCGAAATACTATGTGAGCTTAGTACAGCCGCTTTTTATGAGCAACCAGTGCCCGGAGGAGCATATATTACCACCAAATGTCACAGTTATGTGTACACTAAGTATTACGACGGTGCCTCTGGAATTCCAAGGAATATCGTTCCAAACACCAAAATGAAATGAAGCTGAGGAAGTATATACATAATGATTTTAACAATGGTACATGCTCATTGCAGCACTAGTAGGCTCGTACTAACTCTAGGATAGGAATCCTATCCCTAGGATTGTAATGCTATCTCAAGGGCCGCGTTGCAATCTCTAGAATTGTAAAAATAATCTCTAGAATTTAGTCGTATTTCTAGGAGGTAAACTATGCTTAGGACTGTGACACCATCTCTAGAATTGTAATACAATCTCTATGATTGTAACCCTATAACTAGCTCTGCCAGGCTATCTGTAGGATTGTAATGGTACTTCATTGATTGTGGTATTATCTTCTCGAATTTGATGCTATGTCTAGGATGGTGATGCTAACTCTACGACGGTGTTCACATTTCTAGCATTGTGACTTTATCTCTAGATTGTGATCCTATCTCTGGGATTGTGATTCCATTCGTACGATAATAGTGCTATCTCTAGGAGTCAAATAATATCTCTAGGATTCTAATAATATCTCTAGCATTTTATTCTTTTCTCTAGGATTGTAATTATATCTCTAGGAAAGTAATAATATCTTTAGGACTGTAATGATATCTCTGGGACCGCAATGATATCTCTAAGACTGTATAATACCTCTAGAACTGTAATAATACCTCTAGAACACTAATAATGTCCATAAGACTGTCATAATACCTTTAGGACTGTAATAATATCTCTCGGACTGCAATAATATCTCAAGACTGTAATAATATCTTTAGTGTTGTAATAATACCTCTAGAACACTAATAATGTCCCTAAGACTGTCATAATATCTTTAGGACTGTAATAATATCTCTCGGACTGCAATAATATCTCAAGACTGTAATAATATCTTTAGTGTTGTAATAATACCTCTAGAACACTAATAATGTCCTTACACTGTCATAATATCTCTAGGGCTGTAATAATATTTCTAAGACTGTAATAATATCTCTAGAATTGTAATAATACTTCTAGAACATTAATAATGTCTCTAAGATTGTCATAATATCTCTAAGACTGTAATAACATTTCTGGGACAGCAATAATATCTCTAGGACCTTAATAATATCTCTAGGACTGTAATAATGTCTCTAGTATACTAATAATGTCCCTAAGACTGACATAATATCTCTAAGAATGTAATGATATCTCTACAGGATGTTACAAAAAGGTACGGCCAAACTTTCAGGAAACATTCCTCACACACAAAGAAAGAAAATATGTTATGCGGACATGTGTCCGGAAACGCTTAATTTCCATGTTAAGCTCATTTTATTACTTCTCTTCAAATCACATTAATCATGGAATGGAAACACACGACAACAGAACGTACCAGCGTGACTTCAAACACTTTATTACAGGAAATGTTCAAAATGTCCTCCGTTAGCGAGGTTACATGCATCCATCCTCCGTCGCATGGAATCCCTGATGCGCTGATGCAACCCTGGAGAATGGCGTATTGTATCACAGCCGTCCACAATACGAGCACGAAGAGTCTCTACATTTGGTACCTGGGTTGTGTAGACAAGAGCTTTCAAATGCCCCCATAAATGAAAGTCAAGAGGGTTGAGGTCAGAAGAGCGTGGAGGCCATGGGATTGGTCCGCCTCTACCAATCTATTGGTCACCGAATCTGTTGTTGAGAAGCGTACGAACACTTCGACTGAAATGTGCAGGAGCTCCATCGTGCATGAACCACAATGGGGTATTTTGACAATTGTCTGCACGAATGATTTCAATTTACATTTTAAGAGAAATACTAAAATGAGCTCTAACATGGAAATTTAGCGTTTCCGGTCACATGTCCGCATAACATATTTTCCTTCTTTGTGTGTGAGGAATGTTTCCTGAAAGTTTGGCCGTACCTTTTTGTAACATCCTGTATAATTCTAATACTATCTCAAGGATTGCAATATCTCTAGGACTGAAATAACATCTCTTCGGTTGTAATAATATACCTAGCTTTGCAATAATATCTCTAACTTTGTAATACTATCTCTAGAATTGTAATAATATTTCTAGAATTGTAGTAATATCTCTAGAATTGTAATAATATCTCTAGAATTGTAGTAATATATCTATAATTGTAATAATATCTCTAGAATGGTAGTAATATCTCCTGGACTGTAATAATATTACTAAGATCGTGATCCAATCTTTGGGTTTGTACAACTGTATGTGGGCTGTTAATCCTACCTCAAAGATGCTAATATTATACGATAATCAGACTAGATAGATAATTGAAATAAATGATCTAGCAATTGAGGTTGAGATGTAACTAAATCAATAAAAATGTGACCTATATCTCGTTTAGAGGAAGCTACATATTTTCGTTTCAATACCAGCAAGTGCATTTCCACGTGTGTCTCTCAACAATGAACTGACACTGTTGTGACAAGAGCCACATGTGATGTAATGGTTTTGATAAGAAACGTTATATACGACCATATGAAAATATGATGCCCATTACGTAACCCTGTGAACTGTAATATGTCATCCTGGGCAGTCGTATAAATTAGCTGCTTCCCTGGTTTACGGTAGGGAGACAAACCTACATGACTCAGATAACGTGAAAATAATAGAACTCGAACTGTTCAACATACACTATAACCAAATACTGCAGTTAAAATAACGAAAACGTCACATTTGTCCTGGTGAATTATACTTGAGCAGTCTATCCCTAAAAATAGACAATTTACGTAAGTACTATACCTATACAAGCACATACTGCTCTATCAACTTCAAGATAAACATTATCTTATTGTAGTTACAAGGGAATACAGTAGACTTTAAGTGATAGTCAAATGTTTTGGTCGTTATGTGATGTATACATGACTTTCTCTACTCTTGTACAAACACTTATTGCTCTATCAACTTCAAGATAAACATTATCTTATTGTAGCTACAAGGGAATACAGTAGACTTTAAGTGATAGTCAAGTGTTTTGGTCGTTATGAGATGTATATATGACTTTCTCTACTCTTGTACAAACACTTATTGCTCTATCAACTTCAAGATAAACATTATCTTATTGTAGTTACAAGGGAATACAGTAGACTTTAAGTGATGGTCAAATGTTTTGGTCGTTATGTGATGTATACATGACTTTCTCTACTCTTGTACAAACACTTATTGCTCTATCTACTTCAAGATAAACATTATCTTATTGTAGTTACAAGAAAATACAGTAGACTTTAAGTGATAGTCAAATGTTTTGGTCGTTATGAGATGTATATATGACTTTCTCTACTCTTGTACAAACATTTATTGCTCTATCTACTTCAAGATAAACATTATCTTTTTGTAGTTACAAGGGAATACAGTAGACTTTAAAAGATAGTCAAATGTTTTGGTCGTTATGTGATGTACACATGACTTTCTCTACTCTTGAACAAACATTTATTGCTCTATCTACTTCAAGATAAACATTATCTTTTTGTAGTTACAAGGGAATACAGTAGACTTTAAGTGATAGTCAAATGTTTTGGTCGTTATGTGATGTACACATGACTTTCTCTACTCTTGTACAATAACTTATTGCGCTATCTACTTCAAGATAAGCATTATCTTATTGTAGTTACAAGGGTATACAGTAGACTTTAAGTGATAGTCAAATGTTTTAGTCGTTATGTGATGTACATATGACTTTGTCTAATTGGGGAATGTTTGCCATTGCAACCGCTGATGTGTGAGACGGTGCGTTGTCTTGGTGAAACAAGATTTTCTTTTTCTGCAAATGTGGCCGTTTTTCCGCAATTCTGCCTTCAGCTTGTCAAGTATTTATACGTATTATGCTCGTGTAAAGGGATTATCTTTTTTAAGATAATCGATGAAAATGACTACATGAGTATCACAAAAAACAGTCGTCATTACTTTTCCAGCGAAAATATGGTTTTTGCTTTTTATGGAGCCGCTTTCCGCTTCGCAGTCCACTGTTTGTACTGTAGTTTTGTTTCTGACATATAATCGTGTATCCAAGTTTCATCTACAGTAATTAATCGGTGCCAGAACTCGGATTTATAGTGCCTAAACTGCGCCGAAAGAGCGTTGGAAATGTTCATTCGAACATGTTCTTTGTCTAACGTGAGCAAACGAGGCACCCAACGCGCGGACAGCTTTCTCATGTCTAAATGTTGATCTAATATGTGACAAACTTGTTCTTTTGACATGTTCATAGTCTCTGTTATGTCTCTCACTTTAATTCGGTGGTCGTCTAGCAACATTTAGTGAACCTTGGCGATACTTTCGTCGGTTGTAGTTTTGGTTGTCTCGAAGATTCATCGTTACCTCAGCTGTTACGATTATGTTTAAATTCAGCTGCCCAAAATTTCACTGTGGTAAATGATGGTGCAGAATCTCCAAACGCAGAATCCTACTGATATTTGATTTGCGTAGACGTATGGTCTTTCAAAAACAAATATTTAGTGACAGCTCGATACTCGATTTTGTCCATTTTCATAAAAACACTCACATCAACTCACTCAAACGACTGTTACATAACAACTGAGCGTCCAAAATGGCTGAAACTTGGCGAGTAACTGTCAACAGATGAACAACGAAATGCCATCTTCATGTTGAGGTGGGAAAATTTTCAGACTATCTTTGTACATGTTCAGCAGACTGTAGATGGGATAGAAGAGCTGAGTCAGGATACTGGAAAAGTTAACCGTGGCCATACAGGATTAATTTAACAACAGGCGAAAAAAGATATAGAAGCTGAAACTTTTATTGATTCCTCAAAATTGTGTTGCCACCTCCATGAAAAATTACCTTAAGTGAAGCAATTTTTGAACATTTTACATAAAGACAGTTAGTGCTTTTAAAATCTTTGTGTTATATTTCTTTCAAGATCCTATGAGGAAGTTAAGGCTAGCCCACACATTCGAAAACAAATAAGGGAGGGCTCAGTTCGAGGATTCCATGAATCGAAAAGTGAAGGATTCCTGGAATGCAGTTTTTGAATTTTCTTGGAATTAAAATAGGACCCAAGTTACGTTAATATTATGAAAAAAATCACTATTATCATATTTAAATAATTTCCTAGGCTATTTAGATGTTAGAGAGGATCAGGATGAAAAATCTAACCAGGTTATAAAAAAATCGAAATAAGGTATTAATGGGGGTGGAGCATTATTATGATAAAGGTCTATTGTTTTCGGAACATCAAACAGGAGAAAATTTGAAGTGCAGTAAAGGGATAAGTTTAGGAATGCCCTTATAATTATTATTAATTACTGACTAATTAGTGGCAAATAAAAAATATAACCATGGCCTACGTTTACACTATAAAAAAAAACAGCTCAAATCAATTTCTTAGTACGCTTTCACAAAACTTAAGTTTCATTTCCATTATTCATAACTACTTTGAAAACCTGACGTGACCGGAGGGAATGGGCATTATGTTCGACTTCAGTAAAAAATATCCCTTATGAAGCACTTTTCGGATATAGAAAAACAGAAAATACGGAACAGGGAGATATAACGCGGTGGAGTTCGGAATACTTTGTGCTCGAAGGTTTTGCAAATCAATTAGTAACCATGGCAAACAAATGGTAAGTGCAACAACGTTGCACAATATCGACAAGTTCCCCAGTGGCGCAATCGGTTAGCGCACGGTACTTATAGACAGTATAACGAGCAATGCCGGGGTTGTGAGTTCGAGCCTCACCTGGGGAATAACTTTTATATTACTACTAAACATTTGGTAATCATAAGGCCACGTGTAGGGCTGTATTACCAACTTCCCCAGTGGCGCAATCGGCTAGCGCACGGTACTTATAGACAGTATAACGAGCAATGCCGGGGTTGTGAGTTCGAGCCTCACCTGGGGAATAACTTTTATATTACTACTAAACCTTTGGTAATCATAGGGTCAAGTGTAGGGCTGTATTGCCAACTTCCCCAGTGGCGCAATCGGTTAGCGCACGGTACTTATAGACAGTATAACGAGCAATGCCGTGGTTGTGAGTTCGAGCCTCACCTGGGGAATAACTTTTATATTACTACTAAACCTTTGGTAATCATAAGGTCAAGTGTAGGGCTGTATTACCAACTTCCCCATTGGCGCAATCGGTTAGCGCACGGTACTTATAGACAGTATAACGAGCAATGCCGGGGTTGTGAGTTCGAGCCTCACCTGGGGAATAACTTTTATATTACTACTAAACATTTGGTAATCATAAGGCCACGTGTAGGGCTGTATTACCAACTTCCCCAGTGGCGCAATCGGTTAGCGCACGGTACTTATAGACAGTATACCTTTGGTAATCATAAGGTCAAGTGTAGGGCTGTATTGCCAACTTCCCCAGTGGCGCAATCGGTTAGCGCACGGTACTTATAGACAGTATAACGAGCAATGCCGTGGTTGTGAGTTCGAGCCTCACCTGGGGAATAACTTTTATATTACTACTAAACCTTTGGTAATCATAAGGTCAAGTGTAGGGCTGTATTACCAACTTCCCCAGTTGCGCAATCGATTAGCGCACGGTACTTATAGACAGTATAACGAGCAATGCCGGGGTTGTGAGTTCGAGCCTCACCTGGGGAATAACTTTTATATTACTACTAAACATTTGGTAATCATAAGGCCACGTGTAGGGCTGTATTACCAACTTCCCCAGTGGCGCAATCGGTTAGCGCACGGTACTTATAGACAGTATAACGAGCAATGCCGTGGTTGTGAGTTCGAGCCTCACCTGTGGAATAACTTTTATATTACTACTAAACATTTGGTAATCATAAGGCCACGTGTAGGGCTGTATTACCAACTTCCCCAGTGGCGCAATCGGCTAGCGCACGGTACTTATAGACAGTATAACGAGCAATGCCGGGGTTGTGAGTTCGAGCCTCACCTGGGGAATAACTTTTATATTACTACTAAACCTTTGGTAATCATAAGGTCAAGTGTAGGGCTGTATTACTAACTTCCCCAGTGGCGCAATCGGTTAGCGTACGCTACTTATAGACAGTATAACGAGCAATGCCGGGGTTGTGAGTTCGAGCCTCACCTGGGGAATAACTTTTATATTACTACTAAACCTTTGGTCATCATAAGGTCAAGTGTAGGGCTGTATTACCAACTTCCCCAGTGGCGCAATCGGTTAGCGCACGGTACTTATAGACAGTATAATGAGCAATGCCGGGGTTGTGAGTTCGAGCCTCACCTGGGGAATAACTTTTATATTACTACTAAACCTTTGGTCATCATAAGGTCAAGTGTACGGCTGTATTACTAACTTCCCCAGTGGCGCAATCGGTTAGCGTACGCTACTTATAGACAGTATAACGAGCAATGCCGGGGTTGTGAGTTCGAGCCTCACCTGGGGAATAACTTTTATATTACTACTAAACCTTTGGTCATCATAAGGTCAAGTGTACGGCTGTATTACCAACTTCCCCAGTGGCGCAATCGGTTAGCGCACGGTACTTATAGACAGTATAACGAGCAATGCCGGGGTTGTGAGTTCGAGCCTCACCTGGGGAATAACTTTTATATTACTACTAAACCTTTGGTCATCATAAGGTCAAGTGTACGGCTGTATTACCAACTTCACCAGTGGCGCAATCGGTTAGCGCACGGTACTTATAGACAGTATAACGAGCAATGCCGGGGTTGTGAGTTCGAGCCTCACCTGGGGAATAACTTTTATATTACTACTAAACCTTTGGTCATCATAAGGTCAAGTGTACGGCTGTATTACCAACTTCCCCAGTGACGCAATCGGGTAGCGCACGGTACTTATAGACAGTATAACGAGCAATGCCGGGGTTGTGAGTTCGAGCCCTCACCTGGGGAATAACTTTTATATTACTACTAAACATTTGGTAACCATAAGGTCAAGTGTAGGACTGTATTACCAACTTCCCCAGTGCAGTACTGGGTTAGCGCACGGTACTTATAGACAGTATAACGAGCAATGCCGGGGTTGTGAGTTCGAGCCTCACCTGGGGAATAACTTTTATAATGCTACTAAACCTTTGGTAATCATAAGGTCAAGTGTAGTGCTGTTTTACAACTTCCCCAGTAGCGCCATCGGTTAGCTCACGGAACTTATAGTCAGTATAACGAGCAATGCAGGGGTTGTGAGTTCGAGTCTCACCTGGGGAATAACTTTTATATTACTACTAAACCTTTGGTAATCATAAGGTCAAGTGATAGGCCTCTATCACCAACTTCCCCAGTAGCGCAATCGGTTAGCGCACGGTACTTATAGACAGTATAACGAGAAATGACGGGGTTGTGAGTTCGAGCCTCACCTGGGGAATAACTTTTATATTGCTACTAACTTTTTGGTAATTATAAAGTCAAGTGTAGGGCTGTATTACCAACTTCCCCAGTGGCGCAATCGGTTAGCGCACGGTAATTATAGACAGTATAACGAGCAATGCCGGGGTTGTGAGTTCGAGCCTCACCTGGGGATTAACTCTTGTTATACTACTAATCCTTTGGTAATCATAAGGTCAAGTGCGGGGCTGTATTACTAACTTCCCCAGTGGCGTAGCCGGTTAGCGCACAGTACTTATAGACAGTATAAAGAGCAATGCCGGGGTTGTGAGTTCGAGCCTCACCTGGGGAATACGTTTTATATTACTACTAAACCTTTGGTAATCATAAAATCAAGTGTAGGGCTGTATTACCAACTTCCCCAGTGGCGCAATCGGTTAGCGCACGGTATTTATAAACATTATAACGAACAATGCCGGGGTTGTGAGTTCGAGCCTGCCCTGGGGAATAACTTTTATATTACTACTAAATCTTTGGTAATCATAAGGTCAAGTGTAGGGCTGTATTACCAACCTCCCCAGTGGCGCAATCGGTTAGCGCACGGTACTTATAGACAGTATAATGAGCAATACCGGGGTTGTGATTTCGAGCCTCACCTGGCGAATAACTTCTATATTACTACTAAAGCTTTGGTATTCATAAGGTCAAGTGTAGGGCTGTATTACCAACTTCCCCAGTGGCGCAATCGGTTAGCGCACGGTACTTATAGACAGTATAATGAGCAATGCCGGGGTTGTGAGTTCGAGCCTCACTTGGGGAATAACTTCTATAGTACTACTAAACCTTTGGTAATCATAAGGTCAAGTGTAGGGCTGTATTACCAACTTCCCTAGTGGCGCAATCGGTTATGCACGGTACTTATAGACAGTATAACGGGCAATGCCGGGGTTGTGAGTTCGAGCCTCACCTGGGGAATAACTTTTATATTACTACTAAACCTTTGGTAATCATAAGGTCAAGTGTAGGGCTGTGTTACCAACTTCCCTAGTGGCGCAATCGGTTTGCGAACGGTACTTATAGACAGTATAACGAGCAGTGTCGGGGTTGTGAGTTCGAGCCTCACCTGGGTAATAACTTTAGAATTATTACTAAACGTTTGGTAATCATAAGGTCAAGTGTAGGACTTTATTTCCAACTTCCCCAGTGGCGCAATCGGTTAGCGCACGGTACTTATAGACAGTATAACGGGCAATGCTGGGGTTGTGAGTTCGAGCCTCACCTGGGGAATAACTTTTATATTACTACTAAATCTTTGGTAATCATAAGGTCAAGTGTAGGGCTGTATTGCCGACTTCCCCAGTGGCGCAATCGGTTAGCGCACGGTACTTATAGACAGTATAACGAGCAATGCTGGGGTTGTGAGTTCGAGCCTCACCTGGGGAATAGCTTTTATATTACTACTAAACCTTTGGTAATCATAAGGTCAAGTGTAGGGCTGTGGTAGCAAGTTCCCCAGTGTCGCAATCGGTTAGGGCACGGTGCTTATAGGCAGTATAACGAGCAACGCCGCGGTTGTGTGTTCGATCCTCACCTGGGGTATAACTTTTATATTACTACTAAACCTTTGGTAATCGTAAGGTCAAGTGTAGGGCTGTATTACCAACTTCCCCAGTGGCGCAATCGGTTAGCGCACGGTACTTATAGACAGTATAATGAGCAATGCCGGGGTTGTGAGTTCGAGCCTCTGCTATTGAATAGCTTTTATATTACTTCTAAACTTTTGGTAATCATAAGGTCAAGTGTAGGGCTGTATTACCAGCTTCCCCAGTGGTGCAATCGGTTAGCGCACGGTACATATAGACAGCATAACGAGCAATGCCGGGGTTGTGAGTTCGAGCCTCAGGTGGGGAATAACTTTTATATTACTACTAAACCTTTGGTAATCATAAGTTCAAGAGTAGGGCTGTATTACCAAGTTCCCCAGTGGCGCAATCGGTTAGCGCACGGTACTTATAGACAGTATAACGAGCAATGCCGTGGTTGTGAGTTCGAGCGTCACCTGGGGAATAACTTTTGTATTACTACTAAACCTTTGGTAATCATAAGGTCAAGTGTAGGGGTCTATTACCAACTTGCCCAGTGGCGCAATCGGTTAGCGCACGGTACTTATAGACAGTATAATGAGCAATGCCGGGCTTGTGAGTTCGAGCCTCACCTGGGGAATAACTTTTGTATTACTACTAAACCTTTGGTAATCATAAGGTCAAGTGTAGGGGTGTATTACCAACTTCCCCAGTGGCGCAATCGGTTAGCGCACGGTACTTATAGCCAGTATAATGAGCAATGCCGGGCTTGTGAGTTCGAGCCTCACGTGGGGAATAACTTTTGTATTACTACTAAACCTTTGGTAATCTTAAGGTCAAGTGTAGGGCTGTATTACCAACTTCCCCAGTGGCGCAATCGGTTAGCGCACGGTACTTATAGACAGTATAACGAGCAATGCCTGGGTTGTGAGTTCGAACCTCACGTGGGGAATAACTTTTGTATTACTACTAAACCTTTGGTAATCATAAGGTCAAGTGTAGGGGTGTATTACCAACTTGCCCAGTGGCGCAATTGGTTAGCGCACGGTACTTATAGCCAGTATAATGAGCAATGCCCGGGTTGTGACTTCGAGCGTCACCTGGGGAATACCTTTTGTATTACTACTAAACCTTTGGTAATCATAAGGTCAAGTGTAGGTCTGTATTACCAACTTCCCCAATGGCGCATTCGGTTAGGGCACGGTATTTATAGACAGTATAACGAGCAATGCCGGGGTTGTGTGTTCGAGCCTCACCTGGGGAAAAACTTTTATATTACTACTAAACCTTTGGTAATCATAAGGTCAAGTGTAGGGCGGTATTACCAACTTCCCCAGTGGCGCAATCGGTTAGCGCATGGTACTTATAGACAGTATAACGAGCAATACCTGGGTTGTGTGTTCGAGCCTCACCTGGGGAAAAACTTTTATATTACTACTAAACCTTTGGTAATCATAAGGTCAAGTGTAGGGCGGTATTACCAACTTCCCCAGTGGCGCAATCGGTTAGCGCACGGTACTTATAGACAGTATAACGAGCAATGCCGGGGTTGTGTGTTCGAGCCTCACCTGGGGAAAAACTTTTATATTACTACTAAACCTTTGGTAATCATAAGGTCAAGTGTAGGGCGGTATTACCAACTTCCCCAGTGGCGTATTTGGTTAGCGCACGGTACTTATAGACAGTATAACGAGCAATGCCGGGGTTGTGAGTTCGAGCCTCACCTGGGGAATAACTTTTATATTACTACTAAACCTTTGGTAATCATAAGGTCAAGTGTAGGGCTGTATTACCAACTTCCCCAGTGGCGCAATCGGTTAGCGCACGGTACTTATAGACAGTACAACGAGCAATGCCGGGGTTGTGAGTTGGAGCCTCACCTGGGGAATAACTTTAATATTACTACTAAACCTTTGGTAATCATAAGGTCAAGTGTAGGGCTGTATTACCAACTTCCCCAGTGGCGCAATCGGTTAGCGCACGGTGCTTATAGACAGTATAACGAGCAATGCAGGGGTTGTGAGTTCGAGCCTCACCTGGGGAATAACTTTTATATTACTACTAAACCTTTGGTAATCATAAGGTCAAGTGTAGGGCTGTATTACCAACTTCCCCAGTGGCGCAATCGGTTAGCGCACGGTACTTATAGACAGTATAACGAGCAATGCCGGGGTTGTGAGTTCGAGCATCAAGTGGGGAATAACTTTTATATTACTACTAAACTTTTGGTGATCATAAGGTCAAGTGTAGGGCTGTAATACCAACTTCCCGAGTGGCACAATTGGTTAGCCCACGGTACTTATAGACAGTATAACGAGCAATGCCGGGGTTGTGAGTTCGAGCATCAAGTGGGGAATAACTTTTATATTACTACTAAACCTTTGGTAAGCATAAGGTCAAGTGTAGGGCTGTATTACCAACTTCCCCAGTGGCGCAATCGGTTAGCGCACGGTACTTATAGACAGTATAACGAGCATTGCCGGGGTTGTGAGTTCGAGCCTCACCTTGGGAATAACTTTTATATTACTACTAAACTTTTGGTGATCATAAGGTCAAGTGTAGGGCTGTAATACCAACTTCCCCAGTGGCACAATTGGTTAGCCCACGGTACTTATAGACAGTATAACGAGCAATGCCGGGGTTGTGAGTTCGAGCCTCACCTGGGGTATAACTTTTATATTACTACTAAACATTTGGTAACCATAAGGTCAAGTGTAGGACTGTATTACCAACTTTCCCAGTGGCGCAATCGGTTAGTGCACGGTACTTATAGACAGTATAACGAGCAATGCTGGGGTTCTGAGCTCGAGCCTCACCTGGGGTATAACTTTTATATTACTACTAAACCTTTGGTAATCATAAGGTCAAGTGTAGGGCTGCATTACCAACTTTCCCAGTGGCGCAATCGGTTAGCGCACGGTACTTATAGACAATATAACGAGCAATGCTGGGGTTGTGAGTTCGAGCCTCAAGTGGGGAATAACTTTTATATTACTACTAAACTTTTGGTGATCATAAGGTCAAGTGTAGGGCTGTAATACCAACTTCCCCAGTGGCGCAATCGGTTAGCGCACGGTACTTATAGACAGTATAACGAGCAATGCCGGGGTTGTGAGTTCGAGCCTCACCTGGGGAATAACTTTTATATTACTACTAAACCTTTGGTAATCATAAGGTCAAGTGTAGGACTGTATTACCAACTTCCCCAGTGGCGCAATCGGTTAGTGCACGGTACTTATAGACAGTATAAAGACCAATGCCTTGGTTGTGAGTTCGAACCCACTCCTGGGGAGTAACTTTTATATTACTACTAAACTTTTGGTGATCATAAGGTCAAGTGTAGGGCTGTATTACCAACTTCCCCAGTGGTGCAATCTGTTAGCGCACGATATTTTAGACAGTATGACGAGCAATGCTGGGGTTCTGAGCTCGAGCCTCACCTGGGGTATAACTTTTATATTACTACTAAACCTTTGGTAATCATAAGGTCAAGTGTAGGGCTGTATTACCAACTTTCCCAGTGGCGCAATCGGTTAGCGCACGGTACTTATAGACAGTATAACGAGCAATGCTGGGGTTGTGAGTTCGAGCCTCACCTGGGGAATATCTTTTATATTACTAATAAACCGTTGGTAATCATAAGGTCAAGTGTAGGGCTGTATTACCAACTTCCCCAGTGGCGCAATCGGTTAGCGCACGGTACTTATAGACAGTATGACGAGCAATGCCGGGGTTGTGAGTTCGAGCCTCACCTTGGGAATAACTTTTATATTACTACTAAACCTTTGGTAATCATGAGGTCAAGTATAGGGTTGTTAGGCCAACTTCCCCAGTGGCGCAATCGGTTAGCGCACGGTACTTATAGACAGTATAACGAGCAATGCCGGGGTTGTGAGTTCGAGCCTCACCTGGGGAATAACTTTTATATTACTACTAAACGTTTGGTCATCATAAGGTCAAGTGGAGGGTGTATTACCAACTTCCCCAGTGGCGTAATCGGTTAGCGCACGGTACTTATAGACAGTATAACGAGCAAAGCCGGGGTTGTGAGTTCGAGCCTCACCTGGGGTATAACTTTTATATTACTACTAAACCTTTGGTAATCATAAGGTCAAGTGTAGGGCTGTATTACCAACTTTCCCAGTGGCGCAATCGGTTAGCGCACGGTACTTATAGACAGTATAACGAGCAATGCTGGGGTTGTGAGTTCGAGCCTCAAGTGGGGAATAACTTTTATATTACTACTAAACTTTTGGTGATCATAAGGTCAAGTGTAGGGCTGTAATACCAACTTCCCCAGTGGCGCAATCGGTTAGCGCACGGTACTTATAGACAGTATAACGAGCAATGCCGGGGTTGTGAGATCGAGCCTCACCTGGGGTATAACTTTTATATTACTACTAAACATTTGGTAACCATAAGGTCAAGTGTAGGACTGTATTACCAACTTCCCCAGTGGCGCAATCGGTTAGTGCACGGTACTTATAGACAGTATAACGACCAATGCCTTGGTTGTGAGTTCGAACCTCACCTGGGGAGTAACTTTTATATTACTACTAAACTTTTGGTGATCATAAGGTCAAGTGTAGGGCTGTATTACCAACTTCCCCAGTGGTGCAATCTGTTAGCGCACGATATTTTAGACAGTATGACGAGCAATGCTGGGGTTCTGAGCTCGAGCCTCACCTGGGGTATAACTTTTATATTACTACTAAACTTTTGGTAATCATAAGGTCAAGTCTAGGGCTCTATTACCAACTTCCCCAGTGGCGCAATCGGTTAGCGCACGGTACTTATAGACAGTATGACGAGCAATGTCGGGGTTGTGAGTTCGAGCCTCACCTTGGGAATAACTTTTATATTACTACTAAACCTTTGGTAATCATAAGGTCAAGTGTAGGGTTGTTAGACCAACTTCCCCAGTGGCGCAATCGGTTAGCGCACGGTACTTATAGACAGTATAACGAGCAATGCCGGGGTTGTGAGTTCGAGCCTCACCTGGGGAATAACTTTTATATTACTACTAAACATTTGGTCATCATAAGGTCAAGTGGAGGGTGTATTACCAACTTCCCCAGTGGCGCAATCGGTTAGCGCACGGTACTTATAGACAGTATAACGAGCAATGCCGGGGTTGTGAGTTCGAGCCTCACCTGGGGAATAACTGTTATATTTCTACTAAACTTTGGTAATCATAAGGTCAAGTGTAGGGCGGTATTACCAACTATCCCAGTGGCGTAATCGGTTAGCGCACGGTACTTATAGACAGTATAACGAGCAATGCCGGGGTTGTGAGTTCGAGCCTCACCTGGGGAATAACTGTTATATTTCTACTAAACTTTGGTAATCATAAGGTCAAGTGTAGGTCAGTATTACCAACTTCCCCAGTGGCGCAATCGGTTAGCGCACGGTACTTACAGACAGTATAACGAGCAATGCCGGGGTTGTGGTTTCGAGTCTCACCTGGGGAATAACTTATATATTACTACTAAACCTTTGGTAATCATAAGGTCAAGTGTAGGGCTGTGTTACCAACTTCCCCAGTGTCGAAATCGGTAAGCGCACGGTACTTACAGACAGTATAACGAGCAATGCCGGGGTTGTGAGTTCGAGCCTCACCTGGGGAATAACTTTTATATTACTACTAAACCTTTGGTAATCATAAGGTCAAGTGTAGGGCTGCATCACCAACTTCCCCAGTGACGCAATCGGTTAGCGCACGGTACTTATAGACAGTATAACGAGCAATGCCGGCGTTGTGAGTTCGAGCCTCACCTGGGGAATAACTTATATATTACTACTAAACCTTTGGTAATCATAAGGTCAAGTGAAGGGCTGCATTACCAAATTCCCTGTTGGCGCAATCGGTTAGCGCACGGTACTTATAGACAGTATAACGAACAATGCCGGGGTTGTGAGTTCGAGCCTCACCTGGGGAGTAACTTTTATATTACTACTAAATCTTTGGTAATCATAAGGTCAAGTGTAGGGCTGTAATACCAACTTCCCCAGTGGCGTAATCGGTTAGCGCACGGTACTTATAGACAGTATAACGAGCAATGCCGGGTTGTGAGTTCGAGCCTCAACTGGGGAATAACTTTTATATTACTACTAAACCTTTGGTAATCATAAGGTCAAGTGTAGGGCTGTAATACCAACTTCCCCAGTGGCGCAATCGGTTAGCGTACGGTACTTAGAGACAGTATAACGAGCAATGCCGGGGTTGTGAGTTCGAGCCTCACCTGGGGAATAACTTATATATTACTACTAAACCTTTGGTAATCATAAGGTCAAGTGAAGGGCTGCATTACCAAATTCCCTGTTGGCGCAATCGGATAGCGCACGGTACTTATAGACAGTATAACGAGCAATGCCGGGGTTGTGAGTTCGAGCCTCACCTCGGTAATTACTTTCATATTACTACTAAACCTTTGGTAATAATAAGGTCAAGTGTAGGGCCGTATTACCAACTTACCCAGTGGCGTATTTGGTTAGCGCACGGTACTTATAGACAGTATAACGAGCAATGCCGGGGTTGTGAGTTCGAGCCTCACCTGGGTAATTACTTTCATATTACTACTAAACCTTTGGTAATCATAAGGTAAAGTGTAGGGCTGTATTACCAACTTTCCCAGTGGCGCAATCGGTTAGCGCTCGGTACTTATAGACAGTATAACGAGCAATGCCGGGGTGTGAGTTCGAGCCTCACCTGGGTAATTACTTTCATATTACTACTAAACCTTTGGTAATCACAACGTCAAGTGTAGGGCCGTATTACCAACTTCCCCAGTGGCGCAATCGGTTAGCGCACGGTACTTATAGACAGTATAACGAGCAATGCCGGGGTTGTGAGTTCGAGCCTCACCTGGGGAATAACTTTTATATTACTACTTAACCTTTGGTAATCATAAGGTCAAGTGTAGGACTGTATTACCAACTTCCCCAGTGGCGCAATCGGTTAGTGCACGGTACTTATAGACAGTATAAAGACCAATGCCTTGGTTGTGAGTTCGAACCTCACCTGGGGAGTAACTTTTATATTACTACTAAACTTTTGGTGATCATAAGGTCAAGTGTAGGGCTGTATTACCAACTTCCCCAGTGGTGCAATCTGTTAGCGCACGATATTTTAGACAGTATGACGAGCAATGCTGGGGTTCTGAGCTCGAGCCTCACCTGGGGTATAACTTTTATATTACTACTAAACCTTTGGTAATCATAAGGTCAAGTGTAGGGCTGTATTACCAACTTTCCCAGTGGCGCAATCGGTTAGCGCACGGTACTTATAGACAGTATAACGAGCAATGCTGGGGTTGTGAGTTCGAGCCTCACCTGGGGAATATCTTTTATATTACTAATAAACCGTTGGTCATCATAAGGTCAAGTGTAGGGCTGTATTACCAACTTCCCCAGTGGCGCAATCGGTTAGCGCACGGTACTTATAGACAGTATAACGAGCAATGCCGGGGTTGTGAGTTCGAGCCTCACCTGGGGAATAACTTTTATATTACTACTAAAAATTTGGTCATCATTAGGTCAAGTGTAGGGCTGTATCACCAACTTCCCCAGTGGCGCAATCGGTTAGCGCTCGGTACTTATAGACAGTATAACGAGCAATGCTGGGGTTGTGAGTTCGAGCCTCCTGGGGAATAACTTTTATATTTCTACTAAACCTTTGGTAATCATAAGGTCAAGTGTAGGGATGTATTACCAACTTCTCCAGTGGCGCAATCGTTTAGCGCACGATACTTATAGACAGTATAACGAGCAATGCCGGGGTTGTGAGTTCGAGCCTCCTGGGGAATAACTTTTATATTTCTACTAAACCTTTGGTAATCATAAGGTCAAGTGTAGGGATGTATTACCAACTTCCCCAGTGGCGCAATCGGTTAGCGCACGGAACTTATAGACAGTATAACGGGAAATGCCGGGGTTGTGAGTTCGAGCCTCACCTGGGGAATAACTTTTATATTTCTACTAAACCTTTGGTAATCATAAGGTCAAGTGTAGGGATGTATTACCAACTTCCCCAGTGGCGCAATCGGTTAGCGCACGGTACTTATAGACAGTATAACGAGCAATGCCGAGGTTGTGAGTTCGAGCCTCACCTGGGGAATAACTTTTATATTACTACTAAACCTTTGGTAATCATAAGGTCAAGTGTAGGCCTGTATTACCAACTTCCCCAGTGGCGTAATCGGTTAGCGCACGGTACTTATAGACAGTATAACGAGCAATGCCGGGGTTGTGAGTTCGAGCCTCACCTGCGGAATAACTTTTATATTACTACTAAACCTTTGGTAATCATAAGGTCAAGTGTAGGGCTGTATTACCAACTTCCCCAGTGGCGCAATAGGTTAGCGCACGGTACTTATAGACAGTATAACGAGCAATGCCGGGGTTGTGAGTTCGAGCCTCACCTGGGGAATAACTTTTATATTACTACTAAACCTTTGGTAATCATAAGGGCAAGTGTAGGGCTGTATTACCAAATTCCCCAGTGGCGCAATCGGTTAGCGCACGGTACTTATAGACAGTATAACGAGCAATGCCGGGGTTGTGTGTTCGAGCATCACATGGGGAATAACTTTTATACTACTACTAAACCTTTGGTAATCATCAGGTCAAGTATAGAGCTGTATTACCAACTTCCCCAGTGGCGCAATCGGTTAGCGCACGGTACTTATAGACACTATAACGAGCAATGCCGGGGTTCTGTGTTCGAGCCTCACATGGGGAATAACTTTTATACTACTACTAAACCTTTGGTAATCATAAGGTCAAGTGTAGGGCTGTACTACCAACTTCCCAAGTGGCGCAATCGGTTAGCGCACGGTACTTATAGACACTATAACGAGCAATGACGGGGTTGTGTGTTCGAGCCTCACATGGGGAATAACTTTTATATTACTACTAAACATTTGGTAATCATAAGGTCAAGTGTAGGGTGTATCACCAACTTCCCCAGTGGCGCAATCGATTAGCGCATGGTACTTATAGACAGTAGAACGAGCAATGCCGGGGTTGTGAGTTCGAGCCTCACCTGGGGAATAACTTTTATATTACTATTAAACATTTGGTCATCATAAGGTCAAGTGGAGGGCTGTACCACCAACTTCCCCAGTGACGTAATTGGTTAGCGCACGGTACTTATAGACAGTATAACGAGCAATGCCGGGGTTGTGAGTTCGAGCCTCACCTGGGGAATAACTTTTATATTACTACTAAAAATTTGGTCATCATTAGGTCAAGTGTAGGGCTGTATCACCAACTTCCCCAGTGGCGCAATCGGTTAGCGCACGGTACTTATAGACAGTATAACGAGCAATGCTGGGGTTGTGAGTTCGAGCCTCCTGGGGAATAACTTTTATATTTCTACTAAACCTTTGGTAATCATAAGGTCAAGTGTAGGGATGTATTACCAACTTCTCCAGTGGCGCAATCGTTTAGCGCACGATACTTATAGACAGTATAACGAGCAATGCCGGGGTTGTGAGTTCGAGCCTCCTGGGGAATAACTTTTATATTTCTACTAAACCTTTGGTAATCATAAGGTCAAGTGTAGGGATGTATTACCAACTTCCCCAGTGGCGCAATCGGTTAGCGCACGGAACTTATAGACAGTATAACGGGAAATGCCGGGGTTGTGAGTTCGAGCCTCACCTGGGGAATAACTTTTATATTTCTACTAAACCTTTGGTAATCATAAGGTCAAGTGTAGGGATGTATTACCAACTTCCCCAGTGGCGCAATCGGTTAGCGCACGGTACTTATAGACAGTATAACGAGCAATGCCGAGGTTGTGAGTTCGAGCCTCACCTGGGGAATAACTTTTATATTACTACTAAACCTTTGGTAATCATAAGGTCAAGTGTAGGCCTGTATTACCAACTTCCCCAGTGGCGTAATCGGTTAGCGCACGGTACTTATAGACAGTATAACGAGCAATGCCGGGGTTGTGAGTTCGAGCCTCACCTGCGGAATAACTTTTATATTACTACTAAACCTTTGGTAATCATAAGGTCAAGTGTAGGGCTGTATTACCAACTTCCCCAGTGGCGCAATAGGTTAGCGCACGGTACTTATAGACAGTATAACGAGCAATGCCGGGGTTGTGAGTTCGAGCCTCACCTGGGGAATAACTTTTATATTACTACTAAACCTTTGGTAATCATAAGGGCAAGTGTAGGGCTGTATTACCAAATTCCCCAGTGGCGCAATCGGTTAGCGCACGGTACTTATAGACAGTATAACGAGCAATGCCGGGGTTGTGTGTTCGAGCATCACATGGGGAATGACTTTTATACTACTACTAAACCTTTGGTAATCATCAGGTCAAGTATAGAGCTGTATTACCAACTTCCCCAGTGGCGCAATCGGTTAGCGCACGGTACTTATAGACACTATAACGAGCAATGCCGGGGTTCTGTGTTCGAGCCTCACATGGGGAATAACTTTTATACTACTACTAAACCTTTGGTAATCATAAGGTCAAGTGTAGGGCTGTAACACCAACTTCCCCAGTGGCGTAATCGGTTAGCGCACGGTACTTATAGACACTATAACGAGCAATGCCGGGGTTCTGTGTTCGAGCCTCACATGGGGAATAACTTTTATACTACTACTAAACCTTTGGTAATCATAAGGTCAAGTGTAGGGCTGTACTACCAACTTCCCAAGTGGCGCAATCGGTTAGCGCACGGTACTTATAGACACTATAACGAGCAATGCCGGGGTTGTGTGTTCGAGCCTCACATGGGGAATAACTTTTATATTACTACTAAACATTTGGTAATCATAAGGTCAAGTGTAGGGTGTATCACCAACTTCCCCAGTGGCGCAATCGATTAGCGCATGGTACTTATAGACAGTAGAACGAGCAATGCCGGGGTTGTGAGTTCGAGCCTCACCTGGGGAATAACTTTTATATTACTATTAAACATTTGGTCATCATAAGGTCAAGTGGAGGGCTGTACCACCAACTTCCCCAGTGACGTAATTGGTTAGCGCACGGTACTTATAGACAGTATAACGAGCAATGCCGGGGTTGTGAGTTCGAGCCTCACCTGGGGAATAACTTTTATATTACTACTAAAAATTTGGTCATCATTAGGTCAAGTGTAGGGCTGTATCACCAACTTCCCCAGTGGCGCAATCGGTTAGCGCTCGGTACTTATAGACAGTATAACGAGCAATGCTGGGGTTGTGAGTTCGAGCCTCCTGGGGAATAACTTTTATATTTCTACTAAACCTTTGGTAATCATAAGGTCAAGTGTAGGGATGTATTACCAACTTCCCCAGTGGCGCAATCGTTTAGCGCACGATACTTATAGACAGTATAACGAGCAATGCCGGGGTTGAGTTCGAGCCTCCTGGGGAATAACTTTTATATTTCTACTAAACCTTTGGTAATCATAAGGTCAAGTGTAGGGATGTATTACCAACTTCCCCAGTGGCGCAATCGGTTAGCGCACGGAACTTATAGACAGTATAACGGGCAATGCCGGGGTTGTGAGTTCGAGCCTCACCTGGGGAATAACTTTTATATTTCTACTAAACCTTTGGTAATCATAAGGTCAAGTGTAGGGATGTATTACCAACTTCCCCAGTGGCGCAATCGGTTAGCGCACGGTACTTATAGACAGTATAACGAGCAATGCCGGGGTTGTGAGTTCGAGCCTCACCTGGGGAATAACTTTTATATTACTACTAAACCTTTGGTAATCATAAGGTCAAGTGTAGGCCTGTATTACCAACTTCCCCAGTGGCGTAATCGGTTAGCGCACGGTACTTATAGACAGTATAACGAGCAATGCCGGGGTTGTGAGTTCGAGCCTCACCTGGGGAATAACTTTTATATTACTACTAAACCTTTGGTAATCATAAGGTCAAGTGTAGGGCTGTATTACCAACTTACCCAGTGGCGCAATCGGTTAGCGCACGGTACTTATAGACAGTATAACGAGCAATGCCGGGGTTGTGAGTTCGAGCCTCACCTGGGGAATAACTTTTATATTACTACTAAACCTTTGGTAATCATAAGGTCTAGTGTAGGGCTATACTACCAACTTCCCCAGTGGCACAATCGGTTAGCGCACGGTACTTATAGACAGTATAACGAGCAATACCGGGGTTGTGAGTTCGAGCCTCACCTGGGGAATAACTTTTATTATACTACTAAACCTTTGGTAATCATAAGGTCAAGTGTAGGGTTGTACTACCAACTTCACCAGTGGCGTAATCGGTTAGCGCACGGTACTTATAGACACTATAACGAGCAATGCCGGGGTTGTGTGTTCGAGCATCACATGGGGAATAACTTTTATACTACTACTAAACCTTTGGTAATCATAAGGTCAAGTATAGAGCTGTATTACCAACTTCCCCAGTGGCGCAATCGGTTAGCGCACGGTACTTATAGACACTATAACGAGCAATGCCGGGGTTGTGTGTTCGAGCATCACATGGGGAATAACTTTTATATTACTATTAAACATTTGGTCATCATAAGGTCAAGTGTAGGGCTGTATTACCAACTTCCCCAGTGGCGCAGTCGGTTAGCGCTCGGTACTTATAGACAGTATAACGAGCAATGCTGGGGTTGTGAGTTCGAGCCTCCTGGGGAATAACTTTTATATTTCTACTAAACCTTTGGTAATCATAAGGTCAAGTGTAGGGATGTATTACCAACTTCTCCAGTGGCGCAATCGTTTAGCGCACGATACTTATAGACAGTATAACGAGCAATGCCGGGGTTGTGAGTTCGAGCCTCCTGGGGAATAACTTTTATATTTCTACTAAACCTTTGGTAATCATAAGGTCAAGTGTAGGGATGTATTACCAACTTCCCCAGTGGCGCAATCGGTTAGCGCACGGAACTTATAGACAGTATAACGGGAAATGCCGGGTTTGTGAGTTCGAGCCTCACCTGGGGAATAACTTTTATATTACTACTAAACCTTTGGTAATCATAAGGTCAAGTGTAGGCCTGTATTACCAACTTCCCCAGTGGCGTAATCGGTTAGCGCACGGAACTTATAGACAGTATAACGAGCAATGCCGGGGTTGTGAGTTCGAGCCTCACCTGCGGAATAACTTTTATATTACTACTAAACCTTTGGTAATCATAAGGTCTAGTGTAGGGCTGTATTACCAACTTCCCCAGTGGCGCAATAGGTTAGCGCACGGTACTTATAGACAGTATAACGAGCAATGCCGGGGTTGTGAGTTCGAGCCTCACCTGGGGAATAACTTTTATATTACTACTAAACCTTTGGTAATCATAAGGGCAAGTGTAGGGCTGTATTACCAAATTCCCCAGTGGCGCAATCGGTTAGCGCACGGTACTTATAGACAGTATAACGAGCAATGCCGGGGTTGTGTGTTCGAGCATCACATGGGGAATAACTTTTATACTACTACTAAACCTTTGGTAATCATAAGGTCAAGTATAGAGCTGTATTACCAACTTCCCCAGTGGCGCAATCGGTTAGCGCACGGTACTTATAGACACTATAACGAGCAATGCCGGGGTTGTGTGTTCGAGCCTCACATGGGGAATAACTTTTATACTACTACTAAACCTTTGGTAATCATAAGGTCAAGTGTAGGGCTGTACTACCAACTTCCCCAGTGGCGCAATCGGTTAGCGCACGGTACTTATAGACACTATAACGAGCAATGCCGGGGTTGTGAGTTCGAGCCTCACATGGGGAATAACTTTTATATTACTACTAAACATTTGGTAATCATAAGGTCAAGTGTAGGGTGTATCACCAACTTCCCCAGTGGCGCAATCGATTAGCGCATGGTACTTATAGACAGTAGAACGAGCAATGCCGGGGTTGTGAGTTCGAGCCTCACCTGGGGAATAACTTTTATATTACTATTAAACATTTGGTCATCATAAGGTCAAGTGGAGGGCTGTACCACCAACTTCCCCAGTGACGTAATTGGTTAGCGCACGGTACTTATAGACAGTATAACGAGCAATGCCGGGGTTGTGAGTTCGAGCCTCACCTGGGGAATAACTTTTATATTACTACTAAAAATTTGGTCATCATTAGGTCAAGTGTAGGGATGTATTACCAACTTCCCCAGTGGCGCAATCGTTTAGCGCACGATACTTATAGACAGTATAACGAGCAATGCCGGGGTTGTGAGTTCGAGCCTCACCTGGGGAATAACTTTTATATTTCTACTAAACCTTTGGTAATCATAAGGTCAAGTGTAGGGATGTATTACCAACTTCCCCAGTGGCGCAATCGGTTAGCGCACGGAACTTATAGACAGTATAACGGGCAATGCCGGGGTTGTGAGTTCGAGCCTCACCTGGGGAATAACTTTTATATTTCTACTAAACCTTTGGTAATCATAAGGTCAAGTGTAGGGATGTATTACCAACTTCCCCAGTGGCGCAATCGGTTAGCGCACGGTACTTATAGACAGTATAACGAGCAATGCCGGGGTTGTGAGTTCGAGCCTCACCTGGGGAATAACTTTTATATTACTACTAAACCTTTGGTAATCATAAGGTCAAGTGTAGGGCTGTATTACCAACTTCCCCAGTGGCGCAATCGGTTAGCGCACGGTACTTATAGACAGTATAACGAGCAATGCCGGGGTTGTGAGTTCAAGCCGCACCTGGGGAATAACTTTTATATTACTACTAAACCTTTGGTAATCATAAGGTCAAGTGTAGGGATGTATTACCAACTTCCCCAGTGGCGCAATCGGTTAGCGCACGGTACTTATAGACAGTATAACGAGCAATGCCGGGGTTGTGAGTTCAAGCCTCACCTGGGGAATAACTTTTATATTACTACTAAACCTTTGGTAATCATAAGGTCAAGTGTAGGGATGTATTACCAACTTCCCCAGTGGCGCAATCGGTTAGCGCACGGTACTTATAGACAGTATAACGAGCAATGCCGGGGTTGTGAGTTCAAGCCGCACCTGGGGAATAACTTTTATATTACTACTAAACCTTTGGTAATCATAAGGTCAAGTGTAGGGATGTATTACCAACTTCCCCAGTGGCGCAATCGGTTAGCGCACGGTACTTATAGACAGTATAACGAGCAATGCCGGGGTTGTGAGTTCGAGCCTCACCAGGGGAATAACTTTTATATTACTACTTAACCTTTGGTAATCATAAGGTCAAGTGTAGGACTGTATTACCAACTTCCCCAGTGGCGCAATCGGTTAGTGCACGGTACTTATAGACAGTATAAAGACCAATGCCTTGGTTGTGAGTTCGAACCTCACCTGGGGAGTAACTTTTATATTACTACTAAACTTTTGGTGATCATAAGGTCAAGTGTAGGGCTGTATTACCAACTTCCCCAGTGGTGCAATCTGTTAGCGCACGATATTTTAGACAGTATGACGAGCAATGCTGGGGTTCTGAGCTCGAGCCTCACCTGGGGTATAACTTTTATATTACTACTAAACCTTTGGTAATCATAAGGTCAAGTGTAGGGCTGTATTACCAACTTTCCCAGTGGCGCAATCGGTTAGCGCACGGTACTTATAGACAGTATAACGAGCAATGCTGGGGTTGTGAGTTCGAGCCTCACCTGGGGAATATCTTTTATATTACTAATAAACCGTTGGTCATCATAAGGTCAAGTGTAGGGCTGTATTACCAACTTCCCCAGTGGCGCAATCGGTTAGCGCACGGTACTTATAGACAGTATAACGAGCAATGCCGGGGTTGTGAGTTCGAGCCTCACCTGGGGAATAACTTTTATATTACTACTAAAAATTTGGTCATCATTAGGTCAAGTGTAGGGCTGTATCACCAACTTCCCCAGTGGCGCAATCGGTTAGCGCTCGGTACTTATAGACAGTATAACGAGCAATGCTGGGGTTGTGAGTTCGAGCCTCCTGGGGAATAACTTTTATATTTCTACTAAACCTTTGGTAATCATAAGGTCAAGTGTAGGGATGTATTACCAACTTCTCCAGTGGCGCAATCGTTTAGCGCACGATACTTATAGACAGTATAACGAGCAATGCCGGGGTTGTGAGTTCGAGCCTCCTGGGGAATAACTTTTATATTTCTACTAAACCTTTGGTAATCATAAGGTCAAGTGTAGGGATGTATTACCAACTTCCCCAGTGGCGCAATCGGTTAGCGCACGGAACTTATAGACAGTATAACGGGAAATGCCGGGGTTGTGAGTTCGAGCCTCACCTGGGGAATAACTTTTATATTTCTACTAAACCTTTGGTAATCATAAGGTCAAGTGTAGGGATGTATTACCAACTTCCCCAGTGGCGCAATCGGTTAGCGCACGGTACTTATAGACAGTATAACGAGCAATGCCGAGGTTGTGAGTTCGAGCCTCACCTGGGGAATAACTTTTATATTACTACTAAACCTTTGGTAATCATAAGGTCAAGTGTAGGCCTGTATTACCAACTTCCCCAGTGGCGTAATCGGTTAGCGCACGGTACTTATAGACAGTATAACGAGCAATGCCGGGGTTGTGAGTTCGAGCCTCACCTGCGGAATAACTTTTATATTACTACTAAACCTTTGGTAATCATAAGGTCAAGTGTAGGGCTGTATTACCAACTTCCCCAGTGGCGCAATAGGTTAGCGCACGGTACTTATAGACAGTATAACGAGCAATGCCGGGGTTGTGAGTTCGAGCCTCACCTGGGGAATAACTTTTATATTACTACTAAACCTTTGGTAATCATAAGGGCAAGTGTAGGGCTGTATTACCAAATTCCCCAGTGGCGCAATCGGTTAGCGCACGGTACTTATAGACAGTATAACGAGCAATGCCGGGGTTGTGTGTTCGAGCATCACATGGGGAATAACTTTTATACTACTACTAAACCTTTGGTAATCATCAGGTCAAGTATAGAGCTGTATTACCAACTTCCCCAGTGGCGCAATCGGTTAGCGCACGGTACTTATAGACACTATAACGAGCAATGCCGGGGTTCTGTGTTCGAGCCTCACATGGGGAATAACTTTTATACTACTACTAAACCTTTGGTAATCATAAGGTCAAGTGTAGGGCTGTACTACCAACTTCCCAAGTGGCGCAATCGGTTAGCGCACGGTACTTATAGACACTATAACGAGCAATGACGGGGTTGTGTGTTCGAGCCTCACATGGGGAATAACTTTTATATTACTACTAAACATTTGGTAATCATAAGGTCAAGTGTAGGGTGTATCACCAACTTCCCCAGTGGCGCAATCGATTAGCGCATGGTACTTATAGACAGTAGAACGAGCAATGCCGGGGTTGTGAGTTCGAGCCTCACCTGGGGAATAACTTTTATATTACTATTAAACATTTGGTCATCATAAGGTCAAGTGGAGGGCTGTACCACCAACTTCCCCAGTGACGTAATTGGTTAGCGCACGGTACTTATAGACAGTATAACGAGCAATGCCGGGGTTGTGAGTTCGAGCCTCACCTGGGGAATAACTTTTATATTACTACTAAAAATTTGGTCATCATTAGGTCAAGTGTAGGGCTGTATCACCAACTTCCCCAGTGGCGCAATCGGTTAGCGCACGGTACTTATAGACAGTATAACGAGCAATGCTGGGGTTGTGAGTTCGAGCCTCCTGGGGAATAACTTTTATATTTCTACTAAACCTTTGGTAATCATAAGGTCAAGTGTAGGGATGTATTACCAACTTCTCCAGTGGCGCAATCGTTTAGCGCACGATACTTATAGACAGTATAACGAGCAATGCCGGGGTTGTGAGTTCGAGCCTCCTGGGGAATAACTTTTATATTTCTACTAAACCTTTGGTAATCATAAGGTCAAGTGTAGGGATGTATTACCAACTTCCCCAGTGGCGCAATCGGTTAGCGCACGGAACTTATAGACAGTATAACGGGAAATGCCGGGGTTGTGAGTTCGAGCCTCACCTGGGGAATAACTTTTATATTTCTACTAAACCTTTGGTAATCATAAGGTCAAGTGTAGGGATGTATTACCAACTTCCCCAGTGGCGCAATCGGTTAGCGCACGGTACTTATAGACAGTATAACGAGCAATGCCGAGGTTGTGAGTTCGAGCCTCACCTGGGGAATAACTTTTATATTACTACTAAACCTTTGGTAATCATAAGGTCAAGTGTAGGCCTGTATTACCAACTTCCCCAGTGGCGTAATCGGTTAGCGCACGGTACTTATAGACAGTATAACGAGCAATGCCGGGGTTGTGAGTTCGAGCCTCACCTGCGGAATAACTTTTATATTACTACTAAACCTTTGGTAATCATAAGGTCAAGTGTAGGGCTGTATTACCAACTTCCCCAGTGGCGCAATAGGTTAGCGCACGGTACTTATAGACAGTATAACGAGCAATGCCGGGGTTGTGAGTTCGAGCCTCACCTGGGGAATAACTTTTATATTACTACTAAACCTTTGGTAATCATAAGGGCAAGTGTAGGGCTGTATTACCAAATTCCCCAGTGGCGCAATCGGTTAGCGCACGGTACTTATAGACAGTATAACGAGCAATGCCGGGGTTGTGTGTTCGAGCATCACATGGGGAATAACTTTTATACTACTACTAAACCTTTGGTAATCATCAGGTCAAGTATAGAGCTGTATTACCAACTTCCCCAGTGGCGCAATCGGTTAGCGCACGGTACTTATAGACACTATAACGAGCAATGCCGGGGTTCTGTGTTCGAGCCTCACATGGGGAATAACTTTTATACTACTACTAAACCTTTGGTAATCATAAGGTCAAGTGTAGGGCTGTACTACCAACTTCCCAAGTGGCGCAATCGGTTAGCGCACGGTACTTATAGACACTATAACGAGCAATGCCGGGGTTGTGTGTTCGAGCCTCACATGGGGAATAACTTTTATATTACTACTAAACATTTGGTAATCATAAGGTCAAGTGTAGGGTGTATCACCAACTTCCCCAGTGGCGCAATCGATTAGCGCATGGTACTTATAGACAGTAGAACGAGCAATGCCGGGGTTGTGAGTTCGAGCCTCACCTGGGGAATAACTTTTATATTACTATTAAACATTTGGTCATCATAAGGTCAAGTGGAGGGCTGTACCACCAACTTCCCCAGTGACGTAATTGGTTAGCGCACGGTACTTATAGACAGTATAACGAGCAATGCCGGGGTTGTGAGTTCGAGCCTCACCTGGGGAATAACTTTTATATTACTACTAAAAATTTGGTCATCATTAGGTCAAGTGTAGGGCTGTATCACCAACTTCCCCAGTGGCGCAATCGGTTAGCGCTCGGTACTTATAGACAGTATAACGAGCAATGCTGGGGTTGTGAGTTCGAGCCTCCTGGGGAATAACTTTTATATTTCTACTAAACCTTTGGTAATCATAAGGTCAAGTGTAGGGATGTATTACCAACTTCCCCAGTGGCGCAATCGTTTAGCGCACGATACTTATAGACAGTATAACGAGCAATGCCGGGGTTGAGTTCGAGCCTCCTGGGGAATAACTTTTATATTTCTACTAAACCTTTGGTAATCATAAGGTCAAGTGTAGGGATGTATTACCAACTTCCCCAGTGGCGCAATCGGTTAGCGCACGGAACTTATAGACAGTATAACGGGCAATGCCGGGGTTGTGAGTTCGAGCCTCACCTGGGGAATAACTTTTATATTTCTACTAAACCTTTGGTAATCATAAGGTCAAGTGTAGGGATGTATTACCAACTTCCCCAGTGGCGCAATCGGTTAGCGCACGGTACTTATAGACAGTATAACGAGCAATGCCGGGGTTGTGAGTTCGAGCCTCACCTGGGGAATAACTTTTATATTACTACTAAACCTTTGGTAATCATAAGGTCAAGTGTAGGCCTGTATTACCAACTTCCCCAGTGGCGTAATCGGTTAGCGCACGGTACTTATAGACAGTATAACGAGCAATGCCGGGGTTGTGAGTTCGAGCCTCACCTGGGGAATAACTTTTATATTACTACTAAACCTTTGGTAATCATAAGGTCAAGTGTAGGGCTGTATTACCAACTTACCCAGTGGCGCAATCGGTTAGCGCACGGTACTTATAGACAGTATAACGAGCAATGCCGGGGTTGTGAGTTCGAGCCTCACCTGGGGAATAACTTTTATATTACTACTAAACCTTTGGTAATCATAAGGTCTAGTGTAGGGCTATACTACCAACTTCCCCAGTGGCACAATCGGTTAGCGCACGGTACTTATAGACAGTATAACGAGCAATACCGGGGTTGTGAGTTCGAGCCTCACCTGGGGAATAACTTTTATTATACTACTAAACCTTTGGTAATCATAAGGTCAAGTGTAGGGTTGTACTACCAACTTCACCAGTGGCGTAATCGGTTAGCGCACGGTACTTATAGACACTATAACGAGCAATGCCGGGGTTGTGTGTTCGAGCATCACATGGGGAATAACTTTTATACTACTACTAAACCTTTGGTAATCATAAGGTCAAGTATAGAGCTGTATTACCAACTTCCCCAGTGGCGCAATCGGTTAGCGCACGGTACTTATAGACACTATAACGAGCAATGCCGGGGTTGTGTGTTCGAGCATCACATGGGGAATAACTTTTATATTACTATTAAACATTTGGTCATCATAAGGTCAAGTGTAGGGCTGTATTACCAACTTCCCCAGTGGCGCAGTCGGTTAGCGCTCGGTACTTATAGACAGTATAACGAGCAATGCTGGGGTTGTGAGTTCGAGCCTCCTGGGGAATAACTTTTATATTTCTACTAAACCTTTGGTAATCATAAGGTCAAGTGTAGGGATGTATTACCAACTTCTCCAGTGGCGCAATCGTTTAGCGCACGATACTTATAGACAGTATAACGAGCAATGCCGGGGTTGTGAGTTCGAGCCTCCTGGGGAATAACTTTTATATTTCTACTAAACCTTTGGTAATCATAAGGTCAAGTGTAGGGATGTATTACCAACTTCCCCAGTGGCGCAATCGGTTAGCGCACGGAACTTATAGACAGTATAACGGGAAATGCCGGGTTTGTGAGTTCGAGCCTCACCTGGGGAATAACTTTTATATTACTACTAAACCTTTGGTAATCATAAGGTCAAGTGTAGGCCTGTATTACCAACTTCCCCAGTGGCGCAATCGGTTAGCGCACGGAACTTATAGACAGTATAACGAGCAATGCCGGGGTTGTGAGTTCGAGCCTCACCTGCGGAATAACTTTTATATTACTACTAAACCTTTGGTAATCATAAGGTCTAGTGTAGGGCTGTATTACCAACTTCCCCAGTGGCGCAATAGGTTAGCGCACGGTACTTATAGACAGTATAACGAGCAATGCCGGGGTTGTGAGTTCGAGCCTCACCTGGGGAATAACTTTTATATTACTACTAAACCTTTGGTAATCATAAGGGCAAGTGTAGGGCTGTATTACCAAATTCCCCAGTGGCGCAATCGGTTAGCGCACGGTACTTATAGACAGTATAACGAGCAATGCCGGGGTTGTGTGTTCGAGCATCACATGGGGAATAACTTTTATACTACTACTAAACCTTTGGTAATCATAAGGTCAAGTATAGAGCTGTATTACCAACTTCCCCAGTGGCGCAATCGGTTAGCGCACGGTACTTATAGACACTATAACGAGCAATGCCGGGGTTGTGTGTTCGAGCCTCACATGGGGAATAACTTTTATACTACTACTAAACCTTTGGTAATCATAAGGTCAAGTGTAGGGCTGTACTACCAACTTCCCCAGTGGCGCAATCGGTTAGCGCACGGTACTTATAGACACTATAACGAGCAATGCCGGGGTTGTGAGTTCGAGCCTCACATGGGGAATAACTTTTATATTACTACTAAACATTTGGTAATCATAAGGTCAAGTGTAGGGTGTATCACCAACTTCCCCAGTGGCGCAATCGATTAGCGCATGGTACTTATAGACAGTAGAACGAGCAATGCCGGGGTTGTGAGTTCGAGCCTCACCTGGGGAATAACTTTTATATTACTATTAAACATTTGGTCATCATAAGGTCAAGTGGAGGGCTGTACCACCAACTTCCCCAGTGACGTAATTGGTTAGCGCACGGTACTTATAGACAGTATAACGAGCAATGCCGGGGTTGTGAGTTCGAGCCTCACCTGGGGAATAACTTTTATATTACTACTAAAAATTTGGTCATCATTAGGTCAAGTGTAGGGATGTATTACCAACTTCCCCAGTGGCGCAATCGTTTAGCGCACGATACTTATAGACAGTATAACGAGCAATGCCGGGGTTGTGAGTTCGAGCCTCACCTGGGGAATAACTTTTATATTTCTACTAAACCTTTGGTAATCATAAGGTCAAGTGTAGGGATGTATTACCAACTTCCCCAGTGGCGCAATCGGTTAGCGCACGGAACTTATAGACAGTATAACGGGCAATGCCGGGGTTGTGAGTTCGAGCCTCACCTGGGGAATAACTTTTATATTTCTACTAAACCTTTGGTAATCATAAGGTCAAGTGTAGGGATGTATTACCAACTTCCCCAGTGGCGCAATCGGTTAGCGCACGGTACTTATAGACAGTATAACGAGCAATGCCGGGGTTGTGAGTTCGAGCCTCACCTGGGGAATAACTTTTATATTACTACTAAACCTTTGGTAATCATAAGGTCAAGTGTAGGGCTGTATTACCAACTTCCCCAGTGGCGCAATCGGTTAGCGCACGGTACTTATAGACAGTATAACGAGCAATGCCGGGGTTGTGAGTTCAAGCCGCACCTGGGGAATAACTTTTATATTACTACTAAACCTTTGGTAATCATAAGGTCAAGTGTAGGGATGTATTACCAACTTCCCCAGTGGCGCAATCGGTTAGCGCACGGTACTTATAGACAGTATAACGAGCAATGCCGGGGTTGTGAGTTCAAGCCTCACCTGGGGAATAACTTTTATATTACTACTAAACCTTTGGTAATCATAAGGTCAAGTGTAGGGATGTATTACCAACTTCCCCAGTGGCGCAATCGGTTAGCGCACGGTACTTATAGACAGTATAACGAGCAATGCCGGGGTTGTGAGTTCAAACCGCACCTGGGGAATAACTTTTATATTACTACTAAACCTTTGGTAATCATAAGGTCAAGTGTAGGGATGTATTACCAACTTCCCCAGTGGCGCAATCGGTTAGCGCACGGTACTTATAGACAGTATAACGAGCAATGCCGGGGTTGTGAGTTCGAGCCTCACCTGGGGAATAACTTTTATATTACTACTAAACCTTTGGTAATCATAAGGTCAAGTGTAGGGATGTATTACCAACTTCCCCAGTGGCGCAATCGGTTAGCGCACGGTACTTATAGACAGTATAACGAGCAATGCCGGGGTTGTGAGTTCAAGCCTCAACTGGGGAATAAATTTTATATTACTACTAAACCTTTGGTAATCATAAGGTCAAGTGTAGGCCTGTATTACCAACTTCCCCAGTGGCGTAATCGGTTAGCGCACGGTACTTATAGACAGTATAACGAGCAATGCCGGGGTTGTGAGTTCGAGCCTCACCTGGGGAATAGCTTTTATATTACTACTAAACCTTTGGTAATCATAAGGTCAAGTGTAGGGCTATACTACCAACTTCCCCAGTGGCGCGATCGGTTAGCGCACGGTACTTATAGACAGTATAACGAGCAATGCCGGGGTTGTGAGTTCGAGCCTCACCTGGGGAATAACTTTTATATTACTACTAAACCTTTGGTAATCATAAGGTCAAGTGTAGGGCTATACCACCAACTTCCCCAGTGGCACAATCGGTTAGCGCACGGTACTTATAGACAGTATAACGAGCAATACCGGGGTTGTGAGTTCGAGCCTCACCTGGGGAATAACTTTTATTATACTACTAAACCTTTGGTAATCATAAGGTCAAGTGTAGGGATGTATTACCAACTTCCCCAGTGGCGCAATCGGTTAGCGCACGGTACTTATAGACAGTATAACGAGCAATGCCGGGGTTGTGAGTTCGAGCCTCACCTGGGGAATAACTTTTATATTACTACTAAACCTTTGGTAATCATAAGGTCAAGTGTAGGCCTGTATTACCAACTTCCCCAGTGGCGTAATCGGTTAGCGCACGGTACTTATAGACAGTATAACGAGGAATGCCGGGGTTGTGAGTTCGAGCCTCACCTGGGGAATAACTTTTATATTACTACTAAACCTTTGGTAATCATAAGGTCAAGTGTAGGGTTATACTACCAACTTCCCCAGTGGCACAATCGGTTAGCGCACGGTACTTATAGACAGTATAACGAGCAATGCCGGGGTTGTGAGTTCGAGCCTCACCTGGGGAATAACTTTTATATTACTACTAAACCTTTGGTAATCATAAGGTCAAGTGTAGGGCTATACTACCAACTTCCCCAGTGGCACAATCGGTTAGCGCACCGTACTTATAGACAGTATAACGAGCAATGCCGGGGTTGTGAGTTCGAGCCTCACCTGGGGAATAACTTTTATATTACTACTAAACCTTTGGTAATCATAAGGTCAAGTGTAGGGCTGTACTACCAACTTCACCAGTGGCGTAATCGGTTAGCGCACGGTACTTATAGACACTATAACGAGCAATGCCGGGGTTGTGTGTTCGAGCATCACATGGGGAATAACTTTTATACTACTACTAAACCTTTGGTAATCATAAGGTCAAGTATAGAGCTGTATTACCAACTGCCCCAGTGGCGCAATCGGTTAGCGCACGGTACTTATAGACAGTATAACGAGCAATGCCGGGGTTGTGTGTTCGAGCATCACATGGGGAATAACTTTTATATTACTATTAAACATTTGGTCATCATAAGGTCAAGTGTAGGGCTGTATTACCAACTTCCCCAGTGGCGCAATCGGTTAGCGCTCGGTACTTATAGACAGTATAACGAGCAATGCTGGGGTTGTGAGTTCGAGCCTCCTGGGGAATAACTTTTATATTTCTACTAAACCTTTGGTAATCATAAGGTCAAGTGTAGGGATGTATTACCAACTTCTCCAGTGGCGCAATCGTTTAGCGCACGATACTTATAGACAGTATAACGAGCAATGCCGGGGTTGTGAGTTCGAGCCTCCTGGGGAATAACTTTTATATTTCTACTAAACCTTTGGTAATCATAAGGTCAAGTGTAGGGATGTATTACCAACTTCCCCAGTGGCGCAATCGGTTAGCGCACGGAACTTATAGACAGTATAACGGGAAATGCCGGGGTTGTGAGTTCGAGCCTCACCTGGGGAATAACTTTTATATTTCTACTAAACCTTTGGTAATCATACGGTCAAGTGTAGGGATGTATTACCAACTTCCCCAGTGGCGCAATCGGTTAGCGCACGGTACTTATAGACAGTATAACGAGCAATGCCGGGGTTGTGAGTTCGAGCCTCACCTGGGGAATAACTTTTATATTACTACTAAACCTTTGGTAATCATAAGGTCAAGTGTAGGCCTGTATTACCAACTTCCCCAGTGGCGTAATCGGTTAGCGCACGGTACTTATAGACAGTATAACGAGCAATGCCGGGGTTGTGAGTTCGAGCCTCACCTGCGGAATAACTTTTATATTACTACTAAACCTTTGGTAATCATAAGGTCAAGTGTAGGGCTGTATTACCAACTTCCCCAGTGGCGCAATAGGTTAGCGCACGGTACTTATAGACAGTATAACGAGCAATGCCGGGGTTGTGAGTTCGAGCCTCACCTGGGGAATAACTTTTATATTACTACTAAACCTTTGGTAATCATAAGGGCAAGTGTAGGGCTGTATCACCAAATTCCCCAGTGGCGCAATCGGTTAGCGCACGGTACTTATAGACAGTATAACGAGCAATGCCGGGGTTGTGTGTTCGAGCATCACATGGGGAATAACTTTTATACTACTACTAAACCTTTGGTAATCATAAGGTCAAGTATTGAGCTGTATTACCATCTTCCCCAGTGGCGCAATCGGTTAGCGCACGGTACTTATAGACACTATAACGAGCAATGCCGGGGTTGTGTGTTCGAGCCTCACATGGGGAATAACTTTTATACTACTACTAAACCTTTGGTAATCATAAGGTCAAGTGTAGGGCTGTACTACCAACTTCCCCAGTGGCGCAATCGGTTAGCGCACGGTACTTATAGACACTATAACGAGCAATGCCGGGGTTGTGTGTTCGAGCCTCACATGGGGAATAACTTTTATATTGCTACTAAACATTTGGTAATCATAAGGTCAAGTGTAGGGTGTATCACCAACTTCCCCAGTGGCGCAATCGATTAGCGCATGGTACTTATAGACAGTAGAACGAGCAATGCCGGGGTTGTGAGTTCGAGCCTCACCTGGGGAATAACTTTTATATTACTATTAAACATTTGGTCATCATAAGGTCAAGTGGAGGGCTGTACCACCAACTTCCCCAGTGACGTAATTGGTTAGCGCACGGTACTTATAGACAGTATAACGAGCAATGCCGGGGTTGTGAGTTCGAGCCTCACCTGGGGAATAACTTTTATATTACTACTAAAAATTTGGTCATCATTAGGTCAAGTGTAGGGCTGTATCACCAACTTCCCCAGTGGCGCAATCGGTTAGCGCTCGGTACTTATAGACAGTATAACGAGCAATGCTGGGGTTGTGAGTTCGAGCCTCCTGGGGAATAACTTTTATATTTCTACTAAACCTTTGGTAATCATAAGGTCAAGTGTAGGGATGTATTACCAACTTCCCCAGTGGCGCAATCGTTTAGCGCACGATACTTATAGACAGTATAACGAGCAATGCCGGGGTTGTGAGTTCGAGCCTCACCTGGGGAATAACTTTTATATTTCTACTAAACCTTTGGTAATCATAAGGTCAAGTGTAGGGATGTATTACCAACTTCCCCAGTGGCGCAATCGGTTAGCGCACGGAACTTATAGACAGTATAACGGGCAATGCCGGGGTTGTGAGTTCGAGCCTCACCTGGGGAATAACTTTTATATTTCTACTAAACCTTTGGTAATCATAAGGTCAAGTGTAGGGATGTATTACCAACTTCCCCAGTGGCGCAATCGGTTAGCGCACGGTACTTATAGACAGTATAACGAGCAATGCCGGGGTTGTGAGTTCGAGCCTCACCTGGGGAATAACTTTTATATTACTACTAAACCTTTGGTAATCATAAGGTCAAGTGTAGGCCTGTATTACCAACTTCCCCGGTGGCGCAATCGTTTAGCGCACGGTACTTATAGACAGTATAACGAGCAATGCCGGTGTTGTGAGTTCGAGCCTCACCTGGGGAATAACTTTTATATTACTACTAAACCTTTGGTAATCATAAGGTCAAGTGTAGGCCTGTATTACCAACTTCTCCAGTGGCGCAATCGGTTAGCGCACGGTACTTATAGAAAGTATAACGAGCAATGCCGGTGTTGTGAGTTCGAGCTTCACCTGGGGAATAACTTTTATATTACTACTAAACCTTTGGTAATCATAAGGTCAAGTGTAGGGCTGTATTACCAACTTCCCCAGTAGCGCAATCGGTTAGCGCACGGTACTTATAGACAGTATAACGAGCAATGCCGGGGTTGTGAGTTCGAGCCTCCCTTGGGGAATAACTTTTATATTACTACTAAACCTTTGGTAACCATAAGGTCAAGTGTAGGGCTGCATTACTAACTTCTCCAGTGGCGCAATCGGTTAGCGCGCGGTACTTATAGACAGTATAACGAGCAATGCCGGGGTTGTGAGTTCAAGCATCACGTAGGGAATAACTTTTATATTACTATTAAACCTTTGGTAATCATAAGGTCAAGTTTAGTGCTGTACTACCAACTTCCCAAGTGGCGCAATCGGTTAGCGCACGGTACTTATAGACACTATAACGAGCAATGCCGGGGTTGTGTGTTCGAGCCTCACATGGGGAATAACTTTTATATTACTACTAAACATTTGGTAATCATAAGGTCAAGTGTAGGGTGTATCACCAACTTCCCCAGTGGCGCAATCGATTAGCGCATGGTACTTATAGACAGTAGAACGAGCAATGCCGGGGTTGTGAGTTCGAGCCTCACCTGGGGAATAACTTTTATATTACTACTAAACCTTTGGTAATCATAAGGTCAAGTGTAGGCCTGTACTACCAACTTCCCCAGTGGCGTAATCGGTTAGCGCACGGTACTTATAGACAGTATAACGAGCAATGCCGGGGTTGTGAGTTCGAGCCTCACCTGCGGAATAACTTTTATATTACTACTAAACCTTTGGTAATCATAAGGTCAAGTGTAGGGCTGTATTACCAACTTCCCCACTGGCGCAATAGGTTAGCGCACGGTACTTATAGACAGTATAACGAGCAATGCCGGGGTTGTGAGTTCGAGCCTCACCTGGGGAATAACTTTTATATTACTACTAAACCTTTGGTAATCATAAGGGCAAGTGTAGGGCTGTATTACCAAATTCCCCAGTGGCGCAATCGGTTAGCGCACGGTACTTATAGACAGTATAACGAGCAATGCCGGGGTTGTGTGTTCGAGCATCACATGGGGAATAACTTTTATACTACTACTAAACCTTTGGTAATCATAAGGTCAAGTATAGAGCTGTATTACCAACTTCCCCAGTGGCGCAATCGGTTAGCGCACGGTACTTATAGACACTATAACGAGCAATGCCGGGGTTGTGTGTTCGAGCCTCACATGGGGAATAACTTTTATTATACTACTAAACCTTTGGTAATCATAAGGTCAAGTGTAGGGCTGTACTACCAACTTCCCAAGTGGCGCAATCGGTTAGCGCACGGTACTAATAGACACTATAACGAGCAATGCCGGGGTTGTGTGTTCGAGCCTCACATGGGGAATAACTTTTATATTACTACTAAACATTTGGTAATCATAAGGTCAAGTGTAGGGTGTATCACCAACTTCCCCAGTGGCGCAATCGATTAGCGCATGGTACTTATAGACAGTAGAACGAGCAATGCCGGGGTTGTGAGTTCGAGCCTCACCTGGGGAATAACTTTTATATTACTATTAAACATTTGGTCATCATAAGGTCAAGTGGAGGGCTGTACCACCAACTTCCCCAGTGACGTAATTGGTTAGCGCACGGTACTTATAGACAGTATAACGAGCAATGCCGGGGTTGTGAGTTCGAGCCTCACCTGCGGAATAACTTTTATATTACTACTAAAAATTTGGTCATCATTAGGTCAAGTGTAGGGCTGTATCACCAACTTCCCCAGTGGCGCAATCGGTTAGCGCTCGGTACTTATAGACAGTATAACGAGCAATGCTGGGGTTGTGAGTTCGAGCCTCCTGGGGAATAACTTTTATATTTCTACTAAACCTTTGGTAATCATAAGGTCAAGTGTAGGGATGTATTACCAACTTCCCCAGTGGCGCAATCGTTTAGCGCACGATACTTATAGACAGTATAACGAGCAATGCCGGGGTTGTGAGTTCGAGCCTCACCTGGGGAATAACTTTTATATTTCTACTAAACCTTTGGTAATCATAAGGTCAAGTGTAGGGATGTATTACCAACTTCCCCAGTGGCGCAATCGGTTAGCGCACGGAACTTATAGACAGTATAACGGGCAATGCCGGGGTTGTGAGTTCGAGCCTCACCTGGGGAATAACTTTTATATTTCTACTAAACCTTTGGTAATCATAAGGTCAAGTGTAGGGATGTATTACCAACTTCCCCAGTGGCGCAATCGGTTAGCGCACGGTACTTATAGACAGTAGAACGAGCAATGCCGGGGTTGTGAGTTCGAGCCTCACCTGGGGAATAACTTTTATATTACTACTAAACCTTTGGTAATCATAAGGTCAAGTGTAGGCCTGTATTACCAACTTCCCCAGTGGCGTAATCGGTTAGCGCACGGTACTTATAGACAGTATAACGAGCAATGCCGGGGTTGTGAGTTCGAGCCTCACCTGGGGAATAACTTTTATATTACTACTAAACCTTTGGTAATCATGAGGTCAAGTGTAGGGCTGTGTTACCAACTTCCCCAGTGGCGCAATTGGTTAGCGCACGGTACTTATAGACAGTATAACGAGCAGTGCCGGGGTTGTGAGTTCGAGCCTCACCTGGGGAATAACTTTTATATTACTACTAAACCTTTGGTACTCATAAGGTCAAGTGTAGGGCTGTATTACCAACTTCCCCAGTGGCGCAATCAGTTAGCGCACGGTACTTATAGACAGTATAACGAGCAATGCCGAGGTTGTGAGTTCGAGCCTCACCTGGGGAATAACATTTATATTACTACTAAACATTTGGTAATCATAAGGTCAAGTGTAGGACTGTATTACCAACTTCCCCAGTGGCGCAATCGGTTAACGCACGGTACTTATAGACAGTATAACGAGCAATGCCGGGGTTGTGAGTTCGAGCCTCACCTGGGGAATAACTTTTATATTACTACTAAACCTTTGGTAATCATAAGGTCAAGTGTAGGTCTGTATTACCAACTTCCCCAGTGGCGCAATCGGTTAGCGCACGGTACTTATAGACAGTATAACGAGCAATGCAGGGGTTGTGAGTTCGAGCCTCACCTGGGGAATAACATTTATATTACTACTAAACATTTGGTAATCATAAGGTCCAGTGTAGGACTGTATTACCAACTTCCCCAGTGGCGCAATCGGTTAACGCACGGTACTTATAGACAGTATAACGAGCAATGCCGGGGTTGTGAGTTCGAGCCTCACCTGGGGAATAACTTTTATATTACTACTAAACCTTTGGTAATCATAAGGTCAAGTGTAGGTCTGTATTACCAACTTCCCCAGTGGCGCAATCGGTTAGCGCACGGTACTTATAGACAGTATAACGAGCAATGCAGGGGTTGTGAGTTCGAGCCTCACCTGGGGAATAACCTTTATATTACTACTAAACCTTATGGTAATCATAAGGTCAAGTGTAGGGCTGTATTACCAACTTCCCCAGTGGCGTAATCGGTTAGCGCACGGTACTTATAGACAGTATAACGAGCAATGCCGGGGTTGTGAGTTCGAGCCTCACCTGAGGAATGACTTTTATATAACTACTAAATTTTTGGTAATCGTAAGGTGAAGGCTAGGGCTGTAATACCAACTTCCCCAGTGGCGCAGTCGGTCAGCGCACGGTACTTATAGACAGTATAACGAGCAATGCCGGGGTTGTGAGTTCGAGCCTCACCTGAGGAATGACTTTTATATTACTACTAAATTTTTGGTAATCGTAAGGTGAAGGCTAGGGCTGTAATACCAACTTCCCCAGTGGCGCAATCGGTTAGTTTTTTAAGTCTTTAGTATATTACTGTATTCACGTAAGTTGTATACCTCGACAAGATATATATTTTTGTGTAGTGAAATGTAATGAGTAGTGTTTAACGCCCACTTTTACTACATACGGCACCGCAGGCGGTGACCCTGATGATATATGTTATGAAGATGGAGCATCGGTGGAATGAGATCGCGGGGGAAACCGGCGGTCCCGAAGAAACCCGCTACAGCGCCAAGTTGTGCACCAAGAGTTTCACTTTGCGGTCGCCTGGGATCGTTTTTTGTGAAGTGGAATTATACTCACTAGTTTTAGTTTACTAGATAGTAAAATGAAACGAAGTACACGTTATATTAGATGGGACTGCGTAATAGTAGGGAAGGGATTCTGCACTGGATTTCGAACTTGGTCTATTGTACCTATTTTCCCAAGTGGGACACCCCTGGGAGGAACCGTCTTTTTGTCATTTATTTATGCTCTTTTAAGTTAGACAGACATATTCAGATAAAGACATTTTGTAAAAATGGGTTTTTAGTTCCAGATACCATTAGTACACAAACTCCTGGTGAAATGGCTCTATCATAATCTTTAATGAAATGGAAAACATAATTTTTTTACTCAACATAGTTGAGAAAGTGGTTAAGAACACGATAAAGTTGTAAGAAAAATAAAATTCTTCAGATATGAGAGAAAGAAGACTTAAAAAATATTTTCACTCACGCATTGTTGAGGGGGGGCGGCCGACAAGACCAAAGAGACGGGCAGAGCACTGCGGAGATAAAAGCTCGCTGAACCGGAAAGAGGGAAGGTGTCGTATTTCTTCAGTAGTCCACGCAGAAGCGTAGCTCGCCGTTCTTCTTCGTCACCAGAGGTTCAGGGGGACACCAAGGTCTGTCAGACTGTTCAGTCACTCCCCTGGATGTCATGTCCTCCAACATGCGGAGCGCATCTAGGTTGTTGCCGAATAGCCCTCTACAATTAGCCTTCCAGCCGGGGCCCCAGGTGTTTCGTAGGCATCGGCTCCTAAGTCTTATCGACCACGGGCCCTGACGCCCCCAACTCCGTCCCAGCCTGGACGTCGTGATCGCTGTCCGTTGGATTGAGCAGCCTCACGGGCACCTCCTCTCAGCACGGCAACAATGTTCTGGCTACACATAGTCCACGTACAGGTGTCTTCAAACCCAGCGTCAAGTTCTTCGTCCGCTGACCTTCCAGTCGCGCCGTCAACACCACCAACTAGCTTCTCGTGGGGACAACCACGTCTTCACTCAGGACGACCCTGCAGATTCCCAGGCGTTCTTCGAGTTGCCGGAGTATGGCCTCTTGATGTTCGGGATGACCATCTTTGAGGAATCAGTCAGTTGAGTCCAGAGGTTCTACTCCCATCAGTCCTGGACCCGTAGGACCAAGACCCGGGCGTCTTTCAACCAGGGAGTTATCCGAGCTGTCCCAAAGGGCGCCCGGCATCCTCCGTGGGGCTTTCCATAGGACAAGATACTAACAAGGCCCCCCCATCTGATCCACGGACACAAGACGGTATGGAAGTGGATACGCCACTTACCCGCGCCAACACCAAAATGTGAAGGCTACCGATATGTCCTCGGTAAGGCAGCCTGGCGATCTAGCACACCTACTACTAGCCCTGCAGGCTAGTCCTCGGGAATATTGATGACTTCCCGCAAAGCCGTCCGGAGACGTACCCGAACACCCACGGATATCAGGAACCACTGCCCCCTCGAGACCAACCCAATCCGAACAACTCCCCGACGGGAGGGGAGTGGCAGTTCGGCCCAAGGTTCCTCTAGTAACGTCAGAGGTACCACGAGTGCTAAGGGTCCACAGCGCCCGCACAACGGCAGCTGAAGGGGACGAATCCCCTCCCCTACGGGAACCAGCCTTAAGGAGGGAACAGTGCTGCGAATGCATTGTTGAGGCGGCGCGGGCGACAAGTTCAAAGAGACGGGCAAAGCAGTGCGGAGATAAAGCTTGCCGAAACGGTGGGGGAAGGAGACGGAATTCTGGAGTTCTAGCGCCGTCTTGATTGTCTGACAACATTCCGGATAGTGAGTAATCTATAAAATGGGAGCCGCCGCCTGGCAGAGTGAGTCAGTCGGTAATTGAACACGTGCGCGTGAACAGCTGTGTGAGCTGTGTTATGGTCAATGACCTTGCAAGTTATACTGTGTATGTGACGTTCCCATAGGGGAGGGGATTCGTCCCCTTCAGCTGCCGTAGTGCGGGCGCTGAGGACCCTTAGCACTCGTGGTAAAGTCTGTCTACTCAACGCAAGTGCACGGCGGCCGCTTTCTTTGAGGAACCCTCATAATCGTTTTACAACATGGACCCTCCTTCTGACGGTCCTCTCTACAAGGTTGCAACATTTTAACATCACCGTCTTGCACCTAATGAAACAGAACAACTGGAAGTTGGAACTTTGGCAACTGAGACTCCACGCGGAGTAGACATGCAACTGTCATTTTCAGAAAATCGGGGTTGCTACTGGTCCCCAACGTCAGTGTTCCATTTCTGAAGTGTGGAGATAGATTTTTACGGTCATTAGTGGGCGGAAAGGTCAGGTCCTTTGAGGTCCCTTTGAGTGGAAACTGCACACACGTTAAAAAAACAGACTTTACCTCTGACGTTACTAGAGGAACCTCGGGCCGAACATCTGAGCCCCTCCTTCGGGAGTGTTCGGATAGGGATGGTCTTGAGCGGGCAGGGGTTCCCGATACCCGTGGGAGTCGGGCACGTCTAAGGACGGGGTTGAGGGAAGCCATTAAGTTGCCGGGTACGAGCCTGCAAAGCTAGTAGAAGGTATGCTAGATCTCCAGGCGGCCCCACCGAGGTCATATCGGTAGTCTTCACCTTGAGTGTTGACGCGCGTAAGTGGCGTATCCACTTGCATCCCGTCTTGTGTCCTTGGACCAGATGGGTGGGCTTGTTTGTCCTATGGAAAGCCCCACGGAGGACGCCGAGCGCCTTTTGGGACAGCTCGGATAACTCCCTGGTTGAAAGAGGCCCGGGTCTTGTTCCTACGGGTTCAAGACTAATGGGAGTAGAACCTCTGGACTCAACTGACTCAACTGTGTATGTGACGTAATTCTGGACTTTCAGATTGATTTCTATGGAAATAAAGAGCAATTTTTGGTGTTTGTAACCTGATCTTTTAATTTCACGAACCCACGGAGTCAAAATGGTATCTCCTCTGTATTTGACGGTCTCAAAAGCAAAAATTGGACAAACGAAGAATGCCAGTTCAAACACTCGAAGGACGTATATCGTTATTCCTTTTTTTTCGTAAATGAATTCTTCGATTTAGACTGAAAAAAGAAAGCGTTTCTGTGGAGACGAAACTGTGGCCTTAACCATGCAATATGCATGAACTTATTCTTGGTCTGAGTTAACAATCATTCTCCTATAGGTTCTATATCACGGGCTAAGCGAGGCGAGTGCTGCCGGTTATGAAATAGGAACCCATTTCTCTTTGTTCGAAGCATTTTTCCAAGACGCCATAGTAAAAAGCACCTCGGACCACGGGTCATCGGTTTGAGATATAGCGACCTTTACTCGCTTCGCTGAACTCCAGTACAAATCACGTGACCTTAACCATGCTTCCACTTTTCATTTCTTGTCTATTACCTACAGTAAGTATTCCATTCCGCCCAGAAATTCAATATCGAAGTTCCCCGGAAGTAGATACTTTAAGGCCCCATGAATATAAAGGATCTCTGATACACTCACAAGTTATTTACAAACATTCCTCTATCTACTTCATAACAAACATTATCTTACTTTAGCTACAATCGAATATAGGGCTACAGTAGAGCAACTGATAGTCAAATGTTCTAAGCAACTCGCTGTTGTAGTGACGCCTTTGAAATTTCAATCTCTTTGCAAAGAGATCAACATCTGGGCAGCCGTCGATATTTTTAACAATGTCCATAAAATTATCTTCTTTAATCTTGTTCTCTGACAAGTCACACACACCAGGCCACACATTTTTCCAGGACTTTTTCAAAGTCTTTCTTCCAACATGGTACCAAGCAGGTGGGGTGAGTGCATTAAATTCGTTCACTGACAAGAGAGTTCGAGCTATGTACCTACCGAGAATAGCAATTTATCGTCTCTAAAACAACTGTATGGTTAAAAATGACTTAAAAATTTCTTCTACATTCACTGATACAAGGGTTGTTCAGTAAAGAATGATAATAATTTTCTACGGTCATAATTTTTCGCACTAAAATTCAAACTTATTATATTCCGTTAGATTTAATGTGAAACAAACACGCCGTAGTAGTTTTACTGTTGGTACTCCTGGTTCTCGCCTCTGAGAACCAGGCAAGTTCAGATATGTTGAGTATCGCCTACCGCTGTAATGGAGGTAACTCGCGAGGAACAACTTGTGGCTTTGAAATTCTGCTTTCGTCTCAACAAATATACATTTGAGGCCTATACAATGTTACAGGAGGCCTATGGAGACTCTGTTCTTCACTACAGCACAGCTCGAAGGTGGTTTAAATTGTTTAAAGAGGAGAGACAATCAATTTCAAAGGAAGGTGGGCTCGGTGCTCCAGTTACTGCTCTTACGGAAGAGAACATCAACACTGCTGTTGCCATTGTGAGAGAGGATCGCCGAATTACCTTAAGATCACTTTCTGAAATAGTGAACATTTCATTGGGTGCCACATACACGTTGGTGACAGAAACATCACACATGAGACGTGTTTGTGCGCGATGGGTTCCAAGACTGTTGATTTCCGAACAAAAGGACATTCACATGCAGGGCTGCATGCAGTTAAAGTTGATGTTAAAGGAAGATCCGGAGTTTCCTTCAACTGTAATCACTGCTGATGAAACTTGGCTACATCATTTTGATCCTGAAAGCAAACAGCAAATCTCAGTGTGGATATCTCCTTCATCACCAACCCCCCCAAAAAGCAAAACTGGTTGCTTCTGCTGGGAAAGTTATGGTCATCTCATTCTTTGATATTCATAGAATGGTTTATCACCATGTTGTACCTGCACACACATCAGTAACTGGGCAATACTACAGGTAAGTCCTGAAAACATTTCAAGTCCATATCAGGCGTAAAAGACCACATTTGCGTGAAGCAGGCTGGATGCTGCACCACAATAAAGCGCGGCCTCATATTGCCAATGTTGTTGCTGAATATCTTGCAAAAATCAACCAGAAATGCATCCCTCACCCTCACTATAGTCCGGATTTAGCCCCATGTGACTTTTTTCTATTCCCTAACTTGAAGAAACGCCTTCGTGGGAGGCATTATCCATCATCAGAAGCAGTGGTGAAGGCTGCGGAGGCGATTTTGAAGGATATCTCAGAAATGGGTTCAAGCATGTCTTTGAAGACTGGCAGAAACGCTGGGACAAGTGCATCGCATTCAGGGGAGACTATTTTGAGAAGGACCATCAAAATTATGAGGATGAATAAAGGCATGTTGTGAAAAAAAATTTGTGATCTTTCTTTATTGAACAGCCAACGCATTTTATCACCAAGGTTTGCAAGATTACAAAGAAGTCTATTGTCGACTAGCACGTAATTAAAAATGGGCTGTTTTACTCAGAAGAAAGTGAGAGTCGAGAAGCTACAAGCAGCACGAGTTTTATCAAGTCTGGGGTACTTTTAAATGCCGTAAGTGTAATTCCCTGCAAAATAAAGCCTTTGTAAGGATTTTTATGTCTCATAAGTTCCACCGCCGTCGTTTAATTTTTTTTTTTTTTTTCCAGAATTTTCTCTATGTAGCTCTACAACATCCTGAATCCGACATTACGAAAACTGACGTTTTGTTCAAATGGATTTCTAAATCGCCTGAGCTACAGTTAGAAAGAGCCCAAATGAACTCCATCCACATAATTTACGTTGCATAGCTAATAGCCGGAGAAGTAACTCTCCCAGGTCGGTGCTTGGCACAATAAAACCTTAAGCTGTTTCAGAAAAATTTCATAAGTATTTTTGCAAAGAGTGGAGAAGATGAAATTAAGATGTACGCAGATATATTTAAGTTGGAAAAGTTGGTAGATGGAGATTTGTTTGGGGAGTTATATATCGTGGAAGGAAGTCCGACGAGGGAAATTAATAATTGGACCCTAGAGGGATTAGAGAGAATACGAGCTAAGTTTGAACTCGAGCTGGGGCGAAGAGAGATAGCGTTTTCATTCTCTCGCGTGTTTTTCTTAATTTCATCTGGCGTGAGCGAAATTCCGCACCACTAAGATGAAACACTAACGTCGAGGGCAAAACTAATAGCAATGTTAGAGGTTTATCTAATTTATTGATTAAATCTGCAAGCATAAGTCCTGATAAACAAATACTTTTAGTTACATTAACTTTTGAATCTGTTTGTGCACCTAGAATTCTCTAGGAATGTTCTCAGAAGTCATCTTCATTCAGAATGTATGTTGTGTAACCCGTAAGCGCTAAGAGATACACAAAATATTACTACACAAAAAAGTATATCTTGTTCAAAATATCACAATTTTCTTTTGTTTCGAGGCATTCCTGTACTTCTTTTTCAATATTCCAACATTCATACATTTCTCAAAGCCGTTATTCATTTTTCTATGTTTTGGGCATAAAAAGAAAACGTACTTTAACATAACGACAAAAACATTTGACAATCACCTAAAGTTTACTGTATTCCCTTGTAAATACAATAAGATAATGTTTATCTTGAAGTAGATAGAGCAATAAGTGTTTGTACAAGAGTAGAGAAAGTCATGTATACATCACATAACGACCAAAACGTCTGACTATCACTTAAAGTCTACTGTATTCCCTTTTAAATACAATAAGATAATGTTTATCTTGAAGCAGATAGAGCAATAAGCGTTTGTACAAGAGTAGAGAAAGTCATGTATACATCACATAACGACCAAAACATTTGACTATCACTTAAAGTCTACTGTATTCCCTTGTAACTACAATAAGATACTGTTTATCTTGAAGTAGATAGAGCAATAAGTGTTTGTACAAGAGTAGAGAAAGTCATGTGTACATCACATAACGACCAAAACATTTGACTATCACTTAAAGTCTACTGTATTCCCTTATAACTACAATAAGATAATGTTTATATTGAAGTAGATAGAGCAATAAGTGTTTGTACAAGAGCAGAGAAAATCATGTGTACATCACATAACGACCAAAACATTTGACTATCACTTAAAGTCTACTGTATTCCCTTATAACTACAATAAGATAATGTTTATATTGAAGTAGATAGAGCAATAAGTGTTTGTAAAAGAGTAGAGAAAGTCATGTATACATCACATAACGACCAAAACATTTGACTATCACTTAAAGTCTACTGTATTCCCTTATAACTACAATAAGATAATGTTTATATTGAAGTAGATAGAGCAATAAGTGTTTGTACAAGAGCAGAGAAAGTCATGTGTACATCACATAACGACCAAAACATTTGACTATCACTTAAAGTCTACTGTATTCCCTTATAACTACAATAAGATAATGTTTATCTTGAAGTAGATAGAGCAATAAGTGTTTGTACAAGAGTAGAGAAAGTCATGTATACATCACATAACGACCAAAACATTTGACTATCACTTAAAGTCTACTGTATTCCCTTGTAACTACAATAAAGTCATGTCTATCTTGAAGTAGATAGAGCAATAGGAGTAGGAAAAGCCATGCGAGTGCAGATATCGAATGTTTCCATGTATTTATGGCTAATTATCGATTCCAAAGGAGGATAGCTGAGGTTATGTACGAAAGTAACGGTTGAAATCTACTAGGCGTGTTATGTTTGGCACCGAGACATCTTTAGCATTACCGTGGCCCGAGGGGACACTAGCAGTGACAAAGTATTGCTGTTAACAACAGATGCCGCGCCCTCAAACTGCTAATTCTTTACGCACGATCCTCGAGTTCGGCCCACGCTCTATACCGAATTGCAAATGAGGTACAAGGGCCAGTGTTGCAAACTTCATGAATTAATTGGTCATGTGAAGACGGTTCTAGAGGCATGGGAAAGTCCAACAAAAGCTGTCAAACTTTGTAGGAAAGGTGTTTCCCTCGTTTGACCGTACTGAGGGTACAACGTAGGTCATATTAGACTCTGAATGAAACGATACTGAAATGAACCCGGTGCACAGTGCTAGACAAAGGTAAGGGTAAACCTTCAAAGTTAAGTCATTTTGGACGATGAATGAAATGATGTTCAAATGAGTACAGAGTACATAGAGCTCAGAGTTACCAGACATTTATCTTTCAGGATAAGGGAAAACCTCCAACGTTAAGTCATATCGGACGATGAATGAAATGATGTTCAAATGAGTACAGAGTACATAGAGCTCAGAGTTACCAGACATTTATCTTTCAGGATAAGAGAAAACCTCCAACGTTTAGTCATATCGGACGATGAATGAAATGATGTTCAAATGAGTACAGGGTACATAGAGCTTAGAGTTACCAGACATTCATCTTTCAGGATAAGAGAAAACCTCCAACGTTAAGTCATATCGGACGATGAATGAAATGATGTTCAAATGAGTACAGGGTACATAGAGCTTAGAGTTACCAGACATTCATCTTTCAGGATAAGACAAAACCACCAACGTTAAGTCATATCGGACGATGAATGAAATGATGTTCAAATGAGTACAGGGTACATAGAGCTTAGAGTTACCAGACATTCATCTTTCAGGATAAGAGAAAACCTCCAACGTTTAGTCATATCGGACGATGAATGAAATGATGTTCAAATGAGTACAGGGTGCATAGAGCTTAGAGTTACCAGACATTCATCTTTCAGGATAACAGAAAACCTCCAACGTTAAGTCATATCGGACGATGAATGAAATGATGTTCAAATGAGTACAGGGTACATAGAGCTTAGATTTACCACACATCGAAATTTCAGGATTAGGGAAAGCTCTAGAGTAAACATGATCACCTGGTCGAGATTAGCTGTCCGGACCTCGTTAGTCAGATACTGTACTATAAAGGCCGGAATTTCATCTTCTGCAGTGCGTTTCCATTCTTTTCATTTCAAATTTGCCTACCCTTAGTTTGTCTTTTACCAGTAAACACTCACTGGAACGTAGATTATCTCGAGGTTTGATAGCTTAGTTTGATTTTTTTATGTCGCAGAAGAAAGGCCGAAATATTTCCTACAAACTGGAGGTAATAGATGATACGAAATATTTTTGTGTCGTCCACAGAATAAACCTGGAAAATTGATGTGTAAACACAATGAGGCACTCATTGAAGAGATATATGATCCAAAAGAGCATTTTCAACAAGTAATAAGGTGATCGATTCAATCTGCGGGGGCGCAGGTGCAGCCGTCAGATGTTCTTTTTTCCTCTTGGTCTACTAATGCTCTTGCTCCCTTGAGAGTGAGAAGATTGGCAATCACTTGCCGCAGCAGGATGCTCCCACTTTAACTATTTCTAAGGTTTTTCGTCACAGTAGGTCATCACCACTTCAGTTCATCTTTCATTTCCCATATCTCGCGATTACCCCTGCCTCATTTGGGACATTTGTCTCTCAGTTCCTTTCTTGAATGTTTCTTCATTTATGTATAAACAATAGGAGTTTGAGCTGTTGTACTCACTAGTGTTTTTATACTCTTGAACAGACACTTACTGCTCTATTTACTTCAAGATAAACATTATATTATTGTGGTTACAAGGGAATACAGTAGACTTTAAGTGATAGTCATATGTTTTGTTCGTTATGTGAGGTATACATGACTTTCTCTACTCTTGTACAAACACTTATTGCTCTATCTACTTCAAGATAAACATTATCTTATTGTAGTTACAAGGGAATACAGTAGACTTTAAGTGATAGTCAAATGGTTTGGTCGTTATGTGATGTATACATGACTTTCTATATTCTTGTACAAACACTTATTGCTCTATCTACTTCAAGATAAACATTACCTTATTGTAGTTGCGAGGGAATACAGTAGAGTTTAAGTGATAGTCAAATGTTTTAATTGCTGTTTGCTGTAAGATTTCATTGAAATTCTGTTCACCTTGTATGGAATGTAGTTCAATTATGAATAACAGCACAAATATATGTATTTCAAAATTATAAAAATTGTAGGGTATATCTAACAGAAATTTTATCCTTAAGGCAGATCTGAATTTTTTGTGGTAACATTGTGGCTGTCTGTTACAATTTACATGCAAAGGTCATTCACAATTAAACGTTCTTATGAGGAAATTCTCAGAAAATGGAAGATGTACGTTTAATTCGTGAAGGAAGTTCTTAAAATATTCAACAATTACTTCTTCAGTAAATGGGGATGTATTTCACAGTATCCAAAAATTTCGTTAACAAATTTTACTGAAAACACATTTTTGGACCTGCTAAACTAAGAGAAGCATTTTTACAAAAATTGCTTCTATGCAAGCTACTATATACCAATGTTGAAAAATCGAAATCCGCTAAATGACAAAAAGTAGGTTCCCCACCTCCCATAGTTGCCACAAGAAGTTTTCGGAGAAATTTCCTCTTCCCCAATCTGCCCTCTGTTGTAATATTTGTCGATGACTTCTGATTAAGTGTTAAAGTGTAAGAGATAGGCAAAAGTTATGTTTCCTTTTATTAATTTTAATTTACCTTTAACAACGCTTTTCCGAAATAATGAATCGATATTCAGTTGTTTATCTTTTGGACATGCAAAGAGAAGGGAATTCTAGAATTATCCCATGGCAACAAGCACCTGAAAACATTTGACTAACACTTATTGTAACTACAATAATATAATATTTATGTTGAAGTACATAGAGCGATGTGTGTTTTTAAGGACAGTTTGTACAAGATTCGTTATAATGTCCTGTGTGTTGTAAAGACAAGACGCTATATAGTGTTATTTTTGGATGATCACAAGGTAGACAATCTGGCAATTGCTTTGAATACAAATATAGACATTTAAATACAAAGGATGGCCAACAGGTTGCATTAATGTAAAGATGTTGACTCAAACGATCAAGATGGCCTCCCAGGTCGAAATTGAGTTTCTACCGGATTACAGAATACAAACGTGCGTTAAGATTGCAAAGTATGATATGAAAAACAATTTTATTGTAAGTCCCGGGAAGATATAAGTACGTAATCATTATCCAAGGAGATTGTGATTCTAGCAGTTTTAAGTATCTCGCTATTCATTTCTGGTTATTATTATTCCCCTGTGCATATCTAGTTATTCCAAATAAATGCTTTATTAACACTTTTCTTTTAAACATAATAGGGAATGAAGAATAGAGCAGTCAAATCGTTTAATTCTTGTTCGCTATACAAGGACTTTAATGTTATATTCCTACCAATATCCACGACACATAAAAGCAAACCAACGACTTGCATTAGGGGAAATGTACGAATATTTAAAAATTCAAATCAGTGACAGAGCTGATGATGGAAGAAGTTATGTGCACGAAAAAAAGTTTCATTTGAAACAAGTTACCTGCAGGAACAATACCTACATTTTCGTCTAGGAAGCCTTTCTCCGTTTTTTCAGGCCTAATGAATATGAAAAAGGGATGAAAACTGAAGAAGAAATGCTTTAAACCCTCCAACGCTGTCTATTGCACGAAGAATGAAATTATGTTCCAATGTGTCCAGGATAGATAGAGCTTAGAGTTACCAGACATTCATCTTTCAGGATAAGAGAAAAACTCCAACGTTAAGTCATATCGGACATGAAAGAAATAATGTTCAAGAGTACAGGGTACATAGAGCTTAGAGTTACCAGACATTCATCTTTCAGGATAAGAGAAAAACTCCAACGTTAAGTCATATCGGACATGAAAGAAATAATGTTCAAGAGGACAGGGTACATAGAGCTTAGAGTTACGAGACATTCATCTTTCAGGATAAGAGAAAACCTTCAACATTAAGTCATATCGGACGATGAATGAAATGATGTTCAAATGAGTACAGGGTACATAGAGCTTAGAGTTACCAGACATTCATCTTTCAGGATAAGAGAAAACCTCCAGCGTTAAGTCATATCGAACGATGAGTGAAATGATGTTCAAATGAGTACAAGGTACATAGAGCTTAGAGTTATCAGACATTCATCTTTCAGGATAAGAGAAAACCTCCAACGTTAAGTCATATCGGACGATGAATGAAATGATGTTCAAATGAGTACAAGGTACATAGAGCTTAGAGTTATCAGACATTCATCTTTCAGGATAAGAGAAAACCTCCAACATTAAGTCATATCGGACGATGAATGAAATGATGTTCAAATGAGTACAAGGTACATAGAGCTTAGAGTTATCAGACATTCATCTTTCAGGATAAGAGAAAACCTCCAACGTTAAGTCATATCGGACGATGAATGAAATGATGTTCAAATGAGTACAGGGTACATAGAGCTTAGAGTTACCAGACATTCGTCTTTTAGGATAAGAGAAAACCTCCAAAGTTAAGTCATGTCGGACGATGAATGAAATGATGCTCAAATGAGTACAGGGCACATAGAGCTTAGAGTTATCAGTTATTCATTTTTCAGTATAAGAGAAAACCTCCAACGTTAAGTCATATCGGACGATGAATGAAATGATGTTAAAATGAGTACAGTGTACATAGAGCTTAGAGTTACCAGACATTCGTCTTTCAGGATAAGAGAAAACCTCCAACGATAAGTCATATCGGACGATGAATGAAATGATTTTTAAATGAGTACAGGGCACATAGAGCTTAGAGTTATCAGTTATTCATTTTTCAGTATAAGAGAAAACCTCCAACGTTAAGTCATATCGGACGATGAATGAAATGATGTTCAAATGAGTACAGGGTACATAGAGCTTAGAATCACCAGACAGTCATCTTTCAGGATAAGAGAAAGCCTCCAACGTTGTCATATCGGACGATGAATGAAATGATGTTCAAATGAGTACAGGGTACATAGAGCTTAGAATCACCAGACATTCATCTTTCAGGATAAGAGAAAACCTCCAACGTTAAGTCATATCGGACGATGTATGAAATGATGTTCAAATGAGTACAGGGTACATAGAGCTTAGAATCACCAGACAGTCATCTTTCAGGATAAGAGAAAACCTCCAACGCTAAGTCATAACGGACGATGAATGAAATGATGTTCAAATGAGTACAGGATACATAGAGCTTAGAGTTACCAGACATTCATCTTTCAGGATAAGAGAAAACCTCCAACGTTAAGTCATATCGGACGATGAATGAAATGATGTTCAAATGAGTACAGGGTATATAGAGCTTAGAGTTACCAGACATTCATCTTTCAGGGTAAGTTAAAACCTCCGTTGTCATATCGGACGATGAATGAATTTTTAAATGTGTACAGAGTACATAGAGCTTAGAGGTGGCAGACATTCATCTTTCTGGGTCAGAGAAAACCTCCAACGTTAAGTCATATCGGACGATGAATGAAATGATGTTCAAATGAGTACAGGGTACATCGAGCTTAGAGTTACCAGACATTCATCTTTCGGGATAAGAGAAAACTTCCAACGTTGAGTCATATCGGACGATGAATGAAATGATGTTCAAATGAATACAGGGTACATCGAGCTTAGAATTACCAGACATTCATGTTTTAGGATAAGAGAAAACCTCCAACGTTAAGTCATGTTGGAGGATGAATGAAATGTTGTTCAAATAAGTACAGGGTACATAGAGCTTAGGGTTACCAGACATTCATCTTTCAGGTTAAGGGAAAACCCCGGGGAAGTTATACAGGTGGCTCTCTCTGACTGACATTCTTCTGAAAATGAGGCAGACACACTGCCATCTTGCCACAGAGGACTGTAAGGGAATTTATGAAGATTTTTCCTGGAAATTGAAGATCTTTTTCGTATTTTAATAAACATTTTGTTGAGTGTGGTCTGGTAGGGGAACTGGGACTACGACATACGGGTCGTGAGACACAAAATGTGGATATGTGGATAGGTTTGTGCAAGGAAAGAGGAGTTATTATTTCTCTTGAAAGAATTGCACATTTCGCAGCCTGCATCACAAAACAAGATAAGGGTATTACAGACGGGGGATTTGCTCCCTCATTGGGCCCAATCTGCGTTCCTCATCTGTTTTGGCGGTTGATTGGATATGGAAGTGGAGACGACCCTAACGAAAATATCCTGTCTCCCTTCTCTCCATCAGGAATACCTAACCTAATCTGATAAAAGCTCCTGGACAGAAACAATCGATTCACAGCGATAGGGGAGCTATAATACGCTCGGTGAAGAAATAACACGTGATTCTTCACCCGGAGATAAACAGAAGCATTGCTGGTCCATATCACATCTGTCACAGAAGCTGCACAAAACCGGTGACTCAACAAATGCAATTCAATGCTTGTTCGGAACACCTTCATTGTTAAACCAATTCTAATAAGTTAAGTGATTAAGCTATGGTTTTGTCTTATTAAAATAGAAATAACAATCATACCTCAAACATTACACTATAACAGTATCATCATATTGAAGGGAAATCCTTCTGGTGGCCAGATTGCTGATACAAATAATAAACATTTGAATATGTGAGGGGATGTTGTAAAGTTTCAATTATTACCCTTTAAAAATATAATAGAGATTGTGATTGAGAGATTTTGTTGATATATGCTTGTTAGTTCTCCTCTACGTAGTAACCATCCAGATTTATACATTTTCCCAGCGTTTCTTGACCTTCCGAATACCTTGATTATACAAGTCTGGAAAATTCACTCTTCCAGTTCAATAATGACGTCATTTGTATTGTCAAATCAGCGACAACACAACGGATTCTTCATTTTCGGGAACAATAAAAAGTCACTTGGTACGAGATCGGGCGAATAAGGCGCATGTTTTAAGATCTCAATGCCACATTCTCTTGTTTTTTCAACTGCAGCTTAAGATGAATGAGCTGGTACATTGTCAGACAGAAGACGAACAACTTTGGAGAGCATACCACGTCGTTTCTTAATCAGAGCTGCTCGTAACTTGTCCAGAAGATTGCAGTAGTGTCTGTCAGTGATGGTTTGACCCTTGGCAAGTAATCTGTAAGGATGACTCCAAGAAAGTCCCAGAGATCTGAAAGCATGACCTTCCCAGCTGACTTTTGTACCTTTGCCTTATTGGGAGGGGGGATCGGCATGTTTCCATTCCATGCTCATGGTTTTTGTCTCTGGATCATATTGATAGATCCGGGATGAATCCATGGTAATCACACAATCAAAAATCCATCTCCATCCTGTTCCAACAGCATCAACATCTGTCTTGAAAGGTCACGCCGTGTTTGTTTTTGGAAAGGGGTTAACAAACGTGGAACTCGCCGTACAGACACCTTAGACATGTGCAGTTCGTCCACACTCTACCATAACTAAGATGTGTCTCATTTATGATCATTTGGATGGTTGCTCGTCTGTCTTCCAGGATTAAACACTCCACTTTCTTCACTGTGACAGCTGACGGTCTACCAGCTCTTGGCTCATCTGTCAGGGACATGTGACCAGTTTGAAAATTCCTTTTTCACCTCACAATAGTGTCATACGATGGGCAATCATTTCCATAAACATACGTCATCTCGTCATGGATTTCCCGGGCAGTTTTGTCCTTCAAATGCAGGAACTTGATCACACTACGAGTCTCAGTTTTCTCCATCTTACATCTCAGTCACATCTGGCACACACTGTAATAAAAACAAAAGACTCAAATCATTGAAACGACCAACATTATGTCCCAAGGAATCAATGATGATACTGAAAGATTTTCATCACTCTGGGATGAAAACTACGACACCCCTTCTTAGAGTAATCGGTTGAAAATTGATTAAAATCAGTTGTTGACATGTATGTGTAAACTGCATAACCAAAAAGAAAACAGAACCTCCTTCAACAATGGGAAATCACGATTTTTTTTTTTTTTTCAAAAATCCTCTATTCTGAATTATGCTTTACTTAGAAAATATTTTCGTTTTTAATAAAAAAATATCTTCATTATTAAAACATTTCCTCATATTAATTCTATGCACTGAGTCAAATATTGTAAGTGTTCGAAGCTAATGATGGCTTAACATCCCATTCTCTTTGAAGGTCGAGGTACATTAAGAGATTTCGTATTTGGAAAAGCGTGAGTGATAAAATTGAAGCAATAAATAAGGATAATCTTGAAAATTCATTTGATATAAATTTTCTCTTTTAATGAGATACTTTTATATAATATCGTATGTTGTCGATCTTTAGCTATCGAAAGTTATTCAGAATGAAGAGGACTGGACTACGTTATGCTACGGAGGGTTTTTGGGCACAGATGTCCAACTTGGTGTATTGTATCTATACTCCTAAGTGGAGGAAGAATGAGGCGAGAGGAGACAAAGGGGGCCACGACTGTGCCAAAGGCAATTACGACTTTCGGGATAACCTCGCACCACCACGTGATGACCGGACCCATTTCTCAAATGGAGGCATCCACGGTGTCTATTACCTACAATGATAAGGTGATAGCAAAGATGACGATAAGGCGAGTGGACCTACAGCTTTACCGTGGACGCTGAACCACGTTGGGCCTAGTGGATACTTCATATGCGCTAGACAGAGGTGAAAGTTGGATAGGGATGACTTAAAATAGACAACCTCAAAGCCGGGATTAGAGCTCAGACCTTCAGCACGAGAGTCGTGAAGAATTCACTTCGCTACCCCGGCACCCTTAATTAAATTAGCACATGCAATTTCAATTAAAGTCGTTGGAGATGTTTTGAGAGGGTAAAACATTTTCAAACACTTTTCCAAGTAATTATACTCAAAGGAATATTTTGAACATACGTACAGTGCGCGCAAGACAAGAAGAGCGCTGGATTTACGGTGTAGTGCGGGTAGAGGGGAAGTTGCGAGAGCTAACGCTCTTTCGTTTCTGCAGTGTGGTCAACGTTGAAAAACACTGTTCAGCAAAATAGTGTGTAAGATAAGCGAAGATATGCGCCGCAAGAGTGAGATCTGTGGACAAACATTAAATTGAACTCGATCCTATAAGCTGTATGTTTATATACTTACTATTTATGAAACACATAGAATCAGTAAACAAATATTATGACAGCTATAAACACTCATTCGCTTTGTGATTCTTTTATTCCTGAGTCCACTGCATCAGTTTCATCGCTAGTATCCTCTGATCTGTTGATAACTTCATCAATCGCACCTTCTATTACACCATTATTTCTCCAATATTTCATTTCCAGTTCTTGCAGTATCCTTCCCAATCCGTCGCAGTTGCAGAAGAGAATGCTTCTATAGCAAATTTCTGCAGATTTGTGACTGACATATCTCCAGTAACGTTGTGTCCTCTGAAAACGTTCTTTATTTTTGCCCACGCCAGTTCAATTGCATTCAGATCACAGTCATATGGAGGTAAACGAATAATAGTGTGTCCACTTTCGAGAACCATAATATCCACAACATAGGTTAGTCTTGCTCCTAGGTTTGTTGGCCTCTATTAAACACCGGTGTAGCTTTGGTAATGGAGGAAAATAGAAAGCTATGTAGACATATAAAAAAGGGCTCAGAGCAAGAGAAAAAGAAAGATAAAAGAGCAATATACACTCCTGGAAATGGAAATAAGAACACATTGACGCCAGTGTGTCAGACCCACCATACTTGCTCCGGACACTGCGAGAGGGCTGCACAAGCAATGATCACACGCACGACAAAGCGGACTCACCAGGAATCGCGGTGTTGGCCGTCGAATGACGCTAGCTGCGCAGCGTTTGGGCACCGCCGCCGTCAGTGTCAGCCAGTTTGCCGTGACATACGGAGCTCCATCGCAGTCTTTAACACTGGTAGCATGCCGCGACAGCGTGGACGTGAGCCGTATGTGCAGTTGACGGACTTTGAGCGAGGGCGTATAGTGGGCATGCGGGAGGCCGGGTAGAGGTACCACCGAATTGCTCAACACAAGAGGCGTGAGGTCTCCACAGTACATCGATGTTGTCGCCAGTGGTCGGCGGAAGGTGCACGTGCCCTTCGACCTGGGACCGGACCGCAGCGACGCACGGATGCACGCCAAGACCGTCGGATCCTACGCATTGCCGTAGGGGACTGCACCGCCACTTCCCAGCAAATTAGGGACACTGCTGCTCCTGGGGTATCGGCGAGGACCATTCGCAACCGTCGCCATGAAGCTGGGCTACGGTCCCGCACACCGTTAGGCCGTCTTCCGCTCACGCCCCACCATCGTGCAGCCCGCCTCCAGTGGTGTCGCGACAGGCGTGAATGGAGGGACGAATGGAGACGTGTCGTCTTCAGCGATGAGAGTCGCGTCTGCCTTGGTGCCAATGATGGTCGTATGCGTGTTTGGCGCCGTGCAGGTGAGCGCCACAACCAGGACTGCATACAGGGCCAACACCCGGCATCATGGTGTGGGGAGCGATCTCCTACACTGGCCGTACACATCTGGTGATCGTCGTGGGGACACTGAGTAGTGCACGGTACATCCAAACCGTCATCGAACCCATCGTTCTACCATTCCTAGACCGGCAAGGGAACTTGCTGTTCCAACAGGACAAGGCACCTCCACATGTATCCCGTGACACACAACGTGCTCTAGAAGGTATAAGCCAACTACCCTGGCCAGCAAGATCTGCGGATCTGTCCCCCATTGAGCATGTTTGGGACTGGATGAAACGTCGTCTCACGCGGTCTGCACGTCCAGCACGAACGCTGGTCCAGCTGAGGCGCCAGCTGGAAATGGCATGGCAAGCCGTTCCACAGGACTACATCCAGCATCTCTACGATGGTCTCCATGGGAGAATAGCAGCCTGCATTGCTGCGAAAGGTGGATATACACGGTACTAGTGCCGACATTGTGCATGCTCTGTTGCCTGTGTCTATGTGCCTATGGTTCTGTCAGTGTGATCATGTGATGTATCTGACCCCAGGAATGTGTCAATAAAGTTTCCCCTTCCTGGGACAATGAATTCACGGTGTTCTTATTTCAATTTCCAGGAGTGTATAAGGAAAAGGAGGAAACCAAAAGGAAAGGACTGAAGGGAAAAGAAGAAAGAAAGGAAACATCACTATTAGTTATTACCATACACAGATCACAGCCTTACCTGCTTTTCCCTGGTGTTTTTGGAGATTCATTGTGATGAGATGTACAAAACGATTTAATAAGCCTGACAGTGCTGACGCTTTTTCCTGTGTAAGCAGCAGGTTGTTCTATTGATTTTCTGAGTGGGAACATTAACTGGTTGTTAACCTTTTCTATATCGCAACTTTCTGCAAATTTCGATATTATTTTGCGACTGTACGTGCATGTTTCCGAGTCGGAGTTCGTTGCTCGGAAGGTACATATGATGTTGAGTTTGGTGTGCCCTCAAGCCATAATTACAAACTGGTTAAGCTGTAGTAATTAACTTCAAACTTGCACAAAACGAAAGCACACAGAAAACAAACAGCGCGCGTAAAAGCTTAGCATATTAGTCAATAGATGTCAGAGTGTACTAGTTTAGTGTACTAGTTTCTAAGTTGTCATCTGTGTTTACGGAGTTAGCCGAAACCTACGGAGTGAGGACTTGGGAGACGAACTGAGGCGGTCCTTGCCCGTTAAGCTCCTCGTTGAGCCCTCCCGGCACTCAACACCTCATAAGGTAGGATCTGTGATAGGTGAGGACTACGGATGGGAGGTTTCCAACAGGTCGGGGTTTTTCTCAGGGTAGATCTTCATGAGTACTCGCTCTTGAGTTCCAGGGAGTGGGGTGGGTGCGTCCTGACAGTGTGTGGGTATTATCACATAGAAGACACCACGACCTTTGAATGTCAAGTTTATTGTTACAATTAGTCCTCTCCACTCGCCACTGTTGAAGATGTTATTCGCACATTAGTCGCGAGATTTGAGATTTGCCCGTTGCTGCGCGCATGACACGACTTATATGTATCGGTATACGCGTTGTTCCTGAACGTCGTTAGTGAATTACTTCGCACAACATAGTATTTCCGGAGGATTAATAAAAAAAACGGAGTTTTGTGAAATCTTAATGACGCTGTAGTGTGTGCAGTTTCGCTCATTCGCTAACACAGGGTGTTCGATAACCACCTAATGTGAGTTACTCCATCCATCCACGAACGCGGACTCTGATGAAATTTCTGTACTTGTTGCCTCCCTCACACGCCGAAAAAGAGTGTTTTTCCTAGCAAACATCGAACGTCGCCGTTGCACAAATTTCCCCTTCCTTTCGCCGAATTTTGGACACTTTAGGGGTCATGTGACAGGTTGCTTGTCCCTTATAGGTTGTGTTTCATCCCTACCTTTGAATTTAATAGCAATTTCTAGTGTATGAGGTATGTTTTCCACGCGAATTTCTCTTTCCCACAGTGAAGCTAATTAATGCATAAGCATGTTTGGAATTGTGTGCCTTTGATTCCAGAGTCTATTCTCTCATCACGTATCATATGCAGGCCAAGACTTAGGCTGGCGCCGAGGGTCTATCCTTGGACAATGCCACCTTTGTCGGCTAGGAACACACAAAGAACCTGAATGTGCGGGAAAATGTTCATTTTGCCCCCTCCCTTAACACGTTGGGTTCATTCTTTTAATAATATATATCGGGATTGCCTGTTTAGTATCTGCACTTGTATACTTAATCATTATCCTCTATATTTATTATAACTTTAATTCATATTGGTATCTATCCACCCTTAATTATGCATGTAATAAGACTTTCGGGGTTATTATGATGATTTTGTGCCTAACAGGGACGGTATCAGAACGCTCAAGATAAATTGCGCACACTGTATATACAAATACATTTTAAGGGGGTCTCAAAACAGGTATTCTGTTTTAATGTCGGTATGAAAGTTTTTAAAGGTGGAAGAGAAAGAACACCTAACAAACGAGTTGGATATAGCTAAAAGCCAGCTTCGTAGCTTGCGATGTCCTGTGGTTAGACCAACCGCAGTGCTGGGCGTCATCTTCCTGGTAAACGGACCACACAGACACTCACACAAGCTTTGTCTTCTTAATTTCTCTTGTGTTTCTTCGACCACAGTGCCGATGACTCAGAAAGGTCAGTATTTGATTTATCTATTTCATTACTATGCTGTAGGATATCCTGTTCCTCATATAATGGTTTTGAAATTGGTGCATCTCCCACAATGCTCAGAAAACTGAAGCCAAGATAATTACTTTACGCCGCTATAATCCCCCTCCTCCTATACGCCTTCTGACCAATCATGTGCCGTGGCTCACTTCACCTACACCAGTCAAGTACCTTGGAGTGTTACTGGACACTCGGCTTACGTGGAAGCAATATACTCGTATATTGAATAAATGAACGATGTGCAAATGAGTACAGGGTACATTGAGTTAAGAGTTACCAGACATTAATCTTTCAGGATAAGAGAAAACCAACAGTCTTAAGTCATATCAGACGTTCAATGAAACGATGTTCAAATGACTGCAGGGTACATGGAGCTTAGAGTTACCAGACATTCATCTTTCAGGGTAAGGGAAAATCTACAACGTTAAGTCATATCGGACGTTGAATGAAATGATGTTCAAAAGAGTACAGGGTACGCAGAGCTTAGAGTTAACAGACATTCATCTCTCAGGATAAGGGAAAACCTCCAAATCTAAAATCATCAACTTGCGCATATGGATGTGGCCAAAGACAAAACAGACACTTCCGAATTACTATTTGTACCCGAGTAGACAAAGTCATGCGTAAACATATAACGATCAAAGCATTTGATTATCACTCAAAGTCTACTGTATTCCCTTGTAACTACAATAAGATAATGTTTATCTTGAACCAGATAGAGCAATAAATGTTTGTACAAGAGTAGAGAAAGTCATGTATACATCACATAACGACCAAAACATTTGACTATCACTTAAAATCCACTGTATTCCCTTGTAACTACAATAAGATAATGTTTATCTTGAACCAGATAGAGCAATAAATGTTTGTACAAGAGTAGATAAATTCATGTGTATATCACACAACGAACAAAACATTTGACTATCACTTAAAGTCTACTGTATTCCCTTGTAACTACAATAAGATAATGTTTATCTTGAAGTAGATAGAGCAATAAGTGTTTGTACAAGAGTAGAGAAAGTCATGTATACAACACATAACGACCAGATCATTTGACTATCACTTAAAGTCTACTGTATTTCCCTTGTAACTACAATAAGATAATGTTTATCTTGAAGTAGATAGAGCAATAAGTGTTTGTACCCGAGTAGACAAACTCATGCGTAAACAGATAACGATCAAAGCATTTGATTAGCACTCAAAGTCTACTGTATTCCCTTGTAACTACAATAAGATAACGTTTATCTTGAACCAGATAGAGCAATAAATGTTTGTACAAGAGTAGAGAAAGTCATGTATACATCACATAACGACCAAAACATTTGACTATCACTTAAAATCTACTGTATTCCCTTATAACTACAATAAGATAATGTTTATCTTGAAGTAGATAGAGCAATAAATGTTTGTACAAGAGTAGAGAAAGTCATGTATACATCACATAACGACCAAAACATTTGACTATCACTTAAAATCTACTGTATTCCCTTGTAACTACAATAAGATAATGTTTATCTTGAACCAGATAGAGCAATAAATGTTTGTACAAGAGTAGAGAAAGTCATGTATACATCACATAACGACCAAAACATTTGACTATCACTTAAAATCTACCGTATTCCCTTGTAACTACAATAAGATAATGTTTATCTTGAAGTAGGTAGAGCAATAAGTGTTTGTACAAGAGTAGATAAATTCATGTATATATCACACAACGAACAAAACATTTGACTATCACTTAAAGTCTACTGTATTCCCTTGTAACTACAATAAGATAATGTTTATCTTGAAGTAGATAGAGCAATAAGTGTTTGCACAAGAGTAGAGAAAGTCATGTATACAACACATAACGACCAGATCATTTGACTATCACTTAAAGTCTACTGTATTTCCCTTGTAACTACAATAAGATAATGTTTATCTTGAAGTAGATAGAGCAATAAGTGTTTGTACAAGAGTAGAGAAAGTCATGTATACATCACATAACGACCAAAACATTTGACTATCACTTAAAGTCCACTGTATTCCCTTGTAACTACAATAAGATAATGTTTACCTTGAAGTAGATAGAGCAATAAGTGTTTGTACAAGAGTAGAGAAAGTCATGTGTACATCATATAACGACCAAAACATTTGACTATCACTTGAAGTCTACTGTATTCCCTTGTAACTACAATAAGATAATGTTTATCTTGAAGTAGATAGAGCAATAAGTGTTTGTATAAGAGTAGAAAAAGTCATGTATACATCACATAACGACCGAAACATTTGACTATCACTTAAAGTCCACTGTATTCCCTTGTAACTACAATAAGATAATGTTTACCTTGAAGTAGATAGAGCAATAAGTGTTTGTACAAGAGTAGAGAGTCATGTGTACATCATATAACGGCCAAAACATTTGACTATCACTTAAAGTCTACTGTATTCCCTTGTAACTACAATAAGATAATGTTTATCTTGAAGTAGATAGAGCAATAAGTGTTTGTATAAGAGTAGAAAAAGTCATGTATACATCACATAACGACCAAAACATTTGACTATCACTTAAAGTCTACTGTATTCCCTTGTAACTACAATAAGATAATGTTTATCTTGAAGTAGATAGAGTAATAAATGTTTGTACAAGAGTAGAGAAAGTCATGTATACATCACATAACGACCAAAACATTTGATAATCATTTAAAGTCTACTGCATTCCCTTGTAACTACAATAAGATAATGTTTATCTTGAAGTATATAGAGCAATAGGTGTTTGTACAAGAGTAGAGAAAGTCATGTATACATCACATAACGACCAAAACATTTGACTATCACTTAAAGTCCACTGTGTTCCCTTGTAACTACAATAAGATAATGTTTATCTTGAAGTAGATAGAGCAATAAGTGTTTGTACAAGAGTAGAGAAAGTCATGTATACATCACATAACGACCGAAACATTTGACTATCACTTAAAGTCTACTGTATTCTGTTGTAACTACAATAAGATAATGTTTATCTTGAAGTAGATAGAGCAATAAGTGTTTGTACAAGAGTAGTGAAAGTCATGTATACATCACATAATGACCGAAACATTTGACTATCACTTAAAGTCTACTGTATTCCCTTGTAACTTCAATAAGATAATGTTTATCTTGAATTAGATAGAGCAATAGGTGTTTGTACAAGAGTAGAGAAAGTCATGTATACATCACATAACGACCAAAACATTTGACTATCACTTAAAGTCTACTGTATTCCCTTGTAACTACAATAAGATAATGTTTATCTTGAAGTAGATAGAGCAATAAGTGTTTGTACAAGAGTAGAGAAAGTCATGTATACATCACACAATGACCGAAACATTTGACTATCACTTAAAGTCTACTGTATTCCCTTGTAACTACAATAAGATAATGTTTATCTTGAAGTAGATAGAGCAATAAGTGTTTGTACAAGAGCAGAGAAAGTCATGTATACATCACATAATGACCGAAACATTTGACTATCACTTGGAGTCTACTGTATTCCCTTGTAACTACGATAAGATAATGTTTATCTTGAAGTAGATAGAGCAATAAGTGTTTGTACAAGAGTAGAGAAAGTCATGTATACATCACATAATGACCGAAACATTTGACTATCACTTAAAGTCTACTGTATTCCCTTGTAACTACAATAAGATAATGTTTATCTTGAAGTAGATAGAGCAATAAGTGTTTGTACAAGAGTAGAGAAAGTCATGTATACATCACATAATGAGCGAAACATTTGACTATCACTTAAAGTCTACTGTATTCCCTTGTAACTACAATAAGATAATGTTTATCTTGAAGTAGATAGAGTAATAAGTGTTTGTACAAGAGTAGAGAAAGTCATGTATACATCACAGAATGACCGAAACATTTGACTATCACTTAAAGTCTACTGTATTCCCTAGTAACTACAATAAGATAATGTTTATCTTGAAGTAGATAGAGCAATAAGTGTTTGTACAAGAGTAGAGAAAGTCATGTGTACATCACATAATGACTGAAACATTTGACTATCACTTAAAGTCTACTGTATTCCCTTGTAACTACAATAATGTTTATCTTGAAGTAGATAGAGCAATAAGTGTTTGTACAAGAGTAGAGAAAGTCATGTATACATCACATAATGACCGAAACATTTGACTATCACTTGAAGTCTACTGTATTCCCTTGTAACTAGAATAAGATAATGTTTATCTTGAAGTAGATAGAGCAATAAGTGTTTGTACAAGAGTAGAGAAAGTCATGTATACATCACATAATGACCGAAACATTTGACTATCACTTAAAGTCTACTGTATTCCCTTGTAACTACAATAAGATAATGTTTATCTTGAAGTAGATAGAGCAATAAGTGTTTGTACAAGAGTAGAGAAAGTCATGTATACATCACATAACGACCAAAACATTTGACTATCACTTAAAGTCTACTGTATTCCCTTGTAACTACAATAAGGTAATGTTTATCTTGACGTAGATAGAGCAATAAGTGTTTGTATAAGAGTAGAGAAAGTCATGTGTACATCACATAACGACCAAAACATTTGACTATCACTTAAAGTCTACTGTATTCCCTTGTAACTACAATAAGGTAATGTTTATCTTGAAGTAGATAGAGCAATAAGTGTTTGTACAAGAGTAGAGAAAGTCATGTATACATCACATAACGACCAAAACATTGGGACTATCACTTAAAGTCTACTGTATTCCCTTGTAACTACAATAAGGTAATGTTTATCTTGAAGTAGATAGAGCAATAAGTGTTTGTACAAGAGTAGAGAAAGTCATGTATACATCACATAACGACCAAAACATTTGACTATCACTTAAAGTCCACTGTATTCCCTTGTAACTACAATAAGATAATGTTTACCTTGAAGTAGATAGAGCAATAAGTGTTTGTACAAGAGTAGAGAGTCATGTGTACATCATATAACGGCCAAAACATTTGACTATCACTTAAAGTCTACTGTATTCCCTTGTAACTACAATAAGATAATGTTTATCTTGAAGTAGATAGAGCAATAAGTGTTTGTATAAGAGTAGAAAAAGTCATGTATACATCACATAACGACCAAAACATT